>JARDWC010000151.1:0-1200000 GCA_029032895.1 Troides oblongomaculatus
CGGACCAATACATGACAGATTTACAATACAAGAATTGTAGAGTCACTCCTCAACATATGCTTCTGGTATTGAACTATCACCTTACTATAGAAGCAGATAACCACAGCATTGCGGAAGTAGTTAATGTTGTTACTTCCCCTTAACATATTATTTAATAATTACGTTAAAACAAAATAAACTATTAGTCTCTTTTGCAAGCGATCGTCTAGATAGGTACCATGATCCTACTTCTGCTGCCAAACAGTTATACCCTAAAGCACGACTAAAACAATAACTTGGGTTCAAAGAAACTATATTTTTACATTAACTCATAATTCACTTAACGAAAAATTTAACATCTATAGAAAGTATGAATTAATTGTCTTTATGTATAAGAGTTAAATGTTTAGAGGTAGGAGATTTTACGTCTCTTAACCGTTAGCATGAAGAACAGTGATATTGATCACTCTCTGAATCCAGCTAATAGACTACATGCATCTATAATATCTTCTTCCTCTGTCTATGCCTTATTCCCAGTTACTTGAAGTCTATTGTCTATGCATCTATTAAATCTGATGATTAAATAAACCGGATATAAATAAATGTAAAGACAGGGCCCTAGCTGACGTAACTAGGCAAGGCATAAAATACATGCATCTATATGTCCACATCTTTAAAGCTTCGATACGTACATCTACGCTATAAAGTTCAAGTTACATATATTAAACAGTCAGTGTATTACATAGAGAGTGATTCACTCAGCTGTTAAGTTGAAACATAGGAAATCTCTCCGGATGTCGCGTTCCTATATAACTTTCCAAATCCTTTTTTAGTTGCGGAACGTGTTTGAGCGGGCACAGACGGACGCGACATTAGCAATGTTAATATATATATATCGTTGTCGGGTGTGCCGATAACTTTCTTCTGTTTGTTCAGTGGGCCGCCGCGGGTTATGCATACTGATTACACAGTAAATCAAACGGTCAGTGCCTTCGCGAATCACCGTCGTCACCTTCGCGTCCACATCGTCTAAATAGTCCCGAATTTAACATATCTACTATACTTAAATCATTTTTTAAGTTATCTACTTTATCATCCGGAAGTTTAAATGATAACTGCCGGAATATTCAACACAAGGGAGCATCATGTTCTTGTTATATAACATGTGAGAATGAAAGTAGCATATGATCCGATAAAGTTTTTAACCAATATACTTCTATGAATATGGAGACTACCAACTACGGAGTTTCAGTTGGTAATAACTCCTATATACCCCTATTTTTAACCTAATAGGGTATCCTCTCATACTGATACTTTAGTACCAATTCGTAAAAATCACTCATAGATAGTGAAAAAACTACGTAAGAATAAGTATTCTTCTTCCGACACGCTGTTTGTGAAACATTAAAGAGAATAATTGAATAGATATGAAAACATAGTGTAAGGTTACTTTTCAGCAAAGCTCGCTTTCTATCAGCTTCTCTTGTAGTGGACGCTAGTACTGGGCGGAAGCGAGACGCGCGATGGTTTCCCGCAGATTTCACAAAAAGAGACAAGTTTGTTTGGCGAGTGAATGTATACTTGTTGCATTCCAACGCACCAAGGAAGCTCTTGCCCACTTTCATCAGCAATAACATTAAATTTACTTTTTTTAGCTTCTGTAATTATCCATAAAAACCTAGTGAATGTAAATTGTTTACATTACGTGGATTATAAGTAAGTTCAACATCATTTCAGTCAATCGCTGTTGCTGACGCTCACTACAGTCCAATTAAGTTTCCTTCCCTGCAATCTTCACCACAAATTCACCCTCCACAATCATCCTACGCTGATCTCCACTCAAAGATTAGTCTGCCCAATTGTCTTCCCATCTTTCTGCTTTTAAAAAAAAAGAACTCTGAAGATACTCAACCGAAAAGTAGCCTCCAAGGAATGCCTCTTAATCTTTATTAGTTTATATTTCCCAGTTCGCAAGATATAAACAAAATGAAAGATTGTTATCTTAAATATAATTATTAATTAAGTTTGTAATAAATTACACTTGGAATCGTATTAATTATTACTTTTTACTTATTTTAAAATCCATACTAAAAAGAAAAACCATGAGTTATTTAGTATCAGAAAGGATAATGTAGGACGATAACCCTACATCGAAGTTGAATACAAAAAATTTAAGGTTGTATTAAACTTTGAAATCGACTATTTATGTTAATTGTATTCGGAGGGTAATACGTTTATAAAAACGTAAAAAAAAAACTTTTTTATATTAAAATGATTGTTACTATAACGGCCTTTAAATACCTTTCGACAGGTAGTCGTGTAAATACCGGCGTTCGAACTTTATAACCTTCAGTCTACAGATCCTTGTTCTATAGATGAGGTAAGAATTTTATTTACACTACAAATTCATTTGAGAAAACTTTCAAATTATCTAACAGTCCATCCTTATTACTACTTCGTATAAATTAAAGATTGAAGAACACTCCTGTAAAAATCATCTACGAGGAAACTACTTCAGGAACGCGACAGAAGCTTTTCTTTCCAGAAGCTTTTAGAAAGAAGTTAATTACAGTAGAATTGAGGAGGTCTTTCTTTACAGTGGACATTATTATAATGAAACAATGATAACGATCACTACGTTTGTTTTATATAAATAAGTTCTAACTTCAAGTTGAACGATGATGTAGCTCTATGAAGTTGCGAAGGTAACTAGAGATATGAAAATACGTCTTTTTAAATAACAGTAACAATATTTGTTAACTTTTCTATATTTATCTTTAATAAAAACTGTCAAATAAAAAGATTTTTTGTCCAAAAGGTGATAAACATGTCAGAAATAATGTATGTTGTTTATTCGACGGAGTACTATGTTGTCTCACTAGGGTCGGGTTTGTTAAAAACTTGTACCCATTATGCCGCAAAAGAGGCACAGTTTACCGGTGACCAGGCACGTGGCCACGTTGGGTCCGGTTGCGTCTACTTTCGATTCGCGAATCAAGGTCAAGTGGTAGAAATTTTACGCACCTACAACAGTGCGAGGTGCGTCGGTGGACAAACTGAAGTTCAGACGACGATTTCTCGTCCAATAGACTATATACTGATATAAATTGTTCCCTTAAAGTTACATTGAAGTAATTTACTTTGTTTTATCATTTTGTACAAATAAAGCAAAAACAGGCTTAACTCACATCGAGTTTTCTACCAGCTGGACTTAATGAGAGTAGGTCTATACACAATAGTCACATGTACAAAAGAGAAATATATATATATTATATATAACAATAATTATCATAAATATCATCCAAATCCATCAAACAGAATGTAAAGGAAATAAATACGAAATATATATATATATACTTCCTTTCGAAGATCTTTATATAAAGCATTATGTATTTTTAATATAAGTATGATACAAATTTCAGTAGTTCCATGAAGTATGTAATATATAAAGCATATACTTGTAAACAATATATGCAGGCTTTTACATATAAAAAGATTTCAAGAGTAACGTAGCCGACATCTTGTACTGTTATCTTTCAATGTATTTAAAGTTTATACTTGAGTAAGATCATTAAACTTAATTCTAATTTAAACAGGGGATGGTACAGCGCAAATTTTGATCTTAATACATATATTGGTATGTAAAAAATGCCTTAATTTGTCCACTGCTCGATATAAGCCTTCCCCAATGTCTTCCTTTGGCCTTTAACGAGCCCTTCTCCAATTGACGTGTTTTATTAGCTAGTTAATTACAACAGGGATTTTTTTTAACTTTGATAATGACTAATGTTTGTGAACTTTGAATTACATATCTCTTTAGGAGATGTACTTTACTTGCATAGTTAATACATACGTATAAGTTGCAGTACATCTTCTTAAACTAATATTTAACATGCAAACAAAATTATTCCCTTACTGCCTTATAACAAAGGGTATGCAACGTAACAAATGTTGATAATAACAAAGCTTTTTCAACGCTATCGCACATTTGAGGCTCGTTATTCTATTGCAGGTGTTTAAACGTGATACGTCTTTAGGTCATGATGTTCACATTGTAGTCAAACAACCAGAAGTTATGCGCAAGAAAGTTGGTAATGACCTTGTAAGTAGATTCTAGACAAATGTTAGACACGTGAGATTCTTATAAGTCGTTCCGAAATCTCACGGCTCTGAGTGAAAATTTCGGCACCAATCAAAGAGTCAGTTATTACTCTCAACCAGGTGAAGTTCTCGTTCGTGTCTACGTTTTGTCATAGAAACAAAAAGATCTTAACAGTGCTATATATAGTCCTGCCTTTTAGTTATTTATTATATAACAGTTAAAAAATAAATACACAATGAATCAGAAGAATGTGAAGAATTTGATACATAACATTTCAATAATTATAGCTTGTTATATATTAATTTATCTGCGTCTATATATAGTAACACCGCTAGCTCTATAACGGGTTGACGGGTAACGGAGTTCAGTCTCTATCTATTCTACTACATCGATGATCTACTAGTGCGAAAATTATCTTAGTACATGTTTAGATAGTAACGTAAATGATAGCATTATTTAACATACAATAAAACAAAGAGGAGACAAAAACATACATGTCAGAGGTTCCTTGGTTCAACTGATTCAAGAGAAAATGCTAGAGATACGCCTTCGCTGTATGGGCATGTTATGCGAAGACCAACAAAGCAATTGATTAGGGTAGCGTTGGATCTTGAAACTAAAAAGAGAGGCTTTGGGAGACCACCGAATACTTGGTTGACGATGATCAATAAAGATCTGAAGAATAACAAATTGACTGAAGTAATGACACAAAATAGAGACATTTAGAAGAATGGCCAGGTGGGCCGATCCCAAGTAAAGATGGGACAAAGCCTAACAAGAAGAAGAAGACTATATATCTCTATATATCTGAATATTCAAACTACGTAAGATTTACTCTTGTCCACATAACAACATCATTGCATCTCGTGCATAACCTTCAAGCAATAATTATACCAAAACATTTTCAACATTTTATAGACTTTTAAGATATTAATAAAAGCAATATAATAGGAGCTATCTTAGCATACCTAACGTTTTCAAATAGACTATCAATAGATGCATTCTATCGTAACCCCGGAACAGAATGGTTCTATCTTAAGGTTACTCCGCTAAAGGCAAACGTAGTGCTTATGTAATGTAAAGAACATTTCTTATACAATCAGACTTACTAGAAGACTAGACTTACTAGAAAGATATTATTAAAAAATTATAGATTTATAATATCATATATACCTAACTAAAATATATCTGTAATTCATATAATTATACATTACGCATAAACAAAAGTAAAATATCTATCTACTGCCTAGCTAGACTGTCTAGGTCTGTCTAGGACTGTCTAACGAAAAAAGATAGTGAAATTACTAGTATCACTTACAATAAAGTGAACGCTTAGCTCGTTTAGTTGCTTCGGATAATAAAAAAAAGTTTGGGTTATAGACTATTATTTTCTTATCGTACTTATAAAGTCTCACTGATATTACACTCTTATCATAGTTGTGAAAATTTAGAGCTAACAACTAAAATATAACTTATAATGTTTTTCTATAACAGAGAGATATGTGTAACGATACCGTCAGAGTCGTAGCTACTATACCATATCTTTTAATAATTGTATACGTACATATTAATAAAAGGAGGTTACTATTATCAAAATGTCTTGTACACTTGGCGTGCGAACGAGTTGACCCAACAAAAAATGTATTCCTATTGTGTTGTACGAAAAACTTTCGGTTTCTAAAGCGGGCGACTCAATTAGCACGATCTTCCGACACGAGCTCTTGCGTAAGCTGCACTGATGTTTTTTTTTTTATTCCTTAAAGCGGCGAGACGAGCGAAACGTTAGGTCTAGTTACAGTAATAAACACCACAATGTGCTCTTCGTTTTGAGACGTAATATGTCTATACATCTGGACTTAATGGGCGTAAACGATACTATGGCGAAAGTGACTTTTTAATGCAGTCTTTTTCAGTTCTTCAGGCACTATCGATTGGTATATTTATTGTTGTGAAATTCGCAAAAAAATATGTCGAATACCTATTTATTACCTACACACCCACCCACCATCAACTTTAATCTACAGCCTGCTTTATTGTGTCGTTGAAATCCAAAATGACACAAAAGTCCAAAAGAATTAAAAAGAACTTGTTTATGTAATTAATTATAAAGATTAAAACAAAAAGGATATATCAGGAAACATCTCCTTTGTTCAGTATTTTGCTATTCAGAATCAGATAGTAGTTACGCTTATAAATCCAGATGTATTTAGATTCTCTTTAACCAAGTGATTTAACTAACTACAGAGCCTTCAGAACCGAAATATAGTAACAGATATCTAATATGAATAGTGTAATTTTTCTTTTATCTAGGATAACAATCATAAAATCAATTCTTCAGTCGTAATAATAATAATCATATTATTAAGGTTATGACGCTTAACTCATTGAGAAGAATATCGTACTATGTTAGTTAAATAGCTCTTTGTAATGAGCAACCGTTTAGCTTACTAACATATGAGCGTCCTGTCTCATCACTATGTCGTATATAACATGTATATTGTAGAGTATAGTGTAGAGTGACGAAGGAAACTTTACACCAATTGACAAATTACCGATTGTGATCATTGTAAGCGGCGACCGGAACCGAACACGCACCACTTGCTACGAAAGCGGCTCAATGACCCCGTTGCCGTATCGTTTCATTACCGCCGAACCATTGGCGCGCTTGGTCAAGGTGTTGATTAGCATTTTTGCTATATTTTTTTTTAAACATCTAAACCACAAATGATCCTGAAACATTCTCCGGATGATATTTTCATTAACATAAAAACTTAATTTGCACACATATCTATAATGTCAGGCTAGTACAGAATACTTGGACCTGGCACCAGGTGCCAATGTACTGAATATTAGACCTTTTTGTTTAATTTTTTTATATTTGTTGTGTTTTAATCTATTATACATAGACTTAGGCTCTTTGTTTTGACAAATAAATGGCTTATTATTATTATTACATAAACAAAATTTACAAAGAGGTGGACTTAAAGCTGAAGAGTATTCTGTCCCTATCATTTTTTTTTTTCCATTCCAATCCTGGACAAAGGCCTCCCCCAAAGATTTCCACTCAGACCGGTCTACCATGGTTTTGGGTAATGAACAAAAGTGTGGATATTAGAAAAATGAATTGTTACATATAGAATAACAAATTTCATTATAAATATAGTGCATACAAAAGTAATAAGTATATATATAAGTGTATACTATAAGAGAGAATAATAAAATAGATTTTTTAAGTATATATGTATAAAACTAACTTGAGCTCAGAAGTATGGAAAAAAGATATTTCATAGTTTCATTGTACGAGTTGCCTGCTATTATAATTTGTATATGAGAATGTAGGAATGAATAAAATACAAAAGGATTTTGTTCATTGCTTGACTAAATGTTATAGGCATCGTTTAAAAATAACTATAAGTGTATGAGTAATTACTAATGACAACATAAATTCTAAGTATTTGTGTCAATGCAAACTTATTTAGATCAGTTCAAATCACATTTTATTTAACTGCTTGAAATGTAACAATCACGGTTAATTATTACTTCATAGATCGTAAAGTGAACAAAGGGCAAATTGCAATATAAGCTACTGTCCTGTATTCCAATATACATAATTTAAGTTTCTGTAATAGGCTTTTACTATTTTCATACTCATATCTCTATTTAACTGTTTATTCTTCGCAATCGATCAATGTGCACTTAGTTACTTAGTCTCCAGGACTTACGTTACATATAAAACGCGTTGAACTCTAATCCTTCCGCATTCTTTTCCTTATAAATATCACAATGTGCCTACCTAAGACTAGTCAACATATTAATATATACCTCGTACATAATACTTATTATAATATTTTATGATTTAGTATAATCTTTATATTTTGTCGTAATTCGATGTACCCATTATTTATTTAACTTTGATTTACGTCATTGATTTAGTTAAGCATTTAACATACGTTATTTAACATAATTGTCAAGATACAAACCCTAAATATTTATCACTAACACTATATGAATCAATCGTGTTACTTTAATAGTTTATACAGAAAAATTACTCACTGCTGCACCTGAGAAAACTGAAAGTTAAATCACTAGCGAAATTACTCACTAAATTTAACGATACATTTATTTTCATCTACAATGTACGACGATGTGACTTGTGACCTAAATTTTTCTTGAATTTAAATGACAATGGGGCTGAAAATAGTGAACGCTCGCCCAGAATACTTCAGCTCTCATATGTAGACAGCTGAAACATGAGATACGAAGTTATCATACAAGGTTATTGCTAGATAATAACTGAACAGTTTACTAACCCGCTTTGTTTTCTATGAGTTTTAAAAGTTTAAAGAATACTTTACTATTACTGTGAACTTTATAATCTAATAACTCTTTTTCAGTTATAATTCAGCCAGCCTTATATATGTATATGTAGCCAGCCTTATATACTTATGTCTTAAAGCTAAGAACATATTGTCGTCGTATATCAAATATTTATACTGTGTAAGTATATTCATTGGTGATAGACTTCTGTTGCGGGAGATCACCTAGATAAGTGCCATCGCAGATCCTATTTCTGTCGTCAAAAAGTAGTTTGCAAGCATTACTATATTCCTATTTGAAAAGCATTATGGTTAGTGAAATTATTGGGATAACGAGGCTTAACATCTTATGTCTCAAGCGACCAGCACAATGTGGTGGACATCCTAACTAGCGCTACGTTATCACGGATAATCACCATCACTTACTATCTGATGGACGTCAAGCTCATTTCGCTGCATCATTGAATAAAAAAAATCCTAACTGGTACCTATAAAATTGATATTACTATTCATTATACGTCGCGCTCTCTCGATAACGTCCTCATATATAACATTATGAAATTTTATTTTGAATGCTTGATGAGGTCCCTCCATATAAATATATAATTAAATATGTTAGAAACGTATTCGACATCGATTAAGAAACTAATTACGTTTAGATTTCCTAATGAATACATAAATTACTAGCAATAAATAATAAAAATTAATCTCCAATGTATAATTACGTATTCCAGTTCAACTATTCACTAACGTCTGACCTTGGACCTAATATTAAATACTAGATCAAATTGTCAGCAAAAGTTTTTTCCCTGCACGTTTACCTTCGTTCGTAACTACTTTAATTCAAACAGAAATAATTATCGGTGAGTTTTTTTTCATGTTTAATGAACTTAACTTACCTAAACTAACTAAAAGGCGTACGATACTGCTGTGGGTAATAGTTAAGATATTTACACGGTACCTCACTCTTGTTCACACTTCTGCCTACTCTTGGTATTAAGATCAACAGTATAGAACCAGTCTCCAGCAAGACAAACCTAATAGTTTGTTAAGGATATGCTCATTAAAGGAGTAAGTATATTCTACGAAGACATACTGTTTAAGATTCGCTATCTACGCCGAAGAGTTCCTCTAGTTAGATTCGTAAGACGACATTACCAGTCTCTATGTAATTTATATACATTTTTTATTACACGCATAATAGTGAAAGTGATCTCTGTAAAGATTCATTTTCATAGAAAAATCATGTCCATTAATAGTTCCTTTTGCGTCTGCTAAACAGGAAGCTGCAATACTGGAACAGGAAAAGTAACCAGCCCTCCCTTGCAACTCTCACTGCCGCTTTATCAGTATGGAGCGACGTTAAATAATAACGACTGTACTTACAGCTTAAATGTAAATTGTTATTACACTGGTACTTTAATAAGAAAACACTTAAAAAACCACACCTTCCTCTTTTCTATCAATTCATATGCAGTTGATAGTATAATAAAAAATGCAATCATTACAATAAATGCTATTAATTACTTTGTAGACTTACTACAACAATCCATTGAATTTTCCTGTTAATGATAACAAATACATCGCTATATATATGTAGATGTGTATCACTATACGTATATTATAGATATACTTTCCGTATATTATAGACATCTCTTTGCGGACATTATAGAGGGAGAAACCAGAGTCTCTATTAAATATAGGCGGAGAGCAATAAATCCGCATACCGTACACGTAGTTATGCAGGTGTCACCCAAAATATCGCAACGTCTCACTGCGGCAGGTCGTGTATATATAGACCTGCGAAGACTATATGTAGAAGATCAGTCGCCATTAGTGCAATGTTGTTTGTGTTTAGGGTATACTTATAGACACAGCAAGCAGCTCTGCAAAGAGATCGTCGAGAACTGCAGTCACTGCGGGGGCCCACACAAATGGGCTCAGTGTCAAGTTCGCCTTGCCGGTATTGTTGCAAGGTGCTGTAACAGCAACAATGCAAAATTAGAGGCGACGAATCACAACACCAGTGATCAAGAATGTCCTATCAGACGCAAATGATTCGTTAGCACGAGCTACTATAACGTATTGCTGAAGGCACCGCGTGCAATCAACAAGGAACCAATATCGCCACTAGAAACAACACAAAGCTACATAAAGTGCTACAGGAAAATCTACAGAGGAAATAGCTGGCAATCACGGAATTAATGATAGAAGCTGAAAAGACAACAGCTCTAGCATTGCTCCAGAAGCCATTAGTGCAATAAAATGTATAAAAAAGTATAGAGGAGCGAGAATCTTTCAAAGCGCGAATCAAGGAGATGGGACTGCCAAATCTGCTATTGCTATCTTCGATCATGATTTAAACATCATACAATACCCGAAACTCACAACTAACAACATCGTAGTGGTGGGAATTCAAACTCGTGCTTGGGAGGTTATCGTAATGTCGTACTACTTCGAACCTGACCAGCCTATTGAGCCGTACTTAGAGCAGCTAAAGAAAATAAGCAAAGAACTAAAACCTAAGCTGTTAATTATAGGTGGTAACGCCAATGCTAAAAACATTTGGTGGGGTGGCGACCGAATAGATAAACCGGGCGAAGACATGTTATGCTTTCTCAACGATATTAGTTTATATGTGCTAAATGAAGGTAACACTCTCACATTCGATAACATCAGAGGTGATCAACGTTTCTCAAGTTACATCGACGTGACGGCCTGCTCAAACGAGATTCTTAACATGATATTATTGGAAAGTAGATGAAACACTCACAAGTTCCGATCACAATACCCTGACAATTAACGTGAGAATTTCTAAATCAGAGGGCATGGGCATCCAAAGGACTCCAAGGATTTATAATACTAGAAGAGCTGATTGGTTCCAATTTAATAACAAGTTAGTCGATTTGATTGAAGGAAATTAGGAACAAGTTTCTAGAATACTGTAAATACGTTGCACAAAGAACTGTAAATAGAAATAAGTGATTTTAAATAAGCGTGTAAATTCATTAAAGCACTAATTATGTATGTAGACAAGAATTCTGACCCGAGTCAGAAGATATTAGTATAAATAAATTTAAAAAAATAATGATTTGACAGCAGAAAGCATTATTTACGAAATTATTCCATTCATCATAATTTTTTCATGAATACGAGAAACTTTTAATGAGAATGAAACTAACTAAAATAACTTTTCAAGTAATGAGAATGAAAGTGGATGGTTATAAGGGTAGAGGAAGACCTAAGAAAGTGTGGATGGATTGTGTGAAAGATGACATGTGTAAGAAGAGTGGGAATTCAGATATGACGGCTGACAGAAGGATATGGAAGAGAAGTACATACTGTGCCGTTCCTACTTAGCTGGGAAAAGGGCAGGAGGAAGAAGAAGAATACGAGGAACTTTTATTAGTTTTTGAATCAATACTAACATCCCTAGTCTATACTAGGGTCATGCTAAAAAATCACCTTTTAAGTAACACATGATACTTGTTAGTATCGTTTATAAAATATCGTGTAATAAGTAAAAAACTAGACATTTACTAGGGTCACCTCGAAGGTGGGCGGGGAAGGGCACGAAAGTCGTGGCAGGTAGAAAGTGACCCCTTTCGCTAGTGCACTATGATGCAGCCTAGTGCAACATTCGACGGACGTCCAAACGGGCTTTCAGCTTTCTAGGAAATGTTACGTTAGAACTGTACAATACCAACGCATATGCAGTATATAGTGTGGTATACTACATGATCTAAAATAAAACTAAGAAACTTTAATAATAATTGTTATTGTTTACGTATGAAAAACAGTGATTTTAGAGTACATACAAAGGCGAACTTAACTTCAATAAAGTTCCAAACATAACTTAAATTAGAAAGGAATATAGATGTTTATTTTTCTGTCGATATTCGACCTGTAAGTAAAGCTTACCCATAACCGTATAGCGCTAGTAAGAAAGATATATACTGCACCACATTGCGCTCATAGCCTTGATACTTAGTGTTAAGTTAAATTACACATTTAATTTTTTTTATTCTTATTATATGTAAACATAAAAATACCATTAATCACACTGCTTTAGTAGAACAGCATAAGACTAACGAAGATAGAAATGGGTATACAAATATATATATAAGGTTGTCAAATATCTCCCTTCCACTTTTTTGCTCTTTATTCAATGCTTTATAAAAAGTGTTACAGTGATCGGATTTAGTTCAAATATGCGCCGTTTTGTTCGATAATCTGTTTCCATCTAGACGGCAACTTCATACCTCCCTCGTAGAAGCCCCCCTCCTCTTTATTTGCGAAGAACTCGGACAGCCACTTTTCACAAGCCTCTTTTGAGTTCAACTTTACACCACCAAGGGCGTTCACCATGGACAGGAACAGGTGGTAATCACTTGGCGCTATGTCCGGGCTATATGGTGGATGCGATAAAACCTCCCATCCGAGCTCCCGTAGCTTCTGACGAGTCATCAACGAAGTGTGTGGTCTGGCGTTGTCCTGGTGGAACACTACACCCTTCCTGTTGCCCAATTCTGGACGCTTCTGGTCGATCGCCTGCTTCAAGCGGTCCAGTTGTTCGCAGTAGATGGTAGAATTAAGCGTCTGGCCATATGGGAGCAGCTCATAGTGGATGATTCCCTTCCAATCCCACCAAACACACAGCAAAACCTTCCTGGCCGTCAATCCCGGCTTGGCCACTGTTTGGGACGATTCACCGGCCTTCGACCACGACCGTTTTCGCTTGATATTGTCGTATGTAATCCATTTTTCGTCGCCAGTCACCATCCGCTTCAAGAATGGGTCGAGTTCGTTCCGTTTCAGCAGCATATCGCAGGCGTTGATTCGGTCCAGAAGGTTTTTTTGCGTCAAATCATGCGGCACCCAAACATCAAGCTTTTTTTTGTATCCAGCCTTCTGCAGATGGTTTAAAATGGTTTGGTGACTAACTCCCATCTCCTGGGCGATGTCACGAGATGCCACATGCCGGTCTAACTCGATGTAGTCCATGATTTGATCGGTATTTGTCGTCACAGGTCTTCCGCCGGCTGGCTTATCCATGGTGTCGTTTTCACCGGCTCTGAATCGTCGAAACCATTCCTCCGCGATTCGAAGTGATAGAGTACCATCCCCCAAAACACCATTAATCTCACGGAACGTTTCTCTAGCGGATTTGCCTTTAACGAAGGAAAACTTTAAAATAGCGCGAATTTCGGCGTTAGTGAACTCAATGTTTACACGTCTATAACTGTTGAACGCAATATCCAAACTAATAATGCATAGCGTCGTTTTGTAGGTTATGTCAAGACCTTTCAAATTATGTATAGTATTGCCAGATACGAGCTCTGTAGCGCTTTGTACATAGCCGCAAAATTCAAAAGACAAAAAGGCAGAAGGGAGATATTTGACAACTCTATATATATATAAGGTTGGCTTTGTTCGCCAATCACGTGAAAACTAGTGAACATATCGACATAGAAACATGAGCATTCGACGCGAAGTGATTTGTTGATGGTTATAGGCAACAAATTTTTGAATTTCATAGATCCTTCATCGTTTTATTTAACTTTTATAGACATTGTCATTTTGTATTATTTATGCGGTTGCTATAGAAAGTCATTTTCATCTAAATTTATATTACAACGAAAACGTGTTACTTTATTGCTAACTGTACACAAGTACAACCAGTCACATCTAAAGTGCACCACACGGACCTTCGTAATATTGGGTCCTGTGGTTAAGGAGTAATGTAACACGACCAGACCCTCTTACTTCTAATGAGAATCATCCACTACAGGTATTAGATTCTTCGATATATATTAATGTGAACGAATCATCTATAATCTTATGATATACTTACATACTTAAAATTTAACACCGAATCACTGTAACCATATCAAAGTTTAGATCTTATTGCTCATATTTTTTTCTATTTAGATAAATAAATGTTTTGATACTTAATAAAGTAATAACTTTATGTCCCTCTCGATACCACTTCATCAGTCATGTCAGTACGAAACACCTTCATGCTCTTTCCCTTTCCTAGTTCGCATCAGCTATTATTAACATGTAAACTTATCTAAATATATAATGAAAAAGGGTTTTATTTGTTTACCAATCACGTGAAAATATGTAAACGAATCAACACAGGTATTGGACATGGAATTATTTATATTGTTTGATGATCTATGATAAAGGGGAGAAGATCTTACAGGTCCGACACGTGGTGTAAAACTATTCCAAGGTTTCGGCTGTCTTTCGAATGTTGTATTGTTTTGTTATAAAAGTATAATATATACATTACACTGTTAAAGTACAGTAACTATAGAATATATAAGATATATCCAGAGTTAGTATTAAGAGATATCCTGAAACTATTAAACGTAGACACTGATAATGTGGTAAAGACATTGTGTTAAAGTAGTAACACTAAACCCTTACCTTGTTTCTCCGCTCAACTCTGTGATAGACAAAGAGAGAATACGGTTTGGTATTAAGTCTTCTTTGTTATATAGTTTCTAAATACAAATACAGATGTTAATCATCATCATCAGTCGATAGACATCCACTGCCAGACATAGGCTTCCCCCAAAAATCTCTTCACCGATCGTTTTAAAAATATCTTTAAAACCAAACTCATTTGGTTACAGCATCACAAATTTCTTCTTAAATGATTTTTTCCAGGAGTTCCGTTTACTTTTAGTACTAAAGAATTTTTTTTTAGTATTATAAGTAGATGGGGTTAACATAATTATAATTAACATCTCATATCTAAGGTTAAAAAGCGATAAATTCTCATGTAAACGTCTTAACTAGATCTTTAATGTTATGGGCAAGCAAATCATTTACTATTACTTGAACCTGTTTTCCTTTCGTGGTTTCTATATTAATAACAAATTACAACTTTTCTTTGAACTGTTATGTCTCTCTCTCTCTCTCTCTCTCTTTTGTTTCACCTGTTTCAAAGTCATATTAATTTAATTCAATGCAAATGGAGCCAAGCTCTCAGTTAACATACACCGAATTGATCGTTCGCACTGATGTAAACAGGTGAAGGTAAAAGTGGGACATGCACACGGCGGCTTTTAATAACAGATCTGACGCTCAATTATGGTCCAAGGCCCTGCTGTCGTAACTTTAATACGTACCCTTATTTTACTTTATTGCTTTGAAAGAATTTCCAAGAACTAATAAGGCTTATTTCAGTCAACTTGTACTGTATAGACATTATATAACTTTAAACTTTACTAACTTTCTAAGTTTATTTATTTAAAGCTTATTTAAAACTTACAGCTTACATATACATAATCGTTACACGTTTAATAAAGAGTCCGTTGTAGGAGTAGGGATGAATATTGTAAAATCATAGGTAATCTATACCTTAGCTATGATTTTACAAAATTTCTTCCCCAAAGGCAGTTGCAGAAGTGTTAAGCAAAGAGCTTAAGATTCTAGGTATTATTAAAAGATAAATTAAGTTGCTAGCTTTAGCAGCCATCCTCGGGATTGGTTTAGATATAAAGAGTGGCAATGCGGTGGAAATTGCCACTGAAGGGGTATAATTCCAACAATAAGATAAAACATTATATGAACCTTTTACCTTTTTGTTCTCTCCAGAAACAGGGTTTCTTTAGGAGACTAATTTCTATTAAAATGTAGTACTAGGTTCAGTAGCCAAAGTATATGATAGATTGTCAATTCTCTCCAAAACTGACATCTCAGCTATTATGCTGTTTAGTATGTGTCTATACTGTTGTGTAAACATTTAAAACTATTACAACATATACAAATATACGTTTCAAATAACATCTGATCACATTTTCAAGAAATGATTCACTATCCTTACTTGTATTGACGTTAACTACGACGGCTTGCCGTTTTACCAACGACGGTGTTTATAACTTACAGCACCTAATTAGAAATGGTAATCAATCCGACATTAACCACATTTTCCAACTTGAATCATTTCGTTTACGAGAATTTAATGAATTTTAATATGTTGCCTTTAAAGATGTATGATGACATTACTGCTCCAGTGATTCGTTATACGATGAAGCTACGAAACGAGTAGGACGTTTGTCTTATTAGGATATTTACACGTAGCAACATAATGGTCAACACTAAGGTATTATATTATAAGTTAAATAATTAGTTCACTAACTTCAGCGACTTTGAAATCAATACTATACAATGTTTATATTCAATTGATAGAAAGGTACAGTGAAGTAGTTTTGTTCAGACGGTCTCTAACAGTAAACACCTACTATCAATAAAATGACTTTAAATATCTTGTTTAATACTTAATCTTTTAATTTATACAATCTCTGAAAATCTATTTAAATTAAGTATAAACTTAAGTAACAACAATTTGTAATATACAGCGAAAGGAGCATGAAGTTCAAATGATGGTAAGTGATATCACAAAAGTTCGATCTTCACATTCTACCATACTATCATTTTGAAACATTTTTTTTTTATTATAACGGAGGCAAACGAGCTAGCGGGTCACCTGGTGGTAGGTGAATTCGCCGCTGCCCACAGACGCAAATAACAACGAAAGTGTTACTAGGCCGTTGCCATCTCATAACATTTAAAAGAAGGGAGGGGTAAAATATAGGATAGGTTTCGGAAGAACAGGAGTAGGAATAAAAGGGGACGGACCACCAGACACTAGTTAGTTTCTAACCAAATGCAACATCACAGCTCCTAGAACACTGCAACGTCGCACCGGTCCATCTAACAAACGTCAAAATTCGGGTGGTCTGAAGGAAAGGAAACGGAATGGACATCCGGCTCTCTCACTCACCAGATGAAACATGGCAGCCACTAGAAAGCCAGCCATTTCACGCTGATTTTCTGTGAGAGGGTAGTGTCGCACCGGTCGATCCTGCCCAATTATGTGCTACAGTGAACTGTAGGATCTACTACCATGTTTTAATAATAGCTATTTTATTTAATATACTACAGTATGATACTTAATACTAATACCTTTTTTTTACTAAAGAACAAGACAATCAGAACATCCAAACTATAGTAGTTATCTAGGTAGCTACTGAAACCTGTTCATAGCAAAGAGGCGCCAGATACTATGATTATGATTATGATTATCTACGTCGTCTTAAAATATCGATATTAAGTATAATTACTCCAGTAATGTAAGCTACAACGCAATTCAGACCGAAATACATTAATGTTTCCACAGTACTGTTTGTCGGCGGAGATAAAAGCTGCGGGGGTAACTTAGTCTCCAGCAACAGGGTCTTACCACCAGCGAGATAAAAGCTATTTAACTAATTAAATTAATTAAAATACACACACGATTACTGAGTTATATTCAATAGCTTTTTTTTTTCTCACCGCAACAATCTTTGTTATATGGGAATCGCTTTGTTCTCTTTCATCTCATATCGAAGGCACCCTTGACTGATCTTTCGTAATAATAAATTTCAAGCTATTGATAAAATAACTTGTTACTGAAAATTCAGTCTTTTACATGGTACTGTTTACTCTATAAGTAATAAATAAGATATAAGTTTGAGTATATGTTTGTACTATTTAACAGTATGGTCAAAAACTTCTAATTTATCTATGTGAAGCTCGCTGGCCTAATGGTTAGAGCGTGCGGCTTTCATTCCGAAGGTCGCGGGTTCAAACCTCGGCATGTACCAATGACTTAATATTTAAGTTATGTACATTTGTGAACTTTAGTTACAGCAGCGAGATACAAACGGTGAAGGAAAACATCGTGAGGAAACCCGCACACTGATATCATCTTTGTATGTGTGTGTGTGGTGGTCCCAATAAAGTGGCAACAGGCTCGCCCCCTGTTACATGGGACCTAATAAGACCAATTCTGGCGAAACGTGGGTGGTTTATTCACCTCTGCCTACCCGTACTGGGAAAAAGGCGTAACTATATAAAAAAAAAAAAATTATCTATGTATAAGCATATACGACTATGTAAGTCATAAGTAGGATAAAAGAAGATATATATGAAGAGAAAACTTGAAATCCTGGTTCGTAAGAGATTTTATACAACTAGCTGTTCCTTGCCAGTCTTTCTGGCTGTAACATCCCCGTAACTGCCTTTAGGGAAGGAATTTTGTGAAATCTATCATTCTCCTTCTTCGTCGGTATCACACTTGATAGGGTGGTCGTGATGATCACTATAGGTTGGTCGCAACCTTAACAACAAGTCGCCATTCCTGTCTGATGACGATTTGTTTTTAAGCTAATTCATTATTAGTTGACCTCTACTTAGAAAGGCAATAGCTTTACAAAACTTTGAATATTTACTATGGTTAGTTTCTGATATTTCATGATGAATCTATAATATCTATGAATATCTTCTGCCTATCTATTCATAATGAAAATGGATTTTCTTTGTTTGTAGATCACGTGATAAGTAGTGAACGCATCGGCATGGGAAGAGGAGCATTCGACGCGGAATGATTTATAGATAGTTATAGGCCATTTATTTTTTGGATCATAGATCCTTCATCATTTTATTTCACAAACATCTTCATTTCGTGTTATTTACTCGGTTGCTATAGTAACGGTTGCTCTCAAGGAATATTTCAGACAAATTTCATATCTAATTACGGCTAGCGAAGCAGCCGGGGAACAGCTAGTATATATATTAGGTTGTCAAATATCTCCCTTCCGCCTTTTTGTCTTTTGAATTTCGCGGCTATGTACAAAGCGCTACAGAGCTCGTATCTGTCAATACTATACATAATTTGAAAGGTCTTGACATAATCTATAAAACGACGCTATGCATAATTAGTTTGGATATTGCGTTCAACAGTTATAGACGTGTAAACATGGAGTTCACTAACGCTGAAATTCGCGCTATTTTAAAGTTTTCCTTCGTTAAAGGCAAATCCGCTAGAGAAACATTCCGTGAGATTAATGGTGTTTTGGGGGATGGTACTCTATCACTTTGAACCGCGGAGGAATGGTTTCGACGATTCAGAGCCGGTGAAAACGACACCATGGATAAGCCAGCCGGCGGAAGACCTGTGACGACAAATACCGATCAAATCATGGACTACATCGAGTTGGCATGTGGCATCTCGTGACATCGCCCAGGAGATGGGAGTTAGTCACCAAACCATTTTAAACCATCTGCAGAAGGCTGGATACAAAAAAAAGCTTGATGTTTGGGTGCCACATGATTTGACGCAAAAAAACCTTCTGGACCGAATCAACGCCTGCGATATGCTGCTGAAACGGAACGAACTCGACCCATTCTTGAAGCGGATGGTGACTGGCGACGAAAAATGGATCACATACGACAATATCAAGCAAAAACGGTCGTGGTCGAGCGGCCAAGCCGGGATTGACGGCCAGGAAGGTTTTGCTGTGTGTTTGGTGGGATTGGAAGGGAATCATCCACTATGAGCTGCTCCCATATGGCCAGACGCTTAATTCTACCATCTACTGCGAACAACTGGACCGCTTGAAGCAGGCGATCGACCAGAAGCGTCCAGAATTGGCCAACGGGAAGGGTGTAGTGTTCCACCAGGACAACGCCAGACCACACACTTCGTTGATGACTCATCAGAAGCTACGGGAGCTCGGATGGGAGGTTTTATCGCATCCACCATATAGCCCGGACATAGCGCCAAGTGATTACCACCTGTTTCTGTCCATGGTGAACGCCCTTGGTGGTGTAAAGTTGAACTCAAAAGAGGCTTGTGAAAAGTGGCTGTCCGAGTTCTTCGCAAATAAGGAGGGGGGCTTCTACGAGGGAGGTATTATGAAGTTGCCGTCTAGATGGAAACAGATTATCGAACAAAACGGCGCATATTTGAACTAAATCCGATCACTGTAACACTTTTTATAAAGCATTGAATAAAGAGCAAAAAAGCGGAAGGGAGATATTTGCCAATCTTATATGTTATTTTCAAATAAATATGTTAGATTAGACAGAAAAAAAAAATTAAGAATAGATAAAAAAAATTATTCATGTTCATCAATAACTTAATAATAACTACAATACATGCGAAACCTGTTCCTGATAATAAATAATACGCTCGCCTATAACAATGTGGCGGTAATTAAGATATTTACACAACATTATTGTCGAATTGAGACATAAAATATTAAACCTCATTACCCCAGTAATTTCAAGTGGTACTTTTAATTTCAAAATGTTTACTTGTTTAACTTACAATTGTGTTACGAAGGCGTGATAATTGTTCTTACAGTGCGCCCACCGCTCACACTTGCGCACGAGTGTCACGCTAAGACACTTCCAGTACAATTAGATAAACCATATTAAGATAATCTACATGGTGAATGAACGGCGGTGGTAATCTTCTAAAACTTCCGTATTACTTGGGTAAGGTAGCGCGTAATGGAATAGCTTTGCGTAACATGTCGACAGTCGTAAAGTATACAACTAACATACTATTATATACAAGAAATTATTATACCCAATTAAATCATTCATACTTCAATCTAACTTATCATACCCGTAAGTAAGAACTATGTGAGTTAACTATTAGTTAGCTTAGATTACGTCGCTGTAAAAGAATCCCAATCTAAGTACAAGTATAAAAACATGTGAAGTTATTTCAATACTTAGTTAGTATACTAACTCAACATTATTTAACAGATATCTACGGTTCAGTATCCTCCTCAGTAGCCTCCTCATCTTTAAGAGTAATTGCCAAGCTATGTACATGAACATAGTTTGGTATAGTTAGAACATATACATGTCATATTCTTAGTCGGTATCACTCTTGACATGGAGGTCGTGATCACCACTTTAGGTGTATATGTATAAATGTACATTTTATCAAATGTACCACAAGTGTTCCGACGAGCTATTCGGATTTATTCCTGACACTATTTTCCACCAGCGCAGTAGACCAGCACCAGACTGGCGATACTCCACTGTGCGTTTCAAGCGCTTTATGGAACAGTTCCTTCAAGGAATGAACGTGTTATTCCTTTAAAGATCGGTAACGCAATCGTGACTCCTCTGTAGTTGCGACTGTTCATGTTGTTAGTGATCACTTTCCATCAGGTGAACTGTTCGCTCGTTTGTCCACCCTTATAAAACTCATCAAGCGGTTAGTGGTAAAGGAAATCATCTAGACTTTTCGTAGAGTAACTTGTTAGTCGCTTTTTTAACATCTCAAAGATAAAATGGAGATATTATTACTAGTCTCCTACAGTGATTGAGGACTTCAAAATGTACAAGACCTTCCTATCATTCCATCATCAGTTATCATAGCGGATTGAATGTTATTACAGCGCGGAACTTACCATTGATTTATAGGAGGTTGCTTGATTCGAAAATTTCTTTTTTGATAGTGAGGCCGCACAAAACAAACAGTGAGGAAACACCGTCGTGATGACGAAATACACTGCTTTCACCCGCCGTGAAAGTAAACGGGCCCGATGGTGCGCCGCGGGCGGTTTTCGACTTTTTTTTTTTATAGACAGTACAAGGTTGTAATACGGTCATTTCATTGGACATGCATCCGCCGTCTTTTGATCGTCGATATACAATACAATTGTTGAGCAACGTTCCTGAACCAAAATTTCATATATATACTATGACAACACGAGCTTTAACATAGGCAACCACTCAAATATTTTTCTTTCTTTACATCTAAACATTATCCTAGAATACCTCAGTATAATAACAAAAGAGAATATAGAGATTTCATGGAGTGATTACTGTAAATTTCAACACAATGACGCATAACAAAACATTTCTCAAAGTTCAAACAATAACCTTATGCAATCAATGAATAAAGGTCAATATGGCATGACACCGCACTGAAATTATTTCAACAATATATAAAAGCACATTAATATCTACAGTTAAAAGACACGTTTTATGTTAAATTTAACTATTTTCAAAATATTATAACTACTACTTTTTCTTATTAGAAACGAGGGAAATGTTAACATGATTGTAAGTGATAAACTTGCCCTTAACAACGTGGCGCTAGTTAGGATTCTATGCACAGCACCATATTGTGCTCAGTAATTCCATTAGCTACAATGCTTATCAAACCGGAACTCAATAATATTTGGACATTACTGTTTGCCGGTAGAAATATGAGCTGCGGTGATACTTACCTAGACGGTCAGCCGATATAGACCTAGCACATCTAATGGTAAGTGTCTCTTGTCCTCTGACAGGTCTGCTTAAATACCTTGTTTATTCCCAAATGTAGCCGCTATGGTCCAGTGAAGAAACTTACCTGAAAAATAGATGAAACAGATTATAATAAAGTTAAAAGCTTCGATACATTCATAATTAATATATAAATAATTTCATTGGAATATTCTGAAACTTTTTTCAGGTTTAAAGGACGCTGCAGTTAACGTTTAGAGTAAAAATACGCTTACTACATTTAATATATACGAAACGCATTAGAATTAAGCTATCACACCTAACTTACTTGCATGATACTTAATTAATTATACGGAAACGGAAATTTGTTTACAATGTCAAGTTGCTGTTGAATTCATTGCCGTTAGATCATAAATATAATTCTTCACAACGCTGTCATCATATTAATTATAACCTGATTAGGGTATTGAGTCATGAAGACCGTTTCATATTGATATTTTTTTTCCTATTCCATTCATATGATGATGAATGATACAACAATGAGGCGTTGAGTAAAGGCATTAACAGCACCACATTACACTCTACATCTTCAGATATTATTTACTCTAGTATTTATCGCCTTATTCCTTTATTATCCTGCTTTACTTTCAGGTAATAGGTCTCTGCTTCTGAAGACCGTCTAGGTAAACACCACCGTAGCTTCTATTCCTTCCGCCTTTGAAAAAGGTTGTAACCAGGGAAATTACTGTGGTAACGGGACACAACATATATCAAAGCATACAATGTGGTGATGTGTATATCATTTTAACTAACATCACATTGTTTAAGCAAGAGTATAACTTAAAGTTAAAGTCAAGCCTCTTGTTTTGAAAAGCCTTAACGTTCACGAATCATTGAACTTCGAGTCATTTCCTGTATCTCAGTTTGCGCAAGAGACTTAATGCTTTGTCACAATGATATAATATACCTCGTCTCCAGTCCAAAGTAATGTCAATTTCAGTTTGAACTTACATAATTCTCTCAGTTATAAGCAAATTGGTGTCAATTCCTCATTTTACAACCTACATACCCAGTTTATTCATTTTGTTCGAAACTTACGTGAAATCAATGATTGCTTTTAAATGTAATGTAAATTTACATTCCGTCATCATCATCAGCTGATAGACGTCCACTGCTGGACCTCCACCAAACGTCTCCACATCAATCGGTCCCGCGTTGCTCGTATCCAGTGGATTCCTTCGATACTCGTCAGATCGTCGGTCCATCTTGTAGCTTCCCAACACTGCTTCTACCGGTACTTAAGTACCTTACTGCCTCTTACATTTCGTACAGAAGTAACATGAGGCGACCGGATGTGATAGAGCTAAGTTTTTTATTCTATGTAACGACAAATAGAGCAGGGCGTTATATTCCTACCCATAATAATATGGCGCTAATTAGAATGATAAAGCGTCACCGTGTGATCATCGCCTTAAAGACATAAAATATTATGTCTCGTTATCTCAGTAATTACACTAGCTACGTCTCCCTTCAAACCGGACCACAGTAATGATTGCACAGTGCTGTTTGGGAGCAGTAATAGGCGCTGCGGACTACCGCAACATTAGCTGTAGGTACTAGCCCACCTAGACAGTCTCCTGCAACAGAGACCTACCACCAGTTATTCCAATTACTTTACATACAGAAGAAGACTTCAAATAAAACTGGAACTAAAAATGATAATTTCATTTTGGTTTTCGAAGCTTTAGCTGTATCTGCCTACATATATATTATTGTTATTAACATACACATTGTAAATATTTATCTAGAAACTTCCAGAGCAGTGTTTAAAAGTGAACTGAAAAAGAGAGAATACTTCAAAGAAATTGAACCAATAAGAAAAACTTTAATACTATGAATTCAAAGGTAGTATTCTTCAACAGTTACTTCTTATGAAAAGTGTTATCTATTGTTATAAAAGCATGTAACTAGAAGACTTCTGGATACAGTAAACTATCTGAATAGATCGGATTGTGAGCAATAATAACGAAATTGTAAGTACTACATGATGACTATGAAGTCAGGACATATCCTCAGTCCTCTTGAAACTACAGTTGGTACAAAACACTCAAAACGAAGGGGTAACAAATAATAAAATAGTTACGACTTAATTCGTATAATCCAGTCTTATTATATATGAAACATATGTCTTAGAAGAAATCATTATATTAAAGAAAAGCTCTAATGTTATTAGTATATAAGTAAAAGCTTCTAAATCTAATCTGTATGTTGATAAAGAAAATCTTTATAACCATAAGGCCTAGAGTCTTTGTAGGAATATTCCTTTAACCGAGTATAGTTCATTTAAGAACGGTTGTTACAAAATTCCTTCCCTAGGGGGGGCAAGATGGTGTTACGGCCAGCTAAGTAGACGACGAACAGATGGTTTATCAGATATTTTAATTATTTATACTAATGCATTAAGACAATAAATAAAGATCAGATAAGTTGTGGTCTGTTTCAAGCTTAAATGTCACTAGTCAATGCAAATGTATGTTCATAAAAACTTTAAGAAAACTTGCCTTAACCCATTTAAACTTAACTATCTTTACTTCGCTCTATCGCGTCGGATTTATCAGCGACTGAATTCGCAAGGGCCTACTTACCGCCTCACCACGCAGTCAGGTGGAATTCACTTTCACCAGGTTACCACGGTACCTCGTTCGTCGACTTATAAAAACCGATATGCGATCTCGGAGAGGCCCGTCCGTAGTGCATATTTAAAATAATCATATATAATACAAAATGAAGGTTTTCAAACCTGATGATAAACGATCATCGCAGCTAATGGGTATACCATCACCAACTTAGTATGTATTATTAATAAAACTTACCATAATATTCATTACGAACAAGATTAGTAAGTATATTGTTTCTCAATATGTGCTACTACAATATAAAAGTAAACTTTTGACTTTTTGCTATGAACAATATTCAAATTTTCAATGGATTATCAAATTACTACTTAACCTTAATTTCTCACGATCTTAAGTATGAATGGTGCAGCACGTAGCTCCTGAAAACTAGCTCTGATAAGAACAGAGGAAGCAAAGCAATGCTGTTATAGGAACCGATATAGAACATGAGGATGGCAGCTATCGTGGCAAGTTTAAAAAAGCTTACCACTAATTAAACTTCATAATATGTGGCCACTGATCACCAGAGACTTTTTGGGTTAGGTAAATAGTAATCCACTATAGGTTTGAATATGTTTAACAAAGTAATCAGCTTGGTTGGGTAAAGTTTGGGAGACTCTACCACATCCTCACCTCGCAATCACCCCAATGAATAAAAACGAAGGTCTTTAACCAGTGTGTCCTCTTTACTCTCACTTGCGGAGTAGAAACAACGCTCCTTTGCTTTCTCTTAGGGACAAAATCTTGAACAAAGAAATTTGACTTAGAACTAAAGTCGTCAATATGAGAATAAAAAGAAAGAAAGATAAGAATAGGTATGACAGAGAAGATGGACGAAAGGAGAGAACGTAGAAACTAGAAATAAGGAATAGAATGATAAGTGATAAAATTATGCTTAAAAGTGCAAATAAAGGCCCTGACCCGCCATACGCAGGGGAATTATTGTAAAAAAAAAAAAAAAAAACGTCGTCAATATGACTCTCACAATGCTGAAGTGGAATTGGGCTGGTCAAATCTGTCGTGTCAGTGATGGCTGATGAGGAAGGAGAGTCATGGATTAGAAGGCGTGTCTCTCCAAGTGGACCGACGATATCGTCAGCGGAAGTGGATTGCGAAAAGCTAAGCACAGCATTTGTAGGACGACATTAGGGAAGACCTATTCCAACAGTGTATTAATAAAAGTTAATATTGATGATGATGATGATGAATAAGTTGAAGTATTAAAGACCGATAAAGTTTTTATTTTCGGTAGTTAGACAGAATGGTGCAGCGTTGCGACAGCGCTTGCATGTTTCCCACGCGCGTGGATCGAGCGGCACGGCCGGCTGCGCGCGCGCCGCCCGAACGGAATGCTATGCCGCAAGATCGCTCACAATTACATCTTCCACTTCACAATCTGTTAAATAATGCTTAAAGATTACCGCAACTATATTTTCTTTTCGATTACATACACAATCATACACAACTGACATAATACATGAAATTTTAAACCTTCTCCATTCAACATAGCGACGAGGGCAGCAAGACATTCACCTAATTGTAAATATTACTTCTGGCTCTTAAAAATTATATACTTGTTCAAATGTTCATATCGTCACTTTGCACTAATCGCTATGCAATATCGCATCTCTCAATACTTCAGTACTCTTCAAATCATAACAATAACATTAATATTTCTATATAGACTGCAACGCTGCTGAACAATCCGGAAACTGAGAGCAATCATTAGTGGAAATGCTTTATTTTATACATATATATCACGCCTCGTTCCCAGTGGGGTAGGCAGAGACCACCTCTCTCCACTTGCTCACTTATGTCTTAATAGATTATCTTATTTTATAATTAGTGTCTATATAAAGATGACAAATGCATTTTCGTGCTTTTTTTGTTTTACGTGGGGAAAATGCCTTCGTATACCTGCTTTCAGTGGGCAAGGATCGGTTATGCCTTGTTCCACTTTCGTCGCTATATGCCGGTGCCATGAGAACGCTTTGACAGAACTCTGCGACCCCACCGGCACACGCAACAACAGCTCAGAGGGGAGAAACCATCCTCCTTTTTCCAACTCTGTAAAGGTGCGCCGAAACATACAGCACCCTATCCTCTTAGTCTCCTATCGTCACTTAGGCAACGAATCCCCTCGAATCTGTCACCTAGTGGCCTTGTGAGTCAAGAGAGATAATTCTCCGGGCTCCCTATGGCGGATCTGGTCGTAGGCTCCATCGCCAATCGTTATACGGCCGCAGAAGATAAACAGAGCGGCGAAATTTAATACCGATACTTCTCTTCCCCTGCCAGTGCATAACGACTGCAAAGGACAGAGCTCACCTAGAGCCGGCCCTACGCCTCAGACCGGCCGGGTAGGTTTCTCTCAGCTTCACCTTTGGTAACCAATCCACGGCTACTGAGCTCCACCGACACGACAAGGCGGAAACGTTTTTAAGGGTGCAATTCAGTACTGTACTATCGATTCTAAGGTATATAATCTTTATGTAGCATTATGTGGTAATTGTAGTGTATCTGTATCTTGGGTGTATATACCCTTTAGACTTATTTAATTTATTTATGATATAAAAATATCATACATATATAGACAATTTCAATTACTTTTACAATCTATAACCTGATTTTAAACCTTAGATCGTATTATTTTATAAACCTAAACTTCTCAACTTCTCTTCTCGTACGGTAACGACAATCATACAAACAAAGGATGTATTTTCCGGACCTGCTAATAGGATCCCTATATGAGTTCCCAGGATTACCTTGAAGCTCAAATTTAGCCAAAACCTGCTCCTATCAGACAAGTGGAATAAGCGTGACGACATAATGCAGCAGGCCGAACTAAAACACTATCAGTTAAAGGAATAGCTTAACACCTGATTGTTTTCCTCAATTTAACCGCCAAAGCTCAGTCTAAATCAGTTCCTTATTTATTTATTTCCTTATATAAGTCACAGCTATGTACAGAATTGTCATTCTCCATGATTCCCGAATTAAGAATATTACTTGTATTTCGGGAATCAGTTTCCGTTACAATATCATAGACAAATGATAAATATATAACAAGACAATACTTATAATGATGAAGATGGTATAAAATCAAAGGTGCTTTATAAAGTCTAGTAAAGCACTAAGTTAATCAAGTAAACCAATAAGCGAATCCGCGTTAACTGTAACGTTTAACAAGAACAAGGTCATTAACCATATCGTTAACGCGCTTTAACTGCACGGCTGTTACCTAACTACTCTCCGTTAACTATTGCGTGAAAATTGTTTTTTTTTCGTTGTTAGTTTTTTCGAAACGTATGTTTCTAATTATTGTTTTTATCTGAACAATTTCCACACATCTCGTGATTTGTGCAACGCGTTTTTGTGAAATACACATAAGTAGATATATATGTATGTACTAGCTTCAGTACGTTTGTTTATCATTGTACTTATTTATTAGGTAAATGTATGGTATATACTGTTTATTATAATTTATTTGAGACGATCAAAAATTCTATATCAGTTTTAGAATAATACATGATCGACCTTTGAAAAGATGATCAATTTAACATTATTTAAGACAAATACATAATTTTGCAAGTATCAGGTTACAATGGACCTATCAGAATGGGTTCTACCACAGACTATATCTTTCGGTAGACAGCAGTGTGTACATTTTACTATAGTTTTAAGATTGTAATCCGTGATGATTTGACAGAAGTTGTAACTTGTGAAATTCTTGAGTTAACGAGTAATTTTGTAGAAACATCCTAACCGATACCACGTCTTTCTCCTTTCATCATTTCCTTAGTCACACAAGATACATACACAGACACTATTTTTTTGTTATATTTATGCAGAGACAACCATCAATATTTTTGTGACGGTAGTTAAAAATTAAAATAATTTACAAACATTTCAAACCAACGCGAACAGTCAATCACTTTCGCTGTCTTATATAATTTGTCCTGTTGATAAATGCTCAGTAAAGCATAAATGGTTCAAAAAAAAACATCGAAACTATTTCAATCCGATCACAACTAACCATTTCATTGAATGCGACATAAATTTAATGAAATTTGTTCATTTTTTTATACAATTAAACAAATTGATTGAACAGGAAACCCGTTTTGATACTCGTAAAGTCACAACGACCTTTATATGACCATGATCGGTTATTCGGTTACCGCCGTAGGTAAATTACCGCTGGTCATGCACTTCCCGATCTCCTTAATTATATTTTGACATTGTTGAATATGAATTATACCACGGCATTCTAGAAAGAAATATGAACCTCTTATCAAGGCCTCCAAAATCATCAGAAAATAAGCACAGTATTCTGTATTTTTTATATATCCAGTTATCTTAAACTTTAATTATTGTACTGTTAAACCAGAGTAGAGAGACCTCTAACAGGATGTACTGAAAATCTCCAAAGAATCGAGTCTCTGACTTCTATAAAATTTTTACCATACAAATATATACAAATAAAACATTTTATTAATACAAAGATATATATATATATATATATAGACAAATAATTGATAAACTATTGACAATAATCAATTATATATATGAGAACCTTGTAGATGAAAACCCAAAAATTCTGTAAGAACGTCTAACAAGAATATTTTGTATTGCTTAAACGATGAAGTGGCTAACCTCTTGCCTAATAACACTTAGATCTGTTGTACGACTCCATGGCCACATACCATAGAGTCTATTTAAAGGTAAAGCTCTTTAGGTCCTGCCTCGGTAAGTACCATCTTCATATTGTGAATGTGTCGCCATAATACACTGTGTTTCAGCTGGCAATATAGAGCAGGAGTATTCCGGCTGTTGGGTGTATATACAGCTTCAACATCCACAGTCTCATTATCTCTTAACACTGTATGAAATTTAGATAAAGTAATAAGCTAAAAAATAGTTAAAAATTATATCTTAATATAACTCTGTGATAAGAGTCTAATATATTTTCCTATACCGGGCCTATTTTAAAAGTTATAGATCAACAGGTAGAGCTATTGTGTTGATTAAAAACTGCAGTACCCTTCATATACGGAATGATAAAGAGTAAAAAGAGTAGATCGCAAGTTAGATATCCGATGAAAGGCAGAAAATAATAAAACTTAACTACAGTTATTCAATAACAAGGAAAATAACGAATTTCCGTAATGTGTCAGCGTTGGCGAAATGGCGACATGAGCGATACACAAGTTAAAATTGGCGTTATCATTACAACCTGTTCAAACAGGTGATATAACAACAGGAAGTAAGTACCTGACGGATTGATGTTGCGTCACAATAACACTTCCTAACACCCACTTGCCGGTGTCCGTCTGTAGACAACAATTGCTGTCTGTTCGAATCATGATACAGCTGTTAGTGTGACACGGATTCTTCCGAACGAACGTTTCAACCTGATTCACTTTGAAGACATAGTTATTTTTTTATTACTAAAATTATCTTTTGCTAACTAAATTTCAGATTTATATATACAAAGAAAATCTTCAGCAATTTCAAGAGTAATCTCATTCGAATACAATTTTAATGTATTTTGGGGTATATACATCAACATGCGTTATTTTTATCCTTTTATATACATTTTTAACAAGTTATTACCCCTTTCTTTATAAAATAATAATCACAATACTCCTTATAAAATTACTGAAGAATCGTTATTGATCATCGTTGAGAGCGATCTTCAAATATCATTATTGATCAGTATATAACTTCCGCAACACCATTTGTAAGTACTGAGCTATTTATTGATACTTCTCTCTATAAAGATTTAGACTCAGACATCCGTGAACTACTGCTGTGCTATACCAATAGAACCTACTTTACAACACTGATTAATTTTCTACATTCAACACGTTGAGTTTCAAAACAATTAATTACTTTAATTATATTCGGTAATAAAGCAAAGTTAATGCTAACACGATAGCAAACAGCCGCTGTGTATACTGGGTAAACCGAAAAATTAGAAAGTCGATAGCATTGGATCACTGGCGCTCATCGTACGCAGACCCATTCACGCACACGCGCGAGCCGGACCCACACAGCGGCGGGCCCGTTTGACCTCTCCATCGTCGATTGTGAAAGTTTCGTCAAAACCTGCTATCACAATAGTTATGCCGTTTGTATATCTGTTAATCACCATTCATATGATTCTTAATACAACTAACATTAAGTACTTAACTTCGAAACATTGATGTAACATTAAAAAGTCAAAAATGTCGACCTACATAAAAGCGCTAATATTGTAGCTTTAAAGTCCAAGTCATGGCTCTTGCTCATTATGAATATCAGGGAATGGACAGCATATCTGTCGAGTCCGAATTGTTCCGCCGAACCAGAGACAGCAAGGACTGTACCACGCTGATCGCCAACATTCACAAGTTAGAGAGGCACTTTAAGAAGAAGAAGAAGACATGACTTCTGATTATGATGAATATTAGAGAATGGATTAGCATATCTGGCTCTTCCGAATTGTTCCGCCGAACCAGAGACAGGAAGGACTATCCCACGCTGATCGCCAACCTTCATTAGTTCGACAGACACTTTAAGAAGAAGACATGGCTTCTGAACATGACCACAATCACAATCTCATCAAATACATCTATTGTCGTAAACTATAGTGAAGGAAACAATAAGGTTGATAAAGCAAAACAATCACAAGTACACTAGTCGACATTGTTTTGTTTATATATTTGTTATAAACAATGTTATATGAATACAACCCTAATTTTGAATTTGTTTATATTGTACTACATAGTACAGTTCGACAAAAACACGTAGAGAGAGCAGAAAAGCTTCAAATGAAATTTAGGTTGGAAAAACATTATAAATATAATACTGAGTAATGTACTAGAAATTATTACATATAAATATATATGATAAACATAAATATCCTCACAATAAATACTAATAAATCAGTAGGTACCAAGATATGATCTAGATGAGAGGTGAACGTACTGACAGTTATTTGATAGGGCTTAACATATTATATATACAGTAATGTACTATTTACTATTTTATATATAACATATCAAATAACGTTCAACTCTCAAAGTATAACAACAAGTTTTTTTTTATTTTTAATACTTTTCTTTCAAATTCTCATTACACTCACAGGAAAGAAAAAAGTATTATTTATAATACATATAAAGTAATATTAGTTTATGTACACGGAGTTAACCGGAAGGAAATACTCTTTGACATTATACATACTCTTTCTTATATATTTTTTAACATATTCTATAAACTTGTAGTAGGTCTCTGTTGCCGGAGACCGTATAGTAAGTAGTAAACGGTGTTCCAGTTTGAAGGGCGCTATAGCAATGTAATTATTGTGGTAACGAGGCTCAACAAACAGGCGACCAGCACAATATGGTGCAGATATCAACCTAATGCTACATTATTATGGGCAAGCATATCGCTGACCATCAGGTGATCGTCTTGCTCGTTTGATCGCTTTGTCATATAAAATAAAAAAAAATACGTACTATGTTATATATAGAAAATCTGGAATGAAAATTACTTAAGTTTAATTTTATAGGTAATGAAGTTTAACTGCCTACGTGGCGTAGTAACAAATAGGTCGTAGTAACGGCTTGCCTAGTAACAAATAGGTCGTAGTAACGGCTTGCCTAGTAACAAATAGGTCGTAGTAACGGCTTGCCTAGTAACAAATAGGTCGTAGTAACGGCTTGCCTAGTAACAAATAGGTCGTAGTAACGGCTTGCCTAGTAACAAATAGGTCGTAGTAACGGCTTGCCTAGTAACAAATAGGTCGTAGTAACGGCTTGCCTAGTAACAAATAGGTCGTAGTAACGGCTTGCCTAGTAAAAAAGGAGTTGGCTTGGTCTTTGTAAACTTAACTAGCTACCACAATTTTTTTCTATTATTTTTTTTGGACAGGGCTTTTATCTCTTAGGGATATATCAGCTACATTGACTCAAAAAAATACAACATATCAAAATAATATTGAGCTGTCCCAGACTCTGGTTCACACAGCACCATGTGTAAGGTGCCCAAGTCCAAAATATTGATGTTATGTTTACATATCAATTCCTCTCTTTTGCTCTGGTATTTCAGACACTCCATTAGCAAGACTTGGACATCCTCTACTACCACATTATTATATATTATAATATATCTGCCGCCATAGCAACATCGCTATATTGCGGCTGTCAGTATATGAGAGACTGGGTATTCTGTACGAGCGTGTTTCGCTTTATCATTCGACAGCTAATGAAATTATAATTACATATTAAACTATAGAATAAAAAGAGCTCAAAATATTTTCCAATATATATGTTGTTAACTTGGTTCTAATATAAATCTTCCCTCTTTACTCATTCACAAAAAAAGTAGCTTCAATACTATAAACAAATACTCTACATAGTAAACTTCGTATAGACAAAAAAGTAAAGCTTTAAGGGCCAGATATGAACAAAATCTAAATGTATACCAATTTTGTATTATTTTGAAATGTTTCATACTCCCTTATTATGAAATATACGAAATTATTCTATTATCCACCACATATATTTATATGACGTGTACTTCAATAGTGATTGTTATTAAAATCCGATATGAATTTTAAACAAACCGTGAAATTGTTAATAATAACTGTTAACCTCGTACTCTACATTTAACTTAGAACTGTGTTATGTATTTTTAATATGAAATATACTTGATCCGACACGCATATAAAGAAACATATATAACTATAGTTATAGATGTTGCGAACTCAAAGAAGGTACGGATGTAATGTTTATACTTTAGTCTTTACTTAGCTAAAGCTTTAATAATTAATACCGCAAGGGTTTAATTTGTTTTCATATCCTTAAAAATTTAACTAGACCTTAATTTCTAGATTATTTGAAAATCAAGCCATGGATGGTAAAGTTTAACCAGGATACTCCAACTATCATATGAAGACAGCGAAAACACAGTGATTCTTTTACAAAGGCAGATATATACGACGTGGGGTGATAACTAACCAATCGGACGTGAAAAAGTCCTACCACCGATCAAATTTCCGACATCCTATTTTTAGCCAAACGGTTAACAACTACGCCAAAGAGTTAAGGTTATTACCATGACTCATTTTCGACAAATCACAATTATAGAGCGATCCTTTTCATATAGAATCAAGAGCTTAGAATGAAAAGGATTACCATTCTATCATATCTGTATATCGCAAGCTCTATATATGTATGTATATAGAAGATTCATTTACTGATTAGGTGATTTCCGAAACTAGAAGCTGTTGACACTCAAAATTTGGTAGAGATATTGCTTCTGCCATTTAGAGATCAACTAGGAATGTATATATCACAATTTTCTCAAAGAGAGTTGCGGGGTATTAATTAACGGAAAAGGATCCAGGGAGTGACGGGTTGTCCCCGGCAGGAATATTTCTTTCTATATTATATCTATCAAAGAGGAAAACAGTTAGAATATGTATATATATAGATTCAATAAGTTGTAATAATTTAATAATTTACTTTTTTTATACTATCACGCCTTTTTCCCAGTAGGGGTAGGCAGAGGTGAACAAACACCCACTTTTCGCCAGATGTGGTCAGATTAGGTCCCATGTAACAGGGGGCGAGCCTGTTGCCACTTTATTGGGGCCACCACACACACACACAAAGATGATTTCAGTGTGCGGGTTTCCTAGGTAATTTTACTAATTTACTGGGTACATACATCGTAATTATCAAGAGCACAGTCTTACTATTCAGAGATTTTCAATTAAATTATAACACTCCCTTGTTGTACATGTAAAAAATTATAATTATCTTAAGTTTTCATATAATTAATATGACTAATAATACATCTAATGTATCAATTCACGTTACTGTGCTAATTCATAGTTTAAAAAAGAAACCTATCAACCTGTATAGACATCCGTATGAATGCTCATCACGGGCCCCACCCAGTCGACTGACCCAGTGAGGTGCAAGTTTTTGTGTCGCGAGAAATGGTGCGCTCCCATTCATAGCGCTGCGAGACGATACACTACATTTTTATATCTCCTACACTACACTACGACATAAAATATTTATAATTTATAGTATGACGCTCTATATTAAGTTAAAACACCTTAAAAACGCTTAATATGCTAGTAAGTTAGCGTTGGAGTTTTTTCGACTACGAAGTTTCAATGATCGATGAAACAAATCATTTTATTCTCACAAATATATATACTTAGATATATTTTGGCCTAGATATGTAAATGCTCTATTAGACCTAATTAAACTGATTTTCATTATATAAAGCAGCGAATAGATATGCTTAACTGAAAATCGAGCTAAGAGCTATTTCTTGAAAGAGACTATGTCCAGGTACTAAGTACAGATGCTGACGTTGGTGATGTAGATCAGAACCGGCTAGTAAACTTTTTTCTCTCTACTTCACAACGCCTGTGATTCCTTAGCCACGTGTAGAGTTTGGTGGACAGTGAGGTTTCTTCTAGACCCGCCTGTCTAGCTATCACCATCATATTATAAATCTACTACCATAGTAGTAGTGTTTTCCGGCTATTAACCTATAAGAGTTGAAGTATTTTGAACAAACACACTTCACAATTACATTATCACTTTGTTACCTAACTCTATATCAAGTAGAGGTTAAATATTTTAGGTAAAATTAGTCAACTTATCCAGTAGGAGTAATGTCAGATGTCGTGTATACTTAAATACATCGCATCTGATATATTATTACCACGCCCAGTTTTGTTTAAATAATAATTAACCAGAACAAAAACGGAAGTATTCAGACACGTAAATCTTTATTTGATTTATTACTGTTTTCTTCATTATTTACAGTTATTTATGATGTTGAATGTAAGTCAATCGGTTGACTCCAACTTCGACAAAGTGGCGAGCCGTTGAACATGTCTCACGCAGTTCATTAGTAAGCAACGAAGCCAACAACACGATGAACGGTAACTTACCATGTACAATCGACATATTGATTCTATGAATATTTACAAAGAAAATTTTAAGCAATTTTTAATATAACATCTGTTATGTTGAAATTAACAGAATCACCTACTGATGGTAGACCTTTCTAAAAACCGTTTAGGTTGGTACCGCCGTATCTCCCACTTCTCCTACCCTAAAGTAATGTGTCATCATTGCTGTGTTCTGTTCCGAGGGAACTTGTAGTTAGTGAAATTACTAGAGTTACGAGAATTGAAATCTTTCATCTCAAAGCGATAAAAACAATGTTGTGCTTTATATTACAGTCTAACTAATGCCCCATTGTTATGGGTAAGCCTATCACAGGTGAACGCTTCTCTCGTCTTATCGCTTCGTTAATTTCTTTTAACATTGAGGTAAGGTACGAGTACATCATATTACATCGCTACAACGCCCTTCAAGCATTGCTACCTTCGTAATGTGGTGCTGTGTAAACAGGCGCTGCATTGTAATAGAGTATAGTAAAGTTATTGGAACAAAAGATCCAGTACCAAAGCCACAAGCGGGTTGTGGTCCAGCTCATATCATCCTACTTTCCATCAGGTAAACATCCCAATCGTGAAGTTGCTTCATCGTTCGTATACGTTACGTATAGTATAAACGTAGTGTTATTTTCAAAGCGGTAGTATTTTTTTTCTTTACGAAATACCGTAGTGAATATGACTGATGGTGATGAAAGTAAAACCACTTGCTTCATTTCATTTTGACACTGGTTGCCATTAATGCAATATCAAAAACGTACATAAAATTTTATCTATACATTGATATCCTCGTAATCGAAATATATTCTCGAAAATAAATAAATATTGTGTACATATATAATACATAATATATATATCTTCGTACTTATTATTTATTAGTTTAGAACATTTTGTTATTCGACAATAAGAGCAGCCGATCAGACGTTCACGAGATGGTGGCGCTACTTAGGATGATATGCACTGCACCACATTGTGCTCATCGTAATACTAACTGTTACCTCAGCAATTTCACTAGCTACAAATCCTTTCAAACCGGAACACGGTTATTTTCATATTTAATAGTTTACACAGTACTGTTTGTTAACAGAAATAGGAGCTCTTTTGGTAGCTACTTAGCGGTCTCGGGCAACAAGATATTCTTCTATATACATACATACATACATATATATCACACCTCGTTCCCAGCGGGGTAGGCAGAGACCACCTCTCTCCACCTGCTACGATCCTGGCACACCTCTCTCGCTTCGGTCAAGGTCCGGGAGTACTCAGCCGTCTGTCCGGCATTATTTTGAGTAACAGGTACGCGACCCTGGCTTCCCGAGCTACTACTGACTCCTTTCTGCTCTTTCCGGGTCAGTAGTATCCCTTCTTATTGTTAATCCCTTCCCAAAGTCCGCATTCCCTTACTTTACACATCTCCCTACCTAATCCTTCTCATTTCCCCTCCGCCAAGCCAGTGGTAAGCCGTGCCCAAGTGCTGCGTACCCAGAGGCGTGTCTGGGATTAGCGTGCCATTACCCTGGGACCGGGTGACCCCAGAATAAGGCTAACCTTGCCCAAACATGCGGGGCTCTGTTTGGGTCGACGAATTTTTCCCTTGCTGCTCGTGGGAACGCTGATGATGAAACACCTTTCATACCAGAATGGCGGCGACGAGGTTCGCAACCCGTCACGTCTCGTCTCCCGGGGGAACGAAAAGTGGGCTGCCGATAGCCACTTTGCTACTTCTATATAGATAGATGAATATTATTATGGTAATCATAATTATTGTCAAGTTTAACATGTTTTCATTGCAATTTACAGATCATTAAGTGTAATTTAACAGGCAAAAGTTTTCCTTTAACAAGTTATTGCTCTGTCCGCAATATGCGATTACATCGGCGGTGTATGCAATCAAAAAATGAACAAAGTTCTATCGGCGTTGACGCAACGAACATTTCACTTTTGACTGGTGACGTGACGCTGGTGAGCTGCTCCGTCAGACGGACCAAGTTGGATCTCCGTGCAGACCGTTATAGTACATTCACTGTAACGTTTATCATATACAGAAAACCTGGAATTTAGTAGATCAATGATGAGCGCTTGCCTTGTCAGTCCTTGATTCAAATTCGCTGCCGTATAGTATAAATATTAGGTTGGGGAAAAAGAAATCCATTATTTTTTCGGTAGTAGGCTGTAGTGATAAATTTCTCGTAAAGTATCGATCAGACAGTTTCAGATTTATGCTCGTTGGAAAGGTGACATTTCACAGTAAAAAAATTCTTTTGCTGTTTTTTGTTTGGTGCATCCAATTGTGAGTTACAGGGTGTTAAAAATTGAAGTGAGCAAAGAGAAAATTCGGTACATTTTACAGTTTTTCTTTGACAAAGGCGAAAATGCAAGCCAGGCCGCTAAAATTGTGAATGGTGTTTATGGACCCGATACTGTAACAGCCAATTATGTGCAATTTTGGTTTCGTAGATTCCGTTCAGGAATTTTTGATGTTAAAGATGCACCTCGCACAGGTAGGCCGGTCGCCGAAAATGTCGATAAAATCGGAGAAATGATCGAAGTTGACCGGCATGTTAGCAGTCGTAACATCGCCCAGGAGCTAAAAATGGACCACAAAACAGTTTTAAACCATTTACACAAAGCTGGATTCAAAAAGAAGCTCGATGTTTGGGTGCCACACCAATTAACAGAAAAAAACATGATGGATCGAATTTCCATCTGCAAATCCTTGGCCAAACGGAATGAGATAGACCCATTTCTTAAATGGATGGTGACTGGAGATGAGAAATGGATCACATACGATAACCCTGTGCGAAAACGATCATGGTCAAAGAGCGGTGAAGCACCTCAAACGGTGGCCAAACCAGGACTAACGGCCAAGAAGGTTCTGCTGTGCATTTGGTGGGACTGGAAGGGGATTATTTATTATGAGTTGTTTTCATATGGCCAAGCACTAAATTCTGATCTCTACTGTCAACAACTGGACCGTTTGAAGATAGCAATTGACCAGAAACGGCCAGAATTGGCCAACAGGAGAGGTGTCGTGTTCCACCAGGACAACGCTAGGCCACACACGTCTACAGTGACTCGCCAGAAACTTCGGGAGCTTGGTTGGGAAGTTTTAATGCATCCGCCATACAGTTCGGACTTGGCACCAAGCGATTACCATCTTTTTCTTGCATTACAAAATTTCTTTAGTGATAAAAAATTGGCATCTAGGGAAGATTGTGAAAATCGGCTACTAGAGTTTTTTGCAAATGGAGAGCAGGATTTCTACGAGAGAGGCATTATGAAGTTACTTTTAAAATGGCAATAAATCATAGAACAAAACGGTGCATATTTGACCCAAATCGGACAATCCGAAGCATGTTAAATAAAGTCCTGAAGTTCATATAAAAATAATGGATTTCTTTTTCCCCAACCTATTATATATAGTGGCTTCTTATGTTCACTGTAACAGGTTGACTATTTTTAACTGTTAGGTTATAAGTCAGATTGTTCCAGATCACGCTTTACCATCTGCAATCACTACTGCTTAACATTACTTGAAATATAGTTAAGACAACCCGAATATTCGATGAAGATGATCCTTAACAATGTAGAACTTAGATGCTTACAGATTATCACGCCGTGATAAATAACATGATAATAATGCTTTGACCAAAGAGATTATTAATAAAACGGAAGACATTTTAGAGATATTTGCACTGTAACATCAACCCTAATATTATTTTTTAATATATTTCATATGCTATGGATTCAATAGAAAAAAAAACCTTTTTCATTATACAAAGTATTCCTCTCACAGTACAAGTACTCGTATAGCAGCTCTCTGCAGTCGCCGTGTGTAACTACGGACGGTATACAACCGCAGGTGACATTTGCCGTCCTGACCACTCACCAGCGTTGCGCAAGAACTTACGAGGCAGGGGTCAAATGGAGTTACATGCCCATTCGAAACCTCTGCCGATAATTGATACCTAAACGACTTAATGAATCGACACGAATGGTCACGAACCTCACCACCTCACTCTGATGCCAAACGAGTTCAATACTCGACGTTTAAAAGTATACACTTGGCACTCCCATCGCATTTAACATGTACTTAGTGTGTGTATAAGTAGGTTTACTTACTTTTTATTTCGGCCTAATCGTCCAAACATTACTACTATTACCATATTCAGGTTTTTAGTACGTTGCAAATTACTCACCTAAAGAATAGCTTATCGGTCAGCAATCATTGAATAGAACTATTGCAATGATTAACAAATAAGAATCAAGTAATATTAAAAGCGTACAACAAAAAAAAGAGATAAAAATATTGATAAAGATACTTATATTATATATATTATATGTCTAAAACACTTAAAGCAATGTACACATATAAGGAAATTGAGTAAAACAATTATGTTGAACGAAAAGATCCGAAGCTCATGTTATGCACACGTGGTGCCAACCTCTGACGTTTGAACTCTTTTTTTTTTTATTCAACGAAGAAAGGAAACGATGGGGTTCACCTGATGATAAGTAATACTGTCCATAACAACGCAGTGCTAGTTAAGATAGTATACACCACACCGCTTCGTACACGTCGCTATAAGACATGAGATGTTAGTTTACAACAATAATTTTACTAGCCACAGCGCCATCAAAACCGAAACATTATAATAATTGCATACTACTGTTTGTCAGCGGAAATAGGAGCTGATGGTACCTTCCTAAACGGTCTCCAGGAACAAAGACCTGCCGCCAGTGCCGAGGACTTCCGGGCGCAATTAAGTCGGCGTCTTTTCTACTGTATACAGTAGACGAACTATAGTTTGACATATAAGTAGTGGAAAAATATTAAAAAAAAAACGACCTATTTAATATACTTTATACTAAACTTTACTAAGTCGTCAAACTTGTTTCACGGAAAATACTGCGTATTTGTTTAAAATCCGGGGCCGCGTTTTTCTATTTGTTCGATTCAAACAAACATGCATGCGACGCATGCCGCATTTATACATATCAAGTTATCAACAATTGTACAATAAAACGACCAACTTACAATCAAGTTACCAGCTTGAGCGCTGTCAAGGTTTATAAGGAAATGTATAATGATAAAAAATATCTGTTATCAGGCATCAGAATTTAGAAATTTATGATAAAGTTCTGGGATTCAAATTGGCCTAGATTTCGAGTCGAGACAATTTTTGAAAAGGAAACGAAAGCATTGATGAAAGTTTCATTTACATATAGTGTCACACCGAACCTGACTTAGATTTAGCAGAAATATATCTATCTGTCTAAAGTTCACTTTCATATCAAACTGAAACCTAAATATTTTATTACACTAACTATTACTTCTGTTACACTTTAACTACTTAGTCACATTATCCTATGAAGTAGCTCGCTGGCCTAATGGTTAGAGCGTTTGGCTTTCATTCCGAAGGTCGCGGGTTCAAACCTCGGCATGTACCAATGACTGAATATTTAAGTTATGTACATTTGTGAACTTTAGTTACAGCAGCGAGATACAAAAACGGTGAAGGAAAACATCGTGAGGAAACCCGCACACTGATATCATCTTTGTGTGTGTGCGTGTGGTGGTCCCAATAAAGTGACAACAGGCTCGCCCCCTGTTACATGGGACCTAATCTGACTACATCTGGCGAAACGTGGGTGGTTTATTCACCTCTGCCTACCCCTACTGGGAAAAAGAAGAGACAAAAAAAAAAAAAATTCTATGAAGTTAGAAATTTGAAAGCGATTTGTTTCTAACAAACACTAACAACAGTAATCTCTTGAAATTTTGCGATGCTGAAATTTGTACTGAGATTGTTTCAAACGTTATATTGCAGCGAATTCTAAAAGCAGCATTAACTTTTTTTTTTTTCGTAATAAAATTTCGTATTATTTTTCGCGTGAAGCAACGCGGTGCTCATCTTTCCGTAAGCTAACGCCTTGACATTATTGCGTATTGTATTAAACAGATCTCCTCGTCATTAACATATTATTATGAACACGGCTGAAGTTTCGCCACTTAAGCTAACTTGCCATGCGATAATGAAACGTCCAAGTTGCAAAAGATTACGGGAAAAATCTGTTTCCACCACTGAAATTTCATTACGACTGCATTCGTTTGTTATATAAGTTTAATTTAAGTAAAATTTTCACACATATTACCACATATTTAAAAAAGAATTTTATAATGAACAGTATAAGATAGTCAAGGGCCATTAAGTTAATAAAAATCTCATATAAGTTAGGTAAGTGCAACATATAAAAACATACTCCGGACTTTATAATATTAAGATTTGGGTCAATGGTTGAAGCAGCAAATAATAAAATAAAAAGTATAAATGTACATGTCACAGATTGTGGTTAATTATATGTTTAATTATAATTTATTCACTTTCTCGTAGCACCAAATTAATAAAAAAAATTTTAGAAAGCTCTAGAAGCTTCTGTATAATTCATTTAAATAATTTGTATGAACGCGTTGCTGTCTTTTGCAACTACAACTCGCAAAAGCTCGACTTTTCGATAACTCGATAAATTAAATATTAATATATCAGTATAATTAATTAATATTGATATATTAATATTACTACTAATATATCAAGTACATATTAAAATGTATATTTTATCATTCAATAATTTGCTTTACCATTTTTTCTATATAGATTGTTTTAAAGATCGCTTCTTACTAACATATTGGTAAAGAATGATAAATTAGAATTATATTTATAATAAATAGATCAAATCAATGAGACCTTTTAAAATCGTGATATATCGCACAGTGTAAAGAGCCTTACCTTGACATGTCACTAGATTTGCGCGTAGTAGGATTGCTACACACAAGATCGTCCAATATCTAGGGCTCCTCACGAAAAAGTACTTGTATCCCATCTTGTCACTAACACATCCGGGAGTGATTAATCTAGGCTGAAGCATCTTAGGACACTATTTCATAATCGTTCAATATATTTAAAAAATATTAAATGTATGTATCACAACACTAACACTTGTATATATTATTTTATTTTCGATGCATGTCGTTGTGTTCGTACGGTGGCGGGATATGTGGTGGTAAGTGAGAGTCGTTCGTAGGTTCGCGCGGCTGACGGTCGACTGAGAGCAGAGCAAACGCAAAAGAGAGAGAGGTGGTTAAACAACCACCTCTGTCTCTCACCTCCTTGTCAGTAGAAGAAGCACACAACATTTTTAACATGTTTAAAAAATATATGTATCATTATAATAACTATAATTAGGACGATTACACAAGCTCAGTAATTTCTCTTGTTGCAGCCTTCATCTAACTGGAACACAACAATCACACTTTAGTTTAATTACAAATATAAAATTAATGATTGTGATGTATGATACGGTTTTTGATAAGAGTAGTCTCACAATGTTTACACATCATTATTATTTTAGCCACTTTTTATTGTCCACTGCTAAATGAAGTTATACAATTGACTTGCATCAGTTTTGTTTTGAAACTAATTTACACTGAAAAGATCAATTTCTTATTACACGAAGTAAAAACTAATAAATCTTTGATAATGATAATAAAATGAATGTGAAGGAAACATATTACATTAATTTATAATTCAACTAATACGCAATTTCTACTCACTTTTAAATATAGGATTTTCAAAGTACCTTACACTAAAACTATGGTTGTTTTCAAGGATAAACTAAACCTAGACATATTATTAGGGGGACCGGAAAGTAATGTCGTTTTCTTACGCTAAATACAAACACATACATTTTTAACGAGTCTTTATTTTTAATGAATGATGTATTCCCCATCATTGTCAATAACCTTTTGCCATCTAGTGAGTAAATTTTCAATCCCTGATCGATAAAAATTAATTGGTTTTTCGGCAAAATATCTAGAGATGGCATTTTGGATATCATCCAAATTTGCAAATGTTTTGCCACTTAAAAAGTGTTGCAGCGCTCGGAATAAGTGGAAATCCGATGGTGCAACATCGGGCGAATATGGTGGATGAGGCAGCACCTCCCACCCCAATTCATTAATTTTTTCTAGAGTTCGCCTTGCGCAGTGCGGTCTTGCATTGTCATGTTGGAGAATGACGCCTTTTCGGTTGACAATCGCTGGCCACTTTTCAATTAAAGATTGATTGACTCGCTGCAATTGTTCGCTGTAGAGGTCTGCAGTAACAGTTTCTCCAGGTGTCAGTAATTCAAAATGAACAATGCCGCGAATACTCCACCAAACACACAAAAGCGCTTTTTTGGGGTGTAAACCTGGCTTAGCAGTACTCCGAGGGATTTCATTTGGAGAGAGCCACTGCCTTTTGCGTTTTGGGTTATCATACAGGACCCATTTCTCATCTCCTGTGATCAAGCGATCAAAAAACGCTTCTGTGTTGTGTCGTTGAAGCAATAAGTTGCATGTGATTGATCGGTTAGCCTTATTCTGTTCGGACAGATTATGCGGGACCCAAACACCTGCTCTGCTTACTTTTCCAATCTGCTTCAAATGTTCTTGGATGGTCGACCAAGGTTTGTTGAGACTGTTTGACAATTCCTCGATCGTCTGACACGGATTTGCTTCCACTTCCGCCCTTAACACGTCGTTGTCTAACGCTGATAGTCTTCCTGATCGATACGAGTCGGAAAGATCAAAATTACCCGATTTGAACTTGGAAAACCACCTTTGGCATTTACGAATGTCCAGTGCATTTGGATAAACATCGCAAATGTTTTTGGTAGCAACTGTTGCGTTATTTCCCTTGCGAAACTCAAAGAGCATGCAATGCCGGATGTGTACCTCTTCTGGTATTTGGCTGGCCATTTTACCCAAAATTACAAAAAAAAATTGTAATTCAATTGTCTATAAGTAAAGAAATCACTATAACCTCACAATGTCTTTGGTACGCCTCTGAACAAAACAATGAGCTGACAAATGACAATCAAGTATTGGCATGCGCAGAAACGACATTACTTTTCGGTCCCCCTATTAGTAATTCTATCGGCAATTTCACAATCTTGTCTTTAATTAAAAATTATATTACTTTATCAACATATCAATAGTCGTATTGTTGTACTTTTTACACTTTAACTGTATTCATTTTTGGTGGACGAGTGATATTATCATTAAAATCTTATAAAGTATTTACAGATGTAAAACGTTCCGAAAGTTTGTAAGCTCTGTCCCCGCCACTTTCAAACTCGAGCGCGTACGCAGAGTGAGCTTTACAAAACGCGTTACAAGTCACCTTGTAATGTACAATACCGCTTGCCCTCTTGTCTGTCCGACTGCGAGTTTTATCAACAATATTATTTAAAATATGAAAATTATATCAAATTATGCACAATTCACATTTGTACGTTTTAAATACACCACTCGAATGTAATATCCTGTATATTTATCGGAATTTTTGATCCTTTTTTCTATTTCATCTATAGTATATTAAGCTAACACTGTATCAAGTGGTCAAAAGGTTGGGGATGATTAAACGGTTTCAACCACAGCCGGAACATGGTGAAAAAAAATTACTTTGCGTCACGCAAATTTTTTTGTGAAACCATGTTGGAGCGTTTTCGCACTGTGAATTCCATTTTTTGGAGCGACGAGGCTCATTTTCATTTAAACGGACATGTAAACAAGCGAAATTGCCGTTACTGGGAGCTAAGAACTCGCAATCCTCGACTGAAGCACCAAAAACCATTACATTGCCCAAGGGTAACTGTTTGGTGCGCTTTATCCACGAATGGGATAATCGGACCATTTTTTTTTTGAAAATGCACTGGGCCAAGCGACGAATGTCAATGGTGAGAATTATCGGCTCATGATTTCGAATTTCTTTTTGCCGAACCTGCGAGCTCATTCATCATTCTCATCACACACGTGGTTTCAACAGGATGCGGTACAGGTGCGACCGCACACACGACCAGAGCTTCGATGGATTTGTTGCGAGAAAATCTCCCTCAAAAACTGATTAGTCGCTTTGGGGACATCCCGTGGCCACCGAGGTCACCCGACCTAACTCCAATGGATTTTTTTTTGTGGGGCTACCTCAAAGAGAGAGTTTACGTCAACAATCCGCGAACTGTTGTGGACTTAAAAGAAAATATTCGGCGAGAAATCAGCGCAATTGAACCAAGTTTACTGCAGCGTGTGGCACGGAATACGAGGCTCCGTTCCGAACAGTGTGTGTGTGCAACAGGATGGAAGACATTTGGATGACATTATCTTTAAGAAATAAAATCCGCATTTGTACTCTATCTTTTAATACTTTTAGTAATATTATATGTTAAACATATTATTTTTTATTAAAATTTGAAAATATAAATCTGCCACCAGACACCCTGTATATAGCGAAAAAAATACATTAAGAAGGTAATAGCCATTCGTATTAAAAAGTAACTCGTTACTTTTTAATACGAATATATTTCTCTATATAAGTACATACATATATTTTGAGGTGATACACAAAGGATAAAAATTTCTCTAGAACAATATAGTAACAATTTAAACTTCAAGAAATGGTAAATGAAGAGTATTATATAGAAAAAAATTAAAAAAAAATATTTCAAATATCAAACTAATGTATTAAAATGTTTTTAATTAAAATATCTTAAAATTCTCATACTAATGAAACAAAATATAATAACGAGTTCCATAATGAGAAGAGTAACTTAAAGATATAAACCGGTTCACAAAATGATGACAGCTATTTATAAGCACTTGGCACCGCTTCACAAAACTATTCAAGGTCTTAACTGAAAGCTGTTTAGTTCTTTATTTTATTTAATGAAACTTCCATATTTAAATTAAAGCATTTTAGTATAATTTAAAGCGGATAATAAAGAGTAACTTCTTGTATAAGCTTCCGTTCCGACGAGAGATTATATCATAGAGGATTTCCTTGAATACAAAATGTCCGTATTATTTAATAAGCAATAATACTTTACACTTAACAGTTTAGTTAAAACTTTAAGCTACTTTTTAAAATGGAAAATATTCAAAAATAAGTACAAATGCTGTATTACAAAATAATCCAACTAAAAATACTTGTTCTTTACTTGCAAGTAGTTAAAAGCTATTCTATTTTGTTAGGTCTATATTTGCGCCTAGGCTTTAATGTTGCAGTTTGCGTCGTGGTGTTTTAGGTGAAATTCTTAAAGCAATGTATATTATTTTATATATTATACAATAGATATAATTGTTAAAAGTCATATGTCTATAGTATTAAGATAAGAAAATAGTAATTCCAAAGCTGACAGCTCTAGACCAATAGATAAAGATTTGTATCTCTATGGATATTTGGATATTTATACAAAAAAACTTGTCAGTCTCTTTCCGGGTGATATCCGGTCAGCAAGACATTATGACAAGGCTTTCGTTAGTGTATGGTGGATACTTTAAGACATAATATGAGCTGAAGTTAAAAAAGCCTTAGATTTTGTAAGGGAAAAATTAACACCCAAAATCATAAAGGAGTTTGATATATTTGATTTGTTTAAACTAGCTGTTACCTTTTCTTTTGGTTTTGGGGGGAAATTGAGGAGAAAGATATTCTGCTTCTGGGGGGAAGTTAGGGTTATGTGAAATTCTTACTCACTAAAACCCCTTCAGTGGTCTGTACCAGGGCATTCCAAGAGACCCTTGAATCTGTGATGAAACGCATCAGTGCCCCTCTACACTTTCTGTTACACGTATCGGAGGAGGAGCCTAACCCTCCTAGGCGCCATCGCTGACCCTATGCTGTCCTACGTAGGTTCGCTTGTTGAGCGATAAGGGTTAACTACTCTACTCTCTCTACTAACTCCTAGACTCTTTCAGTCGCCTGCTACGACAGGCAGGGCTTACCTTATTCCTATTCTTACTAGCCCGAAGCTACAGGGCAAATCCAGCTATTACCTGCCTGTTTTGTTAGCCATAACTAACCCCTTTAGGGTCAGTTATCAACAGCAGGTAGTTAGCAACATCTATACCAAATTTACGTCTACACAATTTGAAGATAGTAAACTTTTTAACTTTTATAAACATTTTTATTTCGTATTATTTATGCGGTTGCTATAGTAACGGTTACTCTAGAAAGTCATTTACTGTTGCGGTTTTCCTCAAGAAATATTTCTTAAAATTTTCAAGTGTCATTTTATAAAACGTTCAGCGTAGCCAGCGGTGAAGAGCTATTTATATACATTACACCCCCTCCGATGACCTCGTAGGATTACCGGCATCCGAGGCGCACCGTGCGCGTCCTAAATTCATATATATATTTATCTATGTATATAATTAAATACAGCCCTTTCTCTGCCCTCATAGCATTATCCAACTCTTCAACCTTTTCACATCCAATATCTTCTCAACTTTCTCCACCCCTCATACATACTACTTTATCTACATATATATATTTAATTTTTATTGTTTTAGCCCTGAGTCCGATGAAGCCGCTATGGATGTAAAAACTGCGGCGAGAACACCACCATAAAAAAAAAACTATTTATATTACAAAGATTAAAAAAAAAAAAAAAAAAAAAAAAAACAGCCTTACCTTAACTTATTACAATAGGTGATATAATAAATAAATAATAAATATTAGAAATTAATAACAACTACAAACATAAACATACTAATATCCTTTATAACTGCAAATTACTACTAAGTAGATTTAGTTTTAATACAGGTAATAAATATTAAAGAGTAATAACTAATAAATATTTTAGTTGTTAAAAAACATACGTAATAAAAGTTTAGTACGTCCCGTGTGTCAAGGTGGTGCAGTGTAAACAACGGAAGTAGCTCCAAAATTGTCTTCAGCAGGTACATTAATTATCACCAGGTGATAATTAATATATATGCTTAAGACAATTCCTTCCGTCAGTTTATACTGTTAACCCCAATTTAGTTAAACACACCTACATAAACACCCATCTTCATTTTTTTTATTTGACTAAGCAATAAAACAAGCAGAACGTTCACCTGATGCTGAGTGATACGGATGCCTATAAAAATGCGGCAGAAATAGGGGTTGTTTAGTACCTACCTAAACGATATCCGGTGGCAGATATCTATCGCCAGTAAAATTAACTTCTCAAGACAAAGAGCGTATTGCGATTCTCTTCCTTATCAACATCTCCGTCATGGACCTGACCGCATACATCCAAAATAACGTTTGCTTATCTCATGGATATATAAAGATGTCCAAGATTCATTGACTCATCACGAGATCTCCGAAACTTTTAGACGTAAACGCGCAAAATTTGGTAGAGATATGGCTTGTCCCATTTAGAGGTCAGCTAAGAATAGATTTTATATAATTCTTACCCCAAGTGGAGTTGTAGGGGTATTACGTCCAGCAAAGCGGGCGGGAAATAGCTAATCTCTTATTAAAGATATAGCTAGTATTTCAAATTATAACTACAATAACAAAACTCACTTTCCTCTTCTTTATAAAAACTTTTTAATCTGTTACTGTATGGTATACTGTTCATAACGTTTGTTTATTTATCTGGAATAAATGCGACAATAGATGATTATGATAAATAATTAATGTGCAAATGGCAAACTACCCTTAATGTAGGCTAATTTACTAATAGTACGTTTCCATTGGTAGAAACCGTCTAGATAGGTTCCACGACGCGTAACTTTACGACGTGTTCTGCTTTGAAAGACACTGTAGCTAGTGTAATTACTGGGATAATCAGCTTTATATCTCAGGCGAGAATCACAATGTGGTGTATCCTAAGTAGAGCCATGTTATATGCAGGCGTATCACTTATCATCAGCTAACTGTGCGGCTCCTTTCGTCGCTTAATTGAGCGAAAAATAATGATGATGATAATTTTAATATGGATAATCTAAAAAAAAAGTGATGATAACAAAACAATGTAAAATATATACAAAATAGCGTGTTTCGTTAACGTCTTAACTCATATTTAAATACTCAGGAAAGGGTAACAGGTATAGTCCGAGACCGCTATTTACTAAAAAGGTCGAAAGTCAACAGAAATTCAAGACAAGTTTCTGCCTAGTATTCATTAACTCACCAGTCCTCCTTGTATTATGTTAACGTTGCACTTTGTTATTTAAATTTTATATACCTCGCCACATATATAAATATATTGAATGAATACTATAAATACTTAACAAATTCACAGGTAAATTTATTTTCAGTTCACTGTTCTTTAACAAAACAAATATCATATCATATATACAAACGACTGCCAAAATATTTATTACGATTCTATAAGTATTGCAAAGTCGGAAAAACTGTTTTTTTATTCCACGAAGTAACTCATGGTAAGTGATACGACGACCCATAACAACGGGGATGATATCCGTAGTACCACATTGTGCTCGTCACCTTGAAACATAATGTTATGTACCTCAGTTATTTTTTCCAACTACAGCGCCCTTCAACCCGAAACGCAGCAATGTTTGCCGTTACAATTTGGCTGCGGTGACACCTACCTAAACTCCTGCAACGTAGACCTTTTTTTTCATAGGGAAATCCTGCCTAGATCCTTATTCGTGGCGGCGGCAAAGAAAAAGTTATGCCAGACTCTTACTGGATAAAATCCCACGGTTTCTTTGTTGCGCCTTTGGTCGAGACTGCAGGAACGCTTTCGCACACTTCCGCAGTTCCGGTAACGTTAGCCTACTAAAGGTTCCAATATAACATGGGTAACCCAAGACACAGGAATCGTATGCCGACAGCAGAGACTTATCACCAGTAAAAAACTAACCAAACTCAGTGATAAGATGTAATGTAATGCTTACAGATGTCAATTTTTTTTTACGTATGGTCTTTGAAAATTATTATGAAAATGAATGAAATTAATTATACAAAAATTACTATTCTTTGCTTTATTCATTAAAAATAATGATGATTAAGACAAACATTTCTAAAGAAATAATTATTTAAAATTTTAACTACAGTGACATCTGTTGTTTCAATAACATAGTACGTACATGTAGTAATGTCAAATAATTTCATCAAATTTAGATAGATAGCCTTATTATTAAAACAATTTAGATAATATTAAGTACTTTTCACATAAGTAATTAATTATAATAATCATTAATAATTTAATTTATTTATTAAAACATAAATTGCTAAAATAAGTTTTTAGTGTAGAAATAAAATTTGTAAACACAAACATCTTACCTAGAGTTGAGAAAGTATCTAAAAGTTGAAACTTATTTACTTTTGAAATAGATCTTTTTATACCTTTATCGATCAGAATATAATTAAGAATAAATGTAATAAATTTATTAACGTTGTCTTATAAATGCGGTATAAACTATTAATAACTTCTATTAATTAAACGGTAAATATGTATTAACATTTATTTTAATAAAAGCGCCATCTATTAGCTATATATCATAACCGTAACAATAAAATATCAATTGCGTCTTTATAAAAATATATTTTTACTTATTATCAAGTATAGATGACGACACCGACAAGTAGAAAATGTTTTGCAGCTTTTTAAAATTGAGTTAGAATATGTGTTATAAACCACAACTGTCATAATCGGTCATAAACAAGACATCTTTTTAACTATCACTTTATTACAGGCGAGTTTAATCGCTTAACAGGTTGACTGGTACAAATGTTACGATCATGATAATACTATATTACTTTTCTTTCTCTCAATCGCTATTTTTGAAAAGCTAAAAGCTAAGGTCTTCAAGTTATTGTAGTGGCTAGTTTCACTAAACGCCTCGTCATCTGTAACTAATTCTGTTTGCGCACATTCATGTAAAGGGACGTCCATTACCACGCTGACCTGGTCCGCCCACCACGTGGATGCCTAAAGCTATAATATTCATATTAAAATGGGCATAAACACTACAATGCAAATTCATTACAAATGTATGGACTCTACAATTTGCACGATTTCAAAGTATATATTTAAACTATTATTTATATTAATTTGTACATTTCTTGACGAGTAATATTATATTACTATTTACTGGTGACAGCTCTCTCTTGCAGGAGTCCGTCTAGATAGGTACCACCGCAACGCCCATTTATGCTGCAAGACTACTGTGCAGACTATTATGATCTGGTTTGAATGGAGCTGTAGCTAGTGCAATTACTGGGGTAACGAGACGCCACATATTACGTGTCAGGCGATGAGCGCAATGTGGTGCAGTTAATATAATTCTAACGAGTGCAACGTTGTTATTGACTGGCGGATCACTTATCATCAGTTGAACTTCCCTCTCGTCTCGTCATTTAATTAAATAAAAAAAAATTAAAGGTGTGTGTTCGTTACGAATGTTTTAATTATGAAATAATTTTAATCTCGAGTAGTGTGCGAATATTATTATGATCCGGTTTGGCGCTGTAGCTAATGTATTTACTGGAGCAACGAGAGTAAACAACATATGTCTCAAAACGAGGAGCAAAATGTGATGCTGTGTCATATCTAGTGCCACGTTTTTATTGGTAAGCCGTTGAATTACGACCAGGTGAACGTGTTACTCCTCTCGTTGCCTAATAAAAAAAAAGCTTTACTGTAGGTATAGTGGGTAACTTTCCAGAATAAATTTGCTTACGCGTTGCAATGTAAGTCGACGCGTTGCCAAGGCGTCGCAGATGTAACGCGAAGCCAGTCCGCCGCGCGCAATTTGTCATAATCACTGTGTCACCTAACACCTGAACCGTTGGACTAAGTACGTGTACTGCGATGAAAAATTAAAAAAAAAAACCTGATAACTTAATAATAATTTCTTTAATAAACTATGTGTTTATCATCCTTTCAACATCTATGTTTCAAGACTTAGGACGTTCTTCTGACCTGTAGTGACGGGCTATTAAGAATAGGACTAAGGTAAGCTCTGCCTGTCTAAGAAAGAGTGTTGCCTATTAAACGAGTCTGGGAACCATCTCTGTTGTACAGATGGTAGGTCTCCGTTGCCCGAGACCTTCGCCCTTGAAAGGCGCTGTAGCTAACGTAATTACTGGTGTAACGAGACTCGACATCTTACGTCTCGGGCGATCGCAATGTGCTATTGTATATCATCGTAACTAGCGCCACGGTGTTTTGGGCTGGCGTGTTACTCATGTGAACAACACGCTCGTCTCGTCACTTCGTAAAAAAAAAAACGACAAAGACGAGGTGGTCTCATCCATGTCGTGACATGGTGAAGGTACCGAGGATTGTTATAACATCAGGGGAGGAATTTGATACAATTCCTATATAACCTTATCTTGCTTCCAAAAACAAAGAACCTTTAAAAGATTTATCTCCAAGAAGAAAAAAGCTCAATGTTCTATTTGTCGCCTTATTGATTCCTAGTATAGAAAGAAATGATATCTTTAATACAAGATTACATAACTACAAACCCACTAATAATCATTTTAATTAAAATCTAACCCTTTACGTGTAGTTTTATACTTTTTTAATACAAATAAACGACGAGCCGAGCGGAACGTTCACCTGGTGGTATACGATACGCACACTTATAACAACGTAGCGCTAATCAGGACATTACACAGCCTTACATAGCGCTCGCAGCTTAAGACATGTTGAGTCTCATTACCGGAACACAGTAATATTTGTCGGCTCCGAAAGGTGCAGCGGTGGTGACCACCACCTGCAGAATGTATATGTGGGATCGAGATCTGGGTAGAACATAACTCTTCGGGTGTGAATAATAGAAATATCGAGAACCTTTGTATATCCAACGGCAAGTGTTTGTCCAAACAAAACCCCCTCGTTTCTTTGATTTATGTGATATAATGTTTGGTTCCGCCCACTCCGTGTGATCTCATGATAAAAATAACGTATAATTCACCACTCCAGACATTTATGATTATACGTACAGATAAACACAAAGGAAGAAAGAATTGGTATTCATATTTATCCAAATTAGGTTCGGTCTCTTGCCGGAGACTGGCCAACACACTATAGTATCACCGCAGCGCCTACTTCTGCCGCCAAACAGTACTGTGTTCCGGATCGAGGGGCGCTGTAGCTAGAGTCTATTGTGTAGAGAAGGAAAAAGTCATGGTTGAGGAATATCAGGTAATGGACTGGCCTATCTGAGGCGTCTGAATTATTTCGCCGAACCAGAAACAGAAGGGACTGTATCACGCTGATCACCAACCTTCACTAGTTGGAGAGGCACTTTAAGAAGAAGAAGTAGCTAGAGTTATTACTGGGGTAGTGAGACTAAACATCTTATAACTCAGGCAAGCAGGACAATATGATGCAGATACCAACCTAGCTAGCGCCATGTTGATATAGACATGCGTATCATTTACCATCACGTAAGCGTCCCGCTCGTCACGTCGCTTTATTGTATATTAAAATACCCAAATATGGAGCTATGAGTGTTCATTTTTATTTACAGTCGACTAACATTTGTACACAATTTGACATTAAGTGACAATGAAGTCGAAGACGGTGAAATGTACTCGTCCAAAATTCACTAGCTCTTACGTCGGCAGTACTTTGAAAATGCTGTATTCTCTGATGGTATATACACCACCGCTTGCTAGTCACTTTAGACTTATACTGCCCACCTGATACTGTGGTCGCAGACCAGGCGTCCGCAGCTTAATAGTATGCTGTTGTGAGGGTAGGTTCATAACATAAGCTAAGCTAAGTAAATACAATAAAATCCTATCATCATTGATCCACTAAGTTAACGAAGGTCTCTAGTTTGATTCGGCCACGAAATCCAAATAAGCAAAAAAAAATATTTTTTATTGGAAGGGTGGCCAAAGGAGTTAGCACTTCACCTGATGGTAAATGATCACTGACCATTGACAATGGCAACATCAGAGGGGTCGCGGCTACATTGCCAACCTTTAAGGGTAGGCTCTTGAAGGCATTAAATAATAACCATTTTGTTTCCAAGGTTTGTTTGATAGTAGTTATTTAAAAACCCAGCACCGGAAACGGAAGCACGTGTTTTTTTTTTTTGAAGAAAATTATAATCTTGAGAGAATAAATGCTTGTTATAAGAATAATGTACTGGTGTACAGGACCTGTTATTCCTGATTATGAACAGTATTGTGCAAACATTAGTAATTTGGCTTAAGGAGTGTTATAGCTGGTGAAATTACTGAGGTAACGAGATACGATCTTATGTCTCAAAGCGATGAGCACAATGTGGTCTTTTTTTATTCTTCGAAACGACGAGATGATCGGGACAATCACCTGATGGTATAAGTCCTGCCCGTAACAACGTCGCGCTGGATCTGCACCACAGTATGCTTGTCGCCTTAAAACAAGATGTTAAGTCTCGTTACCCCAGTAATCTCACTGGCTATGGTGACGTTCAAACCGGAACACGGTAACGTTTGGCGGTAGAAATAGAAGCTACGGTGATACTTACCAAGACGGTCTCCGGCAGTAGAGATCTACCGCCAGCGAAGGTCTGTGTATACCATCCTAACTAACGTGACTTTTTATGGAGAGGCGTATCACTTATACCATCAGGTGAAGTTCTCGCTCCTTTCATCTATAGTGTAATGAAAAAAAAATCCTAGATAAGTTCACTGATGATAGGTCTCTGTTACCGGAGACCGTCTAGCTAGGTACCACCACAGCGCCTATTGCAGCCGACAAACAATAGTGTGCAAAGATTACTCCGTTCCGGTTGGAAGGGCGCTGTAGCTAGTTTAATTACTGGGGTAATAAATTGTGAATATTTCAAAGTGACGAGCGCAATGTGGTGCTGTATATATCATCCTAACTAGCGCCACATTGTTATGGGCAGGCAAATAACTTACTATAAGGTGAAGGTCTTAATAGTATCGTCGCTTTGTCGATTAAAAAAATCCAGGATAAGTATGATCCTTTCTATAAAATTAATATTAATGCCACTATGTATATAAAACCCGAATTTAACACCACCGCGGATAATTAATTCCACTTTACTGTAATTTACTGAAAATAACATTAATTAATCATAATTATTCTGCTAACCAAATTATTTACTAATTAAGTTAAATTTTATTTTGTGTGCTGCAAATATATACTGCTGTTATTTGTGGTTCCTGTTTCCGGATATTAAGTATGGTAACGCCGCAACGCATGTATTTGTGCATTCAAACAGTAGTGTGCAAATACCGTGTTCCTGTTTAAAGGGTGTTGTTGCAAGTGAAATTATGAGCTAAATCTCCAAGCGACGAACACAATGGCGTCGTCGTCAGGTGAAGATAACTACACGATATAATTTACTACGTGGTTTGTCTTAAGGAAAAGAGTTATTAATCTGATACTAGGATAGTGCACATTACCACCACAGATCACATCACATCAGGTGAGATCGTAGTCAAGCGCCAACCATGTCGATATAAAAAAAAAAGTTTTTTTTTTATTTTGATGTTTTTGAACGCAACAGTACTTGTTGGAAATATAGTTTCAACAAAACTCCGACCGTAATCAATAAAATTGTTAAAGATTATTAATAATAAGTAACAGTTATTTTATTAATTTTAATGATACTATAAATGGTGTTATCAAACCAAATCTCATTTTTTAAACGATGGCAACACCTCTCGATCCTGTTTCCGTTCTGAGTTTTTATTTAATTTTCACAACACCAAAGTATCTCTATCTCTTTTGTAAATCCATTCACGTAGCCCGCTCCAAATTCGTTAGGCGGGAAAATGAATAAATTGTTTTTTTTTTTTTAATTCAATACTTTATTTAATGGCAATGATATTATGTGTATATGCCAGTAGAGTTAACCTATCTCCAGTTTAAATAAATAATGATTTTTTTTATTGTATTCTTTAAATGTAAAAAGGCAAAGGACAAAGTGAAATACAGCCTAACTTAACAGAGAAGACTAATTCTACGGTATAATGAAGCGTATACGAGGTAATTGAGATGTCTTAATTTCAATACGAATGGATGATAATTAATGTCCTTGACCCTTTACATCAGAGAAACAAGAAAAAGAACTATGAAAAGTTTTCGAAGTGTTTTTTTTACTCCTGGAGATTTGTTTCGAAATAAATCACCAATAATAAATAAAACCTTTTTATAAATCAGCATTTCCTGTGATTAATATGGACTTGAAACCGGCTAGCAAAGCATTAACAATTAGTATTTTTATTCTGGTGGTAGCTCTCTGTTACCCGAGATGTTTTGATGAGTACCACACGGCGTATCAACCACCATAATGTCTTAACAAGAAATGCATGTCAATAAAAAAAGCAAATTGTCAGATTATTCATAACAATTAAACCTTAAAAATTAAAAGAATGAAAAGTTACGAGAACATAAACGATATATATCGTAATATATTTTGTAACTTTATAATTTGAAGTCCCTTTTTTTTATTCACCTGCAATACTTTTGACCTTAATTTATCGTGGTGTTAAATGACAATGACGCCATTTAGCCCCAGAATTAAACCAGGTATATCCTTGTTACAAGGCAAGCGGTTAGCCACTCGGCCACAGGGGCAGTCAAATCGCATTAATTAAAGTTTATTAGCGCGGACCCGTCTCCGAAGCAAATGATACAGTTCCGCCAAAATAACGTAGCAAAGGATAAACAAACTACGCATTAGCCACCATTATAATTTAATATTGCCCGAAGCTCGGCCAAAAGGCGTAAGATTGGAAAAAAAAGAGATCCTTCCGCAAAGAATTTAGGAGTGTCCGCGCCTGAGACCAAATCCGAGCTGCTCGTTATAAATTTTGTGTAAGATAACAATATGCGCGTGTGGGTGTGTGGTACAGTCGCTGACGAGTATAGTTACGGCACGCAATAACGCTAACAAGCGAGCGAGCGGGACGCACTACCGATTGTAGCGCGCCGTCTCACTCCCGCCGCTGGCAACATGGCGCGCTGACTCGGGCGCAGGCTCGAATCGTATCGCCTGCCCACTCAAGGTTCGCTGACTGCCGTTCTTTTGTTTTTAATGTTGCCACGTACAAGAATTTTCCTGAAAATTAAAGTAAATTCATAGGACTTTCATGTTCAATAACGAATACAAATCTATTTAACAATAGAAACCACTTTATTGATGTATGGTTATTATATTAAACTTTAATACATTATATCTAAATTTTGAGATTAATTGTAAAATTGGTAAAAAAAAAATCCGTTGTTTACAACACAGATTAATATAAGTATATATTAAAAATCAGCGGAACTGTTATTTATGAATATTTTTGTTTATATTTAACAGAATTTAGAACTTTTAGATAATTTAAAATATTACTCATAATTTTAAAAATATTTTCCTATCGTACTAATCATACTGGTATATAATACAATAATAATAATCAATTTTCTGAATATCTATATGTATTATCTTTGGTACAATTTCGTATTAATAATTCTTAAGAATGTTACATTCAACGAAATTATATCGGATAAATAGGTTAAAATTATTAAATCGATAACAAGAAAGTATTTTTAAGTTGAACAATTTAAAATCTTGAAGAAATCTGTGAATTGTGATTTGCACCTGGCCACCCCGAACCGCAGACGAAAACAGCGTCAAGCCGAGGACCTGCTCAAACCGAACGTCTGCATACCGATCGTTGGTTTTTTATATGCGCACGTCGGTGCACAGCGGTGCGCTGGTGTGCGTGAGCGGGCGCGCCGGTGTGTGCGTGTCGGCTCGTTCTCGCGCGCGTCGCACCATTGTTGTTTGCAGTAGACCCGCGGCGCTCGGACGGATGTGGCTCGCACCGCGCCCGCCGCCCGCCGCCCGATCCGTACAAAACTGCCGGCGATAAACAAAATAATGTGTGTAGTACATAACGTGCATCGCGAGTGCAACAAGCGACCGCAGTGTGTGATAACGAGAATGTAACGTGCGTGTTGTGTTAAACCTCAGTGCGTTTTTTGAACGTGTTTTTTGGAGTTCGCGGCGCGTGGACAGCGCCATGCCTGTTGTGTTTAGGTATGTGCCGATTAATTATGGCTCATCAGCGTTTCAGGGGTCGCTGGCCCGTTTGTTACTATGTTTGTGAGAGAAAAGGGCGACTCGAAAGCGAACGCCGGTTCGGATTCTACACATCCGTCGTTTCACTTAATTTTATGTGCATTCGGCGCCGTCGGCGTGTTATCAGTCTCTAGAAGTGTGTCGGGTAATTTATAATGTAATTAAAATACGTTATCGCACCCGGTGAACTGATCGTGCCGCGTGAACGGTGAACTTTGCATCTATTTGTGACCAATGCGTTTGCCATCAAAATAAAAACTGTACTCATCGCCGTAAACTCGCAAAACGGCAGAAAAAGAATTTTACCTACGTATAAAGAAACATTAAAAAAAATTTAAACAAAACACAAATGTGTTTAAATATTTTTATGTCTGACATATTTAGTATTTTCCACGTGGCTGTATTTAAACGTCATCGCAACAGTCATCGCTATCTAGTTTATAAAAAAATATAAATATTATAACACTTTAGTATTACAGCAGATCTTTTTTTTTTATTAAATTGAATATAAAACTATTTAATATAACAATTTCATCAAATTCAAACGATTCCGTCACACTAAAAGTAATTTTTCAAACAAACCGTGTTATATAAATATTCCCGCCAAAATATTCGACGGCTTCTATTGTATGTGAACGGTGAAAATGAACGTTCGGCGGAAAGTAATACTTTTTTTTTTATTTTATTGATTAAACTACTCGTTTTTTTTATATATTTTTTATAATTAAATTGAGCTACGAGACGAGCTCGATATTCACCTGATGGTAAATGATACGGCCGCTCATAATAACATCGAGCTAGTTAGAATGGTATACAGCACCTCGTCCTCATCGCCTGAGACATATGACATTCGGTTGTTACCCAGGTAATTATACTAGCTTGCTTTCAAACCGGAGTACATTAATATTTGCGGAGTATTTGTCGGCTGCAATAGGCGCTGCAGTGGTACCATGACGATCTCCAGCAACAGATATTTCTGGAATAAAAAAATAAGTTTATCGTTGAGATTAATAAGTCATATGAATGTGTTGTTGTAAATGTATTTATAAAAAAGTTTATTTGATAAGTATATGTATTATATTATTAGTAAATATAATCCTATAAAACAAACGACATCTTTGTAAACGTTTTCATTTAAAATCGACTATAAACTTAAGGAAAGTTTTTTAAATGGTTCGCGTTTCACAACAGAATTGCATTACTTTATTGTGGTCATAAAAATTGTCCTTAATATACATATAAAAAAAACAATAACGTTTATACTTGAATTAAAAATTTTTCGGCGAATCCATGTTTTTATATTAATAAAAAAAAACAGTAAAATAATACTTATTTAGTGTATAAAATAATCTGATAAGGAGTTACTCCGTATCAAAGAATATTGTAGGGCTCATAGTATATTTAGTATATATATCATTTGGTATCAAAATTATCATTATTATATGTTATCAAATGTTATTAAGGATTTTTAGTTACAACTCTCATCAATACATTTATATACTTTATTTGTTAATTATTTAATAAAAGCTTTAATTCATATTGTAACAAATTATCTCATTGATAGTAAAAAAAATCGTTGTTACAAATAACGATTGAAAAAACTTAAAATCATGAAACAATCGATAATTATGATGATAAATATTTTTTTCTCATACTATTAATTCGATAACTAAGTATATATATGCGTTGTACGAAAGCACCTGCTTTACAAAAAGGTGCTTCGCCCTTAAAGTGTGCTTACTCCGACCTTATAATTTAATGATGTATCATTTAATTTATTAAGCTAATTAAACTTGAAAATCATGATGATTTTTCTTCCAAATTAAGTAATTTAATACTCGTGTAAATATAGGCAAAGATTAATTAAAGTAATGCGAAAAATTCTAACAGCAACGAATCTTCTGGTAATAGTTCTTAGTTCCCGGTGACCGTTTATGTAGACACCACCGCTGCTTCTACTTCTACCGCCAAACAGCGTGTTCCGGTTTGATAGGGAGTTACCCCTAGTGAAATTACTATGGTAACAAACCATAACATCTTATATCTTAAGGCTACAAGCACAATGTGGTTTTGTGTGTATTATCCTAACTAGCGCCTCATCAGGTGAACCTCTCACTCATCCCGTTTCGTAGAATAACAAAATAACTTATTATTGAATTGATTACTTAGTTTTTTTATAGCAACACTTTATTAAAACATGTTATTTCTATAGACATATATTTCATTTCTGGTGAAACTTATTACCGATGTTGTATGATCCCATTAACAAGAGAATAGATGTCACGGATGCTGGGATTATTTTCTATCAGATTCCAATAATCCTCTAACAAACAGATTACTGTATCTGTTGAAGTTTGTTGTTGTATATAATATGTACTGTCGTCTAGTAGATGTCAGATTACTCTTAAATCGATTAGCTTATGTTATCGATGAGATAAACCTGTATATATATATATAATATAAATAGTATCCGCTTAACGGGACCTTGTTAAAAAAGGAACATTAAATACCCAGCACCTGGTATTTTTATCTTTTTCCTTAAAATTCAACATAACCTTGCCAGAGACAAAAATATCGCAGGTTATTTATAACTCCTTTTAACTTTTTAACAAATATATAGTTCGGTGAGCTTTTTTATATATTGTTTTATGAGCCGCAGTAAAAAGCGAAGGGCAGGCTCGATACTGGACACTTTAAAAACCGTGTAACAAGTTGAACGTTGATAATTTTCATACGATTCGAAAATATACGATTGAATATGTTTTTAAACGTAGTAAATGACTTTAATTACATAATTAAAGGATGTAGATGACATTGTGTATACAACGAAAAACTTTAAATTGCGTTAGTATAACAATTTTAAGTTGTAAAGTTTAAAATCATAGGTAAGTGTAGTAATGAAATTACTGGAGTAACGAGCCTTAATATGTCTAACAGATGATCACGATTTGGAGCAGTGTATATCATCTTAACAACCCCTTCAGTGTTACCAGCGGGAGTATAGCTTATTATCAAGTGGACATACTGATGTTGTGGTGAAGTGGTCTATGGCGGTGAAGTACACTAATGAAAGACTAGCAAGACGCTCACCTGATGGTAAGCGATAAGCCCATAGCAACACGGCGCTAGTTAGGATGATACACATTGTGCTCCTCGCTTTAAGCCATAAATTGTTGTCTCGTTACCTCAGTAATTTCATTAGCTACAACCCCTTTCAAACTGGAACTCGGTAATAATTGCACACTACTGTTTAGCGGTAGAAAGATTAGTTGCGTTGGTACCTACTTAGACGGTCTCCGACAACGGAAACCTACTACCTTTTGTTGATCACACCTACATCATATTCAGACAGGAACAATGATACCCTTACTATTGGCATTATGAAAAGGCTGAAAGTAACCCAAAGAGCAACGGAGAGTGCTATGCTCGGAATTTCTCTGATCTGATATGTGCAGATCCGCCGGAGAACTACGGTCACCGACATAGCTCAAAAGATTGCTAGACTTCAGTGGCAGTAGGCAGAGCACATTGTTCAAAGCACCGACGGCCGATGGGGCAGTAAGGTCTTCGAGTGGCACCAGCGTATTTATAGATATATTGATGGGAAGTCTCCCACAAGGTGGATCGACTATCTGGTGAGGATCGCGGGAACTCACTGGATGAGAGCGACCGATCGATGTGGAGATATTTGGAGGAAGCTTATGTCCAGCTGTGGACGTCTATCAGATGATGAATGATACCGGCAAGTTGTTCCATTCCGCTGTTGTCTTCAAAGTATTTTTTTTAAGTTTAGTATTGTATACAGTTTTATACCGATATTTCATTTAATGTATGCGATCGTATTATCAAAAGCTTATACCTAACCGTAAACCTGCACTTGTACTGTGCGCGGGTCGTTCTAAGAAGCCGGCCCGGCCGCTCGTCTTATTTCGGCTGTTATCTACAATGAATTATTCATTTAATCGCATTTCCTACGAGCTGAACGGCTACCAAGGTGGCTAATTAAACTACAGATACACTCGGTACGTCTATTTGTTCATCACACCTCGTCACTTTCAATTGATAAGGATTATGAAACTACAAACCGGTTGCATAAGATAATATTTTCCTCGTTCCTCATTCATTTCTAGAAAATACCTTTTTTTGTAAGAGACTTTAACGTGATGGTAAGTAATCATGCCAAAGGACAGTGACAATACTATGAAAGGTGCAATGTTATCAGCATTTGAATGTTGAAATTAATGGTAATAACGATGTGGTGGTAGGTCTCAGTCGCCGGAGACCGTCTAGTATTGGAATACTATGGAAACATTACTGTGTTTCAGTTAAAAGGGCATTGTAGCTAGTGTTATTACTAGGGTAACGAGACTCAACATCTTTATATCTCATCACCATCTAATTAGCGCCAAGTTGTCATGGGCGGGCGTATCACTTACCATCAGGTGAATTCGCTTGTCTGTTTGTTTAATTGTATAAAAAAACATCTGTGTGAAGAAGAAAGCTTATAGTTTTTTCCGTTGTATAGATAATATTGTATATATATAGTAGTTTATATTTTATTCAGCATTTTGCAGATAAAGATGGGAACAGTGTTTACAGTAAATTTGAACCGCAACACCACCGTTTAGTAGTAAGGAGAAATGTATCAACAGTCTAGTCAACATTTATGCATCAGCGTCTTACTAACTGATAAGCAAAGGATTGTTATATGCTATTAAGCATATAACAATCCTTTGCTTATCGTTATATGTTACATATTAATGTAACATTACTATTTGTACAAGTATAAAAAAGCTATAATATTATTGTTATTGAGAAATATTAAGTTATACTGTGCTTACTTGTATGTTAGAAACCGTCTAGGTAGGTACCATCGCAACTTCTGCTTATACCACCAAACAGTAGTATGCAAACATTTGAAATTACTGAGGTAATAAGACTTAACTTATATCTGAAAGCGATCAGCAAAAATACTAGACGAACAGTTATCTTCATGAAGGATTTTTGTCCAAGGTTTTTATTAGAGAAAGGAGACGAGTGAGATGGCAAATACGCCTGCCCATAACAACCTGGTTAGGATATACTCAGCACGGCAATATGCTCGTCTTGACACATAAGATGTTAACTTCCGTAACCTCTTTCACTCACTTCTGTTTGGCGGCTAAAGTAAGAGCTGCAGTGGTACCGATGGAAAAGTTTTATTATGCCAATAACCTATCCACCTCATTTGAACGCGGATGTACTTTTACGTCTGATTTCATTAATTAAGTCCCAGTCCTTTAACTGATTAGATAAGGCTGAGCACGCGTGTCGGGCACGTTTGCACGGTGATGGATAAACGGAGTGAGAGCTGTTGAAGCTTAAATCTATGTAAAAGTGTTAAGAATCTAAAATAGCGTTCTAGTAACAAAGTAGTTCGCTTTACGTAGGCGCGTATAAACGCGTGCGGCACGCTATGAGAACCGGCGCGAGAGCGGGGAATGCTAATGCGCTCGTGTTGCGCCCCGCGCACCCTGGGCATACCCAATGTCCATCGCCATCACTGCTATATAGCACCAGTTTCACACTTAATCGGAACTTGTGCTCCAAACTCGAATAGCGATTGTAGATGTTGATGGAATTAGGTATTTTCAATTGGTCAGTACAGCAACCTGCAGCCCGCTGTCCTTTTTAGTTTGTCCCGCCTTCTTCTTAAAGTGCCTCTCCAACTAGTGAAGGTTGGAGATCAGCGTGATACAGCCCCTTCTGTCTCTGGTCCGATAACTGTAATGTCTGATTGTTGTGGTATGTCCCAACTGCTGTTCTTTATTTAGACACTTATAAATTCTAAAGCATGTACACGTAGTTCCGTTTATGTGGATTAATGAAACTAAAAATATTTCAATCTTGCTACCTCGCACCAATTACAGTAATCGCACGCTGTAAAGTTCAGCAATAAGAGAAAAAAATAAAGATAACTTGATTAACAATAAATAAAAAAAAAACTATAATTTCTATATGTACTGGTGGCAGGTCTCTGTTGTCGGAGACCGTCTAAGTAGCTTCAACCGCAGCCCCTATTTTTGCCGCTAAAGACTAGTGTGCAAACATTACTGTTTTGAAGGACGCTGTAGCTAGTGAAATTACTGGGGTAACGAGAATCAACTTCTTGCCTCAAAACGACGACTGCAATGTGATACTGTGTAGAATATCTTAACTAGCGTCATATTGTTATGAGTGGGTGTATGATTTACCATCACGTAAACGTCGCGCTGTTCTCGTCGCTTCGTTATATAAAAAAATTAATAAATGGCACAAACTCTAGAAATCGTTATTTACTGTTAGTTCTACTAGTAGGTAACACCGCAGTACATACATTACGACTTTCCGGATTGAAGGGAGTTGTAGTCGGTGAAACTATTGCGGTAATGAGACTACATTTTATATCACAAGGCGATGAGCGCAATATAGTGCTTTGTAATATCCTAATTTTAATTTTAACTGTACTACTAAATCAGTTTTTCTTACTACATGTCTAAAAGCTTATCTAAACTATGAGATAACTATGTGAAGAAAAGGTTAATAATAAGTATTGTAACTATTTAATACAATTGATCACTGAGAGATTTCAGATCTCCATATATTACTTTGTTTCCTTACTTTATATATTAAAGTATAAAGGCATGTAAATCTCTTTATAATTTAAAATTTGTAGCTATTTACACTACCTTAAATGTACTATTTTTTATATTATTAACTATTCAGAGGGACGGGATGCTAGACAAAACTTTTGTTATAAAATTTCTATGAAATAGCTAATAAAATCTACTAATCAGTCAGTCTAACTGATCAAATAGTAAAATTTCTATAAACTCTGTTCTTCTAATCATCAGAATCCCATTATGATAAGATTACACTTAAGATTTTATTAAATAATTCTATGTACTTATGTTAAGTTTATTTAAATTTTATGCATACTAATATTTTGTACATCACAGCAGCCGTAAAGTTAAATAAGCATTAACCACACAAAACACTTGCTTAAACAGTTTATATTAATTATATATGTTTTGTTGTATTGTAAAAAAAAAATATATTTATAGAAGTATTTGTTTTTTTTATTTGGTTTTATTTGTGCGGGCAACCCTAGTTTTTTTTTAATTGGTACATCCAACATAACCGGCGATTCGGACCGCAGCGTTATAAATTTCTTTCACCCGACGGTATAATGAGGCGTTCCTAGAAAAGACAGGAACGAATGTCTACACTGCATCCGAAAATGTCTACAAAAATTAAAAACAAACTTTCATTTTGCTATACGTTATTCGTATATTAATCATTATGCTACTTATTCCTGATGAAGTTGGGTTTAAAATGCGATTTGGTTATGCTGGGTAGCGGCAAAATAAATCTTTGGAAGTATCGAAGACCCGCGCCAACTTTTTTATAACTTTTTTTTCGGCAAGGGCATGACTAAGCTCGCCATGAACGTGTTATTACGTGGACAAGCTCCTAAATAACTTTAAAATACTACTTTGAAATACGGTAATAAATGTTTAACTACTGATTACTTCCTATACTCTTACCCTTTGGAACGGGCATAGTAATCCTACAGACGATATATGATTATAACGATGATAATTACTTTTAATATCCGGTAGATATCCGATAGTTTTCGAAGGTTTGTTGAGGAACTTTCATTCACTGGAATGATAACTAGAACAAAGTGCTTTTCTCTGTTGTTTAATTAAATATGAAGTTACGTCGTTCAATTGGATATTGTTGGGTTAATGGGGTTTTCCCAAACACCAAGCTATTGGTCACTGTAACAATGACTTGTCATCCTGACACACTGCACACTGCTTTTGTCGTTGTAAAAATAATGAGTAATCACTCGCGGGATGATTGACGAGGACGTAAATAGCCACCACGATATCTTAATTCGCGAATGCACTTAAGTGTTATGAAATTCGTTATCCGGTTAATATATTTCATTGAAATTTTATTCATGAATACTACTTCAATATTGTCTTTGACTTCATATAGAATTTTCGTTTGTTAAATAGCTTTTAGCCGTTACCTCCCATCTGAACCTCACATAGAAAATACGATTTTAGTTAGAGGAATAGATTTTATTAGTTGATCGTTAAGAAGCACTACCACTACAGTAGGTTCAAACGAATGTATTATAGACCAACCTTTGTTTAACTGTAATAACATTTTTAAATATTTCTTTTATGTTTGGTTTCATATTAGGTAGTTTCCTTAATGGTAAGGTTTTACTAATCCTCTGGACAAAGTATCACCTACAAAAGAACTGTGCCTTGTTTCGACTATCATGTATATAAATGAAAGAGTAATCTGTGTAATCACTTCATATCTTCAGTATTTCACTGTGTATAAGGCCAAATATTATCTCTATAAAAGCTTCATATTATCAAACGTGTTTTAAATTACTATTTAACGTAATAGGTAAGTTTGTCCTTATATATAAACCCTGCGTACATGCATCTAAATGTAGACGGGTTAAACAGACGGTGGAACGGTATCGGAAGCTATTATTAGAGTAGTCGCCTCTAAAACTGTGGAAATATTGAACAGAATCCCACATGGCACGATAATAATAATTAGCGATGGTGTGCAGTGAGACGACACTGCAGCCGGATAGTGACGCGTGGTGCAAGATGCAAGCGTTTCAGCTGCCAATTAAATAATTGGCGGATCGCTTTTTCTAACATCCAACTCAAGAAGAGATGTGTTTTGTGTTGTTACTAATGAACGAATGAATTGATTTTTACTTCTATGAAACAAACCGAAGATTCCTCTGATTGTAATTAATACTTTCGTTCATATCAATGTGGCGCTAGTTAGGATGATGAACATTGCACCACATTGTCCTCGCTTTAATACATAAAATTATTAGTCTCGTTAGTTTAGTAGTTTCATCATTTACATCGCCTTCAAACCGGAACTCCGTAACGTTTGCACACTATAGAGTAATAGCAAAAGTAGTGATAGCTACCTAGACGGTCTGCGGTACCAAATACCTAATCCAATAAGTGTTACATAAAAAATTACTGGAAGTTATCTATAATTGAAAAGTACATATGTAATGTATGAATTTTAAGTTTGTTTTTTATTTTGCAGTTGTATAATTTTGTTACTTTAAAGCCCTAGTTCTTACATCATCATAAAAACTAGAAATATAGCTTGATGGCAGGAATAGGAGCTGCAGGTTCACAGATAAAGAGCGTCTTAAATTTGTTATCAGTATCCTATAAATATACTAATTATAATATATTTATAATGATGTCGTTAAATAGTATAGTAGTCAGTGTTTCATTATACAATCAATTGTCCCTTTAATTATATTAAATTATAACTTTAGATTTAACTTAAACCAAGCGCTCATTACACTTCAGCAATCGAGCCCACTGCACTCCTCCGTCTCCCACTTTGTGCTGATGCTTCCACTGCATTTCAAATAATTACTTAAATCCACATGTCATCCACGTTAATTATTATCAGGATAATTAGAGTACTAGATCTTTTAATTAAAGTTTTTCGTAATTTTTACTTAACTCTATTATCTTTATCATATATACCTAAACCTTTGTACTAACTTTGATTATTGCTTGTAAGGTGATATATAGAAACTAATTTTGGTTATACCACTAATCAAATTAAGTAACTGTAAATATGTTTTTTTTTTTATATAAATGCTTGTGATTCTTTAATATTTTTAGTATAAAATAATAAGTGAACGATTTGTTTAGAGGATGTGGGTGATTTTCGCATCTGACCCTTCCTACAAACGTACCGAATGTTCATTGGTTATTGTTAAGAGGGTGTGGACCGATAGATATGTATTTGGCAACACTTGCTCTTAGCTACATAGTTGTTCATATTACACTTGCCTCTTACATATTAAGCGTATTTTTATATGAAGTTTTGTACTATGTAAAAAATCTTTGCTTTTCTATTCATATTCGTCACATTTCTATAACAATACTGTTCAAACGTTAACTTAGCAAAAACGTTTCTTATTAGATGAATTAAAAAAAAAATCGCTGGTAGTATATCTCCACAGCCACCATCTGTGGCGCGGGATATGATGACTGTAAGAACAACAGCAAGAAAAAGGCATCAGCTCTTCTTTTATCCTTCACTAACATACTGCGTTAGTACCCTAAACTGGATACGCCTTGTTCAAGGAGTGGGCACCAACGGGCTGAAAAGATGTTGAATTTACCATTAATCCAATGCCTTCTTCTTCAATGGTTTGCTGTGTATAAAATTAGTTTTTTTTTTTTATAAGATACGGAAAAAAGTTCGCAAAATCTTTAAAGTGTTAAACTGTTGGCCCGCTACTGCTATAAGGTTTCGAAACGAGCTTTCGAAAGATTACGTAGGCGCGGACAACCCTTCGTGCTCCGAAGCTCCGCACCAACGTATAATAATAATCGTTTTCCCAACAAGCTCACGCACCTCTCGACCGGTTCCTGGCGTGCCGGGTCGTCCACGACTGGCTGAACCGGGACTGACCGAAAACCGATCGTAATCACACGAATATAAGATCCACACCCCATAATACAAACTGTGGTAGCGTTGTGTACTTTTTAATATAAAAATTTGTTGGTATGTTTGTTGTCTTTTTTTTTTTAATGCGGAGCGTGACTTGTCAAGTCATCTTATAGTGGTTTAGATTATTTTCAGCTAGCGAAAATGTCAGACATTACGATTAAATAAACACGAATGCACGTAAGTACATTTGTATGAATTAAACAATGGATTGGAAATTATGTTAAACAGTATGTCGATATAAAATATTGTAGTGGACTTGATGTAATGATAATACCGTATTTATTATGTTTTAACCAAATTTATTATGTTTAAATGGTTTTGTCATTTTGACGCGAACAAATGTGAATTCATTACAGATAATTAAGCAGCGCAACAGATATAACTTCGGACTAATATCAACATGTTCTCATTAAGGCACTATTTTGAAACGAGACAATATAGAAAATAACATTAATAATCTGTAATATCCTTTATAAAGCATTAGTTTTAAGAAATTATGAAGCATCGTCGGAGCTAATATTAGTTTAGCCTTTAAGAACTGAATGGAATGATCGTGTTCGTGGTGACGTAGTCTTAAAGGCCCCTCTTTAATTTCTGCCAGGTTAGGCCTGCTCAAGTGTCGGACTAGGGCTGGGCTGATTAAAATTTAACTTCGCGTTCGACTAATAAAAAAATAACGGAAAAATCCAAATATTACTAAACATCTCTTACTCATACTATTAATTAACAAAATTTTGTATTTGTGTATATATAAATGCATATTAATACAATTAGTATAAGATAAAGCAAAGAAGTTTGTTTCTTGTATTGGTTTAAGTGTCAAATTTTCTTTATACGATATCATAAACGTATATTTCATTTAGTTTATAATAATGTTTACCTTGAAATTGTCTCTTTTGTTCGGAAAATTAAATTTTATCATGGACAAGATCTTGAAACTTTTCAAACGAGAATAATATGCGAAGAATTTTATATAATTGTATCTGATTATTGTTTCTTCTGCCCCACAACCTTTAAGATTAAAAACATTCTATAAATAAGTGAAACCCTTATTATGGATAATATGTTTTAATAGTAACTATGTCTAATTAATATGCTTAGATATTAATACAAACAATCATAGAATATAGACTAGCGAGAGATCCTACATAGTCATAAAGATATAGTGATTCTTTTAACGTACTCGAAAAGATATATATAATTTCATAATAATCAAAGTATATAATTAAATGAAAGCTGAGCTCGTTAGATATTAATCTAATATATTATGCCAAGTTACAACGATCATAAAATAGCACAGCTATATCGAAACGCTATTTAGCAGTTTCTCGACTAACGTATATGGTCGGCGTAAGCTGAAACCCATAATTGGCGGCTGCTACTGGTCATAATAGGATGCTAACAAATGTGGTGCAAATTGCTGCAGGCCGCACGATTATTTAGATTTTGGCTTTCACACGAAAATGTATTACTTGAAGATTACCCCTGCCTTGTACTGAACTGCAATTCTGTGATCTATCCGCATTTTTTTTTTTTTAATATTATAACGGACGGAAACGAGCTAGCGGGTCACCCGGTGGTAGGTGAATTCGCCGCTTCCCACAGACGCAAATAACAACAAAAGTGTTACTAGGCCGTTGACATCTCATATTTAAAAGGAGGGGTAAAATATAGGATAGGTTTCGGAGGAACAAGAGTGGGAATAAAAGGGGACGGACCACCAGGCACTAGTTAGTTTCTAACCAAATGCAAACATCACAGCTCCTAGAACACTGAACGTCGCACCGGTCCATCTAACAAACGTCAAAATTCGGATGGTCTGAAGGAAAGGAAACGGAATGGGCATCCGGCTCTCTCACTCACCAGACGAAACATAGCAGCCACTAGGAAGCCAGCCATTTCACGCTGATTTTCTGTGAGAGGGTAGTCGCACCGGTCGATCCTGCCCAATTATGTGCTACAGTGAACTGTAGGCGTGGATCTACTACCATAATGCTGTAGAAATGCTGCTGCATGCTGTAGAAGATCGACAAAAGAGTATATTATCGAAGATTAAAATCGATCAATATCCTGATGATGTCTCTGTAATCATCTAGTAGGTACTTCCGCCATTCCTTCTGCCGTCAAACAGTAATGTGCAAATATTACTGTATTCTGGTTTGAACGGCGCTGTAAATATTTAACTACTTAGGCAGCGAGGCTTCTTATGCGTCAAGGTGACCAGCATGAGCTGTTGTGTATCTTATTCTAACTAGCGCGAAATTTTGGAGCAGGTGTATGAGTTACTATCACGTGAACCGCTCGCTAGTCTCCTCACGTCGTTAAAAAAATTCTTCACCACCATATAAAGTAAGGTATAAATTAAGGAGTAGATAAACTGTTCATTTAATACAACATTACTGGGGTAACGAGACTCAAAATCTTATATCTTAGGCGACGAGTGCTATTTAGACAGTCGTATCACTTACCATCAGGCGATCTTCCAGCTCGTCTCTTCGCTTAATTAAATAAAAAAAAAAACACACACATAAAGCTAGAAAGTTTCACTAGCAAAGTTTATTTAGTCATGGACGTTCACGATAAAGCAATATTTGTTCGGACCTAAGTTAAAAAATAAGTTATACGAGTAAATAAAATATTTGAAACTCGGTGGAGTAATAAAAGTTTCGAGTTACTTCGAGTTTCAAAGTTCTAACGTTTGCTTAAGCTCCTGCCTACCTGACTTAATAATAGCCTCAAGGACGAAACAAAAAAAGTATCGGTAAATGTGCTCATTGTTTGCGACTATAAGTTTTTGCCCTTTGTTCCAATTATGTGAGGACACGCTATTCTACTTTAAAACAATTAAGCTTTTGGACGTAACCTGTTATTGTTAGTATAACATTTTTTTTTGCAAACACGTTAACTGCCTTGTATAATGGAATGATTGACCATCAATGGCATCGATAAGCAAGGTGTCCTGGTCTTACATTTTTGTCCTTAATGAATTTAGAGTTATTTACTTTACATAAGAACCAGGCTAAAAAGCTTTGTACTGCTGAAGCTCTATTTAATTATGTCATCAAATTTACTACGTTTAAGTAAGATTTTAATTAAGTTCTGAAGTAAATTTAACGTTTCCATATTCACATGATTTGGTTATAATTTAATTAATATAAAAAAAAATTGGTTTTGATATTAAATATGGTAATTTTAATGAGCGAAAAAAAGCCTGTGTCGACGACCCCATTTTGTTTATGGATTCTTAGATTCCTTGTATGTTTTAGTAGTTTTTCTTGAATGCCATTTGGTTTACGACTGTATTCCGAAAATAACATTTTCCACTAAGCAGTACCTGCTAAGTGTCCGTCAAGTAGAATTCATAAACAGTGCCCGTACTCGCGAAATATATTTTTTTTTTTATAAAAATACCAAACACGTTGTGGTACGTAATGTACCATTAAAGTGTAAACAAAACAACAGTGCATTTATAATTGACTTTGTCCAATCACAATATTTTTTATTCCAGTATTATTACCCTTAGATCTATTAATGGATAGACTATCCTTAAATAGGTTGGAAACATTTTAATACTGCTTGGTTTTATTAGTGGAATCAAGTCTAGTCTAGTCTATAGTCATTTATGTGATATTCTATTTTGTAAAAAACCATATCAAATTATACATTCGTCTAGTGTTAAACAGTATTAGAAAAAAGAAATTAATATACTTTAAAAAGTGATTTCGCTTGAGGGATATGGAATAGAAGTACATACTGTGCCGACCCCACATAGCTGCGAAAAGGACAGGAGAAAGTAAAAATGATTTCGTATTAAGACTAAGACCGCTTTTAAAAAATCTTTAGACTATAATAATGTATATGCTATATGATAAAAGCAAACCACCCCTGTGAAATTGACCACCAGCGGTGGTTGTGTCAAGGTACCTCGGATACCACACTCGCCAGGCGGTATGTTTTTTGCGCCGGTATCATTTTGGGAACATACCACAAAAGCCACCAGATGATATGCGCCATATAAAATTCACTAACCTAACCACAGCAAGGTAATTAATATCCAAGTTTCTTATTAAAATAGAAAAGTAGTTCGTATCACTCAACGTGTCTTAAGACGGAAGTGTTCTCCATTAGTTTTCTAAATCACCTGTTGTGAAAACTTTGCATTGTTTGTATGAAATCATCATCAACGGCCGATATATCTCTAATGCTGGATATAGACCTTCCCCAAAGGTTCTCACATTAATCGGGTAGGAATTCCTATGGGGGGATTTGGGGCATTTCCCGCCACGGCCCAATGCGGGTTGGTGCGAGCCAAAGTCTCGTTTGTTGATTAGCAGGGTGCACCACTAGCAGGTGAGGTTGACTTGTATCCCGTGAGTTGTGAGGGTTTTGCATCCCTTTTTTTGTATGAAAATATGTAATAAATAATATTTAGTTTGTGTCTTTATTGTTATATATAACCTAATATAATATGACAATTACGATCGTCATTCTATATATTCCTTTATCGTCGTTAATGAGTGGATCGGTCTTTAATAGAAATTATCTCTAATAGGATGTAATGATTTGCCGAAATTTTTTTTTTATTTTATCAAGCCTTTTTCCCAGTAGGGGTAGGCACAGGTGGATAAACACCAAATTTTCGCCAGATGTGGTCAGATTAGATCCCATGTAACAGGGGGCGAGCCTGTTGCCACTTTATTGGGGCCACCACTTTTGACTAGCTGAAAATATGGATAGTTTTTTCCTATTACTGCTAAACTTCTGTTTGAGGAAGACGTCATCTGATGATGATAATATATTCATTTGTTTTTGGTTATCGCACAGGTAGTGATCTTTTTATATTTCGACTGTTCGAATTATGTTTTTTACACCACATACACGGTACCTATGACGGCTGTTCACGTCAAGTCGGATGCAATACATAATTAAATTATCGCCTCCTTAATGCAAGCACTTTACTATATAAAGCATCTTAAGACTTACCTTTAAGCGGAAATAGATGTACAAGATGTATTGTACATATTGTTTGATTTTTGTAAGGGTAGTAGTAATATTTTATAATATTAAATAACTAGTTGAATTACTCTATTAGATAATAATAAACTACGAATCTTTAATAACGTTTAATCGTAAAACAAAGAAATTTGAACGTTTAAACTAAATGCGCGAGTAATGAAGATGAACCAGTCTCTTTCTTATGCGTCTCATTACTCGGCGATTAATTAGACCCGCGGAGATGAAAGTACTTTCTTCTGCTACATTGTCCCAACAGGTTTCATTTAAATGGTTAAATGCTCACGGCGGAAATTAAATCAATTACACCCCCTGAATTTAATGTATTTATCATTTAAATAATGCATTATATCACTGCCATTCCATCGCGCAACCCGACACCACCACATGCTACTGTCTTCTTTCGAAATTGGGTCTTCCATGGCAACCTTTCAGAAATACAAAAATTGAACCTTATGTTCCCACTAATAAACGTCACAATAGCATACACTAGTTAATGCTTGCCTTCTTAGGCATGTGACGAATTCGTAATCTGACACTAAACGATCCTTCGTCACTGATTTCTTGTTAAAAAAATATATGTTCAAGGCGGTAGTGATGATCACACAGAAATTGTGATAGAACCATTGCACAATATTTTAACACGTGCTCGCAACATTCCAACAGTTTCAATATTATCTCTGGCTATCCCTTAAAGGGTCACGCTGTAAATTTTATTATTTCTCCGAAGCGGAACTTGTCCGGACTGGTTTACTTCGAATTATAGCAAATTATTATGCGAGTGGTATTTTCATTCGACGAAGTAACGAGACTTGCGGGACTATCATCTGATGGTAAGGGATACGCAAGTCCATAACATAATGCTGATTTAGATGATATACACAACACCACATTGTGCTCCTCGTCTTGTGAATTAAGTCTCGTTACCTCAGTAATTTCATTAGCTACCGTGCCACTGAAAACGACACAGCACAACTTTTTGGCGATAGAAATAGGAGGTACAATGGTACCTGCGGAGACGATGCCATAATACTTCCTACCTAGGGGAAAAATAGTTCTCTAATAGGTCTCTGGCTATGGTCCTCCAAATGACCGGTCAGGTTATCATTCTCTCGATTGAGAGATTTCCCGAGATCCACGTCCACTACTGGACGTGGATCTCGGGCAATGTTTTTTACCAAACATACAGAAATTGTGTAAAATATTGACGATGATAATTTTCGATTGCTACTGAGATGAATCTGTAACAGAAATCAATGAAGAAGGCGATATATATAGAAATAGATCATAGCGTAACTTATTGCAGTTGTAATTTCATTGTACCCTCATTTAAGAATTACCCTTAATAAATCTCTTCAAAGTTTGGATTTAAAAAACTTGCTGATCTATTATAAATGTTCACATATCATTTTAATTAGGACACTATTTAGCTGTTATTATAATGATAAGAGGTTATTTGCTGTGTTAGCGCCGTAGTAGTGGCCGCGTTAGTGACTCGGACCACACGGTGCCCCGGCGCGACTCGAACATAATCCCAGCTAGTGTGAAGTCAGTAAAACTACACTTAACTGTCGAGTACAGGAAGTACCCACAGTTTGAATGCTAACGACACGTCTCGTAATACACTGTTGTAAAACATTAACGGTACATTGCTAAAGCTTACCATCCATTGCGCGGTTTATATCGGTGTTGAATATTGCTTTCACCTGCCCAGTTTTGTGATCAAAGTAAGAGTATAGTAATAAGAATAAGTATTGAATATTACTTGCTAATGTGACCAAGGAATATTATTCCGTAATTATTTATTGCATAGACCGCAGTAGATTTCTTCGCCTGTTTTACTAGCAGTAGGTCTCTGTAACCGAAGACCGTTTAAGTAAATACAACAGTCCTGTAAACATTTCCTTACCGGTTTAGAAGACAGAGCTAGAGAAATTACTGCGGTGACGAAACTTAATATTTTGCCTATCCAAGTGACGACCACAATGTAGTTTAGTTCTCCTCTCGTGATAAGCTTACATCGGCTCGGTTCTTTTATCATCAGGACAACATCCTAAGCGCGGAAATCCATAATTATAAATGTTACTTAGTATAACTACACTGCTATACTTTCAAGTTAAATCAGATTAATCATCCACCCTCCCCATTTGTCCAGTTCGTAAATTTTGTCATCATGGTTAACTTTAAAACCGACAGAGGGTATTATAAAAATCCGTCTTTCGCAGGTATAATAAGTTCTTTCATAATACAACTAGATTAGAAGTCCTTCAGCTCGCACTTGACCTTGACCTCTCATGGTATGATTTAAAAGTGAGGCCATAGACGGTAAAGGGTGATCGTTTAGAATATTCTGATACTCCCTTATCTCATAGCTGTGTTCCGGAATGAAGGGTGCTGTAGCTAATGTAATTACTGGGTAACGAGACTTGACATCATATGTCTCAAGGTGCCGAACAGAATACGGTGAAGTATATATATAACACTAATTAACGCCATGATGTTGTGGGCAGGCGTATCACTTACCATCAGGTTTAAAGTCCTGCTCCCGATGTTTCATTGAACAAAAAATGCTGATATCTAGCTAGACAGGTATTAAAATAAAACTACCACAATTTAAAGTTCGTGTTATAAGACTGTTAAGAAGATATAAGACTTCCTTCGCATGAGGGGCTTTAAGCCAGGTGTCGATGTTATCGCCAAGGTACTTTAAATTATATCAATCGCGTTCACCTGGACAAAACAATCATTATTATATTATACCGCCACCATAAATATGTTAATGTAATACACACATACATGCGGTCGCATGTACTAAATAAGAAAAATTATACTTATTACTACTACATGAATGTCTACATATTAATCAGCCTTTGAAAAATTTATGATTATGAACATCCGGTAAAAAACAATATACATGCATACATAAATGTCGCGAGTACATGTTATCGTGTATTCAATTCCCATCCATCATCATCAGCTGATAGACCTCCACTGATACAGACTAGATATTGACACTAGATATAGACCTATTCCAAAGATCTCCACATCGATTGGTCTTGCGCTGCTTGCATCTAGCCGCTGCTTGCGACGTTTGTAAAGACTTGTATGGATCTTGGATCTTGAATGGAGAGATTTGGACCATTTTTCACCATGCTGACGCAATGCGGGTTGTTAGGAGCTAGAGCTTCGTTTGTTGATTAGCAGGATACACTACGAGCAGGCGAGGTTTGCTTGGGTCCCAGTTGTGCGGAGCCTCTTACAACCCTGAATTCTTTTATCAGATATACATGCATATATATCACGCCTCTTTCTCAGTGGGGTAGGCAGAGACCAGCTCTCTCCACTTGCTACGATCCTGCCCCACCTCTCTCGCTTCCACCTTTATCAGATATAAATTATGAATTTGTTACTTTTAATCTAATAACTGTATTGTTTTGTTAGTAATTGTTATTGAGTATCTGACTCACTTTTAAAGGGTACAATAAAGTCTATCAATTATCCTTATCACAGAATTTATTTCTATATTGCCTCTGTAAAGATAATTTTTATAGTACGTACGTAAATATGACAAGTGTTTATACATTAATCTTGAGTTGCAAACGCGTTGCAACTTTGAAGGCCTACATCATATAAATTTTATTATAAAAAATCCGTTATAAATTAACACTATCGTTGAGCCGGAAACATTGCTGTCTTAAAGCAGTAATAGCATGAAAGCTTCCGGAATACAGATATCTTAGTTTTTAATCTAACTTGGCCTAATTAAGTTAAAGGTGTCTGACCGTAGTTGACTGACTTAACACTAAAATTTCTTTTTATCGAATTCAAATCCTATTTCAAGTACAAAACTCCATTATGTGGAGATATTGGATTCGCATCATTTCGTTCCTATGCAACTGGCGATGTTAAAATTTGCATACTAACAGCTTTTAGGTTGGACCTTGGTACACGAATAGATAAAATACACCACAACTATGTTCCTATACTAGGGCTGCTACTGAGTCGAGTATAAGAGAACCATTGTTTCTTGAATGAAGAAACAGGAAGCGAAGAACGTTTATTTGACAATGAAGTCTTATTTAAGATGTTTGATCTCAAATAAGAGATGTCTTCTAAAGTATGTTCTTTAATGCAAAACTTGTTAGTTGCAGATACAGCGTATTCTCACCTGGGAGACCTCTGACAAGAGATACCTGAGAGTATAGATAAAAAACATTACCTATAACACTTCCAACATTAACGGTAGGAAATTTGCATAATAACTTATACTTATTACAGTAATTATTATAATATAACAATCTAATTGTATGTGAGGGTTCCCGCACAACTCACGAGCTCCAAGTCAACCATATCTCCTTGTGGTGCACACTGCTAATCAACACTATTACATATAGGATCAGTGTGATGGGAAATGGACCAAATACCCCCATACGAACCTCTACAAAGGACAACCTCTAGAACATGGCGGTACCGGAGGCTATGTAACTGGAAGCATTATATCCTTATCCGATTGAGATGGGAATCTTTCGGGGAGGCCTATATCCAGTCGTGGACGTCTATCGGCGCTGATCGTGAAGAATCTAATTGCTAGAGTTGTTGTATTATAAAAATTGCACACAACATACGGCAGCCCTACAGTGGAATAATGGCTACTTGAATATTAACCATACGATTTCTACCGTTGGCTCGATCTCACTTGTCACGGTGTTTAGCAAGTCCTCTGTTCGATGTTCAACAGTTAACCGTTTAGTGCTTTAGGAGTAAAAGTTTCGAAACGGAGAAAACCGCTTCTGAGCGGAACATGGATAAGTTGTGAATTTACTAATAGATTTTGTAGTTACGGGAAAATGTATAAATACATATAAATGTCAGGAATTGATAGCAGAACTTCACTGGCGAAGACCGTACCTAAGCATGACCTCATCGACTATTTCTGCCACTAAACAGTGTGGTGTAATTTGCGGCTAGTACAAAGCATTAAGATGCTGCACTTCTCAGAGATGATTATCTTAATACAAAGAACTGTGAAAATATATTTGAATGAAAGAGATGTGATTGGTAATAATTCCTTACCAATTAAACTCATCATAAGTATTTGAAATACCCGCTTCATTGCTTTTAGTTATTAAAATAAGAGATTAATACCTTGCCTTGTAACAGGGAGGTCTCTGGTTTGATTCTGAGCCACATATAGCGGAGTTTGATAAGTCGATCTTCTAAATAGTTTATCTAGGTACCACTCTCATATTGTCGCCATAAAAGCATCAGTGTGAACCAGTAAACAACAGGGTAGTTCTGGAGTGTTTGTTGAGTTTTCGTCGCTGACACATCTTCACCTACGGTTGATGGTCATTTAACAGGGTCTGTATTTGAGCACTTAGTTATTAATTTTTTTTATTCAACAAACCCATCTTCGTCACTAGATGAGCGGGACGTTCACTTAATGGTAAGTGGTACGCCTAATAATGTTAGGAAGTTGTACACTGGACCACATTGCGCTCGTCGTCTTGAGAGGTAAGATCAACACCTTAACTCTCGTTACTCCAGTAATGTTTGCACTACTGTTTGGCGGTAACTACCTAGACAGTCTCTAGCAACGAAGACTTACCACCAATGAATGCATGTTAGTTCGTCATTATGAAAGGTATTAATGTAATACGAATATGAATTACCTAACAATATTACCGTAACTTGGTATGTACTAATATAATTAGTACTTAATATTAATTCACTGGTGGCTATCTAAGTGTGTCTGTGCGGTAAATGGCATATTATTTTCTCAGTAATATCATATTGTTCAAGACATTATAATTGAATGATTATTAGTACTTTAAATAGTCTGAAAAAATTTTTTTATACAGTTAAGCAACGAGACGGGCAAGCTGTTCACCTGATGATGAGCGATACGCTCAGCCGTAACAACGTGGCGCTAGTTAGGATGGTAAACACTGTACCAACTCTATATTCTTGATCTAGATCGGGCTGCACGCCACAGCGGCTCTTACAGCTCATCTGACACTGGGCTCGTGGACCCGGATCCACGGCCTGAGGTTTTAGAAACTAAAAAGTGCTACGCGGGATGTAGCTATCTGGCGGATGATTCTGTATATTGTGTGTCTGGTTGTTGTTGTGCTTTATCTGGCGATTCTACTCGGTCGTCAAGGCCGGGCGCGGGCCCGTTCCCCGACTACCTTCGCCTGTATCGGAATCTCTGGGCGGCGAGGACCGCCCACGGTCGCGGGTGTACTTAGTGTACGCGGTGTGTGAGTAGCTGCGGCGCCGCGTTCTGAAGCGAGGGCGGCGTGATGCTGATATTCAAAGCGTGTTGGTAGTGTCCGAAGTACAATGTACCATATTGCGCTAGTTGCGTTAGACATAAGATGTCGAGTCTCCATACTCAGTAATTACACTAACTACTGCGTCCTTCGAGCCGGAACACAGTTACGTTGGCAAACTACTCTTTGGCGGGTGATATAGGCGCTGCGGTGGTATCTACCTAGACGGTCTCTGGTTACAGAGATCTACCATCAGTGCTATTTATACTTAAATTTAATAAAAAAAAATTTAACATATAGTTTACAATAATTCATATTACAATATGTATGTCTGACACACACATATATATATATATATATATATATATATAAATGGGGGAAAAAAAAAAGAAAACCTCTGCTACTGTTGTAATATATACAGATATATAATTTTTAACCACCCGTGTTTTTTAGTTCCTGTATTAGGTTTATATTTTTTTTTTTTTGTTTACTTGACTATTTATAATTACTTCAGTTTAACCGTGAATAGTCTGAATACTGCGAAGTGACCCAGTCACTTCCGACGAAGATAAATATATTGATCTAAGAGACAGACAATTATATTGGTGGTAGGTATCTGTTGCCGGAGACGATCTAGATAGGACCTATGTCTGCCGATAAATAATAGTGAGCTAACATTACTGTATTCTGGTGGGCAGGTGTTATCACTGACCATCAGAAGTGAACGTCCCGTCGTTTAATTAATAATAATGATAATATGAGCTTTGACTTAAGTATGAATATTCTTCGGTTAGAGATGTACTTGCACAAGTACGTTAAATACTTAAGGTATGTATTATGCGTAAATACTATACTCAGCAGTTGCATTAATTTAAAGAATAGTTTTTTAAGTATATCCGGTACTTACATTTCATCACCAGCGTCAGAGCCGGCAGTTATTTTCTAAGCTATCCTTATGTTATAATGTAAATGCATTAGACGCTTATTTAAAAGCACTCGCTAGCGCGTATTACACGACTAGGGTAACAACGCATTGCTTTCACTTTGCGGACACAATAAATATATGTTAAAATGTAGTGGGTAGGGCTCGCGCCCCTGAAATGGGGCTGCATAGTGCAACCGGCGCTGGCTGGGTCATGGTCCTGCCGTAAACCGTCTAAGATGGAACATCGTGGTGGTTTTCGCTGTAAGTCCGACATAACTAATCTTTGACCCTGCGAGAGCAGGTATGCAAAGTCATTTCCCCCACGTACAAAAAATAGGGGTAGGTTTCTGTTGCCGGAGCCACTCTAGTTATGTACCATCGCAGCTCCTATTTCTGTCGCCAAACAGTAGTATGCAAATAATACTACGTTCCGGGACTTAATATCATATTTCCCAAGACGCCGAACACGTGCTTCATTGTATACCATTCTAACCAATACCACCTTGTTATGGACAGGCGTATTATTTACCATCAGATGGTTCGGTAATCTCGTCTCTTCGTTGGATAAAATAATACGGTCGTAGAAATTCGGTTGATGTTAAAGGTTTCTTTGAAACTTTAAAGCTACTACCCGCATAATATATGTAGGCACATAAGAGCCAGACCATCATTCATGACCCCATCATGTTCTTATACTATAGTTTATTTTGGTTTTATATGGTTTTGTACAAGTTTTAAGAAATTTAAGTGCGAAATGAAACTGAGCTATTGTATTTGTGGTAACCCCACCCAAAGATGAATCTCGAGTCATAAACTAACATTAACTTAATGATAGTTATATCCCGGTACATTTATATAACTTAGACTGGTTTCTTCTGATTTAAGCAAATTAAAGTTTAATATCATAGCATAGGTAACATCGTGGAAATCTATCGGCTGATGATGATGATGTGTAACATTGAATAGTTCATACATTACATAATCTATTAAGCGTTAAAGATATATAATAACCGTTTCAAAGTACTGAAGAACTCTTAAGTTACTAATATTCTTTGTCATGTTTTACTCATCTACCCACTGTTAAGTTGGCTAATGTCATAACCTATGTTTACAATTTTCAACTTAAGCTTTAGTATTCATTATCCCCGTCGAAGTAAAAAGTCTTTACGTGTGATAAAACTCCTACCATTTTTGCTAAGAAAACCTTATAAAGAAACTCCTTACAAACTAATAAGTAGTTTCATATTTTTTGTGACTTATTTTACCCCAATAATTATGCCATGGGATCTTGGCAAATGTCAAACCCCTATCAGATTTTCATTCGTCACAATTTTTATTCGTCAGAGCGACGATATAAGCGAGACGTTCACTTGATAGTAAGTGATACACTCGCCCATTAGAAAGTGGGGCTAGTTCTGATGTTATAGACTGCACTATGTTTCGCTCGCCGCTTTGAGACGCGAGATGTTGATTCTCTATACTCCATAATTTACACTAGCTACAGCGCCCTTCAAACTGGAACACAGTAATGTTACCATACTACTGTTTAGCGGCAAATATAAACGCTGCGATGGTACCTCTCTAGACTATCTCCGGCAACAGGGACCACCAAAAAGTGCCTACACATAATAATTAGTGCTATCGATGATATAATATACACTGCACTATATTGCGACCGTCGTCTTGACTCCGACTCTTAGGATATATATAGATTCTAGTTGCTTTTAAACCTAAAAACAGTGATATTTGTACACTATTGACTGGCTTTTTTTTATGATCTAGATTGCGCCGGTGGGTTATTCGACAAACATAGCACCTTCATCGGACTCAGGGCTAGTATTGACTGACGGTAGAAATGGATTTTTATATAACTAAAAGTTATTTGGTTATAACATTGATATTGTTTGTTATTTTTAAGTTTTTAATTATATCACACAGATGACTAAAAATAAAAAAAATGCATATCGGAGGTGAATAAAAAAGAGGTAAAGTCGACCACACGTCGCGCGATGCGCCCGGCCGATGGTTTCGCACAGCGCAATCGTAAAATCAACCATGAAACCGATACCTAAGCAAGATCCCATTACGAGAGCGACGGCCAAAGTATTGCCATTTACAATTTTACTGTTTGAGAGTCTGTTTACTGCTCGGTGTTATATCCTATTTGCGAATACTCTAAATTGTTCGCCAGTATTACAATAGCATCGCTTACTTCACAATTAAATATCTGTGCGGTAAGATTACAATAAGTTAATTCTAAATCGTTTCTGTCGCGTTTCTACACAGACATGAATCATACAATAATAACGCAAGAACCATTCAGCAAGACTAACCTCCCTTCTACCTCATAATGTAGTAAACGAGTACTGGGAGGTACCTCAAATTGACTGGTAGGTAGGTCTCTATTGCTGGAGACTGTATAGGTACCACAGCGCCTATTTCTACTGCCAAATAGTAACGTCCAAACTTTACTATATTCCGGTTTAAAGGGAATTGTAACTAGTGAAATTACTAGGGTGGGATTCAATCTTGTTTCAGGCGACGAGCGCAATGTGGTGCAGTATATATCATCCTAACTAGTGCTTCGTTAAAGGTAGACGTATAAGAACAGGCTCGTCTCGTCGCTTATGGTATAAATAAATAAAAATTTTAACTGAAGAATACTTAACTAAAAGACGTAATCGTGGTTTAGTTGTTATATAAAGGTAAGTTAAGTTGAACATTCTACTCAAGTCAACGAAAAGAAAATTTAGACTATAGACTATGAGGAAAATGGGGGTTCTTTCAGTTTTAACAACTTTTTCATAAACTACATATTATTGGTAATAAAATCATTATATTTATATACAGTAATTAAGAATGTTAAAAACATACATTTACTTTATAAAACATACATAAACTCACTCTGATATTTATCACCTCTTAGGTCCGGAATGAGGTAATGGTTTGAAAGTATTAAACATGTCATAATTTCATTGATACATTATATTTAGAAAACTGAAACATGCAATAAAATCTATATTTAATAACAAATTGTATTTCCGGCGATTTACGTGAAACGATATGATGGCAGTATGATATATTATAATTGTCTATAAATGCATTAGTTGCTTTAAGGCAAAGTGCTTCGACCGATATCATTAATCGGATGTTCTGGAAAACTGCCACAGCATTCAATCTAGCTATAATAATAAATGCCTTGAAATAACCAAGCTGCTCGTGTTGAAAAATGTTTTTTGCTGGAAAAAAAAAATTATATAGTACACTTACGTTGCCAAATGGATGGATGCAAATGGCGTCATACACGTAGAATATTTTTCATCCGGGTGAGCAATTTATTTAGGCGTTTCATGTTCGACAGAAACTTGTTTTACTCATTCGTTGGTTTTGGTAATGACAGGACTTCCATGAAAGCCTTAGTGAGCAAAGGCTTACGTATAAAGTAAGCTCGGATAAGGTTTTACTGTGCCCGAAATATCTATGATTTTCTATACGTAAAAAAAAACAATATTCAACATAGTTGCCGACTCTTTGAACGAGTAGTAAGATTACTATTTAGAAAGCTTTAGTTAGGTAGAGTATTCAGTGTTTATGTTATAATACATATATACATACTTAATAGAAGCTTATATATTGTATTATATATTTATTGTATTAAGTAACTTTACTGTTATATATTTAGTTCACGTTATTAAAAGGATGACTCGTCCGGCTGTTTTGGTAATACCATCAAAATTACATACACATCACCAAAGTTTTTGTTACTAGTATTATAATGTACCTTGGAACATAAGTCTAGACAGTAGGTAGGTTGAATAGTGTAACTTTGTCTTCTGAGAGAGAGCGAGGAGCAAGAGGGCAGGGTATATTTTTAAGCCCCTCCTTCCCATACCCTATTGAAGGTTGCTTTGGATAACGTATTTATCATTAGCTAATCGTTTTGTTTCATTCTTACTGAGAATTAATTCATTAAAATCAGTGGCAAGTATTTTTCAATTGTACCATTTCATCAAGTATATAAGTTATATCATAGAATAAAAAACTTTTTTCTTGTTATGTATTACAAAACATCTCGTTAAGTCGCATTAAGCATAGTGTTTAAGTAGGTTATAACAACGATTAATAGTTGTGAGTTACGCCGGTTAGTGCGTTTAGTAACACGCTATCATTCTCGATAACTGGTTCCACATATTGGAACTGAACCCCGGGGATGGAAACAGGTCGGGTGTGGTTATTGCTAACTGCTTATCTGCAGCGAGATGTATAGAGCAGGAACACATAATAAATCTTACCTTAGTTTCGCCTGAGGTAAGATACGAACTGATAACGCTATTGATTTTTCTCTATCTAATAATATAATGAATGAAATAAACTTCTTCGTAAGTCATATATATCATTATGAGTAAAAATTAAAAAGTTGATTATATACACAGCGTTTAATGACTTCAGTCTACTCTTTTAATTAGACAAGTATTACTGTAGCCATTGATGTAAGTTAAGCTATGATTATCATCATGATCATCAGCCGGTAGATGTCCATTGCTGGACATAGGCTTCTAAAGATCTCAACATCGGCCGGTCCCTGCGTTGCTCGTATCCAGTGGCTACCGGCGACTCTCACCAGATCGTCGGTCCACCTTGTGAGGGGCCTCGAGGACCTGTTGTTAGAGTTAATGTATTTTTATTTGCATGGTTAATTTATTTCTAATAATAGATTCGTTTTATAAATAAGGATCTTGAAAAGGCTACTCATAATTACTAAGGTTGAGAAGGACATATTTTTTCTATGCTGTAGATATATTAAGGTTTAATCATTAGATCACTTCTTTTGTGGCAACTGTATCTGTTTTTAAACAATATTATTGTTTTTACAGATAAATTGAAAACTTAGCTTTAAACCGACGTTGTGAAATATTGCCAAAAGACCACGTGTTTTTTTTTAGTACACATAAGAAGACGAGCAGAACGTTCGTCTCCTGGTAAGTAATAGCTACCCATCCCAATATGGCGCTAGTTAATATGAAAAACGCTTCTCTCTTTTGGTCTGAGAGGACGGTGAATAAATGTCTAGATTTAAATCTAAGTACAACTCAAGCTGCATAATTTGTCTGCACGTTGTACATAAAATACGCACTTATAGGTGTCGACATGTACGAAATCTGTTTGCATTGTATGCAATGTATGCATGCACGAGACAGTTCCTTGATGCTAATGTTGCGTTGGCTGTCTAACTATTATGATTGCTAGTGTCCTAAGAAAAGCATAGATTGGTCAAACTAAAGATAATTGAATTAAATATTACTAATACAAAAAGTTGTTACATCTGTAACGTTTGATAATATTTTTTTAGATACTAAGTTAAAAATTGTAGAGCTTTATAGAAAGTAAGTTGCTATCTTTATGTTATGCTTTATATAATATATTGTTTATTTTAGCGACAATAACAAGACCATAAAAAGATAGTTATTATTTCTAGTATAAAATATACCATTACTAGATAACATTAATCAGCATTAACTAGGCTATAAGACAGTTTCTTTGGCCCTGTTCATAAATCGTAGCTTCTATGTGGGCGTTGTTTGAAATTTTATCTTATGCTGTAAACTTGTTTCTAAATAAATAACTTAAATAAGAATAGTCTTTTTTATATACATAAAAGCGGATGTTGCACAATCTTTAGTCAACCTATACTTTCTATATATGTAGAATTGGAAGGTACAGAAAACAGGAAGTTATTCTATCAAAGCTGATGCTTGGATTGGACATTCTATGGAGATGATTCGTACCTGTGAGACCTTTGGATTCAATAACGCCCATGGGGTCCCGGGAAGCAGTTACATAAAATACTGTTCAAAAATAATGAACTTTGTTAATATATTATAAAAAACTTTTACCTATAGATATTTTAGTATATATATAGAAGACCATGCTGTGCCGAACCCACATAGCTGGGAAAAGGGGAGAAGGAAGATATATAGGAGATATCATGACATTCATTGGCTCACCACGATATCTCCGAAACTATTAAACGTAGACACTTAAAATTTGGTAAAGATATTTCTTCTCCCATTTAGAGGTCAACTAAGATTGGATTTTACAAAATTCCTCCTCCAAAATGAGTTCAAAGGATGTTAAGACCAGCAAAGCGTGAAACAGTCACTTTATATGTAACTTAACATTAGTATAAAAATAATAGTGTTTAAAACTGATTAACTTGCTTTTATGTTATTTTATATTTTTTTATTTTTAGAGTTAATTTCATGCAAATGAATCTGATTATTTCTTTTATACGGAACTTACTCTGTGCTGACTTGTGGTATGGAAATGGGAGATGCGCTGGGTAAACACGACACAGACATACTACAAAGCGGCATTGTGTGATTTTTTTTATTTTCCTGAGTGTAATAACCTTTTTATATTCAAATAGTTTAAACCGGCAGATGTAATGCAGACTTATTTTTATTTTATCTTAATATCCATTGTAGCTAGATGATAAGAACAGATGAATAAGTACGTATCACCTATTGCTGCAAAGTAGGTTTTACGGTCTAGAAGTTTTCTTGCAAGATCAGGTACGCAAAAAACTAAACAATCGTACTAGCTTCTATAGTGTTCTATCCAATAGTTTCGTGTAGCTATAATGCAGATATTGTAGTATATATCTAACGAAATGTTTTCATACAAAACAGTTTTAAAGTTTACATATAGAGACTACAACTACAGCATGAAGACAACAGTTTGTAGACTGTAGTTAATTTATAAAACCACGAGAATTACACGCTGTTATTACATATATATAGAGTGATGTCAATTACAAACATAATATTTAATGTAGCAAATGGAAAGCTTTAGTTTACGCTCTTACTATCCAGTTGAAGTGCGTTCCAGTTACGTCATCACGTGAATTTTCTTTCATACGAAAAAATCCAATGAATTACCTCGCGCTAAATGAAACACTGCACCGCGTTCCTTGAAAAAGGTTTTTTTCATCGGAAAATATGAAATTATGCTCCCCCGAGCGATATCCTTTCCGTACGTTGCCAACCGCGCCGCTCATTAAAGCAGGCCTATTAAAACAAAGAGCTCTAGCTCTTCGTAACTCAACACGGCATCATTGACATGCATAACTCTCCCCGGGCGTGTCGGTCGACATTATTCATATTGCACCAAACCTCTACTACGAGTACATACCAACTATGACAAATGCATTCTACGCGGACGGCGATTGCGTGTGCGCAGCGCTGCCGCCTCTGTGCGTGTGCTTTTGTCACATGTCTAACGAGCAAATCTCTGTATTTAAATCGATCTGTATGCGTCGATAACAGATAACATCACAAACATCCTCCCATGATGACTATATACTAGTCGCTACATACTACAAACACAGGATCTAAGAAGTTATGATTTTTCTAAATCAAGGAAGCGATGAGGCAAGCGAGACGTTTACCTCATGGTAAGTGATGCGCCTGCCCATAACAACGTGGCGCTAGTTAGGATGATATACACAGCGCCACATTGTGCTCGTCGCCTTAAAACATAAGATATTAAGTCTCATTACAACAATAATTACAATAGCTACAGTGCCCTTCAAACTGGGACATCATAATGTTTGCACACTACTGTTTGGCGGAAATAGGAGTGGTACCTACCTAGAAGTAGCTCGCTGGCCTAATGGTTAGAGCGTGCGGCTTTCATTCCGAAGGTCGCGGGTTCAAACCTCGGCATGTACCGGTGACTTAATATTTAAGTTATGTACATTTGTGAACTTTAGTTACAACAGCGAGATACAAAAACGGTGAAGGAAAACATCGTGTGGAAACCCGCACACTGATATCATCTTTGTGTGTGTGTGTGGTGGTCCCAATAAAGTGGCAACAGGCTCGCCCCCTGTTACATGGGACCTAATCTGACCACACCTGGCGAAACGTGGGTGGTTTATTCACCTCTGCCTACCCCTACTGGGAAAAAGGCGTGACAATATAAAAAAAAAAAAAACCTACCTAGACAGTCTCCGACAACAGAGACCTGCCAATAGTAGAAGCAATAATTTTCATCGTCATCATAGTTGATGATACACGTCCACTGCTGGACATAAGCCTTTCCCAACCATCCCCACATCGATCGGTCCTGCGCTGTCCGCATCCAACACATACATATCATATCTTAAACTTTTAAGCTGTCTCCACAAATACTTTAATGCTACTATATTAAATACTTTAACGAATTAATAATAATTAATTAACTAAATTAGTTTTTTTTGTCACTTATGTAATAAGCTAAGCAAAAATGGTATTTAATCATAGAGAATACGAGCGGTACTTGATCACCGTAACGCTGATTAGGATGATGTTCATCACATTGTGCTCGTCGATTCAAGAACTAAGGTGAAGTTACTTCACTAGTTATAACGCCCTTCAAACTGGATTATAGTAATAAATGCATATCAACTAGCCGGTCTAGAAAAAAAAACTATATCTTATACTTATACTTTAAATATATATAGATCAAGTAGTGCCATTTTATTCATTGCCTTTTAATTAATGGCCATATCCTAAATAGTTTTGAGCTTCAATCAGTCTTAAGGTAATTAAAATATACCTACTCGCTTTTTTTTCTATAGTCAATACGTTATTCGTGAGGGGTTTTCTCAGCAATACTTGGCCCGAAGCCAAGAGTGGCTGTCGACGTCACTTGACAAGCTTCTTGACCCGAAATACGCGGACGGCAAATCATAACTGCGTAAAATGGCGAACTTACTATCTTTGCAATATAAGTATGAAGAAATATGTCTAACGATGTCTTTTTCTTTTCTTCCAGGTGCAACTCGGAACAGAATCAAACGGGACTCTCCAACCTTAGATTAAGTTCAACCTGACAAAAGTTATCTGTGATCTCATTTTAGTTTAGTTTAAAATTACAGTTGCCTAATTTAGATAAGTGAAAAACAATCAAAACACTAGCTCATGTTCGCAACTAGTACACGGCTCGGAGGACCAGATATAGTGAGTTTATGAATTCGTAATACGAACACAATGGAATCGTGATTGGTCATGGATAACAGATAGTGGTAACGAATAGCTGTTGAAGGATGGGATAATGGAAGTTGGGGCGCTGGGTTCTTGAAAATGCCTCATGCGCACTCGAGTTCAGCGGCGAGCTCGGGCGGCGACGACCTGGGCTCCACGGATGAGGTTAAGGTGTTCAAGGACGAGGGCGACGGAGAAGACGAAAAACGGAGCTCCGAGAACCTTCTAGAAGAAAAGTCTAGTCTTATCGATTGGACCGAAAGTGAGGTAAGAGTAATTGAATTTTAACAATATATGGCTTAGTAATAGTGTGAATTCAGATATGACGGCTGATAGAGATATGGAAGAGAAGTAAATTCTGGGCCGACTCCACTTAGCTGCGAAAAGAGTATCAAGAAGATGGCTTAGTAACAACATACAGTACGGGTGGTCGAAATAATTTCAAAATAGCATATTCTTCACAATAATGTTACCAGATTAATTGTTTCGTCTTGCAATAAAGTTGCAACTTGAACAAAGTTCACGCGGCGCTTGCGATGGGCGTGCTGCGTAATACATTGCTGCGCCCCAGCAGGTGTCGTCTCAGGTAGGTCACTATTGAGGTTGTTCCCGGTATTATACTACATCACCAGTGAACAGCATCACTATTTATTCAATGTAACACTAATATACTTGCAGAACGCCACGCAATTTTTATACTTACTGCTTTAGGTATTTATGCTTTCAAGTTAGATTAACTATTTCGTTTACGTTGCGTTACAATTTTACATTCAATACAATTGGATGTCACAGCTTTATCAGGTTCAATGCTCCTCCATATTTTTTGTGCGCCGCACATCACTGAACGGATCAATTAGTTATGTTTACTGCACAAGGTGTGCCTCATTTGATAGCCATTTGATGTCAAGAATTTAGATAAAGCTTAGTTTATGACAGCATCAAATTTTTACACGCTCTACCTTAGAATTTAATATTCATAAGTAGACGCGGTAGTCGACCTCATTATGTCCAATTCTACGCTTAGATTAACATCATGACTGTTATAACTATAATGAATAAAGCTCTTAATTATCTCCGAATGTCTACCACAAATAATGGGTGATAGCATCGCAGATTGAGATAAGAGTGTTTCTTTAAATCGCAGATTGCCGTGAAACAAACAAAAACAACCGCAAACGCCGTGACGAATGTCAACCAAAACACAGATTTGGCGGCGCCGTTGAAAAAAAAAGCATCCACGGGCACCTTTCCCGAAATCTGTGTTAAATATTGTATGGACGTCTACATAAATTACTCGCTCATTGTGCTATTTCCTAAAACTCTATTATTCGCTAGACGGGGGCGCGGATACAATGAGCCGTCTACCTGCAGTTCGGTATTCCTTATAATAAACACGGACCCCCACCGCTTTTGTCGACGAATTTACCTGTCGCGAGAGGCGAGGCAGTGCAAACACGAGCACGGCGGACAGAAGTACCACAAACAACCGTCCCTATTCCCCACCCGCTGTAGTCCGGCCGTGTGGTAAGGATGAAGGAATGCCTTCTACTGGAATCCGAAGCGTTGCAGTCACGGATCGTATAAATATTGGATTATACTTAGGTGCAATTCTGTTTTGTATGTCATAATGGTATCGATTATAGTACGTGATGCTATTACAATGCGCATTGTGAGCACCATTCCCTGCGATTGATTTCTTTTTTAGATTACAGCCTCTCGCCCCGCCGTGGATTGGATTCGTTTCGTGCTCGAGATCTTTACGCCTGCTTGATTTTCGGAAACGCATTCGTAACGACCGCGACCATTTTGTTATATTTGTTCAGGCCACTTGTTCCGCCACGCTGTAGATGTTTTCATTTCTTCAACGTTATTGTACATGGGCGGGTTTGTTTACTAATTTTATAATTGCATTACAAAGCCAAAAAACATGCTTTTAGAATTTCTACGTCCTTTTTTAAAGAAGCTATTTATATATGTTTACATGAACTGGCACTTGTCTGTGTTACCTGAAATTTGCGACGAAGTAGCCTTTGATAGGACAGCGCACTAATCTAGAAGACTCCTAGGAAATTCACTCTTTAAATGTCTTAACGAAAACACTGATGCCGGCATACTATTCCAATTCATAGCTGTTTAAATTATGAATAATGAAACGGCTGCTATATATCTAATAGTAGATGGATAATGGTTGAATCAAATGATAATATTGTTGTCTTCTCTCCGCTAAGCATTAGATAGAAAACCGAAAGGTTTACTATTTATCGGTGATCAAGTTATTTTTATCTGACCATTGTTTTTTTGGCAAACAACATAACTATTAGATATTAAACATTTATAATCATCTGTATAAACATCCTTCATGTACGTCTTATTCTACGTAAGATTTTTGTTCAGTATTGCATGTATTCATACAAAAAAGTTTATACTGTCAAGTTGGTCTTTATTATGTCGCTTTTTATCCTGGAAGCACTGCTTTAGCAGAATATCAAAATGCGTTTCGCTGCGGTCTAGAAAAAGTGAATGCCTCGAGCGATATCCGCTGCGGTCGCAGTATCAATAACCATATGAGATGCCTCTTATACTGGCAGAATGTGAATTTGCTGGCGTAAATATATTTCTCTGATACGGTTTTACGTAGCGTTTACTTGAAAAATAGCTTATGAACATGTGAAAGATTTTAATAGAGATTTACATTACATTTGTGTTGTCAATTCATCATCAATTTCACATACGTCTTCTGATGAACGTAGGCCTTATGATAGGGATGCATTAGTATCTGTCACGCAGAAAGCTGCGGCTCTCGAATGGAATTATTTCCTTTCTAATCACCTTTAATCATACCCCTAGTGGAGGTTTCTTTCAATTATATTTATTAAAATGACTTTTCCCAATTCCTTCAAAAACCTTTGCAAATTTCATACTTTCAAGACAAAATTCACTCTGTCATAATCTTCGTTCTATGTTAGATCAGGTTGACGCTGATCTTCTGGATGCCAATCCATTTACCTTTACTTTCAAATAATTTTAATATCACAGTCATAATTTCCCGTAATGAAATTTCCATATAACTTATCATCACGAACAATTTCACGCATTAAACATCTGTGAACAAGTTGTGTGCTAAGAAGTACAAAAGATTTGAATTTAATAATATCAAAATGAATGGACAAAGTCAATATCTTGGTTCGTATAAGAGCGACGTCTGTCATGGTATAAGTTCACATCCGGTATTAAACTGACTCAGGAACAAGATATCTCGTGGTAATTATGAAATGACAACGTCCAAATATTTTTTTATGATACCTGCTCCAGTCCATTAATGTTTAATACATCGAAAGGATAACAATGCTAAAGTAGCTCGAATTGTTACTAAACATCACCGAAAACTTTCTATTACTTTATCTTAACCGAATATCCTCTTTTCCCGGAAACTGTTTAAACTACTTTCGTTATAAAATACTATAGAATAAATATATCCGTTGAGAACTTTTAAGTTTTAATGGTTGTTGTTGACACAGTTACATTATTCCATCATTGAACTGCTGTGTTTGTTTAGTCTGTGTACCGCACGCGTCTAAAATCACTTCTATATATAGAGAACAACGCGGTGTTGTCCGCGCCCATCCACTTCCGTCCGCCATATTGAAACCCCGGCTTCTCGGTAGAGGGCGCTGCTGTCAGATGGATGAAATTTGACACCGCAAGTGAGTGATTTTAGTCGCATGCTGATTTCACCTTCACAAATGTTTTAAACTGCATATACGAATAAGTTAATCTTACTTGGAGATATGAATTGAATATTAATGCGTTACGTAGATTTGTTATTATTTTTTTTTATCGTTTTCTGAGTATTTTTCGTTCATAATATTGCATAGTTGTGATAATTTAAGCTTCGAATCGCCAATGTGCATGTTGTGGTGCAAGAGTGGCCGCAAGTAATTTATAACTCTATAAAGAGTTGGCTAGCTCCTTAGTGAACAAATCCCCATATTAATTCGGCCTTGGCGTACATTTGGTTAATTAGTATTTATTGCATAACGACATCTTCCTTTCGGTGGCTATGCTTAATCTGTCCATTTAAAAACATGTATAACGTTTTACGTTTAATTACTGATCTGTAGTAACATTTCAAATGACTCCTCTACAATAATTATTGTTCCATAGTCAATTGCGAATAATTCTACTTAACAAATTCTACCAAAAAATAGGTTTTCTATTCTTTTTTTTATATATATTATCATGCCTTTTTCCCAGTAGGGGCAGAGGTGAATAAACACCCACCTTTCGGCAGACGTCGTCAGATTAGGTCCCATGTAACAGGGGGCGAGCCTGTTGCCACTTTATTGGGGCCACCACACACACGCAAAGATGATTTCAGTGTGCGTGTTTCCTCACGATGTTTTCCTTCACCTTGAATATTAAGTCATCGGTACATGCCGAGATTCGAACCCGCTATCTTCGGAATGAAAGCCGCACGCTCTAACCATTAGGCCAGCGAGCTACTTTCTTTTCGAGCGAGCGATTCTTAAGTCTCATATTTAAACATACTATGATTTTCAGTATAGTATTTTTAAATAGTCCCTGTTATAAATATTAATGATTTGTGTTCAGTAGTAATAATTAGCAGTAAAGGAAATGATGTGGGAATATGATTACCGCTTGTTATTCGCTTAGAGGATATAATTATACGTATTAATATATCGACGTTGAGCAAATCTGACATCGCCGTCGCTACCAGGCTACATAATTGAGCATAACTATCGTAACGTGGTTTGAATGATCGGCTCCGAGGGGGCGTTTACACTCGCCCCCGGGGGCCAGTTCGCGTGTACAAACTAGTAGCTGTAAAATTTTATGTCACCGCTCGCAGCTTGTGAGGGTCTTCATTCAATCCGGCATTCTACTTGTTTATGATAGATGTTTGTAACTTGAGATACTTCAACAGTTTGCATTTTCTGAATGTAAAACATATAATGATATTACGTTTCCAGTACATATAACGAGAACTATATATTACTTGCTTCCTCTATCGAACTAAACTGTAAGATTGACCAATTCTCGATTTAATTAGCGTTAAAAAAAATTATTTACGTCCAATGGGAACGTTTGATCTCCGTCCGAAGACAGTGATGCATCATTCAGAATGATCTGGCTCTTATATGTTGAAAATCGGAAGACGGAAGTGTTATGACGCAGATTTAGATTATAAGGATGGTAGCTAGTTCCGCGAGTTCAAAACTATTCTACCACAATATAAACTACATACTTCCGGAATCAAACCTGGAGTTAATACGTAGTGATACATAGCGATAAATGTAGTTTATTCGTTAAATTCAAATTAATAAATAATACTACAATATATACCATGAAAAGTATAGAAAGAGGTACATTATTAATGTAGTAATTTCTAGATTGTTATATTACGGCTATATAGCCTAAAGATCAGAAAGTGGATTTGCCTGAATGAACACAGAGTTAGACGTTTGTCTGATGGTCAAGAGGCCTAGTCAAAGTAATAAGTAATCGTTCGGATCTTATATCAAGATTGGTCATTGTGAAAATTGACTAGGGACAAGGGTGTTGCCTTCTATAGGAAAATTAGCACTGGATACCCTAGCTCCCTAAGCCTATCTCATCATCAGAACGTCCACTGTTGAAAATAGGCCTCTCCCTAAAATCTCCACATCAACCGGTACTTCCAGCGCCTTGCCAATGTACATCATTAGACAGCTTGGTCTCCAGTACCGCCGGGGACCAGAAGTCGTTATTTGTAGGGGTTCATATGGGGGAATTTGAGCCATTTCCTAACTAGCCCAATATAGGTTGGTGGAAGCCAGAGCCTTGTTTGTTGTTTAGCAAGATGCATTACGAGCAGGTGAGGTTGGTCTGGGTCCCGTGAGATAATATCTCAGGTAACAAAAGGAACTCAAACAGAGATTTCGGATATGCATACTTTACCTGGAATTTACGTGGACCCTGGTTAGGGAGGCCTGTAATCATAAGCGGGTAGGTTAGCTGAACTGATATTGGTTAAAATATTCATAATGTAATATAGATATTAATTTATTTATCACTTCATTAATACTAAGTACTAAGGCCCTTCAATTTATGCGAAGTCGCAAGTAAACAATAACCTATTAAAGAGCGTATCAGGTATTCTACGGTGTTATTAATTTCCCAGAACCGTACCTGGTGTGCGTGGGGGCATACAACATATACTTCCTAATTACGATCCACGGATAGAAGTTGTTTGTTTGTACGTAGGTAGAGTCGCATTGGCCTGCATAGCTTTTGTATTTAGAACTATATGGAGTCTGGAAATGGCATTGTAATTACGTTGATGTACCGCCAAGTGCACCCGGCGTTGCTTTTTCTATTGTTGTAGAGCGGATTTCGAAATGGATTTTTTTTTGCGTTTCGCAAATGCGTCGCAACATTGTGATCGGCTTAAACCATGGTTTTTAAATGTCTGCCGGTTATTGACTTCAAATCATACTATCGATAGCTCATCGTGCCTAACTATGAAGACCACTAAACTCTATTTTTAGGCAGCAAAATTACGAATTACAGTGATGAAAACGAGATTGCTTTTGCCGATTTCGCAATTGTACAGTCTTGTGCAAAATTAAAATTACATCCAGATCGAAATGATTAGTACTTTAGAGGTTTGTTTTTCGCATCTACCGTCGCTTCGTCGAATAAAAAATATCGACGATTATCTTTCTTCGAAAGATGTTTTTGAAAGATATCCTGCTTCTAGAGGAAGACAGGGTCATGTGGGATTTGCGCACACAAAAACCCCTTTCGATGGGCGATATGAGTGTTTTGCGGGGGACTATGGGATCTCCTACGGAAAGCAGCGGTAGTTCGCCTTGCTATGACAAATACGAGACCATTTTGTTCTTGTCGTTTATCGCCAACCTTGTTCAGCGAGCAAGAAGGGCCTACAACTTCAAAGCCAGCGAACCCGAGAATCCTTTGCCTTCTCCGACAAGCTGGGCTCTCCTTAGTCCTATTTCTAATAGCCTGAGACTAAGGGGCAGACTGATGCTATATCCTCGCATATCCGACTGTGCTCACTTCCAGTAATTATGCAAATCGATATCTTCGTGCAACCTTCGCGAATGCATTAGGTATGCAAGTTTAGTGCGTCTGTGTGCAGTCATTTGTTGTCGTTATGCTGGCTTTGTTTCCGTTTACGTTTCACATTGAATATGGAAATAAAAGATGCTTAGGTTCTCAAGTTTCGGCGGTAGATGGTGCTACTGGTAATCTCTGATCCTTTATAATCAAGGTATGGATTGTTTTCTCTTTGCTATATCTCATGATGATAGGAAATCATATTATTTTCTACGAGAAACTAGTTTTTATATTATAATTTCATATAAATGCATTTTTCTCTTGAAGTGCATCCACGTATAAGCAACATATTATAATAATAAGGTATAGTTTGATATAAATATTGCCTACCTAGAATATATAAACATTGTTAACGGTTAATATGGACATAGTTAAGTAAACAATTATGCTATTGAACGTAAAGAGAAGAGAGATTGATGTAGAGAACATGTTTTGATGAACCTTCGGATAGTAAGTTAAAGATAATCTGTATTAGCTTAATTACAGTTTTAAATATAATGTTACTTGAAACTTAAAGATTTTTAGAAAGTAATGATTTAAATATCATTCAACTATTACTAAAAAACTAATTTTTGTTACGATCTCCACATTACTAGAATCTTGGTAATCAACTCTAAGATTTTCACTGGCTAACGCCCATAGGAAACCCTCATTTATGAAGAGGTTCAACTTATAATTAATACATTACTCATGCAATAACTTTCTAGAGAAAATTCTAGAATTCTAGAGTTATATTTAACGGTAACTTAAAATTTTCATATAATAGTCAATATATAAGACGTTTTATTGACATTAAGACACTTGTTATCTTATGTAATATAGTAAGGAATTACCCAAACGACGGTAAGAAATACGATTGTCAGTATTTTATCATATATTTGTTCAAATTTATGCACGAGCCCGTAGTATTACGTAGGAGTAAATTTTTGTTAAACTTTGTTTTTTACAGTAAAGACAGTAAATTCCTTTATAACTCACGAAGATAAGATAATGTTAATCCGAGGCAATCTACTTTATTAAAAGATAAACCTTTTTATCATTACAAATTACTTAACGACGTTATATTATTGAAGTAGGTTTTTTTATTATCTTAGTAGATTGACGAGAGTTTTTAGTGGTTAGTGGTTTAGTTTAGTGGTAACGATTTTTCGTTTAAGTTGAAGGCCAAACATGTTGGATGCCTAAAGAAATCCTGGCTGCGAAATATAGGAGTAGACTGGTATCACCATGTTGGGCAACTGTTCCATAAGCTTCACGACAAGCACAAATTCTCAAATATGATGTCCAACTTATTAATAATACTATCGTGTTGAGTAGTAACTCTCATATAGTAAATTTACCTAATTGTATTCCCTCAGTCGTACCGAGTACATAATTCAAAACATTCAGAGCGAGAATACCTGACCATCTTCAGCTTTTTTAACGTATAGCGTCATGTGAACTTAGGATCTAATTGTTATCCCATCATCATACGATAGACGTCCACTGTTGGACATTGGCCTTCCCCAAAGCTCTGCACGTCGATCGGTCCCACACTATTCCATATTTGTTTATAATTAATTAACAACTAGTAACCTCCTTGGGTTGCAGTAATATGGAAGTAGATTTGAATTTTGTCAGAAATATTTCCTCCTGGTGGCAACTGTCTTCTTGGCCTCTTCCCATCATTGACTACATCAACTCTATTTAGTTAAGGAATTTGTATAATCTATTCTTCGCTGACTTCTAAATAGCAGAAGCTATATCTCTGCCAATTTTTGAGTGCATACGTCTAGTAGAGTGTATAGTTTCGGAGATCTCGTGATCAGTCAATCAATCCCTAGATATCTACTTGTTATATTTATTTAAATATAATAGATAATATTTGATAATTATGATTTCGATAATAATTAGGAAGAATGATAATAGAGTTTTATCGCTTTATATACAATTTAAACGCAATAGAGGAATATCGCGAACAGTGTTTCTTTAAGGCTTGGTTTTAAACTCGACGCAAGATATATTAAATGTTTACGTTTTAAGCCTGAACTGAAAATCAGTACATTAGAAAGTCGGGTGTTATCAACGAATCAATAATGTCCTATCCAATAGCGGCGATAAGTTATCGCCACCGCTGTGTACCTGAAAAGAGTCACAGAGTGAAGTATCACAGCGCGAACTGCCCCGACAACTGTGGACACTGAATGTTTTGTGTGTGACGTTTTATTTACATCTATCACTCCGGAATATTCGACGGTAGGGTTGCCACAAAAATAACTCATGGAAATATAAAAAAAAGCATACTTTAAAACTGTAAGCTCAGCTTGAATTTTCTTTATATTTAAGCAAGACGAGCGAGACATTCACCACAAGGTAAGTGATACAACGTTCCATAACAACGTAGCGCTAGTTAGGATGTTATACACTGTATTGCGCTTTTCGTCTGAGACAAAAGACTAGTCTTGTTACCCCAGTAATTACTCTAGCTATAGCGCCTTTCAAACCAGAACACAGTAATGTTTACACTCTACTATTTGGTGACAGAAATAGACGCTGCGCTGGTACATACCTATATACAACAGAGACCTGTCACCAGTAAAAGTAATAATTTAATCATTATCAGCCAATACAAGTCCACCGCTGGATAGGCCTCCCCAAAGATCCTCACATCGATCGGTTCTGGGCTGCCTGTATCCATCATCTTTACGCGACCTGACGAACACCGGGGGCGGTTGTTTCTAGGGAACCATATGTGGGGTTTTGGGCCATTTCCCACCACGCTAGTCCAATGCGGGTTGGTGGAAGCAAGGGACCTAGTTTGTTGATTACGAGGATGCACCACAAGCAGTTGAGTTGTCAATAGTGTGTTTGTATTTTAGAAGGGATGATTTATTTAATAGGTAGTTAAAGTACTTCCTAGGTGATATAATCTTCCCTTTATTTTCAACTTTATTCTGGTCGACTTAATGATTCGAATAGAGAGATTTAAAGAATCAGTTAGTCATTAAATTCTAATATATATAGTTAAATCGCCAAGGAAACTTAAAATACATTTTTTTTGGTAGCCCTGTGGATTAGAATTAGTGTTATCTTTCTACCTCGACAGCCTTAGGATTAGGTGGGATAATAACCTCCATGTTAATATTGATAAATGGCGCTGTCAGAAGGTTAATAATACTTGTCTAATCAGTCAATGGATTTTTGATTACATTTTTCATTATAATTGTTATATGAAAAACTTGTCTAAAATAGATTGCGTTTTATTTTACTGGTGGTAGGTAGTAGGTAGGTCCGTTTTGAAGGACTCTATAGCTAGTGTAATGTGCCGCAGCATATATCATGGTAAATAGCGTCAACTTGTTATATGCAGGCATATGCCTGCTCATATAACAAGGTAGCGTTAGTTAGAATCGTATACACTGCACCAAATTGCGCTCGTCGCATGTTGAGCCCGTTACCCCAGTAATAACACTAGCTACAGCGCCCATCAAACCGGAACACAGTAATGTTTTCACACTATTGTTTAGAGGCAGAAATAGGCGCTGCGGTGGTACCTACTTTTTTTATCGTAAAGGGAAATTTTAAAAGGTACCCAGCTTCTGGGAGAGGAGACAAGGTTATGTGGGGTTCCCACTAACACCTCTTCGGTAGTTTCTACCAGTGTATTAGGAGGGGCTCCGGTATCTCCACGCTGTGCTACGGCAAATACAAGACCACCATGCATTTGCCGTCCTCCTAAGGCTCGCTTATTGAGCTCTGAGGGCCCCCAACCTCGAAGCCCACGAACCCGAAGACCCTTTTAGGCAGGTAATACCTTAATACCAATCCTCTGGCGGTGGTATCTGCAAGACGGTCTCTAGTCTCCAAGACCTACCACCAGTTAGTTTACATATATTTTAAGTTACGACGAATGTTTACTAGTTTAAAAGAAGTATCTTTAGAATCGGCATAAATTTAGACTATTAGGAATAGAAACTAGATGAAAAGGATATATTGATATCGCCAACTCCTTTCCAAAACGTATCCGGATTGCACTTCCTTTTACCCTTTCAGCGTTTTAATGCACTTGGTATATTAAAAAGAAAGGTATTTAAACGTTAATTCCAAAAGTTTGTTTCAAGAAGCCACCATTGTTACTAACCCGCGCGTTCGCACAAAGCGTTTGTTTTCCCCCTTTTAAAGCGCACATCTAAGGAGAGGAATTCTATAGGCCCTATGTTCCCCGACCACAGCGTGCTTCTTTCAAGGCGGGACTGAATAGGCTTCCACGTAATAAGCTGTTTTCCTAGATTAGCGTATTCAACTACTTGCAGAGTTTTCCTTTAACATCTCGCTCAATTGTAGCTGATTAACTTATTAATTATTTTTTTTAAGAAAATTCTCATTGTTTTATATCTCAAGCGTACTATTGTTGCTAGAAAATTATGTTATAATATTAAAACATTCATCTGTTATGAAATAATTTGTTTATATTTACATAAACTTGAAAATATGGGGAATCCCAAAAAAAAAAACAAAAATCTCATAGATAATAGAAATGTCTCTGCTTATTATTAACTTAAGCTTATTAAGTAGCTCGCTGGCCTAATGGTTAGAGCGTGCGGCTTTCATTCCGAAGGTCGCGGGTTCAAACCTCGGCATGTTCCAATGACTTAATATTTAAGTTATGTACATTTGTGAACTTTAGTTACAACAGCGAGATACAAAAGCGGTGAAGGAAAACATCGTGAGGAAACCCGCACACTGATATCATCTTTGTTTGTGTGTGTGTGGTGGTCCCAATAAAGTGGCAACAGGCTCGCCCCCTGTTACATGGGACCTAATCTGACCACATCTGGCGAAACGTGGGTGGTTTATTCACCTCTGCCTACCCCTACTGGGAAAAAGGTGTGACAATATAAAAAAAAATTAACTTAATGTTTATAACTTTTATTTAATTAAAGAAATATTTCAAGTTATGAGACAGTGTGTAAGTTTTGATCAAATGTACTTTAATATATATGAAATCTATTATTCTAATACAATGTATATAAAATGAGGAAAGTGTTTATTCTTACAGTTACAGAAACAAATAATATCTACATAATAATTAGTTAGTATTTTTTATATATAATAAAGTCTAGATACCTAGCGAACGTTAGCAGCGTCACTAACGCTATTTAAAACAGTTAAACGGCAGTCGTGAAACGCTTTATTGGGACCGGCTAGTGTTTGTTTTTCCCAGGTTCAAAGCGGGGAATTAAAAACCTTAGCGATATCGATACTGTAACATTTTAGTAGTCAAACCGGCAGTAAAGATAAATCAGTGCTAGTTAATGAACGTACACTGTATTCCCCATTGTTAGTTATTCGTGCTATTTTTAAAAAAGTCGTATACCTCACTCTAGTGTAGGTGCGTCGTAAAATTCAGAACATTGCATTAGTAAAACTTGTAAAACGGCTTTTATTGTCGTCTAAAAGAGGTTTATACTGTCGAATGAGGCGCATGGATTCCACGAAAGATTGATTTACAAAAATAGAGCCGATGGGAGGGTTCGGCTCAGGACGAGGGAATCCGGAGGACGTTAAATAATTAACATAGATCTTTTCAACTCTACGAAGCAACATCATAAGCAAGATGTTCACATGATGGTAAGAGATACTGCTGCTCATATTTTATTAGCAAGAGTATCTCTTATACTTTTCTTATACCCTTTTGCGTGGTCCTAGTCATCAATCACATTGTGCTTGTCGTTTTAAGACATACTAAGCCTCCATACCTTGGTGCTTTCGCTAGTGTTACTTAGAAGATCTCCGGCGAAAGACCTACCAATCAATAATCTATAAAAAAATTCATATGATAATATCAGATAACATACATACATATATATCACGCCTCGTTCCCAGTGGGGTAGGCAGAGACCACCTCTCTCCACCTGCTACGATCCTGGCACACCTCTCTCGCTTCCTCCACTTTCATAAGCGTCTTCATGCACGCTCGTCGGTTGCGAGTGCTTTTCATCCGGCCTTTCTTTAGGACATCTCCGATTTGATCGGAATATGTATATAACACAGATAAAAACAATCCTTAATTATCATAAATATAAGGGCAACTAAAGTATTGATGACTTAAATATTTATGAGCATTTATAGTTGAACATCATTAAGAACAGATATTCAATAAGAAGTCACGACCCTCAGCATTGAGGAACCGACTTAAAGAGATATAGTTAAACAACTGGAGAAGAGATTTTTTTTTTCAACAGCCAATTTACGTCTCCACTGTTGGGGTATAAGCCTACCCTCAATATGAGGGCGATGGGCCATAGTCACCACGCTGGCGGAACGCGGGTTGGTGACTTCACACACACCTTAGAATAAATTCTAAGTCATGTGCAGGTTTTCTCACGATGTTTTCCTTCGCTGTTGTTACTTAAGTTCACAAATGTACATAACTTAAATATTAAAGTCATCGTTACATGCCGAGATTAGACCATCGGAATGAAGGGCATGCTCTAACCATTAGACCAGCAAGCTACGAGATCTTTAGGGGAAACTAAGTTAAGCGGTGGGAGTCAAGTTAATAATGATGATGGGAACTATTCATAATTTATAAAGAATTGATGTTTTTGCTATACAACTATTTACATTTAAGTATCACACGAGATTTCCACATCCTTTATATATGCTAAGAGTTAAAGGAAATAATAAAAGTTTATGATTTAAATAAAACCTCATTATTTTGACCGAACTTTAAATTAACATCGTTAAGTCTTGTTACAAAGATTATCAAACCATCTTCAAATGCTCACTCGTTGTCTCAAGCGACTTATTTACTTACTAACTTAATTGTATAATTAGAATAAACATGAAATTTATACCGACACGCGTTGTTAACTGTGAGACTAATAAAGTTTTTTGCAAGCTAAATTTTAACTAAAACAACATTAAATCGGTTAAAAACTTCATTATAGTTAACAATTAAGTTTAAACCTGCGTCATCACTGTTAGATCACTGGGAATGAATTTAAATGTGCTTCAGATGATCGTTGTTTTTTTTTTTTAATAGGGAAAGGTTATTAGAGGTCGTTGCACCGTAACGACTAGATATCGAAGTTTGTAATACATTTATATGATTTTACTAGTACGTAGAAGATTATGCTTTGTCTTTTCCTTACTTACAGCATCCGGGAGCATTTCTTCATTAACTGTAATTGTTTTCACGGTCTGTATAATCTAACGCCATTAGTTCAATATCCATTGAATAATCATGTAAAAGTTTATCTATTCTTAATTGTACATAAGTATACAATATATAAATACATAAGTGAGACAGAAAGTACATAAGTGAGTTTAAGCTTCGTTTTCTCCTGTCCTATTAGGGGGTTGTCACAGTATGTACTTCTCTTCCACATCCCTCTATCAGCCGTCGTATCTGAATTCATAGTCTTCTTACACAGGTCATCTCTCACACAATCCATCCACACTATCTTCGGTCTTCCTCTACCCTTATAACCATACACTTTTAGTATATACTTACTTACATACTTTTAGTTTAACCTTAAAGGTATATTCTCCTAGCAAAACTCTGAATTAACTAAAGTAACGGTAAGTAATGTGGTATGTATACAGAACGCTTTTACTGATGGTAGGTCTCGTACCAGAAACCGTCTAGGTAGTTACTACCGCAACGCCTATCTCTACTGCGAAACAGTAGCGAGCAAACATTACTGCGTTCCGGTTTGAAGAGCGCTGTAGCTAGTGTAACTTGGGTAACGAGACTCAACATCTTACGTCTCAAGCGACCAGCTCAATATGGTGTGGTATATCATCATAACTAGCACCATATTGTTATGAGCGGGCGTATCACTTACCATCAGGTGATCGTCTGGCTCTTCTTGATGCTCAATTGAATAAAAAACAAAACATGATTTGAAACAGAGAGACTAGGAGCCCTCAAAACCGGAACAAAGTAATTTTAGCACACTATTTGCCGACGGAAAAAGGCGCTGCGGTAGTAACTACCTGGACGATCTCCACCACCACCACCAGTCTTTATCATCTATACAGGTGGACCTCTATTACTGAACATTAGTCTACTATATATGTATATGGTAATGTTATATTAAAAAAAATATTTTCGATGATTAAAGAATATCTTTCTTGTAATTAATTCCACATCACAGTCTAAAGGTTCCTGCATAACAACTCACAGGATCCAAGTCAACCTTACCTGCTCGTGGTGTACCCTGCTAATCAACAAACGAGGCTCTGGCTCCCACCATCCTGAAATGTGCCAGCGTGGTGGGAAACACCCCAAATCCTCCCATATAAATCGGTACTCGTTGGAGGGGTTTTTGAGAGGCAGTCCAGCAGTAGACGTCTATTGACTTGTAATGATGATCACGATCTTCCGACTGGAGATCAGTGCTCTGATTGTTACGCTACGTGTTTATTATTTGATTACTTTTAGGTGCGGTACAATATTTAACCGCAGTTACTGACCAATCGTTAACTCGACCAATGAACAGTAAAAGTTCGTATGAAAACAACCGATGTTTAAACGTACGCGCTAACGATTTTTAGTTTCGGATATAGTACCGATTACTACGCGATAATCGATTTTATAACTAAATCGACGTATCGACCGCGTCTATGTTGTTTTTGACGATTTTATCGACGGCGCCTGTTCATCGCGTTCACGGCGAAATTTTTACTTCGTTTATACGTTAATTACGTCCTAAACTTTTTTTTTTACGTTTATGTACCGTTTAATGTGACTGCTGAAAGTAAATCCAGAGTTTTATAGCTAACCTCTTGAATGTACGGATATGTGTCGCTGAAGTGTTGAAGTAATTTATGGAAATACGTATCGCTCGGATATTTGGTTAGTGTTAAATATAACCGTCAATGAAAATTTAATAACCGAAGGTCACGTCACGCGATGATAAGTGATACACCTGCCTACAACAACGTGGCGCTAGTTAAGATGATAAATACTGAATTACATTCATCTCAGACATACAATACGTTAAATCTCGATACTCCAGTAATTTCACTAGTGACCACGCTTTTTAAGACGGTAGAAATAGAAGCTTCTGGAGTAATTCCTAGACGATCGCCTGTAATAGAAACCTGCGGCTATAAAATATTAAACACAGGTTAAGGTCAATAAAAACAGCTGTTTTATCATAGTAATAAGTCTTTTATTTGTCTAAACTAAAGTCTATGTATATTAGATTGTTTTCGTTGAGGTTTTGATTTCAACAAATCCATCAAAGCTTCTGTATAGTGTTTATTATATTTGTGTGAATACATAGATAAGGTAGTGACGTGGAGTTTGTGGAGCAGCAGCATGAGCTGGTGCCGGCTCGCGGCTCACATAAATCGCTCGTGCTCGTCAATTACCCGTACTACGGCTATTTCGGTACGTTTAATTGCCCAGCCCGTACGCGGCGGAGGGCGATCGTGAAAACGTGGTTGAGAGCTTTTTAAAGTCAATACCGAGGTATTATTACTTTATACTATATCTCCAATCTAGGAAGAACCTCTAGGCGACAAAACATGATGGTGTGCAGGAACCGTGTTCCAGTTTGAAGGGCACAGCAAAATTACTGCAGTAAAGAGACAGCATCACGTCTCAAAGCGATTATTGCAACGTGATGTAATGTACTTCATCTAACTAAATAGGTGATGATGAGGAATACCTCATCATCATCAGCTAATGTCCACTGCTGGACATAGATCTCCTCCAAAGATCTCCACATCGATCGGTCCTCCGCTGCCCGCATCCAGCGGTTTCTCGCAACTTCACTTTGTAGGGGTTCATACGATAAGTATTTGGGCCATACCCCACTACGCTAGCCCAATACGGATCGGTACGAACCAGAGCTTCATTTGTTGATTAGCAAGGTTCACCACGAGCAGGTGTAGGTCTGTATCCCGTGAGTTGTTGTGGACATCTTAAACGACTAGATTATTATAATTAGAAAATTAGATATACTTAGTATACCTGAAAATGATTTTTAAGCTATTTCATCTAATTCCTCATACTTTCCTTTGTAAATTTGTGGGTTTTTGTCTATGACAATATCGTGCTGAACATGAAATTTTTATATTAGATATTTTAATGTCAAGCTAACATCCGGGAATGGACAAATATTGCCAGGGTAGCATATCCTTTTCGCATGGCACGAGATCGAGAGAAGTTCGCTGAGCTGATGGCCAACCTCCAGTAGAGAAGAGGCACAAGTAGAAGAAGAATGTCAAGCTACAGAAGTAGCCGACTTTTTGTGAATTTTTTAACTAAACTATAACATTCATCTCATGTTGTATACATGAGATTGTTTAAATATTTAGCTGCTGTAATCACTGTGCTTGTTTTAGGGCGGTAGTCTTAAGTGACACGGTGTAATCACTAATGCCCGAGTTATCGTCGGTAAATATGCGGCTGTCTCCGCTCTCGTGCTGTAAATCCACCTCCAGCTCATTGTGTCAACGTGTTGCAACGGTCAGGGCGCATAGTCAATGTTTAACTACATTATATATTCACAGGGATGTATTAAGTATCATTTTCTTTAATCGTCAATTGAACCTCATACAAATCTTTACCTGTTCTGCTAATTTCTTTAACTATCGAAAAAAGGTTAAAGTACTGGAGGTAGGTCTCTATAGCCGGAGACAGTTTACATAGGTACCAGTGCCTATTTCTGCCGCCAGACAGTAGTGTGCAAACATTATTTTGATTCGGTTCGAAGGGAGTTGTAACTAATGTAATTACTGGGATAATGAGACTTAACAACTTGTCTCGAAACGACGAGAACATCATAGTCTAGTGTATAACATCCTAACTAGCCACGCATGCACTTACCATCAGGTGAACGTCTTGCTCGTGTCGTAGAATACAAAAAAATTATCTTAGTTATTAATTTGTTCTCAATTAGAAGAGAGGAATCCCTTTTATCTGACTTTAGTAATAATGTGTATATAATGACGGAATCCATTAAGTCCTATGTCAAATTTAGTAAACGTGAAGTTCAATTATAAAGTGTTTATATTCAATTAAGAGACGATGCGAGCCGGTCGTTCACCTGATGGTAAATAATACGCCTGCCTATAACGTGGTGCTAGGTAGGATAATATACTCTGCACATGCGCTCGTAGTCTGAGACCTAAGATACTGAATCTTTATAACCCAGTAATTTGTTTGGCAGCACGGCAAGACGGTTTCCGGGAGACCTACTGCTAGTAACATTTAAGTCTTCATACATTTCTTACTGCTCTTCAGCTGATGCAACTTCATGGCATGTTTAAAAAAGTGTACTAATTGTAGTATAGTCCCGACGGCGGATTTGAGTATTGTGTGTCTAGATTTGTGCTTTCTGGAGAAACTACTCGGTCGTCAACGGCGGGATCGGGTCTGTTCTTCGATCACCGCCTGTATAGGAGACTATGGACGAGTTAATAATTAATGTCCATTACTACAAAGGTTTGTTTATGTGCATTTATTATCATTATATAACGAACGTAAAACAGGCATCGCATCTATAACTAGCTTTTTTAAATGTAAGTTATCGCACCCAAGTAATCCCCAAGTCAAAACTTAAATCACCAAACACGCCTCGAAATGTTTTAGATTCGAGACCGTGCCTCGCGCAAGCAAACAAACGAGCACGTTGACTCATATTCTCGAACAAATGTTATCTCTCTCCTTTTGTTTGTTTGTAGTATCATTCGGCCGGGAAGCCGAATGCACGACCAGCCGACCTGACCCTCCGCTGTACGGCCTTACGAACGGAATCCGTTAACATTGCGGGGGTCCGCGTAAACTAGTCTTCGTCTCCTATGTTCTTATTTAAATCATAAGTATGTTGTTTTGGATGTATGATTTCTTTTATGAATTGCGCTTTCATGTTGTACCTTCACGTGTGTTGGTGTTAGTTTGATTTAGATATTTGTAAACGTATTTACATTTACAAATGGGGTAGATGATGGATTTATTTCGTAACTTAACAACGTATAAAATGACTATTGTTGCTATGTTATAAATAAACTTTAAAAGGTGGAGGAAATGTAGTAAGCGTTGACAGATGTTTACTATAGCCGGCTTTATTTACTAAAACTTGAAACTCAATGAAATGAAAAGTAATATACATTAGACAGTCTGAAAAATATGTCTTCCAATTTAGACTTAAAAAATAAACAATACCTTTACTTATTATCGGCGTTTCCAACTTGTATGTAGTAAAGTAGGAAAAGCCGACATAACATATTTAATTTGATTCATTGTGACGATTTTTTTTTCTTTATAAAGATGATATATTCTGCGGTGGTAAAATACAATAGTCTATTTGGAATGGATCATTGACAACAGCAAGTTAAAGTTATCTAAGGCCAATTGAAATATAATAAAGTTGTCTATAGATCATTGTAATCTTCATATATATCTTACAGGCAATACTAAATCTGATAAGATTTACAACACAACACTTAGATAAAGCATAAATCCGTTCAATCTAAAGCTTTATATTTTTGCCTTTAAAACGTGCTAGATTAAAATCCAACCAACCGAATGGTTGCAGTGTATTAATCTGCTCCTAACTATTAAAAAAAAAATGTTAACGAACCTCTCGGATCCAGTCGCCGGTGAATTGGCTTTGCAATGCGAACGAAAATAACCTCTCTGTCTATGTATTATAGAGGCTATATTTCGATGAGACGAATAGCAAATGAATCTTGATGAGTAATCGTGAGCAAACTTTTACTATTATACTTGCATTAGCTTCGTACTTAAGCAATTCTCTTTAGATTCATTAAAAAGTTAGTTTGAACCTGAGTTTATTTTAATCCAAAATTATTCAGATATAAGTTATAAGACATTAATAATAATAATAATAGCATCCCTATGTTTCAGCTATCAACATATGCAAGTATTCTGGGTTAAGTTTCATCTCCGGCGGTCTCATGGTCACTTATCATATGGCACGGGAGTAAAGGGGTTAGCATGTTAATTAATTGTTCCAAATCTGGAAAGTATATAAAACGAATTTAAATTTGGAATATAACTAAGTGAATATTTTTTTTTTGTGATGGACAATACGAGTATATACTTGCGCTCTTCCTTACAGAAGCCTCGGTTTAACTGAGCTCATGAAAAGGCTGAAAAGAAATAAACCATGCAAAAGTATATGCTATCGTTTAATCATTTCATGCTTATAAATATATAATAAATGAATAAAAAAAATGCAATTTTATTGCAAACTTTTAAGAAATACATAATAATAGTTTAAGTTAACGTACGTATCCATTTAAGCGAAACACTTGCTTGTAACTGAATTCGCCGCTCTTCTATAATTGTATTTTTTTTAATAACTTACGTGTACGTATGTATATGTAGATAAACTTATCAAATATATATCAAATGGACATGTATATAAGTCTATTTATGACTTAATGTTACATGTATTCATATTTAACAAGCGATATAGAACTTAAATGTCAATAGAGCCAGCTAGAACTCGATCTCGCGTTTCCGCCAGTTAAAAACGTGCGTCGGTTTAACTCCAACTGTTAAAAGTTTCGAGTCGGAACAGTGGTCGCGTTGTTTAAATATAAACAGGGTCAAATATAAATTATCAATTTTAACCGCGATAGCGCATAAATGTGACTCCTTTGTGGCCGACACATGACTGCCACTGAGTATTTTTATCTAACGTGCTCTTAAACATGTTTGCCTTAGTAACTAATGGTAGGTCAGAGTCTCCGGAGACTGTAGAAAGAGGGTCAAAGAAAGGGTTATTCTTACCGCCAAATAGTCCTATGCTTAAACTACTGTGTTATTTTCAAGATGCAGTAGCTACTGAATTTACTATCGCAACGAGAACTAACATCGCATGTCTTTGTCATGTCTTCCTAACTAGCAGTTTATCTAATAATAAATGATAGACCTACGAGTATAGTATACTATACACAGAAACTTTGCGTTAACCGGAAGAACGTTGAATTCACTTTGTGGTTAAGTGCATAACTTGTCGCGGTTACGAGACTACTGAAGAAAGTTGTTAGTTAATATACTACAAAGTTTCTACAAGGATATACCTGAAAACTATTGAAAAGGCAATAGTTAAATCAAAAATGATACTTTACCAGACCAACTTTGGTAAAGTAGTAGTAGATACTTGAACTACGACTGGTGCCGAATGGTACCAGCGCAATGTGGACATCCACAGCGACCTTAAACTCCCAACGATCAAGGAGCACTTCAGAGAGTGCTCCGTGACCTACTTCGCCAAGGCGGCAACTCATCCCAACCCTCTGGTGGCCAGCGCGGCCAACTACGTGCTACCTCCGAATCCCAGGACGAAAAAGCGCAGACCGCGGCACGCGCTTATTCCGACATCCCAAGGGGTCCCGCAAACCACACACATACCCTCAGTCACCGACAGCACCGACGTCACCACACACACTTCGGACACTACCAACACGCTCCGAATATCAGCATCACGCCGCCCTCGCTTCAGAACGCGGCGCCGCAGCTACTCACACACCGCGTACACTAAGTACACCCGCCACCGTGGGCGGTCCTCGCCGCCCAGAGATTCCGATACAGGCGAAGGTAGTCAAGGAACGGGCCCGCGCCCGGCCTCAACGACCGAGTAGAATCGCCAGATAAAGAACTACAAGAACCAGACACACACAATCATCCGCCAGACAGCTACATCCCGCGTAGCGCATTTTAGTTTATAGAAACTCAGGCCGTGGATCCGGGTCCACGAGCCCAGTGTCAGATGAGCTGTAAGAGCCGCTGTAGCTTGCAGCCCTGTCTACAACAAGAATATAGTACTTGAACTACGAATAGTGTTATATGTATTGGTTTACTTAAACCCTATGGCCTCCTTTTAGAAGTTTTAGTTATTAACCTCAGTAAAAACCGGCTTTTATTTAACTTACAACCTTGCTATCATGGGTCGGACCATGTTTACCACAAAAGCATTCCGAATCATAAAATTTTAACAACTGTCCAAGATTTATTGGCAATCATTGTAAGTATTAAAACATCAGTGAAGAGTAACAAATCTCTAAGGTCACGCGGCCAGCTCGGCTGTCGAGCAGCTCGATGAAAGCCGACCCAACGAAGATTGATTCTACTCATTTGTCTATGTAGGATATATTCAGCATTTGAATATATTTCGGTGAAGCAACCTAACTCCAGTTTAACCGAGCGAGGATGTGATGATTGAATAGTGATTTGTATTATTCTTTTACTAATGTCTCCTTTTATGTATAGTTTTAATAGTTTAACATCAGCGACCATACTAGAGATACTTCGGGTGACGATACCAGTGAGACGTTCATGATGAATAAATGGTATACAATAATCCCGCCCATACCATCGTGATGCTACAGAGGATGATATACACTACACCGCATCATACTTCCCGTCTTGAGATAATATGTTAAATCCCGTTACCTCATTAATTTGAAATATAAACGATGTAACTACCCTTTAACACGCTTATTGGATATTGGAAATGGTATCTTCACATTAAAAAACCTTCATCGTCATCAGGCTCCAACAATCCACTACAAAAAAAGACCCATACTTTAGTATTAATTTCTAACTTAAACGCTTTTAACAAGTATTTTGAACTTGTGAAGTTTAATAGTGCCTTCAAAGGGTAACAGTTGTAGTAGTAACTTTATCGTAACAAATACGAACTATGCTCGTGTTAAGTAAGTTTCTGTTAATAAGATTTTTTTTTATTTCTACCTTCACATTCGATATATATATAAGCAAATAAAAATATGAAGTGAAACTTTCAGGATATTTTAAGGTCTTTGAGACCACAGCTTATGGAGCTCATTCTCTAAAATAATCGACAAGTTGTGGACTGAAAATGTTATACTTAATGTGTGTAAAACACACTTGTGTCGATATATTTTTATATACAACAGTATATCTAATAACCAATTTCTTCTTCTTAATTAATCTACTTACAAACTATTGTTAATAATCATTAAAGTTATTAATGTTGTCTACAAATAAACAAGGGCTCTCCTAATAAGTAAACGGTTTATAAAATTGCTTCAACGCTTTCATACCGTAAACATTTTCAAGTAATAAATATTTTATGTTAGCAGCATGATTTTGTTTATTTCTTTTGATATAAAAATACCGCACAAGCAGGGAACACACATCTCTACTACACAGTAAGATATAAAGTCCATTCCGTCTGTCTAACTAAAATATAAGTAATTCTTTGCTTTAGTACGAGCAAATTACGAAAGATACAAGATAAAAATTAATAACTTTTTGAGTAGACTGACAGCTCGAGGATAGAAGTTAACGTATGATGCATACTCGAATATATGCTGATTTAAAATGGGTACTTTGCATATTAATGTAATTTAGTTTAAAAAATAAATAGTATAATTTTAAAGATGAGATCAATGATAGCCTTTCCTTGATAAATTGTTATATGTTTTTTATTCTACGAAGCGACCAGACGAATGAGACGTTCACCTAGTGGTAAATGATACGCCCGCTCATAACGTGGCGCTAGTATGTTACACACTGTATCACATTGTCTCAGTATTATCTCGTTACCCCAGTAATTTCAGTAGCTACATCGTCCTATAATCCGGAACACTGAAGTTTGCACAGAAGTGTTTAGCTGTAATAGGCACTGCGGTGGTGCCTATTTAAACGGTCTCAACAGACACTTATCACTAGTAAAAAGTAATTATTAGACCAAAAATTATCAAGTAAATATTTCAATTATTAAAAGTTAGAGCTCAGTTATATTCTATAGTTAGTAACACAAGGATTTCAACTGTATTCCTTTTTACATTTGAACTCGTTAACGTTATTTTAACTGAGTTTAATACACAAATGTATTCTTACGAAAGCGTTACGTCTCCGAAAGCTCACCTCACGCCTTTTTTCCCTCTTGGTATGTTAATGTAAAAAGCTAACCTAATTTAACAAATGAAATACGAAAACGTTAAACGCTATCGAATTGATTCTATCAATAAAGTCAAAAGCCGACGTGGGCACATAATAAAATGTCGTTTATATGCACTCTTCCTACTTGTAAAAACGAAATTCCACGCCGCTCATATCCGTCGATAATTTGTCACGGAATGTGTGCACTCTAATTAAATCGAATAAATATATTCAGTCTCGTGCGTAATCTCATAAACTCACGAGATGTTTCGCTTTTGTAATATAACGAGATTTTATCGTAAAAACCGAGAATAAACCGATATACACAACACCTGCTCCGTCAAACGCGGCCCGTGATCATTATGTTAATGCTGCTACGAATCGGAGACGCTGCATTCGCGCGATAATCGCCCTTATCGCCTATAACTTTTATATCAAACTCGTTCGAGGGCTATTGTAGTAGAGTGAAAAAATCGAACCGTATCAAAACGAACGAGGTACCGAGCGGTCCCCAATTAAACGAAATTAACACTTATATCCGTGTGTCGTAAATCGATATCACGCTACCCGACGCCCAATCGTTACGCCCTTTAAAGGATCCGTCCGCATGTTACCTTACGAGCCCTTTAGATACAATAACAGACCTTGTTATGAAAGCTGAAAGTGTCAGAGTTACGTAACGGCGGAAGCGCGAGTTACGCCCTACCATACCGCCCTTCCCGTTAACTAGAATGAAAGGGATGGTCCGATACGCTCCTCAGTAGCGAGAGAAGGACGCGAGGCAAACAGTGCTCTTTAAAAACACTTGTGAGATAACAAAGGCTGACTTCCACGAAGACGTCCAATAATTTGTCTTTTTAATTTTACGGCGGACTGCCATAGCTTTTAAATAATAGTTTTTTTTTAACTCTACGCGTCGACCTCGGTCAGCTCCATTAGGTCGGGAGAGCGCGGTGCATTCGGAAACTCATTACGACTTTACTGTGAAAATGACTTATTGTTTCTACGGCCTTGCACAAGTATTACTTACACTTAGCTTAAAGTTTCTTAAACGCCGCAGCTTTAAGGCACTTCTCTCATATGTTGAAGGAGAGGTTAATAAACGCGTAGCAATAATATACACAAGTATAAAATTTCGAGTTAAATACAACAAAATTAAACAAGCATAAAGTGAATCGGAACCAGTTTTTTAAACCTCTATCGTTTTAGTTGTAAAAAGGCTCGTTTCATTTAATAATATTACCAATTACCACCCGAGAATCACTGTTGGTCCACTGTAGTGAAGTTCACTGCTACCACAAATATTTACTGCTGCCCGAAATATGGTAAGGGGGTGTAATGACTCCCGTAGAACAACTTACACGACCCTTGTCTGCTTGTGGTGCACCCTGCTAATCGACAAAAGAGACTCTGGCTTCCATCGACCCAAGCTGGCTGCACCAGCGATGTGGGAAATGGCTTAAATTCTTCCATATGAACTACAAACAATGAAGGTCGTGAGAAGCCACTGGATGTGGGCTGGGCAGGACCGATCAATAGGACCTTTGGCCTATATCGAGCAGTAAACGTCTATCACCTGATGATGAAGTATGGTATAGATTTCGAATAATTTTTGAAAGAACTTTGAGTATCCTAAAAGCTACTTATATAAACTACTTTCTCTAACGTTCCCGATGATTATGAAGAGAAATTATTTATTACCACGCTGGCTCAATGATGGCAGGAGTATTCCACGTGTCCATGGAACTGTTTTTGATACATCTCGGATTCCACATGTTTTTCTTCAATGGAAGCTAACAATTAATAGGGTCGCCGTCGCCGCGCCTTTACAACATAAAAAAGCTTTCAATTAACATAATTATTGATTACACATTAATAAAAATAGTTCCCAAGCAATTAATAATTTATTTTAATAATTAAAATTCCTACGTTCCAGCTGTCTTTACTTAGTAGTAAACTAAGTAATGAAGACTATATGATAAAGAATCCATTGTTGATCATTCCAAGTTCAAAAGCTTTCTCAATTTTTAAGGAGTTAGTCTTGATCGGCTGATAAAGGTGAACCACTATTAAATCTAGTCTCTCCTCCCGCCCTTCCTCTTCAAAGGTCTCAAGGTCGGCGTCTTAAATACTTTAGATTGGATGCTGGTGGCAGGTTTTTAAATTTGTGTAAGGTTTCTGTCGCGGGAGACCATTTAAGTAGGTGCCACCGCAGCTCCTATCTCTGCCGTCAAATACTACTGTGTTCGGGGTTGAAGGGCGATGTAGCTAGGTAGAATTACTGAGACTTAATATTTTATCACCTGAAGGTGACGAGGGAAATGTGGTATGTGTAGTAACTTAACTAGCGCCACATTGTTATGGACGGGCTTACTGTTAGGTGAACATCCCGTTCGTCTACTCACTTAGAGGAATATAAAAAAAAAATTGTCTACACAAAAAATATAATGCAACGTCGGTACATCACTACTCGAATCTTTGGTTCGTGTTCGATAATGATACGCTGGTTCGATTTTTAATTGTTTCAACACTATTTCGTACATTAATGGCAGGTGTTTTGTTACGAATGAAATGCCTTCCGACAATCGGAACTTAGAATTATTCGCATTTTGTCAGAAAAAATAATTTTTTTTTTTTCCTTTATATCTTCACCTGATTGGTAAGTGATACACTTGCTCGCAACGTAGCGCTAATTAGGATGGTACACACAGTATCACAATGCGCTCGTCGCCTGAGACAAGATGTCGAGTCTCGTTACCCCAGTAATTACACTAGCTACAGCACTCATCAAACCGGTAAACGGTAATATTTGCAAAGCAATGTTTGGCGGCAGAAATAGGAGATATGGTGGTACCTTCCTAGACGGTTTCCGACAACAGATACTACCACCAGTAACAACATGTTAATGACTGGCTAACTCTGTTAAAATACCAGTAGAATCTACATTAGTGAGTAACTACGTTTTTTAAGGTTCTTCGCTAAAGAGTTTCACCACTATCATCATCAACAGCCGACCGACGTCCACTGTTGGACATAGACCTCCTCCAAAGATATCCACATCGTTAGATTTCATTGAGTAACCCACCACGCTAGCCCAGTTGGGTTGGTGGGTGGTCAAAGTCTAGTCTATTATTCAGCAGGGTGCACTGCGTGCAGGTGCAGTTGACTTGGGCTCCGTAAGATATTGAACGGAACCCCTTACAACCCTTCTAGAGTACAATTATCGAGATATATTAATCATGTGTAATTATTCACTTATATACTAATACTATATATAAGGAGTCCTTAAATTCAGTACTTGATGTTAAGAAAGCTTTTAAAGTTATAGACAATTCATAACTTTACAGATAATACAAAGGTAGGTCTCTATTGCAAGACCGTCTAGATATCATCGCAGCGCCTATTTCTATCGCCAGTTGTGTGCAAAAATTACCATGTTCCGGCTTGAAAGGCGTTGTGGATAGTGTAATTATTAGGGTAACGAGACTCGACATCTTACGTCTCAGGCGACGAGCTCGTTGTGTTGTTGTGGGCAGGCGTATCACTTCACGCTCGTCTCGTCGCTTAATTGTATAAATAAAAAAGTTCTAACTTAACTAAGGTTTATAAACGGAAGTATATTTAAATCTTTTTCTACATCTCTTTATCTACGTTTTTTTTTTTTGCGAAGCGCCGAGACTAGCGAGACGATCATAAGACAGTAAGTGATACGTCTGCCAATCACATTTTGTTAGTCGCCTCGAGATACAATATCGTATGTCATTACATCAGCAATTTCAGTAGCTACCACACCCTTCAAACCGGAAAACAATAATATTTGTTCACTACTGTTTGGCGAGGGAAATAAGATCTACGGTGGCAGCTATACAGTCTCAAGCACCAAAGACCTTTTTTTTGGTTTCGGAATTCTTCGAATTATACTCTGCTTCTGGGGCGAAGTTAGGGATGGATCAGTGGGATTTTTATTCATTACAACCCCCTCCAGTAGTCTGCATCAATGCATTCGGAGAGGCCTCGGAATCTTTTACAGAACGCACCGGTGACTATCTACACACTGTGATAACACATATTTAAGAGTCCCGCGAAACTTATAGACCTTTTTAATCGCCCTGTACAACAGGCATGACTTATCTTACTTACCCGAGATTAGCACTGAGGCACCAAAGACCTAACAAGTAATGTCTACATATTTATAAAATAGATTGTTTGAATATAGATCACGTCTAAAAATCCTTTGATAGTTTAAAAATATACATTATTCCCTCCTTTCGTTTACGTGATACGCATTTGAATCATTATATCATCAGGCGATATATTTATTTACATATTTTAACTATATACACCTCGTGTAAAGGGTTTAATGCTATAGGCATTCAGTCTACCTTGGGTAATGTCCAGTCTACCTGGTAAGAGATGATGAGGTGGGTGCGCATCAAATACAATATAATGTATAATACACAAATATAAAAATACATAAAAATATTTATATAGACACACATACCCGCCTCCTCTAACAGTCTCCATATCGATCATCCCTACGCTGCTACGTCCAGCCTCTTCCCTCGACCTTACAGTCGGCGCAGCCTCCGGTACCGCCGCGTACTAGGGGCAGTTATTTGTAGAGATTGATGGAGATCTGGGCCATTTTCCACCACGCTGGCCTAATGCGGGTTGGTGGAAACCAGAGCTTCATTTGTTGATAACCAGAATGCACCACTAGCAGGCGCAGGACCGCTTTCACACATTTGAATAGTTTCATCTATTTCATCTCAGCTTTAGTATAGTTTAAGTATATTTTCCCCTTCAATCAAAACGTCCTATCGCATCCATTATAGCAAGCAATAAGAGCTCCGTCAAATAACTAATTATTCCCACAAAGATTTAGTATTAGTTGAGATTATAAAACGAGTGGGTAACCCCATTCGGCGGGAGGCCGGAACTCGTTAATGAGCGATTAGTGTTGCCAGTTAAGGATAATACTTTAGTAATAATAGCCGGGGTGTTGCCACGTTCGAGGGTCAGCTTTTAAGTGGGGTGGTTTTTGTTATTATAATTTACATTATTTTCCGTCTTTATTGTCTCGTTTTGACGTTTTATCGTAGATGTTGTATAAATTAGTTCTGTTGGGCACAACTAAAAGTTTAGATGCTTTATTTGTGATTACATTTAAACGCCTTTTTTTTATACTAATTCTAGTACTGTATAACTTTTGTTGGCATCTTTGATATTTTGTTGTTGATTTATTATATAGATCGTTGCAATAGTTTATTACTGTAATTATTTCAGAGATCAGAAACATTATTCTACTTCAATCTTAAACTGGGGAATGAAACACAAAACCTTATACCCGTTTGTTACCTGTAAATTTGGTATCCGAATTTTAGGTTATCAAAAATTTTATAGGTATGATAATGTATAATACTCTACTGAAAGATTCTATATAATAAAAAAAAATCATTCGATTCAAGCCGAGTTAATTCGAGATGTATTTCCTTATCAGTTTGAAACGCTGCAGCTTACTGTTCGCACAAGTTACTGCAAACAAACCGTTGAACTCGAGATTTGAATCCGATACTTCAAGTCGGAGACCAGTCACATAAACTGCATCTGGAATGTTGGTTATTTGTCGATATGAAGATACGAGAATCTAAATTGAACCCTGATAACAGCTCATAAGGATTAAATTGCAATTTATCTCTACCTTGAGTAAACTAATAGTCTAAGTAACGAGGCAATTTCTGCTTTGACTGAACGTATTAACGTCGTTTATTAAAGCCTATTAGAATTTGTTCTAGGTTACTAATTCACGTCAAGTCTAACTTAACCCTTGAACAGTGGCTATACATTATAAATAATTTAGTGTTGATGAGGGTTTTTAAATACTTTACGGCTGGTTTACTTATTCTGTCACTATTATTTGGACCACCCGCGTTCACTCGATAGCTTTTTAGTAGTGATATTTTTAACTTAGCAATAATTATCACTTAAGTGAGACGGGAATATAAACGAGGTGTGTTATAAAAATACTTGAGTAATTAAAAATACTACGTTACTACCCAGGCGGGAATTTTAAACTAGAATTACCGTTTACTTCTCTGCATTAAATCCTCCATACGTATTTTAATTACTATTACCTGATAGCAATTTTTAAAATTATATATGTATAAACAGATAGATGTTGAGATCTTTAGAGGAAGTTCTCAGAAACTAGAAACAAAAAAAATAGAAAATGTATTAATTGACAAAGGATACTATAGCATTGAAGAGTATATCTCAAGCAGTATGTTACTCTGCTAGACAGACATGTTAGAATTAAATAAAAAAAAAAATTGTATATACAAACCACTGAATTTCTTGGGCTATTCTTGAGCATTTCCTTTGTGAATGGCTGATAGATTTTGACTTTGAATAAGTAAACGTATCTTCTTATATTAAATAAAAAATGTTTGACTTCGACTAGCGGTGGGAAGTTAATTACTAATAATCATTATATAAGATACTGTTACTACAAAAAATTTGTAAACACGTGATAAAAGGGGGGGTCCAAGCTAACAAGCCTTAGCTTCGAACAGTGTAAGTAGCTAACAAGGCAAGCGCTAACACGTGAGAATAAAAAGCTGTGCGTGATGCACACAACGCCCGCGGATAGATGCGCACGGGCATGTAGCGTCAGACCGCAAAGTATTTGTTTAAAAAATAATATAATAGACTAGTTTAAACAAGTTTTAATATATGAAAAACCGTCTCACATGTAATTTTTTAAACATAACGACCTTCATTTATACATAATGTTAAATAGCGATGAGGTGTCGGAAGGTAAAACGAAAGCCTAAATACTCTCTCAAAAGTTAACATTAACAAGGATGTAAGGGGTCCCGCAAAACAACTCACGGAACCCAAGCTATCCTGATCTTTTCGTGGTGCACCCTGCTAATCAATAAACGAGACTCTGGCTCCCACCAATCCCTAGATATGAACCTCTACAAACGACGGCCACTAATGCCCGGAGGTACCGGACTACATGCTGACTGTTGAAGGTCGCAGGTAGCCGTTAGATGCGGGCAGCGCAGGATATTGATTGATCTTTGGTGAAAACCTATGTCCAACAGTGAACGTCTATCGACTGATGATGATGAAGAAAATGATGATTATACTAACAGCGATGCCTGTTATGACTAACAAGCTGTGATCCCGGGTCAATGAGCCCGGTATCAGATGAGCTGTAAGAATCAAAATGACCACCAAACGATACACTTCATCAGAGAAAAGTTTATTCACATTATGGGTACCAATTGGTAGGCCTCTGTTGCTGGAGGGCATCGAGGTAGGCTCCACTGCAGCTTCTATTCCTGCGACCAAATAATAGTGTGCAAACATTACTGTGGTCCGGTTTGTAGCTAGTGTAACCAAATTCAAATTTTTTAGTCTTCAGGTGATGAGCACAATGTTGTACAGTATATATCATCCTAACTAAAGTCACACTATTCAAGGCAGACTTACCATCAGGTGAAAGTCTTGCTGGTGATAGCGACTGCTTAAATAAAAAAAATATGTGAGCAGGAGTAAGTTTCGAAAAATGCTACTATGATCCAATTTTCATTCGTGCGTTCAGAATTGAAGGAAGGACCCTCGTTGCTAGCTATTACGGGTATATGTAGGCAGTGAAAGGATTAGTTAAAAAGGATTTATTTGTTTGCTGGCCGTAACCCAAAAAACGCCGGAGAAGAATGGTTTTGTTTGTTCGGAGAGCGTCGCGAGCGACGGAGCGAACGCGTGTGGCCAACACCAGTAGCCTGAGCAAATACTACTGTTGACCGAACCCCTGAACCCCCATCACCTCCCCTGCAGAAGAATTCCCGTGTTTGCTGATCGTACTCGCGCGGCTACCTGCATTCCCTATCGCGACGCGTGACGGAGTTTTTAGTGGGTGTAATTTAGTTTTTAGCCGGCCCTATGTTAACGTTATTTGTTTATCTGTACGAAAATACACATTATTATCTTAATTGTGAATCGAATTAGTCGTTTTAACGCTTTGGAAAATAACTGCATTATGGATTTGATTGTATTTATCCCTTACTACCTGTTCCCGTCTCGCTTTGCTAGCCGTAATATAAAATTATAACTCTGATGACTTTCTATAGCAACCGTTACTATAGCAACCGCATAAATAATACTAAATCAACATATTGGTATAAGTTGATTGGAAATTAAATAATGAAGGTTCTATGAAAATCAAAAAATAAATATTTTATACCCATCTACAAATCATCTCGCATCCAATGCTCATGTTCCCATTTCGATACGTCCACTAGTTTTCATGTGGTAGGCGACCAAAAAGAACCTATTTTCATTATATATATAGATATCACTACTGATTGATTTACTGCCGTAGACCGCCTATACCTTGCCCACCCTAAACGTACATAAAAATTACTGTGTTTCGGTTTGAAGGGTGTTGTAGCAAAATACATTATTGGTTTAAATGATACACCCGCACAATATTTTTATCGTGTGGGCAGGAGTATCATTTATCATTAGGTAAAAGTCCTGCAGGTTTAGTCGTTTTGTCAGTACTTTTTTTTCACGCAAATAAAAACTATATTCCTAGGTAGTCTAGAAACTAATTTTAGTTTACGAATATTTTCTCGCAATACCTAATATCACATTTTAAAGTTACAGCGCCCTTTGAGTTTGTTTATAGACAGGTAGTAGGCGTAAATAGACACAGATTTAGAAACCTATTTCAGTAATTCTATCTAGCCTTTCACTCGTTATAGTGTTTAACATATACATAAATACCATATATAAAATATGTATGTTTTAACTATTATTATGTATGCAGCAATAGCGGGTTATAAAACAAGTGGCTGTTATATATGAAAATGGTATCTAAAGCATTTCTACTATTAGTAGTATCTAATAAATATAAGTAATATTTTTATTTAGTAAGATTAGTCCATAGCTGACCTATACTCGGTATAAGTAATATTCCTAACCAAAGATAAAATCTCAAGACTTTACATTTCTAAAGATATCGTGATGAGCTCTACTTAAGTGAAAATCTATTATACATATAGACAACGTCCATTTTATGAATTTTATATTAAATCCCTAAATATATGTCTGCATATATAAAGGCGAGAATTCGTATATTTGTACATAAAATCGTATAGAATAAGAGGGTCAAGAGAAACAAGGGAAATCTTATTAAATTACACGGTAATAAAGTGTTCAAGGTCGAAGTCATATAATTATGCCGCATCCACATGGCAACTCTTCTCTCTCAGCCGCCTCAATGACGTGATGTTATCCGATTGCCAGTCATGCGCCCTAACGAACCAGGCTCGTTTTTTTTTTATTCCTACCTCTCTATATACCATTCGGGCTTTACTTTTATTTGTTTTGCTACGACCTATTGTTGTTGTGTTTTGGTAGTGCTTTACAGGTATCCCTTTATGAAGGTTCCCTTTGAATAAATGAGAACGATTTATTATTACTGAAGCTATCATTATAATTGCTTTTGAAATCAAATTTATTTTACATTGCCGTACTGTTTTATTAGTAGTTAGTCTCTTTTTCTAGAAACTAAGTAGAAGCCACCTCTATGTCTCAAGGCGACAGGCGTAATACACACTTCTTCCTGCCCTTTTCCCAGCTATATGGGGACGGCACAGTACGTACTTCTCTTCCATATCCCTCTATCAGCCGTCATATCTGAATTCACACTCTTCTTACAAATGTGATCTTTCACACAATCCATCCACACTTTCTTCGGTCTTCCTCTCCCTCATAACCATCCACGTCGTTATAGCAACGCTTATCACTTACCACTGGTGAACATCTCGCCTATCTCGTTGTTTCCTTTTATATAGAAAAGCCATAAATTAATTTCATTTATGTATGCAGACTGTAACCTCAGTTAAGCTATAAGTATGAGTATCTATCTTAAATAATGAAATATACTTATTTCTTTTCCTGTTCTTTATTTCACCTAATCGGGTACTTAGTGCCACATGCTAATTGCAATCCTCCACAGTCTACAAATCACTTAAACTCCATTAGAGTCTCACGACCTTTTCTTTAGTACCTCTATCCAAGTAACTCAACGGTTAAGGACTGTTGGTAAAATTGCTTAAACGCCCACTTGTAACCAATTGAACACACGAGGGGGTTATATTTTAACTTTTTTATTTTCCATTATCAGATGCATTTTTAACCCGACCCGAAGATTTGAGAACGCTTAAAGTATATTACACTGTTACTTAATACTATAGCCGATTTTGTGAAAATAGGACTAGATAATCTATATTAGATATTTAATCCATTTTATACTTTAGATATATACGAACCCCAAAAAACCGACGATTGGTTATAACCTTATAATAAAAAAATAATCGTCACTTGAATTTTAATACAAGGAAAACAATTCAATCGGTTCACCGAAGGAAGTTGTTTTTTTTGTATCCGCTTTCGTACTAGCCACTATCTGAAGTCGAGGATTAAAAAGGACATGTGTTTCACCGGGTCGAAGTCTAGAGGCAATATTTCTTATCTGCGGTACACCCGCGCTTGTACCCGTTATCTCCCAAAAGCATAATATTTGGGTACTACAGGATTTTTTTTAAAACATGAAGTTAATAGACAGCTAACTTTTAAAATTGCTTGTGTAATATCCAGTTAAGTTTAACCGTTGTGTTTAACTATACAATAGAAATACTTTTTAGGTTTTACTGAGATATTCTATATAAAAATACAGTAGTTATATTGTTTCTTATATTTATATAAAAAAATTGTACTTCCGGTTTGAAGACAATTCTATAGCTAGTGAAATTACTGGGCAACGAGACCTAACACCCTATGTGATGCTGTGTATGTCCTAACTAGCACCACGTTCTCTCGCTCATTTTCTCGCTTCATAGATAAAAAAATAATGAAGAAGTTTTACTAAGTAGTACGAAAATATGTCCCTCTAGTTAAGGGTTTGTTAAATTTTTCTACTATTTCCTTTCGTTTAGGTAAAGTGTAAAAAAAATGAAACTTCCCAAAACACAGATCGTGTATTTTATTCCTTTATATATATTGTCCCTGTATCTCGTTATCAGCAGATCAGCTTTGCATATTTTTTGCCATCGACCTCCTAAGTCAAACAAAACACACGGCAAACCCATCCGGTGTCTTTTGTGGTGAAAACACTGTACCACGAATTCGTCACTTAAAGATCCTTGAAAGAAAAAGATTGTCTTTCAATCCTTATACCTCTGTTCCGATCCGTTTCCTGTGATTAGTTTTTAATTCTTTTTTTTATAGTTCTCTCTAGAACTACAATGGCTATTATGAACTACCAACTACTTCATACTACAGTTAATAATTTTGAGTTTATAAACAATTAAAAGAAATATATAAGTAATTAACGTGAGAGTGAAGTACATGTGGAGTAAGACAAATACGATGTAGCCGAATCTGATATTAATTACAGACATTCTGCGTATGTACTAGCTTGCATTATACAATCTAATTACTGAACGCTTTGACGCAATCAAACAGGCTGTGCCTGTATTATTACTTATTACTTCATATTATCTCTAGATCAAATGTCTATGAGAATGGAGAGTAGGATAAAGTTTTATTTTCTATGTAGCTCTGGCTGAGCTGCTATCTTGTAATACGGAAGTCCGAAGTACGATTTGGAAGAATATCATTGTTAGGTTGGTGGCAGGGATTTTCATAACCCAATTTTACCACCTCCTAGAAAACAGGTATTTCTGTTAAATGTTTTGTACTGTAGTCTTTTTTTTATTCTATTAAGCGATGAGACGAGCGGTACGTACACTTAATAGAAGAAGAACTACCCATAAGAAGGTGGCGTTAGATATGATGATATGTATTGCACCATATTGCGCTCGTCGGCTGAGACGTAGGATGTTAGTTCCGTTACCCCAGTTATGCTAGCTACAACCTCTCTCATACTGTAACACAGTAATGTTTACATACTACTGTTTAGCGGCAGAAAAAGAACTTGCAGTAGTACCTATAGTTACTACAAAAGAGACCTACCAGCGAACTCTGTGATATTCAAAAAAATATTACTGATTTTAGTACGGCACCGTTGCGTCTTTTGAATGGATTTTGAGATAAATATTTATATAGGTTTAGGGAGATAAGTATGCAATGCTTATTAGCTTATATAAAGCGCACCCCTTCTTCACCCTCGATTTCAACATATGAGAGACGGATTAATCGGGGTGAATACGCTTCTTCATCCTCCACGGTGTCACTAAACTTGTGAAGCAAATATATGTCCTTTGTGAATTTAAGAAAGGTATAAAATGAACACACAAAAAAAGCGACAAGTATGAAGTGATAACTGCTACGTGATATATCATTGGGTGAGGCGTACAGCTAATTAAATAAAATAATTTGGCCGGATGCCTGAGGCTGTGATCCGCGCCGGCCTTGTAAATCATCTCGCAAACTATGCTCGTCCCCTCCTGACCGTTTTTTGCCAGACAATGCGTCATGAACTTGAAGCTACGTGTAATATTTTATATATGTAACAGTATTACTAGTAACTAAATACTTGTTTTTATTTATTTATTTCAAGCGATTGTAAATTATTCAATTATCTCTAACGCAATGGATGAGCGCTTGCCTCAAAAGCTAAGCCGTAACGTAAAGATACCTGGTTCGTTTCCGAAGCTACTTGTTTCATAGGCTTTCTCCGAAACTGACTTCCACCATATTACAAATCAATCGTCGTATATGAATAGCTGTGTTCCGGATATTAAAATATAAAAGGCAGAGTATCATCGATCGCATTGTTACTTTAATTATGCCCGAATTAATATATTAAGTCTTATCTTCCATTAAATTGTCCAGTGACAATGTTGTGCTGATCAATAATCCGGATCAGCGTTACTTTGGGCTTCGTGTTATTCACTGATACATAAAGTTAACATATATATATTTTATATAGTTTACTATTAGAGAACAGACAAAATAAGAGTTTACTAAGTATATTATATTGTAATTGTAATACTACAAGTAGCTCGCTGGCCTAATGGTTAGAGTGTGCGGCTTTCAATCCGAAGGTCGCGGGTTCGAATCTCGGCATGTACCGTGACTTAATATTTAAGTTATGTACATTTGTGAACTTTAGTTACAACAGCGAGATACAAACGGTGAAGGAAAACATCGTGAGGAAACCCACACACTGAAATCATCTTTGTGTGTGTGTGTGCGTGTGTGGTAGTCCCAATAAAGTGGCAACAGGCTCGCCCCCTGTTACATGGGACTAATCTGACCACATCTGGCAAAATGTGAGTGTTTATTCAACTACCCTAACTACCCCTACTGGGAAAAAGGCGTGATAATACAATAATAAAAAAAAAATTAATACATACTTTGTCTTTGTATTATTGCGCTTTTGATTCATTAAAAGTTTACAATTAAAATTCAACTAACAATATACGATAAAGACAACACAAAGTGTCCACCGTTTTTCGTATACTATTGTTTCAGCGAAGGAAATTATCATATCGTCGATCATTAGTCCATTGGTGAATAATAATTAACTCGATATGCTAGGTCGGAACATTTTATGAAATCGTATGCGGTAGTTTTTCGGTGAGCTTGTAAATTTAAACCGACTAATGACCAACGGTTACCCTAACAAGCAACGCGCTGGTGTACCACGTGGTGCGACTCCGAACGGTGCACAGGCTAGGCGCCATAAATACAGGCCTCGTCTGCGCCCGCGCAGGTAGGTACGCCAAACGAGATAGTTATTTTACAAAAAAACAATCAATTCTTTGCCTTTGTTATTAACTTTAACTTGAACATGTTAAAGTTTAAAATGCAATGACAATAGGGATGAGTAATTTACATAATACACTTTGTGCTTTCGCGCTTCTGAAATAAAGCTCCTTTTATGTCATAGCCCTGTGACTTCTTACAAGATAGCTTTTCGAATTTAAACCTTAGCGGGTAGAGTTTAGGTTGTAATTTGATATGGGAGTCGGGCTGTAGTTTTTTCCCGTCATACCAGATTTTGGTGGTTCTTTTAGGTTTTTTTTTTTTGTGTGACAGCGAGTTGACCAGACGCGCTACGGTGGGTGTTTTGCGGGGTCAGCGAGGTAATAACTGTAAATTATCCTCTTTGAGTTTATTGAAATTCGCCCGGACGCGTTCTAATGGGAGACTTTTATTGTCGCACATTTTTATATTGCCGCACAAGTTTAATGCACCCGACCGTCTGCCGATACGATCATTGCACTATATATTAAATTATTTATCCTTATGAATGAAATATAACCAGTTGGCAACAAGTTATTCTTCAATCGCAACGATTTTAAGTAAAACGGTCAAAAGAAGACACTATATCGATAAAAATATAATGATAACGAGATTCGTAAATAAACATAGATATTGTACGTATCTTAGAGAAGGTTGACTTACAATTATTAGATTATAAAAAGTAAATTACCTATTGACTGTTACTACTTACGTGATTACTTGTAACAAGTTCATCATTGAATATTATATTGTTTTGAATCAAAATCTATAGTATCATGTATACAGTTATAGTATTTTATATTACGTAAATATTTTTTATTAAGTAATTAAGAGAAGAACCTAATGTCCTTAATTTATCTTGGTTTCAAATTTTACTGAGAAAATTGAATCAGTCGCAGTTTAGCGTATAGTTACAACTTAGGTACGAATAAGCCTCGTTTCGGACCCCTCCGAGGCAGCTCCGGAACAAAGAACTGGCAACACTACTCCACTGTTTTATTGCCACTCTTGTCGGGCGAGAATTCATTACCATTGTACTAAAGTCTAGCCTTTAGCCTACAAAAGGAACTGCTGTTATATTTCTGTGTAATGTTTCGGAGAAGTGACATTTGGATGTTGTAATATTTCTTTTAACATTGTTTCTTTGCCTGGTGTTGTATTATTATTTTACGCTTCGTTACTAAATCTAGTAATAGAGTTTGTGTCACAAGAAAAAATATAAAAAAAACTTACTAATGTTAACACTTTTTAGAGGACTATTAAAGAAATCTTTATTCATAGATGAAACGCAATCTCTTTTACTACCATCGCAGCTTTGTTTGACAGATTAAGTATAACTTTATATATAAACTTCGACTCAGTAATATTTGCACATGACTGCTTGATGTCAGAAGTCAATGCCATGGTCATGATGGCATCAGCAATAATTCCAAGTCAGACACATCGACCGATGAAAGAGCATCTTACAACTATTTATTAACTGTCAAGTATATTTACAGATAAGTAGATAATAGAATGAATAACCGGATATATTATGATACTTCAACAGCGACATATTCTTATTGTATTTAACAACGAAGACTACAGAGGCCATTAAGCATTTGATGGCAGTGCAAAAGTAACAGCGCAAACTTTTCAGATGCTTAACCAGTCGGATTGGAGTCTATAAGTGAGAGCGAAACGCACACAGTTCTCGAGGTTAAACCTTCGACACAATGCTAATGAGACAGTAAGGGGGGGGTTCTAATTGCGTGTGAAAGCACAAACGAACCGATAATACCTATACTTAACCAACGATTGATTGTATTATATTGTAAATGAAACATAACTCTACTTTCGCTAAAGATAATACTGTCGGTTCGCGTTAAATCCGGTACGGAATATTTGCCCAATGACGCAACAATAAAACGTCAACTTCCACTATTTATCTTTCGGAACGATTCGTGACCACCAAAAACCGGGGATACCAAAAAAGTATATAAAAAAAAATGCCCGAGACCCGTCCGTCCGTTCTCAGAAGTGAACTTGTTAGTATCACCATTTATTACACCGCGGGTAACAGGCCCTCGCGTTATTAAATGGCACCAAAAATGAAAAATCAATTATTTGCATTTCTCTGCGAAACGACATATACATACATATATATATACACATATATATATGTATATATGTATACATATATCAATTCTCGTACACATATATTTATGTGTGTATGTATACATACATACATATACATATATATCACGCCTCATTCACAGCGGGGTAGGCAGAGATCACCTCTCTCCACCTGCTACGATCCTGGCACACCTCTCTCGCTTCCTCCACTTTTATAAGCGTCTTCATGCATGCTCGTCGGTTGCGAGTACTTTTGATCCGGCCTTTCTTTAGGACATCTCCGATTTGATCGGAATATGTCCGCCTAGGTCGACCTGCACCTATTTTTCCAATCATTCTTACCTTGTATATCTCTTTCGTTTATCTTCTTTCATCCATTCTTTCGACATGGCCGAACCATCTAAACATCCCTTTCTCTATCCTTGTCACTACATCTTCAACCACGCCGCACCGCTTCCTTATCACACTGTTCCTCACTTTGTCCATCCGTTTCACTCCAGTTATACTTCTCAGGCTTCTCATCTCCACAGCATTAATCCTACTATCATGTTTCTTTTGTATGTATGTACGTTTATATATATATATACCGATCGATTAAACGAGTGGGCTGTTCTCCTATTAGTAAGTACTTACACCCACAACAACGTGGAGCTAGTCAGTATCATACACCTTGCGCTCGTAGCATTGAAATGTAGTCTCGTTAGCCCAGTAATTTCACTAGCTACAACACCCTTCAAACCAGAACACAGTAATTTTTCCACATTATTTTGTGCAGCTGAAATAGTCACTGCGGTGATATCTATCTAGACACTCTCCGGCAAGAGATACCTACCACCAGTACATATACGAATTAAAGTTGTGTTAATTTTTTTTAATGGTAACACTCGAGTTGACTCGATTTTTTTTTTCTCTTATTACCGAAATTTACAGCGTGCGATTACGGTAATTGGTGCAAGGTAGCAAGCGTTAAATATTTTTTTGTTTTTAATTCATTAATTTTTTTTTATCCAAGTTCACTTTACAAGTTTTCAGTTATGGTACTTTATTATAATGGCATTACTTATTAGCAATAACCGGATATGGTTTGATTCGCGGACATTAGTCAATACGGTTGCCTGTTTACATATTTTATTATTTATGAAGTTGAATGAATATATAAATATTTATTTTATTATACTAATCGACGAGACGAGCGAGCCTGTGACCGTGTAGACAGCTCCACATAGCGCTCGTCGCCTTAAGACAAAAGATGTTAAACGTCGTCCCAGTAATTAAACCAGCTACAGCGCTCCTCAAACCGGAACACGGTTATATTTGCTCACTACGGCGGCGGAAATAAGTTGCGATGGTACATAGATGGTTTCAACAAAGACCTACCAATAAATCTTATTTTCAACACCTTCATCATCTGAGGCTTGTCCACTTCTGCTTTGGGCTTTTGTTGTCGTGGATCATATTAAGTTATTCGACATCTAGTCCTCTCAACTTAGGTTTTCCTCATGTTCTACTACCATTTATCTATCTTTTTAATAGACGGCTAGGTACTTTCACATATATATATGTGTGTAAGGACAGGATATAGAGAATAGATTTTACGAAATTTCTTCCCCATGGGGTGTGACGGTCAACAAGGCGATCGGGGAACAGTTAGGATAAATATAATTTCAGAACAACAATACAAATAAATAAAATTGTAGCATCTGTTTGTAATAAGAATATTCAAATTGACTTCAAGGAAGTGTTTTTTTTTTTTTTTCAAATAATACTGTCTTTTTGTAGTAAAGAACTAATGAACCTATAACACATCACCTACTATAGCAGTTCTTAGTACACAACTCAAGATAATATTATATTATCTTATATAACTTATTTTATACTTATGTTAAAGAAAAAAAAATATTTTGTTAATGAGGAATACGTTTAATGTTAATTTGAACCCCAACATTTTTTTTTTATTCGTAATAATCCCTCGAATCCAGGTTATCAAGAAGCGTTCCGGCCTTCGTTATGTTATAGCATATTCGATTAATTATTTTATCATGTGTAATTAGTTTCATTCGCATTCCGCTCGGAATCCAACACGAATGTACCTTTTTTTTTATCGATTTTATAATTGACCGCACTATCTGATTTCTCGATTTTATTCGGTCGTATATATATATTTTTTTTTCAGTAGAGTGCTCGTATCGATATGAGATAAGATTGTGTCATGTATCGGTTAACAATAACATTCGTTTACTATTAAATGTAGTCTACATAGAGTGTTGGAATTTTGGGAGGATTTTACTGGTATACAGTAGTGTGCGTAGTTAGTGAAATTACTGGGGTAATGAGGCGACATTTTCTTCCTTAAGGCGATGAGCGGAATATGATGCAGTGTTTACCATCCGCTCCGGAAAGACTAACCCTCTACTAGGTGTAGAGAGAGGACAATAGGAATCGCTGGAAGCCACTGGATTCAAACAGAGCTAGGTCGTGCTTTTTGGTGCTTTACAAGAGTCTGACATGTCCAGCAGTGGACGTACATTGTTTAGAAACATGATGATGTATACCATCCGAACTGCAGCCACGTTGTTATGAGCGGGGTATCATTTACCATCAGTTGAACATCCCGCTCGTCTCGTCGCTTCATTAATTAAAAAAAAACTAAAGGCTTGCAAATTTGTTATAGATTTTTAACTGTAAGAGTCAAAGTACATCAGCTGATTAGTGGTACTGGATCACATTGTAAGCTCGTTCTTGTAACATACCGATTTCCCCAAAATGTCTAAAGTTGAAGCTCAGGAGTTGAACCTGCGTTAGTTCGAATTCTTGATATTTATAACTAAATCTGATTCCATTACATTTAAGTTACAAGTTATAGTTATTATGTTACATAGCCTTATGTATTATGTGCATTATTTATCATTATTGTTTAATTATTAAAAAAAAAACGGTGCACTAAAACGAAATTTATTCCAATTGTATATAATCCTGATCTAAAGGGATGTTCGTGAAAGAAAATCATAAACGAATTATTTATTATTGAGCCTCTTAAAGGCTTTTTTAATTTAGGTATTAACTTTAAAATATAGCAAGTAGAGACGGCACTATTTATATATTTTATTAAGCAATATTTTTTATATGTTACTGTTTTTCATGATTAATCGTAGGTCAGTTAATCGCTTAACTAAATATTTGCTTGCAATTGTAGCTTAAGCTGTGTTTGGTACAAAATGCATTAAGTTACCTTCAGTCGCGTACCGATAAGTAATCGGCATCAAATGGACTATTTGTGTAAACCGAGTGTATCGCGACATCGATCACCGTCGTCCGTGGATTATGATAGCGAGATTTGGTGAGATTAGCTGGATCCAGTTTAGGGTTCCTTACAGTATAAATGACGCTGGTATTTAAGCAAGTAATGTCAATCCCACTAGTCCTCTATAAGCTATATTAAGACGCAACATTCCGATGGCCCTGATACGCCTGCTAATAATAAAATGGTGTCAGTTATAATATATACTCCATGATATTGTACTCGTCGTCTTGAGACATAAGAAGTAAACTATCGTTACCGCAGTAATTTCACTAGCTATACAACTCTCTTTAATCAGGAACGCAGTCATATTTTCACGCTACTGTTAAGCAGCAGAAAAAGAAGCTGCAATGTACTAAAACAAAATTTAAATCTTATCAATCCCAAAATAGATATCTTTGAGGATAATTTTGTGTAAACAGTTCTACCAAGTTACATAGACATTTTTTTTTTTTTTAATAATAATGTTACAAATATTCAGCGAAAGTTTTCACGTTGTTCTTGGTGTTGCTATTAAGATTTTAAAATATTTTTTTCGCTAAAACATTCTACTTTAAACTTTAAGTGTGACCATGAACTTAAGTGGGTTTCTTAACTTTTTTCACGTCGACAAAAATAGAAGACTGGGCTAGTTAGGCTATTATTTGAGAGCTGCACGAGTGTACTGAAGTATCACAGGCCCTCAGTCGAGCATGTTAAGTAAAAAAAAATCCCTAAGCTTTTTTGTTCGTAACTTATAATATTTAAAACTTCTTTTAAGACAATTGAACTACAATATTGAATCACCTAAAGGTGTGTGACTATAATAGAATGAGATTAATCTTCACAAATTCCCAGACAAGATATATTCTCTTGTTCATTATTGGAATATATAATATGCAAAGCTCTTTATAAGTTGATTAATTTATGGGTAAAGCACAACTATATATCACTATAAAGATGTAAATAAAAACAATGTGCTACTTAGCAACTAGGAAATGTTAACAGTACCTGTTTAAGTATGCCACACCCCGTCTTAAGCACAATAAAATTGCACTTTTTCAATCGATAACACCTATACTTAACTTTATAATCATTTCCTACTTCAATCACGCGTTAATTTTTTTAACCTCCGTTTGACATTTGTACTGTTGTAGCCTTTATGAAGGCAAAACCTTTCTATTGCATTTAAAAAAGAAAACTTCTATAAGGTATCGTTCTTGCTATTCCCGATGCAACGTTTTAATCTGCACTATTTTTTATAAAAACAAAAAAACGGTACATGGTAACATACCATAAATGAAAGGCAGTTAACATGGTTCTAGGTAAAGACGAGCATATGTCGTTCAAGGGGGATGTAATTTCAATAGCCCTATACTACCTTTTTAAGGCATAGTTTATTTACACAAGTGCATAAGGGAGTCGCGAGTGTTCCACTGAAAAAAGTAACTTAACTCGCACTTATCGAATTGATCGATGGCCGGTGTCAAGAACGCTCCACCTTTCAGATATCCTAGGAAATCGTTTAGATAACTTGCGAATAATTAAATGTGACATTTAGACGCAACTTAATTGCTTATTACATACACTGGAATACACGTGCTATTAGTGGCAAAAAAAAAAATAGCAGTAAATAATGCACTAGATAGCATTCGTTAAAGATAGCTGAGGTACGTTCACTCGTTCGCTTGGATATGCGATTGAACTAAGTAATAGATTCATCATCAATGTGAAAACATTGACGAGCGTACTTTAATCAGGATCGTGTCTACAACATGAGGTCATAAAGAAACATATTAGCAGTATGTTTTGTATGTAGTGATGAAATATCTAGTGATATCTTTCTAATCCAATTGAGCGACAAGATGAGCGGACCGTTCGCCTGTTGGTAAAGTATATGTCTGCACATAACAATGTGGCGCTATTTAGGATCATATACACCACATTGCGCTCGTCGTCTGGAACATAATATATTGAGTGTCGTTATCTCAGTAAATATACTAATTTCAAATGGGAACACAGTAATGTTTGCATACTACTGTTTGGAGAAGTAAGCGATGCGGTGGTACGTACCTAGGTGCTCTCCGGCTACAGAGAACTACCACCAGTATAATTAGTATTAGTTCTAGAGACTACTTATGCCTGTATATTTAATTTGTTTTTCTGAGAATTATATTTCAAGCGAACAAATCGACAAGATGAAGTATGTTTATAGGTGATATATATGTCCTAGTATCATCATATCTTTAATAGTACTTCGAATAACTACAGTAATAAATGAAACCTTGCTCCTGATGTCTGTTGTGTACTGTTCGCGTGTCTTCACGACTGTGGTTGTCATTTTTTTTTTGTTTCAAATAAAAACATGTAACGTTTAATTACAGTGGATAATTATTTTTCATTAAGAAACTGAAATTATATAAGCGGAACTCTAGTGTGAGTAAACAATAATCGTCAGTGCCCAGCGTTTATTTGATACGATCTGATATCTCTTGATCTACACGTTTATTCAATTAAAACTACATTCCTGTCTGCGCTTACGTTTTTGATATTTTGCTTATCAAAAAAACTCACGCCAACTCATTGTAGTATTTACGTTTCGTATTATAATGATCGCACTGCAAAGTGTTTTTAATTGCACGGTATGAGTTTCGTATATCTACTGTATGTATTTATCGATAAAAAGTATCTACATTGCGAAGACTTGCCATTCCAGTTGAGCATTGAGACAGATGAGATAAAAAAAAATCTTTTGAGCAGTGACAAGGATGTCCCACAGACGACACGATGATATATTTTTTTATCTTGATTTTTATTTATTTTGTATACTAATGTAGTCTGTCGTCACATCGCCGTTAAACTAAACTAAGCACTTCATGTACCATGTATCCTTTTTTCTGATGAAGTTCTATCAGAGCTAGCCGATCCGAAGACTAGTAAAAAAATAAAGCAATATATGTAGATGTTTATACATAATTTCCAAATGAGGAGAGAGAAGAGGATGGGAGGAAATGTACAAGATGGGAGTAAGTATAAAGTAAGTGTATTTAGAAATGAGCGTTACGCTCTTTGACCGATGAGAAGTACACGCTTGTTAGAGGTACACGTTATACCGAAAATATCAGTTTTATGATAACCTTAAAAAGGTTGAAAGCCTCGTTATTGTTATAAGGTAAAATAAACTATTTCTCATTCGTGTTAACAATAACGCAAGCTAGTATTTCTATATAGAAATCCTTTCGGCGCGAAAATTAAAACAATGGAAGAAAATTACAGCGCGTTATTAATGTAAAAGAACTATTGTTTAGAACAAAAGACGCAGCGACCGTGATATTAATTTCAGTTGCATGTTTATTTTAATGTTCGTTTTAATGGTAGTCGACCTTAATTTTTTACGTTTCGCGCAGTAAAAACATATATGTATAGAATTACTTGCGCGCGAATGGGGTTTATAACTTACCAACTTTTTACTGGTGAAAGGTATCGTCTAGGTGCGTAACGACAGCGCTTATTTCTGCTGCCTCAATATATATAAATATTTCTACGTTCCGATTTGAAGGGCGTCGTATCTAGTGCAATATTTTTGTGGCTTTGATTAAATTTATTAAATTATAGGAACGACTATGACGACTAATGGGCGGGTCTGAAAAGCATCATGTGCTGAGGCCTTTGCCTTTTCACCCACATTTACCGTACTTTTTTTTTTTTATATGTAATATGTTTATACTATTGTATTTGTAGTATGAATAAACGTCTTATTAATTACTTGTGTAACGATATTTAACGTATACATGTTTCTCAAGGCGACGAGCACAAAGTACCGCAGCCTTTATCATCTTAACTAGCGCCACATTGTTATAGTTGAGCGTATCTCTGAACATTAGAAAGTGGTAACGATGACAGCGGTGACAGCGAAATAGTATTTATCATCCTTTACCATCAGGTGAACGTTTTCGTAACGTTTCTTCGTAAAAAAAAAATGCTGTAATTTTACTAAATGCAACAGCGCCGTTCAATTCGAAACAGTAATATTTTCACAGGTAGCTCGCTGGCCTAATGGTTAGAGCGTGCGGCTTTCATTCCGAAGGTCGCGGGTTCAAACCTTGGCATGTACCAATGACTTAATATTTAAGTTATGTACATTTGTGAACTTTAGTTACAACAGCGAGATACAAAAACGGTGAAGGAAAACATCGTGAGGAAACCCGCACACTGATATCATCTTTATGTGTGTGTGTGTGTGGTGGTCCCAATAAATTGGCAACAGTCTCGCCCCCTGTTACATGGGACCTAATCTGACCACATCTGGCGAAACGTGGGTGGTTTATTCACCTCTGCCTACCCCTACTGGGAAAAAGGCGTGATTATATAAAAAAAAAAAATATTTTCACGCTACTATTTAGAGGTAGATCTAGGAGTTTCGGTTGTACCTAGACGGTCTCCAGCATTAGACCTACCATCAGTATAAGTGTCATTACCACAGTAATATCTTTGCGTAAGCGTGTTTATGGAATGTTTACTGTTTGGCGGCAGGATTAGGCGCTGTGCTATTGCCTACTACGTGCAAGGTATTTTATGCTAGCACCCAGTCTTTATAGATCATAAGAAAATTGCATTTAACAAAGATACTCTGACCGACAGCAAAATGTTGAGAGTTATTTGGAAAATTAATTTGGAAACGAGGCGATTAAATAGTTCCTCTTTGTTACGTCCCATCGGCTCGGTGTCATGCTGAAAAAATTTGCCCCGCAGCAGGAATTTAATCAAAGCCGGCGCCGGGCACGGGCCGGTATCAACTACCACCGTTAACTATTATCTTTAAGTACCTAACTTCCACGTCACTGGATTTTTGTTAACGAAAATTAACCGTGAAATAGTTTTCGTACATAAATCACAAAAGTTGTAATAACGTAAATGTTTGTACTTCCTCTATTTTAATCTTGAACACCTCCAAACAAAATTTCTTCCCTCAGTTGACTGTCAGAAAATGTCTCTGTGATTTAAATCCACCCACTGTATATTTAGCTTAAGGTATTTCTTAAGAATTTAAAAAAAAAATGAAGGTTTGCTAGTAACTCCAAAATATTTAAATATCTTATAGGTTAAGCGTTTCATCGTATTTCGATAGACTATCACTGATGGACATAGGCCTTTCCCTAAAATTCCTACATCGGTCGGTACTGCGCTGCCGGCAACCAGCAATTTCAGTCATTTGTAGGGGTAGATATAGGGGATTTAGGACATTTCCCACCATGCTGGTCTAATGCGGGTTGGTCGGAGCCAGAGCTTCGTTTGTTCATTATCCGAGTGCGTCACGACCAGGTGATCTGTTGTTAGATCCCGTGAGTACGGGACCCCTTACACCACGTTGGATGTGCCTTTACATTTTCAATGTTTAACTCGAGTTGTATTATATACTATTATATGTAATGAAGGCGGGACCAATGAAGAGGAAAAGAATATATAGTTAAGACTGGTGGGAACAAATATATCACCATCATCAGCGTACTACTACTGAGTAGTCTTGAGCGTAGACATAATGCTGAAAGGCTGTGTATAAGGTTTTTTTTTATTTGTTATCTATAACAACGTGGCACCAGTTAGAATATTAACGATGGGATATAAGATGTCGAATCTCGTTACCTCAGTAATTACGCTGGGTACAATTCCTATCAAACTGGAACACAATAATGCTTGCACACTTGTATTTAGCGGCAGAAGTAGGCGCCGCAGTGGTTTCTACATAGACTGTCTCCGGCAACAGAGACTTACTACTAGTAAAAATACTTTAAAAAAAGGCTACACCTGTCATCTTCGGCTCTGTTGATAAGATCAAAAACAAACCAATACATGTACGGACGGCGTTACAGTTTACATTGTTGCTGTCGTTGAGATAATTGTACACCGCGTCAAGAACAAGTTGCGCCGCACACGTTCAACTTTGTACTTAATTATCGCATTACCTTGTCTACATTAGTCACAACTTGCACTATACGGTGATAAAATTGATACTTTAATTATTCAAATGTGTCAATTTTAAATTAAACGTATTTAAAGTACAACTATACATGAGATTAACCTTAACTGTATAAACTATTCATTACCGCAAACTCTTCTCTTTCATCAGCTAGTCCTAGTCTAGTCTTTCTTTCTTTTTTTTAATTAGGTATATATTACATTTTTTTTATCAATAATTCATTTATTAATAATTCATTCATTACATTAAAGACTTCTCGTTACATTACTTTCATCGCCTCTCAGGATATATGAGACAAATGACAGGGGCAGGTCTGAAGACCAGCATTGCTTACCGTCTGCTTATTACTATTCTATATCCTATATAAAATTCCTCTGTATTAACGAATGAATTTTATATCTACATAACGTTGATCTATCTGTTTTCCTACATTTCATCATCTACGGCATTGTTACTTAACTACTTAACACCATGTAAAATTGCAGTTAAAAAAAAAACAAATTTCTCCTCCCTATCAAAAGGCCCAGACAGGTGGATCCACTAATACATAGGGGATACTCGTTATCCTTGATTTGCTATAAGTGTCCGAGTGGGGTAAACTGATTCCGAATCATCCAATTACGACTCCCTCTCTGGAGTAGCTGCTTCGTTGTGGGGGTCTACTCTTAACATATCACACGCAATAATCTAAAGGCAATGAGGGTAATTTTTTTTTATTACGGTCAGTTATCACTTCTAAAATGTAAGAAGTAAATCTACAGGTGATCTGATGATGTTAAGATATAATCAGGCTAGCTTAAAACAGCTCTCATATTTATGACCGCTGAAACATAGGCTATTACAGCAGTATGATTAATACTGAGGTGATAGCTATCCAGGGATTGTACCCACTATACATCCTCTACTTTTAACCAATCCAAAACAGGGACAACACAAAGTTTATTAGTTTATCTCGTTTTACTTTACTCTTCAAGCGTTTATTATCAATGTTAATGTACATTGAGAATTAAGTTCACTTATTTTATAAAACGGAATTTGCTTGAAATTTCTTATGTGAACTTAACATTTTAGTTGTCTCCTTATAACGTAAGCCTCCTGGCAGCCGTGGCTCTATTCAATGTAAATTCATCCTGATCGATACAGACTCTGCGAAGGATTTGAACGGATTAAGCATATGTTCTGTTCCACCTTAATGGAATAGGTATACCTAAAAGCTTGAAGGTGGGTGTTTGCGTATCGATAATAATGGATTATATTGAGATATAGCTAACAATTGTGCTTGAGTTACTTCATTAATTTCAATGTTATTAAAATTTCAATTGTAATATGTTAACGGATACTATTTATGTATCTCCACGGGTTCAGACAGCTATTGTACTAATCTTACGTTTTCAGTCTGAAGAGCACTGTACCTAGTGCAATTGTTAGGATAACGGGCCTTAATATCATCGTATATCTAATACTCCTAGGTTATTTTTTGTTATTGAAATAGCAATATTACTAGATTTTTTAAATATAAACTAAAGTAAAAACTAAAATTTGTTTTTCTCCAACTCAATTACTATAATGTAATAAGCCGGAAACAGGAAAAAAATTATAGTAATTTGACTTATTTACTAAAAAATTTTTTCCTATTTACTTCATACTTCTCGCAGTTAACTAATTCTGTTCACGTAATTTATATATATATTAGAATACCTTAATGGCCTTAAATCTAACTATACTTTAATTAGATATAGTTATATTTCAATATTACTACAAATATCGCGCTTCACAGAATAGCCCCCTCCGATATCGTTAAGGCGTCGAGATTTCGAACGGGTCATTGGCTGCGTAACATTGTTGATACAGGAAACTCGGTTATTGGGATTAATGAAAGCGGAAACATTTCGATTTGTTATGTCCATTACCGTAGTTGATATTGTTCGGGTCAAAAAAAAAACCTCGTAAAAAACAAATCGATACGCCCGTCCGATTTTAGGCTGTACTACGTTAAGTTATTCAGTTGGAGAGGTGATAGCTTAGATAGTAATATGCTCGTTGTCAATAGAGGAGGTATGACTTCGATTCCGTACGATCTTAAGCCTCCTCACAGAAATGATGTGTTGATAAAATTGACATGTGTATCAAGAGCAAGGTCCCCCAAACCAGGTGGTTCGACGATCTGGTGAAGGTTGCCGGAAGCAGCTGGATGCGGGCAGCGCAGGATGGATCGGTGTGGAGATCTTTGGGGGAGGCCGATGTCTAGTAGTGGACGTCTATCGGATTATAATGATAATGATGATCAAGAGCAACAACTGTCATAGATTGGCGACATCCCTCATGACTTTTCAGTTGGTTGTATAAATATCATGTATTATTTGAAGATAATTTTTAGTTAATTAGTTAAGTAAAAATTTACTTTGTTAATAATTTGTGCTGTGATGTTAATAATTATTCAACTTGTTTCAGGAGAAGTCGGGCGAACCTTATTCCGGAAAATTATCGGTGAAATCCGATTTAAGTCCAGTTTTCAGTAAGTGTAATGTTTCAATATATATACATCACATCATTCAGCCACAGACTAATCACTGATTTTTTTTTATTTAATTAAGCGAGGGTATGAGCGGAACGTTCACCTGATAGTAAGTATTACGCTCATAACAACGTGGCGTTAATTAGGTTGATATATACTGCACCACATTGCGCTCGTCGCCTTAAGACATAAGTGTTGATTCTCATTACCTCAGTAATTACAGTAGCTACAAATACAAACACAGTCATGCTAGGAGACACTGTTTGGCGCCAGATATAAGGATACTAAGTTTTTTTTACGTTACAAGTCTTGCTTCACTGCGAGCACGTGGTGAAGTGTACGTATCGTAAGATAAACCTGTCACTATGGGCCGGCAACATAATATTGTATGTTGCGACAACTAATATTATCTATTGAACTGTGCCACTCAAATCGGATATGACAGGAATAGTTCATACTCGAATGCCCAATAACCAATCTGGTATGACCAGTCGCGCGACCAGTTTCAGCTGGTACGTCCACTACTGGTTTTGTGTCTGGTTCAATGTCGATGTCAATATTTACTAATAAATCATAAAGCAAATGTACTACACAATTATATTTTATACTCTCCTTAGCATTTTTTATATCCTTCTATGATTCTTAAAGTGTTAAGTAATACATTAAAAGTAATCGATACTCATCTCCTAATAAACTCTTTATCAAAGAAAAAAAGAATTAAATGTAGGAACCTTAGCATGATGGTCACCTGATGATAAGTGATAGGCTGGCTTATAATATTCCCTAATTAGAATGATAAACACAGCAACACATGCTCGTTGTCTTGAGAGTAGCCTTGCAATATCACTAGCTACGTCCTTCAAACTGGAACACAGTAATATATCTAAGAGCTCGTCTAATATTCTCGCTGTTGGGAATCAATCTTCCCTCATTAAGGAATATGGCGATACAACGGCGACATTGGGTTATTCAAGAAAAGAGCATATTCTTACCTGAAGGGTGGGTAACGCACTGGCATCGCTGGTGACCGTGGGCGGCGGTGAATCACTTACCATCAGGTGACCCGTCTTGCTCGTTTGCCTACTAATTCTTATAAAAAAAAAAAAAACGGTCGTCAAGTTGTTGATCAAACGTAGTTTCTTTTAAGATGTCCACAGTAATCTCAAACTGTCTAGATTGAACCTGGGTGACTTCCAAACTTATCCAGCTCTTTAATCTATCATGAGCTGAGTATTAAGCGAAGTTAGTTGATATACACCGAGAATACTATTAACTGTTTTATATAGACAACTGGAATAAAGTAGAGCTATAATAGTGACAGGCTAGGCGCACAATATTGGTATAACCCTATCACAAATCGAACCAGGGACACCCCTATATAATCAAGTGTTTAACCATCGCGCCGCGGAACCAATTAAAGCATAGTGCATCCGCATTTAAAAAATGAATTATCACCATTTAATGTTAGCAAACTTGACTTTCGTCCGGTAGGGCTACAATTTATGTAGTGTACATAAATCGTTCGCTACACTGACGCGGATGTGGAATTGATTTCTGTAGAACTACGACAAGCCGGGAATTATCACCGGGCCTTAATGCCGGGGCTCGGACCGCGGCCATTACGTGAGAATTATGTGTGTTTTATCGCCAGCTTATAATCATCTGTCACTATCGTTACAATATTTTCGTATAATTTCATCTGGCTCCACCTCCGCCTAGTGATGTTATCGTTTCAGTTAAATATCGATAGATCTTTTAACTTAACTACTTCATCATAAAACAACACTGCTTCGGAAAGACAATGATATCAATCATTTGTACAAGTAAAAAGTCTTTTGATAAATAATATGTTATTCTATGCTAAAGTAATTTTATTCTAATACGATAGAAAGTAGAATTATATAGGAACTAGATATACTTTCATATCTATCCCTCTACCACCGACTATAGGTGTTGTATAAACATTCTAAGCTTAAACAAAAGTATATAAGAGTCTTAGACAATAGAAACAAATAAATTAGATTTTAATGATTTAGATAATCAAAGCCTTTGACTTGTCATTGAGGAAATGGTAGTTAAAATAAAAAAATTACATCCTTACTACAGCTTTCATGTCTTACCAAGAAGTGAACAATCCTGTTTGTCAGTTTTCGTTGTATTAAAATATTTTGCTGGTGATAGGTCTATGTTGCTGGAGACCGAGTACCAGCGCCAAAAAATAGTCTTCAAACAGTACTATGGTTTTTTTATTTAAAGAAACGATGAGACGAATGTACCACTCACCATCATTATCATCATTTACTGCTGGATATAGCCTCTCCCAAAGATCCTCACACGCTCGACTCATATGTTGATGATGTGAGTATGAGGGATTCATATGGCAGGATTTGGGCTATATCCCACCACGCTTTACGTACTGCTCACCCGATGCAAAGTGATACGCCTGCTCATAACAACGAGGCGGTAGTTAAGAGAGTAATACTGCTCCACATTGCGCTCATCGCCTGCGACAACACATTGAGTGTCGTTACCCCTGTAATGACTCTAGCTACATTACCCTTTAAGTGGTACCTAGTTTAAAGGTCTCTGGTAAGAGAGTACCACCACTAAAATTCCGGTATGAAGGACGTTGTAATAAAGTAGTGTTGCGTACATCATTCTACCTAGCGCTATGTTTGTTATGGGCGTCACTAACCGTCTTCCAAGCCATGTACCATCAAGTTTAAGAAGATTTTGATGATATCCCTTAGTATTATCAATTGTATGTTTCATCATCATCATCATCATCAGTCGATAGACGTCCATGTTGATTATCATACTAAAATAAACTTAAATAATAATAAGTTGGAGTTAGTTTTATCGACTGTCGCCCACCACTACGGGACCACGGCCGAACGCCTCGTTATTTGTTGTTATTAGTGTCGTTTTTTTTTCTTACTTCTCTCCTCGGGATGTTTTTGAGAACCGGTTACGGAGTCTAATCTGATCAGTTCACCACGACCCGCGCCTTGGTACTGGGTTGGAGGGAAAAAAAATAACGCAACCGATACAGTCAGCAACTATGCCCCGTACTCTACTCTGTCCTTAAAAACCTTTGTTTGAAGGATGTGTATCCTTTGCCTGTGTGATTGTGGGTTCAAGGTTCGATATTCGGCTGTACTCGTAAAGATACATGGAATTTCAATACTATAACATTGAATTTATTTCGCATACTTAATCTCGTTCGTTTTAACGTATTATTAGTAAGTGGATTCAGTTAAATATTTTCGAGGTTAATATTGTGGTTAAGTGCGTTTTTAAATTGTTGTGATTACAATGATTATAAAAATCTTAATTGTATCAACATTCACTTAGCAAATGGTTCCGTGGCCTTATAACGTTTTTATCATATAATAGGGAACAACAGCGCTAAAGTATATCCTGTTAAGTAATAAAATATTGATAATCTTGAGATTTCATTGGTGAGGATATCTACTTACATGTTCACTAACACGGTCCCGATACTTAATTATCAATAATTTTTAATGCCTAGACTAAACTAAAAACTTAATAAATATATGTTGCCAATTGTAGGTCTCTGTTACTAGAGACTCTCTAAGTAGGTACCGCAGCTCCTTCCGCTCCCAAATAGAACTGTGCAAACATTACTGTGTTCCGGTTTGAAGTGATTTATAGTAAGTGAAATTACTTAGATAGGACACTTGAAATCTTATATCTGAAACACAATGCAGTGTTGTGTATATCTTACTAACTAGCACCGTGTTAACATATAATAAGCGTGTACCACAATGTGGTGAATGGCTTGTTCCTCTCGCCGCTTCGTCCAATGATATATATTTAATAATCACGAAGGTTAATAATATCATATTATTAATTTATAACTATATTATGCGATCGGCAACTGAAATTTTAATAATTTGATACTTAATTCGTGAATCGATTAATTTCCCGTGATTAGTATCGAATAATTATAACTGCTGATATGTTTCATCCGTCTATGACATTTACTCTTTGACTATTTTTTTTTGTGAACAAAATGTAATATTAGATTTAATTTAGGGGACGTATTCAACGAATTGTCATAACCGGAAGTGTTAAAAAAGAGCTGAATACTGATGGTATGTCTCTGTTTTTGGAGACCGTGAGGGCAGCTACCACCGCAGCTCCCATTTCTGGGTCATTCCTGTCCATCAGAGTATTCCTGTTTGAAGGGCACTGTAGCGACATTATACGGTGGTATTGAAACTTTTTTTATGTTATATAGTCTAGAGCTTCACTATGATCCCACCTGATGGAAAGCGGAGATGTAATCTAGGTAGTAAAGCGCACTAGTCTATAAAAAGCCTATTGACACTTCTCTTAAAGACTCCTACGTCATAACTGGGCGGTTAGACTGATGCCGGCAGACTGTTCCAGTCCTTTGCTGTTGGCATAAGGATGACGCGGAACTCTTTGTCCTGCTGCGTGGAACATCGACAACGAAGAGATGAATATCTGATAGTAAAAGGGCGATGGAGGAATCATTTAATGTAATGGCTGTGCACACTCACCGAAGTCAATTCTATACAACACCAGGAGGCTATCCATGCGGTTGTGACTTGAGCTATCCAGTTTTAAACTTAAAAACTGCTGGTCAATGACTATCCTTCCGGCGTGCCTTTACAAAGAGTCTAGAACTGCCAGTTGATAATTGGCGGCATGTGTCCATATATGGCAGTAGTATTCCACACACGATCGGACCTGGGGTTTATACAGGGTCAAAGCTATCCTGGTGTGGCTGTCGTCCTCTGGCAAGGATTTCGAGTTTGAAAGGACTTAACATATTATGCTTCAAGGTGACGCGCACGACATGGTGCTGTATATATCATCTCAACTAGCACCACCTTGTTATGGGCAGGTGTAAAACTTACCATCAGGTGAACGTCTTGGTCGACTCCTCAGTTCATCATTAAGAAAAAAACAATACCGATATACGAAATGTGATGTTGTGTAAAAATGCTAACTCAGGTTTTCGGTGTATATCGTCTGAAGAAGGTAATACGTCAGCTAGGAAGTGTTCATCTATATATTCAAATCACCAAGAAGAATGGCATTAAAGTAGAAAGCACCGCAGTCTTTTGTTAAATGGTAGTGTATAAATATTGTATTGCGATAGATAAAATGTGGAGTAAATATCTTAACTAGTGTTACATTATTGAACCACTACCATCAGCGGATAGACGTCCACTGCTGGACATAGGTTTCCCCCAAAGATATCCACGTCGGTCGGTCCTGTGCCGCCCGCATCACCGGGAACCAGGGGCCTTCGTTTGTAGGGTTTCATATGGGGGGATTTTGGCCACATCTCACTATGCTGGCCCAATGCGGATTGGTGGGAGCCCGAACCTCGTTTATCGATTAGTAGGGCGCACCGCGAGTAAGTGAGGTTGGCTTGGGACCCGTGAATTGTTGTGCGGGGTCACTTACCTTCGTGCCTACATGACATACATACATATATATCACGCCTCGTTACCAGTGGGGTAGGCAGAGACCACCTCTCTCCACCTGTTACGATCCTGGCACACCTCTCTCGCTTCCTCCACTTTCATAAGCGTCTTCATGCACGCTCGTCTACATGAAGCAGCAGTTAACCGCATGACATGTAACACGAATGTACCTGGTTCGATTCCGGTGCTACATGATGTGGAGTTTGAATGGTGTTAGAATTTCCGAACTGTTCTGGTCTTCACTCTCAGCATTCTGGGTAAGCACACTTGATTTATCCATAGCCTTATTGTAACATAACATCACGTGAACTTGAGGTCAAGTATTAATTTTTCTATAAAAAAAAATCATACTGAAAGGTAGTCCTTTGACCTCATTTAATGATATATTTTCATTGGTTTTAGACCAGCTATAGAATATTTAATAAGCTATTGCATATCGCAGCGACTCCATAAATTTGAAACCATTATCCGAGTGTTATATTAAAAATTTACGCGAACTATTATGCCCATCAATCATATGATTTCAGCGGATGATGCAATAGGGTTATCGACCATATATTTATATATATTCCTACTATAAATTTAACTATGTTATATTATTCTTGTTACTCTGAGACGTTAGCATTGAGTATTAGTACTCCATTAATTTCAATAGTTGCTATATTGCTGTACTGGTCGTAGATTTCTGTACTCAAATTCTAGTGTGAAAACATTATTGTTTACCGGTTTGAAAGGTGTTGTGGCTAGTTTTAGAAATTATTAGGAGATCGAGAATTAACATCTTAACACAACGAGGTTAATATTGTGCAGTGAATATTATTCTAACAAGTTCTATTATGTTATAGGGAGGTGTATAACTTACTAGCAGGTGAATTTATCGCTCGTCTCTTCGCTTCGTTAAGCAAGAAAGGGCTACAGTACTGTTTAAACTGGGACACAGTAATATATGCACTAGTGTGCACACAGTAGTAACAGTAGTCTGTTCATCGGCAGAAAAAGCTTCGTTGACCATACAATCATCAGTAACGCAGTTTACTATAGATAAAACTAGAGAAACTTTTTATATTAATATATGTTCTGTATTATGTCGTATTTATTATTTAGTAAAGAGGCACTCTCGCTAATTATAACACATATATATATATATATGTAGAACCTTTTTAAAAGTCAATTCGCTTCTGACGAAATAATCCATACATTCCACATATTAACATTTCATAAGGATTTTTAGTGGTTCCGATATCTGATTTAGATTATCATCAAGATTATCTCATATGGATTTTTCCAATGGAATTGTAAATTATATCTCATTCCTTGAAAACATTCTAATCTATTAATCTAATCAAAGTAATTTCTTTAAAAGCAACTTTAAAAGTTTTAACCGAAATGGTGCATAATTGAGTCTATACAGAAGTATCGCTCGTGTCGTCCCTCTCCCACCTACGCGTAGACTGTATCCCCGTCTCGCTCGCTCTCACAATTCGCGACTCCACAACCAGTCCCGGCCTACCTGTCGCGATGCACGCTGTTTTATGTCATTATATCCAGCATCTAATTGGAACTTGATATGCGTTCACAATTAGACCGTCGTCGTTAGGAGATTAACGAGCTTTTTACACTTACGCCGTGAGCTGGCACAAGTTACGAGAGTACGGTGTGAATGGCGTCCGAGAGCTTAGCGCATCTACTGTTGTATTGTATCACATATATAACACAAAATTTACTTTAATAATCATATATACAAAATACTTAATAATATGTCTTCAATATAGGTACTAACACATATATAGTAAAAGCTCTAAGGTATATGTTCTATAAATACGCCGCGAATACGAAACGCACTTGTTTATTAGTCCACCTGACGGCATTTACATAGGATATTGGGTTAGATACCTATTGGAATCTATTTAATATTATGTATGTACTTATTAGGTCCGTGAATAAAGAAATTTAAGCAGCGAATATAGGAATTGAGGCTTTCATCAGCGAGTAGTGACCGCGGATAAAAGAGGCGTAAGGAGCTTTTGCTGTCTAGGAGATATCCAGAAATTCGTTATCTCCTCACAAAATATTCGAAACTGTTACATACTTTTAAAATTTGGTAGAGATATTGCTTCTGCCTTTCAAAAGTAGTTGCGGATGTTTTAAGGCCAGTAAAGCGAATGGGAAACAGCTAGTTATTTTATAAATACCCAATCATGTTCTTAGTAATGATCCTCAGAAACTATTTGCGTACGCAAAGTAATCAGCAGTCTAATAAAATTTGAACTATCAAAGTATGTGTTAACGCATAATATATTTCGGTGCAAAACATATAGTGAAGGTTAATAAAGTTTTTGTGTTGTGCATGCGCATTAGTATATTGCGCTGCGGCCTTTTTTCTCCGCTAAATCACGTGAGATACCCATCTGTCTAATAAATTTTTTGCCTTTGTCCTTTTCGTTCTGACCGTGAACTCTACTGTGCTAAATAAATAACCAGCTTGATTTATACAGATACAAGAAAAAAAGGATTCACTTCTTTTTCTAGAAATATAAAGGACAGCTTTTGATTTTTAATATTAACGATTTGCCAAAATTATACCGGAAGACGTTTATGTATATAGTTGGAAAATATCTTTTCTGTTAATAATATTATAACGCTTCAACTTCCAACTTTTCCTATCGCATTATCTATTGTCTATAGATATTAGGGTTCCGTAGTATGTAAATAGCTGAAAATCTTTATTAGTCAATAATCAGTAATATTATCTCTCGATCAATATGTATTTATATATATATACAACTGTATTCACATTTAGAGTGAGTTTGAAGCTTATTTAAAGCTTTCAAGGTAAGTTTATATTGACGACTGACCAACATAGATTTACGATAAAGGCTTTAAGGATTATCTTCTATAAAAAAAATATATTTTTGAGTATCACTATTTAAAAAAAAAACATTTAAATGATTTAATATTTCATTAATGCAAAATTAAAGCTTCCCACGGAACCACTACATCAGTATAGACGATATAAGCGAGTATACAAGTAAAACAGGTTCCGGCGGCCGGACGGTGGTTTTTGTAGGCGATAAAGATGGTAATTGCTTTGCAGGGTGTACCTGTCAAGTGTTTGGAGCTCTGCGGGTCATCAATCACTCCGGGCTCTAAAAAGCCTTCTCCGTTCTTTTTTTTGTTTAAATTATAGTAATCTCATACGTACGGACTCACGCTAACCGTGTCCTGACATTTATAAGGACAATATGAGCCTCGCCATGAGATTGTTGTGGTTTCTTTAAACCGTACTGTGAACATGAATAATGTTGAACGATCTAGATAAAAATTTCACATTTAACCTTGAGCTGCTATAGTGAAATGGAAATAAAAAAAAAATGCTATAATTTTAAACGAAACAAAAAAAAAACTCTTATAACGACGGTTGCATCGTACAAAATGTTTTTCATATAATACTTTCAATTTTACTCTCTATTCTGCATTCGCGTATGAATAGAGGCAAAAAAGCTTTTCCGACGTAACTTAATATAGAGACTATAATAAAATTCAATACTAGCAATAATTCACCACAATTTCGGTGAACCTATGTATGCGATATCGGATTTTATCATTTACAGAACAAATAATGATTTCCATCCGCAAACCGCAAAAAAACTTTATGAGACCGCAAACACGTAAACGTGTGTCCATGTCCGGCCCGGGTTCGAACTCCGCCCGCCCAGGTAGTGATTTTTATACCGCCTTATCTAAAGTCCCTTTCAATGTTGTGACTCAGTTTATTTATTGAGTGGTTGTAATGATCTCATATATATTCATTCGTAATAAGTTTTATTGGTATATAACTAACGTATGAAGTGAATCTATTTTCGATATATATATATATATATATATATATATACAATGAAAATGTGTTTCCTGTGTTCGCCAATCACGTAGAAAATAGTGAACGTATCGATACGAAAATATGACCATTAGATGCGGAATGATTTGTTGATAGTTATAGGCTGTTTATTTTTTGATTTTCATAGATCCTTAATAATATTATTTCTAATCAACTTTTGTAAACCATTCCCTCTTGTATGTAAAGTCTAATTTTATATTACGGCCAGCAAATCAGACGAGGAACAACTACTACATATACATATGTGTCGTACTAGATGTTCCTTGCCCGTTATTGCATTAGAATGACCCAAGCTAAGCTCACTTGCTTGTGGTGCACCCTGCTAATCAACAAACGAGCTGGCTTCCACGAATCCGCATTGGGCCACCGTGGTGGGAAATGACCCATATCCCGCCATATAAACCCCTGAAAACGTAGGTCGCGTTATGGTTAAAGTTGGGTGCTGGATGTGGCAAATGCAAGACCGATCGATGTGAAGGTCTCTGGGTGAGACTTGTGGACGTCTATTGGCTGATAATGACGCACAGCACCTCATTTTATGCTGGACTGTGCACATCAACATGAAACAAGACGTTAAGTCTCATTACCGCTGTAATTTCACGGAACGGAACTCCAAAACGGAACAACGTACAATAAATATAAATATTCATACATGACTTCGGCGGCTGTAATAGGCGTTGCGTTGGTACCTAGATGGTTTCTGGCAACAGAGACCTACCACCAGTGTTTGTTTTATATGCTGTTGTAATAATACATTACGTATAATTTAGATAACCTTGTGTATGAAAAAAATAAATATTGCTTTGATAAACTATTGTTATGTATATAAGCACGACATATTCACATTACACCAAAACCTTTTATTCATAACAACTATGAGGGTACGGGTATGAGGTACCAGGAACTAGTGTAATCTTGACGAGAATACGTGCTCCGTGATGCGCAAGATAAGATGCTTATCCGATGTACTTAAAGCTCGATCCCCTGATTCACCTTTTCTACTACGTGCTCGTCCCAAAGAAAATAGGAACCGTGGCGTAAAGACTAAACACGTCCGCATTATATTATTTTTTTTGTCCGAGAAAATATAAAAAATGAGTGATAGGTCTCTGTTGCTGGAGACCGTCTAATCCACCGTATGCCCTGTAGTCTCAAGCTATTAAGAATAGAACTCAGGTAAGCTTTGCCTGTCGAAGAAAGCAACTAAAAGTACTTTCGGTTCGTGGGCTTGAAAGGCTAGGTTCATAATGCCTACAAAACGAACCCACGTTGGAAGACAAGTACGACCTGATCATGACGCTGGAGAGGAGTACGGCACTCCATGTGACGTGGATAGATATAGTGCAGGCAAGGACCGGTGCATTCCATAGAAGATCCAGAGGCGCCTCGAAGCACAATAGGGATGATCACCGAGATAATTTCTATGGATACAAATTTGACATAAGTCTTTCTATTACAAACAGGATATCTTAAGAAAATTTCCTCTCGATAAGCAGCATCTGCTTTTGCCGCAAACAATACTGAACGAATATTACTATGTTATAGTTTGTTTCTGATTACATTTTATCTATAATTTCAGCATATAGTGTTAAGTGACAACGAGGTCGAGAAAAATGTGCTCGTCCAGAATACTGGAACTGCCATGTTGACATCCTAAACACAACATTGCTGTTATAGCAGCTGACTTATTATACGAAAAGTATATAACTAATCAAGCTTGATTCAAAAATATTCCATCTTCACCAACACGTGGAAGTTCACTGCTGAATATAAACCTCTCTCAAGGAACTGCCATTTAGCCCTAAAGAAACCTTACCTACAATCTTATTTATAACATATGATCCTCTATATTCTTGATTTAGATCGGGCTGGAAGCCACAGCGGCTCTTACAGCTCATCTGACACTGGGCTCGTGGACCTGGATCCACGGCCTGAATCATATGATCCATTGAAGCGAGGGATATAAGGGATCTGTACAACTTACAGGCCCCAAGTCAGCCAACCTGACTTGCTCGTGGTGTACCATGCTAATCAACAAACGAGGCTCTGGCTCTCACCAACTCGCATTGGTCTAGCATGGTGAGAAATTGCCCAAATCCCTCCTTATGAACCCCTACAAACGACGGCCCCTGATGCTCGGCGATGCAGGCGTAGACCGATCGATGTGAAGGTATTGGGGAAGGCCTATGTTCAGCATTGGAAGTCTATTAGCTGCGGATAATGATCCATTGAACCAAAAACCAGCTAACCAGTATACAGTTAAAAGCGCAACAGCGATGATATATTTAACAGTTAAACATACACCTCGTTCATGTTAGTTTACATTTGGAAAAAAAAAAGATAACCGGTAGCTCGTTCTGTAATCGTGGTACGGTGTGACTTTCACTATACAACCGTACGTGGGTACACACAGAAAAGCGTGTGTACGGTTGTGTTTAATACATATTACACAGCGCGCTCGGACCCCGTCAATATTTGTTTAGGTTTCAGACCTACCGCGGCATCGGTTCCGAGAACGGGTAGCGTGGATCTTATTGAATCATGGTGTACGATTTTATGGGGGAGGTGGCTCATGTTTGACGCGCCGAGCGATTCCTTACTCACGGACCATTTCATTTAACACTGTCACTACACTATTTCAAATGTAGCGCATCGATATTCTAAAGTATTCTAATCAAATTCACTATCAGCAATAAGGCTTTTACGTCTAATACAAAAAACTCTTACAATCCACTTACTTTAAGAGAGTAAATACATAATCTATAGATGTTTTTATCTTAGTAACGGAATGAATTAATGAGCAGGAAACCTTTTTTTTGTTTGTGTGGGTATCTTCAAAAGATACCCTGCTTCTGGAGAGAAGTCAAGATTATGTGAGATTCTTACTAAAACCTCCTTGATGGTCTGTATCAGTGCATTCGGAGAGGTCCCGGGATCTCTTATAGAACGCACCGGTGCCTTTCCACACTTTCTGTTACACATCTCAGAGGAAGAGTCTAACTCTTCTAGGCACCATCGCTGAGCCATACGCTGTCCCACGCAGGTTCTCTTGTTGAGCGATCCCCCCACCCTCAAAGCCTCCAAAACTTTACTCTACACCTCTATACCCTTTAAGTGGCCTTCTACGACAGGCAGGGCTTATCTTAGTCTTATTCTTACTAGCCTGAGACTACAGGGCTGAGGGGCTGGTGCGGCCATTAGCATCGCCGAGCAAGAAACCCCTAGATGCGGGCGAGTCTAGAGACCAACCATTCGGTCGTCTGCACGGATTGACCATGATTCGCAACCGTACAGGAATATTGAGAAAACTAAAGCTTGCACCGAGTCTGGTCTTGGTGGTGTTAGACACTTTCCTATTTCGCTAGTATATCTTGTGAATGTCAGTGAAATACAAATCGGATGTTGTATATCCACAGTGGATAAACTATTGTCTTTTATTTCTCTATTTCACTTGTCAAGGTTCAGAGTTTATATTTAGACAATGAATGATTACTATTACTAATAGTATCTTGGCTTATTTAAATAAATAGTTTGATTATTAAATATATATTTTACTGTAGCTGTAATAAAATTTCGACGAGCGAATATGGTTATGTGAAAATTTCCTGACATCTTATTGTTATATTATTATGGGGAGAAGGTCTTATTAGTTGCTTTGTTTTACATCGAAATGTATATAGAATATTCATCGCTTCTGTATATATAGTATAATACTATTTGATAGCTTGTTATAGGATAGATATGTACAGAAAAATATAATTTTTTGCAAGGTAATCTTAAGGTAAACTTATTATATTTGTACTTCAGTCGCAAGCAGTCGACTATTCGTCAGCTATATGGTGACGAAACGTCTTGACAATGTTTCGAACATCAAGGCCGCTTTATCAACGTTATTAACAAACGCCGCCTGCCACGGACGTCAAGTGAAACTATTTCTGGGAACAAACACTAGAAATATTTATCATTAATTATCCATATCATATCGGAATAAATTAAATAAAGGTTTTATCTTCACGATAAACTCTTATGCGCTTCGCGGTTATCATATTCACATCGTATTATATGGCTCCGTAGCGCAGTGGTCGTAGTTTCCATCTATAAGTCTGGAGTTCATAAATATTTGGTTGCTAACACTTAAGTAGTATATAACTAAAACTTATAACTGTAAATTAATTATAAAACAAAACCATAGTTAAAGTTAATTTTTAAACTCAGCGGTTCTAAAGTTATTCATCAAAACATCACACAAAGGAATCTTGGTTTGAACTTTGTTTTAATGTATTTACACCGATATTTTGTTCGGTTCGTTGATTCAATTCTAAACCGGAATATCCGGTATGGTATTTTTATACTAAAGATCTTACATTTATGGTACATAAGATGATATTTCACATCCGCGAATTCGAAGATCTAAACAAGCTGTAAATGAAGACAGTTGAACTACACCGTACCAGTTACACAATCACAATTATATACACAAATCTAACAGGCGTTAACATGTTAAACGAATTTGTTCAGGAAGGAAATTTATGTTAACCTATCATAAATGTAGAGATTTGCTAGGTAGAAGATAGCTTTCACCGAAGCTTTAATATGATGATATAGATTAACCAAAGAGTCGTGACTCCTGACAAGATGTTTTCTATATACGCTATGGCTAAATACATTATCGTTATTATATACATATTGACGTTTACTACTGTATATATTTTCTTAAATATGAGTATACGAAAACATTCGATAGAGTTAGTAATAAATTGATATTTTAAGACTTGAATAGTTGATCATAGCTAATATAATTTCACTATCTATAACAGAAACAGCTATATGAAAATAATTTCGATGAGAATGAAACGTTTCTGTCATATAATAGCTGTTATAGCGTAATTGAATACATGTTAGTTGTTAGTTTTTATTAGTGTTCAAACATAAAATATTCAATTCTGTGCTCGTTCATTACTGTGCGGCGTAATGACTGAAATAAAATGTAGGCGGTCATTATAGTTAGATAAGTGAAGCGGGTGACACTCATTACAGTAATTCTATGCCGGTGGTTGAATTGCTGACAAGTTGTAAAGGTATTCCGCTCACTCTGCCTATTGTGAAATACTCTAACATGTTAACGATCTAAAGCGAAAAAACGTAAAGCTGCTTTTCGAAAATATAACAGCTTTTAATTTCAAAGTTTAACCGTCTTTTCTCTAACAAAGTTCATCATCATCATTTAAACCTTCTCTCTTCTCTATCGATTTGCAGCACGTGCAACAGTGCTACGCTGCCTGTCTACAAATTCTCAATTATTTTCACCAAGTCGCAGGAGATCAGAAGGAAACTGGTCAATAGTTTCCTTGTGATAATAAAACAGATATGAAAGAAATCATTATTGTTATTAACGGTATTACTTTTGCCACTGTTGATAATTTTGTTTGTCCAAGCTGATAATACGAACCAAAAGTTGCCCTGCTGTCAACAACTTGACACCAGTTAGGATGATATACATAACACCACATTATGCTTGTCAGTATTAGACGAAATATAAAATCTAATTTCACTACGTACAGCGCATTTCAAACCGGAACATAGTAATGTTTACACAGTACTGTTTAGCAGCAAAACAGGATCTGCGGTGTTACCCAGTTAGACGATCTTTGGCAATACACCGTTATCACTAGTAAAATTTGTAAAATCTGTAATCTTCATCGGTTTTTGAACCCTTCATTATAAAAACCATCAAAAACAGGAAATAGCATATTTATTGAATGCTCCAGCTTCCTGGTTTGCGACTTTCGATAGGCGACGATAGGTCTTTCACCGACGCGTAAGCCTGATCGTTTGCCTGTTTCCTCATTAAAATCTACATAAATATAAGAAGACAGTAATATATATAAGATTCGTATGTATTTTTATCTATAAAAATAAATTAATCGTTACTAATATATGAACTCGTTCTGATCATCCCAGTGCGGAACTTTTAAACTAACCCAAAACATTACTACTATAAATATCATCTAAGTGGTTATAAACTCGTTGAATTACTCACACAAATTTATATAGAAACTCATAAACTTACGACACAGTTCGTAAACTTTGCATTAATATTTCAATGAGCTTTTTTTTTTGTTTAACATTTTAATTACTCGAACCCCATTAACTGAAGATGTTAAATCTAAAGCTTTTACACTGTTATGAATGTAAACTTAGTTAAAATGTGAATCAAAATATCTTAAGTGTCTTTATTCAGATATATTTTGATTAAGAAGATTATTTGTAACCTTCTCAAAGTTCTACTCCTCAGTTACTTAGCTTACAATTATTAAGGTGATAACGCTGCAGCTTTTAAAGTTACTAAGCTACACGATACATGGTTCAAGGTAAAAGTGTTGCTGAGTAAACATTCTAATTAGCATTTAGTAATAATAGTAACAGTGAAATACAAATGATGAAGGAAAACATCGTGAGGAAAACTACAAATGAATTAGAATTTATTCTAAGCTGTGTGTGAAGTCACCAACCCGCATTGGGTCCGTGTGAGGACTATAGCCCTTTGCCCTCATAGAGGCTTATGGCCCAACAGTGGGGACGTATATTGGCTGTTGAAAAAACAATAGTAAGCTTTCATTTATTATCCCCCATTTTTATAGTGTATTAAAGTAGCTATGATCATATGATGACCAAGCTGATATAGCCCTTTTTTTTCCTGGTGAAATCCTACATTGGATACCCTTCTGCTGTGGGGGCAACAGAGGGGTTATGTCGGACTCGTACCGGCTAAAACCCCACGGTGTACGTCTCAACTCTTTTAGCCAAAACCACAGGAACGCTTTCGCACACAACCATGGTCTCGACGGCGAAAGGCCATAATGAGGCCGCATCTCGGGGTGAAACTGGAACTCTCCACCCCATTTACCAGTAATAGGCGGAAGTACCGCGCGCTCCATCTCGAGGCCTAACGTACTTGGTAAGGGGTTCCCCGAATCCGCCACCATGGCCTCTGTTATGGAGGTTATAAGGCGTGGAACATCCACCTACGACGCCCAGGTACCTTCGTACGGATTGCGAGATGGGTGTTTTTCTCTCGCTCCCTCTCTGCAATCTCCTTTTGCGAAATTTCTTTCTCGCAGAATGTCAAGCCAGCGTCCCACGACGACACTACTGATCATGGCTTCAATAAGACCAAGCAGCGTGAGATCATCCCCTACAAAAGCCGATATAGCCTTAACGTCATCACAATACTGAAAATCAACAGCTCTTATAGCAATGAATATGATAAAATCATTAAATTTATAAATAAATAATAATTATTCTAATTAGCACCCTTGTCATTAATTTCTATTCTAACATAACCCTAGTCCTTATCATCCTTATATGAACATCCTGTTCGGTAGTAATCTGTGTGCAACAGATTATAACCTGGCATTAGATATATACAGGCTTTAAGCCATTTAGTAAATCTTGTGTATTATTAATAATAATTAACAAAGAGGCTTTGTTTTGTTAAATAAAAGTTGTATTATTAATTAATTTATTAGTTGGTATCTTCTGTAATAGTATTTTGTATTAGTGAATATATTGTACTTCTGTCTCTGTCGTTTCGTTAGGTTGATGTCGTAATGTATTTCTTGGAGGATGCATGGTGTAATGTTTGTTATTTTTGCCTGATTAAACTTCCAAGAAGGCAAGTACGTAAGTCGAGCCAGTTAATATAAATAGTTTTAAAGCATTCCAATAACGTTGGAGTCGGTGAAATTGAAGACAATGAGCACTTCAGGAACTCGGCGAGGCGGACCATCGCGGAGTACAGTCGTGAACAATTAAGCTAAACTGCTCCACGTCTAGGTATAATTTGCTCGTCAGGTCCCCACCCCTCGCCTTTCTCAGGGCTGCATTCATTCACTTTCACGACTGCTATATAGTTCGAAGGTTCTTAATTAGATTATGCTTAATATTCTTTTGTCTTCGTTCAAAAACAATTTAATCGTCTGCAATCGGTAAATGGACCTCAAACGTACATAATTGATTCTCACATAGTGACTTGAAGTAATATCCATATTTTATGGTGTGCCACGTCTTCTAAAACGAATTAACTTCCGCCTCTGTGACACAGTAGATTTTCATGCCACGTTTTTTTTTTAATTTTTAATCGTCATAGTGACGAGACTAGCGATACGTTCACCTGATGGCACGTCTGGTCAAAGCAAAGTACTTAGGATGATTTACACCACATTACGCTCATCTTACGAGATGAGTCGTTAAGCCTCATTACCCTAGTAAGTTCAACAGCTACAAGTCTTTCAAGCCGGAAAAATTACTCCATAAATATGATTGGTGGGAAGGATTTTTCGAATATACTTTAATGCCACCCTTATATTTTATTCAAATTGTTTTAGGTCGGTTCCATCAAAACCGTTTCAGGGACTAGACGCTATCGATACCAAAAATCTAGTGTTGGTTAAATTGATTTCCATTACCTATTTTGAATAAAATCCGTTTTTATTCGAAATACATACTTTAAAAAAACATTTTAAAAGATTCATTTGTGTGTGAGTAGCTTTTAAATAGCTTCAGGGTTTAGCTATTTTTTTTATAGGAAGAGTGGAAAAGGAGCAATCAGTCCACCTTGTGGAATATTATCCTTGACGCCCATATGCAGTAGCTTTTAAATCTTTAGTTTTGGATTAGATCTATATTTTTGCAAAAATAAATAAACTACAATATTTACCACTACCTTGCGTTCCTAGAACCGAACATCAAACCTAAGGAATTTGAAACTACCCTTTGTCTAATGGTGAACATCAACAGGCTGAGGTGGTGATATTGAATTTACTATCTCTTGGTACTTGTATTAATTGACTTAATCTACGTTTTATTGTCAACAGGTAAATTCGAACCGCATCCAGCTGCAAGCTTCAACATGGGCTACCTTGTAACACCATACCCTTACCCCAACGGTGGGGCGCATCCACTGCCGGTCTCTATGGTAAGTCCTATATTCATCTAAGAGTATAATTATTTTCACGGATATCCTATAGTACATATTTTTTAGGTTTCATCCGCAACATTCATATTTTCTTCCAAGTGTAATATGCAGTAAAGAAAAAGTATTTTATTTCGGTTGGATGGTTTCTTACTGTTATCGCAGAAATCAGGTATAAGTCAACTTGCAAGGGAACACTCTTTAAAAGTCTACCTAGAACTTCACCTTCTTACCACTTGATATATACCTTCAGTGTATATATTATAACTTCAGCTCCTATTTCTTTACGCAATTGCACAGGGAAATAACCATACAGCTCGTCTGATGTTTGACAGTCAATGTAGCCTATAAAGACTAATAACACCAGGTATTGATGGTTAGACCCTGAAGAATTAAGATATGATAGCGAAAATAACGTTCCCGTAACTACCGCTATCATATCTCACAAGCTAAATGGTTGTGTATATAAAACCAAAGCTACTTTAATATCACTTAAAAGCATGTAAGTAAATTCTATTTTATAAATATATATGTAGTCCTAAGCAATGCTGTTATAGCGACATATTTACATTATGATGTACCCGTATGACTAGCTAGTCAGACGGGTTGGGAATAAAACCTACCATCCACCAAATTCCTAACAAGTAACCGAGATATCGGACTAGTAACCTCAGTTACAAGGCAAGTGTTTAGCCACTACACTACTGAAACTGATTTTTTTTATCCTATGAACAAACGAGACGTGAGATGTTTATATGATAGTAAAAGATAACATCATCATCAGCTTTTGTTTAACCACTGCTGGATGTAGGCCTTTCCCAATGTCTTCCACCAAATGGGATCCACGGGTTCTCGCATCCACTCACTTCCGACCGTCTTTGTGATGCGTCGGTATATCTAAAGGAAACGCGTCCTACACTTCTGCGACCTGTACGTAATAAGTAATATGCCTTCCCAAAACAACGTGGCGCTAGTTCGTATCATCCTACTGTTCATCATACACTACACCACATTGTGCTCATCACCTTGAGTCACAAAAAGTCTCGTTATCTTAGTTACTTCACTAGTTAAAAGGACCTTCAAAACGGAACACAGTAATGTATGCACATTACTGTTTGGCGGCAGAAATAGAGGCTGCGGTGGTACCTACTTAGATGATCTCCGATGACAGAGGCTAGATGATTAATAGAGAGATAGAGTGATAACCGTAAGAGTGAACTATTGTTAATAACTCTTCAAATACGTAATAATGAATTATTGAACAACATTATAGCATTATAGCAAACATAATAGCGTGCAAGTAAATCATTTATCACCAGGTATTTCTGGCGCGCGCAACAAACACTTGGAGATATTATATATCTTATATTATATCTTATCTCAATTATCTGTCATGTCCGACTGTGAAACACGCCGATTATGCACTTTCGATACGTCACTTCTGTGAAGTGTCCCGCACCAGTTTGTGGCCACCTGCTTTCCTTTTGCATCACAAAAAATAACCAGCTCAAAGTATATTAAATAGACGTGATAGATCACACACAAGCGCAATTTGGTGTAGTGTATATCATCTTAAGTACCGCCACATTGTTATGCACATCACCATCATTATCAGCCGATCGACGTCGACTGCTGGACATAGACCTCCCTCAAAGATCTCCACATCGATCGATTCTCCGCTGCCCGCGTCCAGCTGCTTCTCGCAACTTTTGCCAGATCGTTGGACCACCTGGTAGAGGGCCTGCCAGCACTACGTCTACCGGTACACGGTCGCCATTCAAGGACCTTAGTGCCTCATCGGCTGTCAGTCCTTCGAGCGATGTATCCTGCCCATTGTCACTTGAAGCTAACAATCATTTAACACATGCGTATGACTTAAGGTGAACGTCTTACTCGTCTCATCACATTGTCATATAAAAAAAATATCTTTATGCAGTATTTTTATATTAAGTTTTACCCTAAAAGCTTTACAACTTAAATTCTAAATATTTATCCAGTACATTAAGACACTAAAGTACAAATTTAATAATATATAAACATATACTAAACGTCCTATATCTATAATATATATCTAGAAGTATGGTTTTCATAGTGTTTTAATAGTCGACGAGCTATTTTCATTTGATTATTTCTCTGTAATAACCGCAGCACGTGTTGCGTCGTCTTCGAACCACGGACCCGCCGGAAATGGTTACCCAAACAGTTTTTATTTCTGTCTTCATCCTGCATCCAAACGCACGCTGGAATCACCCCATCGTATGACTTATTTTTGACGATTTTATTCCTCAGTGTAACATGCTAATGGGTTTATTGTCTGGCCGTTCCATTAAAGACTTTCTAGACCTTGTGCAATACGCCTCTGTTAGGCGGATGTCAGAATCGCTATAAATTCCAAAAGTTAGCAAATTGGAAGACGTACCTAACAAAGAATGATTAGGTATCATACTTTCATCACTTCTGAAGTCTAGATGTCATATTTTTTAATCCCCCGAATTTAATCTGATGGTAAGTGATAAGCATGAGTGTAGCGCTAGGTGTCTGGTGTCCCTTATCATCGCTTTACGACTAGATATTAAATCTCTTTACCACTATAATTTCACTAGATACGACACCCTTTAAACCAGAACACAGGAATATCCATACGGTCTTATTTTACGGCAGAAATAGACGCTGCTGTGGTGGATTTACCTAGATAGTTAATTGCACCCTCTTACATTATATTTTAGTAATACTTGAAGCAAAAAAAAAAATTAAATAGCTTAAATATAAAGGTTACGAATTAATTTCTAAGTATAATATGCTATAGTTTACTAATTTTTACTATACAGCTGCGATTTTTATTCATTTCAACATCACCATCATCAGCCGATAGACGTCCACAGCTGGACATAAACTTCCCTCAAAGATCTCTATCGATCATTCCCGCGCTGCTTGCCAATGGCTTCTACCCTTATCAGATCTTCATTCCACCTCATAAACCAACATGTTAATAACATTATGATTATTAATAATTCTATTAATTATGTTGTCGTTTCAATATAATGAATAAAATTTTCCCATACATTTAATCACCAATAGGAATATTTTAAGTTTCTATAACAAGTATTAAATAGCGTTTCTTATTATGAAGACGTTGAAGTGCTTCTAATACTGGAAATGTTTCCATTTACCGCCTAGGTAGGTGTGAGCACATATTATTATGTTCCGGCTAGTGAAATTAGTTAGATAGCGATACTTAACATCCTATGTCTCAAGACGACGAGCGCAATGTGGTGCAGTGTATAACAAATTGAGATTTATAAAATACAAATTTACTAAAGGGCACTTCGACCCCTGAGAATCGAACGGGCTGCGCAGTAACGCGACCCGTTCAATACCTAACCCTAAGCAAGCGAGTACGCATGCACGGCGTTCGCCATTCAAATCCTTTAGAAAGACGTAAGAAACGAAAAAAAGATCCTCCGGCGAAAATATGAAACTTTGACGCAACAGGTGGACATACGCCTGTCTCATTCTTTTCTACGCGACTCTAGGCTTGTTCTCTGTTGTACGGAAGCCACCCCTACGGTCGCCGCCCCCGCTCTGGGGCGGGAAATTTAAAGGAGGGGATGGGATGAAAACGCTTTTCTTTTTGCTCGCGGGGTGTGTTTTAGAGCTTTTGTCTGGGTGAATGCGGACGGCAATTTCGGGGTCGCTTGCTTTCGCTCCGCCGTGGGACTCGGGATCGAATGGTTTATTTCTTTTCAAAAAAAAAATTTAAAAAAAATATCGCCGTCATGCCGTAATGTTGAGAAAATTCTGTGATCATTACGTATTAATCACTTCGATGTTTCTATATTAACACTGCATTATTATAATTTCAGGTTATTGATATATGATAAGCGTCACAGAAATGCTTCTTAAACAAAAAATTATAAGATTAACTTCTTCACTTAGGAGTTAAAGCTGTGATTAAGTTCAATAGTACATTCTAGTACTATGCCCGACGGTAGTATTATATTCCTTGTTAACTTAAAATTTATTAACTGAATAGATCTACAACGGTATAAAGGTACGACTTGGATCTGACAAGAAATCTCCACGAAGGAAAATATACATATATGTAAAACTAATTAATTTTATGGAAACTAGTAATACGCCGGAAAGAGTCTCTGTTCAAAGTTTCTGATGCACTGGGGGTACAATGGAATATCCTGTATCAGTGTGTCAAAGGAAGCTAATGAGGTAAACAGGCTATCTGACGCAGAGCCGGCATCGGTGTCAAGGGTGATGCGGAATTGATGTAAACTTGCAGCTTTCAACTCTAAAGCATTTCAGTCAATCTCTGCGGGTGTACCCTCTAATTTGTTAACACAAAGTTCATTGAACTCTGGCTGTTGTAACTATTCAAACTTCGTTTAAGTAACTTTTAATGAAGTTCATCAGTTGATTGCTGTTGAGGATTTAGTTCAATTCATTTATATATTTAAACCTTTTAAAGTATATGTTAACTTTAACAATGATTCTCCAAATGAATTCCTGCTGAAGAAACATTTGATGGGAGTCGCTTATGAAGTAGTTCCATCTAATACTGGTTTTAATTTTACAGGGGGTTTACTTGCGTAAACGATTATGGAGGGTTGTTGTGAAACAATGGTAACAATTGACTGTCCGACAATGGGCCCTTCTTACATATGTATTGCAAGTTGCAATAAACTTACCAAGTTGAAAACATCTATGTTTATAGTATGTTATAATTTTTTTGTATTGCTGAAGACCGGATTAGTTTTCATCATACATCAGTTTGGAAATACACATCTCATAATAATGATGATATATTTCTTAACCTCAATAGGGTCACCAAACTACCAACGCTATTGAAAAATAAAGCATTTTCTTCTTTTAATTTGTTGTTCGCTATAAAAGATTCCGGTTTAAAGGGCTTTGCAGCCAGTTAAATTACTGAGGTAAGGCGACTTAACATCTTATGTAACAAAGCGATTAGCACAAGTTAGTGTTGTGTATACCATCATAATTAACGTCACGATGTTATAAGCAGGCGTATCACTAAACATCAGGTCAGCATCTGACTCGTCCCATCGCTGCGTGTAACAAAAAAAAATTCATCCGCAAGTTTCTTCCAGCTGTGCCAGATCAAAGTAAGAATATCTCATCTCCATACAGGACCATTCGTATTTTCGGTTTGCGAATTCAAAAGCGCCGATGTGTGCCGTCGCTGTATCATCACGCCTCATCACCGGCACGTAGCTCCGTGATCACCCACAGCCGGGCGAGTCGGTACGTGTAACGGTTTATCTAGACGTTATGGGCGTTGTTATTGCTGTGGTGTTTCGGTACATCGTGAGCACCAGTCTGGGGACCCGGCGGCCGTGATCGTGGCTTTGTATACATAAACATTTTTTAATAGCTTAACGTCTGGATAGATTTCTGTTAGATTCAAATACTATTATAAATCTGTCTAGACATTAAACGTTATCTAACATATGAAAAAGCAATACATAGGCTATGTTTTAAGGCAGTAATATATTTTGATAAGAAAAACTTATAATTGAAAAACAATGCAAAAGGAATGGATTTGTTACTACTTCTGACTGTGTAACTCTTTATTTGCACCAAGTTTTTACTGGTGGTAAGTCCTTCTTGTCGGATACTGTACAAGTACCAGCAGTTCCTAATTCTGCCGTCAAACAGTATTGCCAAACATAACCGGGTCCCGGTTTGAATAGTACTGTAAGGTAGTAGGCAACGTCGTCCAATGTATGTCATCTTAACTAGCGTCAGGTTGTCATGGTCTTTTACCATGAGATAAACATTTGACTCGTTCCATCATAGAAAAAAAATACCTCAGTACTGTTCTGTTTGCATTAGTTACAAAAGGTTTCTAATCTAGTCACAAAAATTCACGCCGTTTTAGCATCCTTAGTCGTCACATAGACTAATCCTATCGAAACCATGTTCCTAACACAAATCCAAAAATTCCCGGACAACCTCCCTTAAGTAGAGTAGGTTTTCAAACATTGAAATAATTGACTTTTAAAAAAAATAGGATCTTGTCTAAATTTAGCATCTCGTGTTTTCTGTATTATTGACATCCATTTCATTTAGTCTAGATAGAAGTAGTGTCGCTGATTCATATTGTCCCGATCCTACATTGCTGGGAAAAGAGCAGGAGGAAAGAAGTATTTGCAAATAGTAACAGAATTTTATGTATTTTATGTATTTTATACTAAAACAATATGTGTTTTCTTTATATATTTTAAATAATAAACGTCGTCTCCACGTCTGTTCCGCTATTTAAACAAAGATATAATTGGCATCGTTCAGGAATTACGGGAAGTCCTTATCGATTTCCATCGCCGTACGGTGCACCCTTAAAAAGAGCGTTCAATTCCCGTCTCCAATTCGTCTCCGATACCGGGCATAATTCCGTCCGGGAAAATCATTACACACGCCCCGGTAATTCGAATTTCGAGAGGCCCGCTACCCAACCCACTACCCTACCCTACTCGGCCCACCCTCCTCTACCTTCCACGCTGCATCTCATTTTCAAATACTATACTAACGGCTGAGCCCCGTTTCCTATACCACCAATCGCCGGCGGTGTACGCCAAAATGAACCCTACTCTAATCGGAATATAGCCTATATCTGATTGTTTCCGGCGGAACACGAGCATACCATTTGTAACTTTGTACTGTTAGTAGTAAAGTTAGAATTTCTTTGAGCTTTCTTCGGCAGCGCTGCCCGGATTTGGACTGTAACTACACGGGAGGGTAGGGGAGCGCTTTCCACTGAATAATATAGGGGAGATTTCCTCTCTTATTTTTTCGTGAATTTTTTATTTAAGAAAGGGATAAGATTTTAATGTGGGCGCTCGCAGCCTTTATTACTCGCGATTGCGAGAGATACCCTATTGTTGGGAGTCTTGATGCGTGTGGGGTTTCCGCTTAAAGTATTTTCTATGGCGGATGTATCTCGGGGACACCGGCTCCGCGCCAGTAATGACGTTTTAGGAGATTTCTTTTTTTATCCGCTGCTGTTTTGTCAGCCGCGGGCGCGTCGTAATCACCGTCTTTTTGCTTCATGTCAACTTTTTCAAATAATGGACGTTTGATCTGTCGTAGCATTAACATGACACGGTATTAAGCTTCCTTTAAAGCTCCATCATTTAAATTGTCTAAATTGAAACGTTATACATTCATCTACTTCTACATTCATTAATAAATTAATAGACAATAATTTTAACTGTAATTGTTAATCTACGAACCAATTACTATATAACAGGTAAGTTAATGTAATACTGAGATGAGTTCATCCGTTACTATTGAGAACTGTGTTCGCCTGCGTACAATAGTAGAATATAAACGAGCACATATTTTACGCTAAACCACCCAAGTTATTACATTATTAATAATTCATTGTAACGTTTCTTACTTGGTAGAAAAACTACCTTAAGTATTTCCATCGTATACTCAATCAGAAGCGTTATCTTAAGTGGTTTTTTTTATTTATTATTGAACTTATTTTTTTATTAATTTAAAGCCTAAAGAATCAAAGTATATGTGGTATGATTTATTTACTGATTAGGTCTATAATAAATAGTACACTATTACATTCACTAAAATAAACAAAGAATTCTTACTACACGATTGTTAAGGAGTAGACAGCATTCAATTTCGTCCTTTTTGTTTCGGACTATCTCTTATAACAAGTAGTAAATACTAGCTAGTATAAATATTAGTCCAGTTTCGCAATTTTAGTTTAGCTGGCCAATTTCAAACAGCAGTCTTCAAATATTACTATGTTCCAGTTTGAAATGCGCTGTAGGTAATGAAATTACTGAGGTAATGAGACTGAAAATCTTACGTCTCAGAGCGACGAGCATAATGTGATGCAGTATATAACATCCTAGTTAACGCCACTTTGTGAAACAAGTAGGACATTCACTTGATAATAAATGATACCCCTGCCCACAACAAAGTGTTAGTCAAAATGGTATTACACCACATTGCGCTCGTCGCCTTGAGACAAATTATCGACTCACATCACCCCAATACACTAACTACAGCGCTCTTCAATCCGGAACACAGTAATGTTTGCACATACTGCTTGGCGGAAGAAATAGGCGCTGCGATAGTTCCTACCTAGACGGTCTCCTGCAACGGAGACCTACCTTACTATCAGGTATACGTCATGCTTGTCTCTTCGTTTCCTTGGAACAAAAAAAAATTAAAAAATATACGTTTAACTAAGTTAAAAGTTTTGAGAATAATTTTGTTACTCATTATTACTAACAAATGTTTAAACTTGCTGTAAATTGTGTTAATACGGTTAAACATATTTTGACCTATTAAATTCCATTGAAGGAGTATTTCAAATGGAGTTACGAGTAACTATGGCATAAATTATTACACGGAGGATCGAGATACCTACTTAGCATACGATTAATCGCTTCGTGAATAGCAAAAAGCGTTTTGTACCTACGCGGTAAACTTATTCCTATTCATTCACACATTCCGAGAATCACAATCGACTCCGCGCGTCATCCGCACGAGAGCTAATCTCTCAACCTGTCGACTTGGGCTAATGATTATTCCGCTTGCAGTGATGAGAGCCTTCGGTAGCTCCGGTGCCGGAAGCTAGGCTACATTCCCCGGCGAAGCCTGCCCTTGAACCGGCCTCTAACAATGGCGATAAATGACGTGGTATAAGACACACGCTTTAGCGGTTAATTGTTCAAATAAGTAATGATCGATATTTTAGTTTTAATTTATTGTTTATTGCGGGTATTAGTTAGAATATCGGACTGAGAACAAAAACCCCAAAGTAATCGTGGTCACTCTTGCCGGAGACAGTCTATGTAAGCTCCAATTTTTTTTCCAAATAACGTAGCGTGCTAACTTTACTGTATTCTTGTTTGAAGGGCGGTGTCTAGTCAAATTACAGGAGTGGCAAAACTTACAATCTTGTGTCTAAGGGCGACAATAACTATTACTATACACTATTATTATATACTATACACTATTATATACTATTACTGTACACAGGATTTTCTTATAGGAAGAGTGGGCAACCGAGCGAACAGTTCACCTGGTGGAAAGTGATCACTGATGACCATGGCCAGTCGCAACACCAGACGAGGCGTGACTGCTTTGCCGACCTTTAAAGGAGGATGTAGATGATATACATATCATCAGGCAGGCGTATCACTTACCACACAAATTAACCTCTCGGAAGTATCCCAAAAAAATCTATGAGAAAATTTTAAGAATCTCTCTGTACTTTGAAAAACAATGGCTTCTTCAATCAAACTTCGTGATCATTTGTTTTTAGTACAAAAGTAGTATATTCTATATCTGCTTTATCAGCAAATGTGGTCATTTCAAGAATCGCTTCAGCTTGGCTTTGCAGATTGGTTAGATTCGCTAAATCGGAAGTTGGAATGTCGTTATTAAAGGCCCACTGTCGGCACGTTTAGGGATCGAACTTGCGGCCGCCCGCGCCGTCGCCGGCGCGATTCATATCGATGTAATTGTGTATTGTTCGCCGCGCGGATGGGGCACAGCGTAACGAGAATAATTAACACCTCCACCACCTGTTCCCGAAGGTGTTTAACTTTACTGATAGTCGATATATTTACTTATTATCACTAGTCGATAAACTGCTGGGTATACGCTGTCATCATCATCAATCGACGGACGTCTACTGTTGAACATAGGCTTCCTAAAAGATCTTGACATCGATCGATCCTGCGCTACCCGCATTCAGTTGCTTACCGCAACCTTCATCTGATGGGTGGCCTGCCAACACTGCGTCTTCCGGTACTCGGCCGCCAATCGAAGACCTTGGTGCCCCATCGGCTCTCAATCCTTCGAGCGATATATCTGCACAAAGCCACTTGAGAATAACTATTTTTTCGACTATTTCGGTGACCTTAGTTCTCCCGCGGATCTCCTCATTTGCTTTTAGACACTGCGGTCGTTGGGACAAGAATATGGTGCGAGATTATAGTCTGCATTTTAATATATTTACTATTTACAACAAATTAATTCACATGTGGCCTCTTCTTTTAGATATTTGGCTGTCATCAATTGGGGTGGATATTTCTACCGCCAAAAAGTAGTGTGCAAACATTTCTGTGCTCCAGATTTAGAAGGGCGTTGTAGTTGGTGTAATTACTGGGAAACAAGTTTTGACAACTTCTGTCTCAAGGTGATAAGCATAATTTGGCGGTTTGCTATTTTTTTTGGCAATTATAGCAGCTTCATTGGACTCAGGGTTCACGGATCTGGTATCCGCGATCTAAATATATATCACTTATTGAATAAAACGTAGTAATAACAGTTATACTAGTAACAGATGTTTGTTGCCGAAGACTGTCTAGGAAGCATCGCATTATTATTAATTATTGTACAAAAGCATGCAGTTATTTGTTATAGTGTAACTGTTAAGCAACTAGTCGCAGGTCTGGACTTGGGTCCATCTAGGTAGGTACCACCGCAGCACCTATTACAACCAACATACAGATAGTGCAAACATTACTGGGCTAACGAGACTCGACGTCTTATATCTCAGGCGATGAGCGTAATGTAGTGCGGTGTATACACCCTAACTCACGGCATATTATTATGAGAGCAAGAGTATCAATTACCATCAAGTCTTTCTTGTCTCGTTGCTTCTGTGAATAAAAAAAAAGCTGCAGTAGGAAAGTGTCTGCCAAGGCTAAAATATTCTTGCACATTCTTTAACTATGAACATGAACGACCAGTGGTAATATAGTCAGTCAACTTAAACCGACTGAAACTTTTGAAATTTTTGTATCTATAGCTTAATCTAGTCGCCTTTCATAACATCACCTACCCGCATATAAATAATCAAGCCCCGTAAGGGTTGGGGTGTCATGGCATCGCGGAGCGTGGAGGGGAGGAGCAGTAATACTTTTAAAAGCGTCATAGCAGTCGGCTCCCTTCAGAGGGCTTTGTGCGGGATCTCATTGTGCGTACAGTAGACGGGAAAAGTCGTTTTGCGAAATTAAGAAAAATTGTGTTTTCCCGTACTTTGATACGTCGGGATGCAGGAGCTTGAATGGGGAGATGCATTCCTGTGAAATCTCCTTATGTTTTGTTTGTTGTTTTTCGTTAATGCTTTGCGTACTCGCATCGTGGTACTAGTGAGAGGGTTACGTTACTTTTTAATGTAGACATTGAGCTTTTATTTTATATTTTCGTACAAGAAAATTGTATTTAATGATAAAGCAACTCACATAGAAGATATTTTCAAATACGCAATAATTTCTATTGTGGCGTGTATCCAGCGTCACAAGGGTTCAGTCGCGAATACCGCTGTGGACAGACGTTCATTACTATTCCATCGTCCTCTCACTTGACACTCGAAAACTAAAACAACCGAAGCTGATGCCTATATTTATAAACAAATATAGTACTATTAATTAGTTTAAACACTTAATATGTCGAAGGAAACCAGATCGCGAAGTCGTGTAGTGCTTTCATAAAAATCGTCTAAAATCGCCTAGACAGCGGAGTTGACTGTACATGCTAATGTTAATTTTCTTTTATTGATTGTATGTGAATTCTAGGATAATATATGGATACTGTTTGAACCACACGTGAGTTATTTACACGAATAAAACAACAAAGTCCCATACTATTGATATTCTTATTTGTTCTTGTAAATCGTTAATTAAATATAAAACTATGTATTATAAGTTAGAAAATACTAATTTAACAATAATCAAACGACAACCCCTAAGTCAGTGATTACGACTTCTATAATCATTATCTCCTCCTTACAGTTGAAAACCTTATTCATTCAAACATGATTATTCTTATGTTATCTATATACTTGTTGAAGATTGATAGTTATATTAAACATATATTTCGTGTATATTAAAGTTTATAAAGTAATTGTTTGTGCAGACAAACTGTCGTCTTGTATAATATAACCCGCAACCAAGTATTCCACAAAAGCAGTTTCGCAGCATCTCCATTCCGGTCTCACTGAATCATTTTGAATAAGTTCGCACCAGGTCCATCCTCGTCGCTGCACATGGTAATTGCCTAGAAAGTCCTATTTCGATGCCCCCCATCGCCCCCACCCACACCTTTGCCCCGTGACACCACCACAGGGCGGAAAGTTCTCATCTACATTCAGATAACAGTAGGGTAGTTTAATACCTATATTTTCTACAGTTTACTCGATTCTACTATTGATTATTTTTAACATTAGTACTAATTCCTGTAAAATATTTATATATCTTAATATACACTTAAATATATGATAATCATAATATTAATTCTCCAACCGTTTTTTTTTTATTTTTAGTTTCCCTTGATAATATTTTTCAGGACTTTACTTTATCCTATCATTTACATTTTAACAATTTACTTACAACATATTCTCTACTAATTTATATATATATGTATATATATATATTTCCTTTATTTATTTAATTCACATTTTCTATATGCTAAGTATCTAATATTTATAGAAATACACAGAATATTATTGTCGCCATATGTATAATATAAAGTACATTTACGTATCCTTATTTATATTGTTTATTATCATACATATATTCTCCAACCGTTATAATTGAAACTGAATTAATAATATTTGTTCATTTTAATGTTTAAAAAAAAAAAAAATAAAACCCTAACCGCACAATAAGAGAAACTATCGATACAATAACGCCCCTATTATAAACTACTTGAGAGTAACAGATTAACCCTATCCGTATTACGCGGTATAACCCTTAAGCGAGCGTTCAATTTCACACAAGTGTTGCCATAAATGAAAATATTAAATCCAATTTACAAGCTTACCCCATACATTACCCCTCGATCATCAGCACGACTGTATAAAAAAAAAAAACATGAATTATGACTATTATAAGCTCTCCAATCCATTGTGCAGCGTAGTCAATTTGTTGTAAATACCGACCCCGCTTATTTCGCCGCAAAAAAAAAAAGAGAATATGATTTTATGGCAGGTTAAATCTATTATAAGTGGTGGGGGATTAAGTTATGTTATATTTGTGTTTGCGAGGGGCAGTTAACGAGGTATTTGACGCCTCCCGGCATCGCGTGCGCGTCGCGGGCGCGCTTGTGCGGGGATAACCTGTAATTACGACTTATCTCGCCGTTTAAGGACTTTAATAAATGTTTGTTTTCCTGACAGGTGAGTTATGACGACAACCAGTGCTTTGCTTTTTGCCTCCCCATCCGTCCTCTGGGATTTTTTAAATCCCTGCAACTTTTTCGGCGCATATAAATTACAAGGTTTAATGTTCATCTTGTTTTAATTGCACCACTGCTTCCAAAGGTGTAATGCTTTTGAAGGAAGTCGTGTAATTATTCGATTAGTGAGTAATTTTATAAGTTAAATAAATACATGTACAGTACATTTCAATGTGCGACAAATATCTTGTTTTTTAATGGTCCTTTGCTCGTAATAATTTATTGTTATAAGCACGGCGGCTACACGGCGATAAAAACTAGAACAATGTACTTTAAGGATAAGTAATCATTTAAAATATAGTTATAAGTATGTAGAAGTACTTGATTTTTTTAAGTGTATTTATAGCTAAGCCTATCAACTCATACTTAACAAAATAGCCGGATAAATGGCTTTGATTTTATCCTTAATAGAGAAGATCCTGAGTACCGGCTGCGAGGATATAAAGTGGGCTGTATATTAATAACTATTTATAGATTAATCAAGTTCTTCATTATTTGAACATATGTGACATACGGCAGGATTTGTATATACATAAATATAATATAATATATCCCAGGAGCATGACACTGAATTAATTTCCATGAGATCGGAAATCAAAGGAAAAATTCCCAGGAGGCCGAGCGTCCTTAATGTGCCCATTCGCCGGACAAAGCGGATTATTTCGATGTTGTCATATCTCGGGCCTATTAACATAATGCGGTGACGTGATTCCCTTGTCACTGTCCTTTTTTTTTTTGTGTCCGATGTTTTCACGCTCCCATCTCTGTGTGCGGTCTAATGGAAACCTTATAGGTTACGAGCATTTTAAAGTTTCTTTCGAAGGAACTCCGCTTTATATTTGTGAGGAATAATAAAAACGTTGCATTTGTTGTTATTTTATTGTTTTTTGGTATTCAAGCGATCGTTTGGTTATTTACATAGGAAAGAAAGTAAATTAAAATAAAACGAAAATGGATTTTTTTTCTCTCACTTATACTCAATCATTAAATCTATGTATGTGTACGAGTATATTTATATTTCGCACATAAATAACTGTAGATTTTTGTTTATATTAGATAATGCGGTAAGATCCTTATGTCATAAAAGATAGTACTTATCAGACTAGCGAAGGTTAATGGTCAGTTAACCATATATCGGCCCTAACACTTACGAGGCGGAACAGTTAGGTGGCACTCATAACTTCGGTCCACTCCTTGATGTTGCCGATCCATGATTTTTTTTCTACGACTCACTAATTAATGTCACTATAAATCTCATATTATTTAGTGATAATACGATTCTCATATTTACATACTAAAACCTTGCCTTTGTAAAATCGAATGTTTGTATTATAATTTCCAGCGAATATGAAAACTTCATAAGCATTCATTACCCTACAGTTTGAGGAAAAGGATCGCTACACATTCATTACCTGTACGCTACCACAACGTTTACTACAAGTTCAAGAAAATTAGTTTACCATACAAATTACCTCTTTATTTACTAAACACAAAGCTCTTATACGGCGAAGCTTCATACCGCGTCATTGAAATTACGACGATTAGCGTCTACCCTCAGTTTACTCACAAAATACACAATTACGTAAAAAAGGAAAAGAAAATAAAAGAAAAATTAAATAAAAAAAAAAATACCCCTCGCCGCTTAACCCGACAACATTGTAAACGAAAACAACGAGCCATTACCGGCGCACTTGCTAAACGAGCCCGCGTTTCCCACAAAAACGTGTTTTTAACGTTAATATTTAAGGGTTTATTGTTGCCGCGAATGCGCGCCCCACGGACTAACCTAATGGGCGGACTCCGCACGTAGCAAAAATCGATTCACCCATATTTGTTGTTAATTATAGTCGGTTGAGCCGTCTTTCCGCCTCCGCTGCTCCGAATAGGATTTGAGACCCCTCCCTGGTCCAATTACAGGGTTCTCAAAAGTCCACCCTCCACCGCCGCCGCCGCCGCGGCGCGCTCTACCCTTCTCCCCGTTTTTAGATCGAGCCTCGTTTTAATGACCTCTCGAGCTCCCGATGTTCATTTGTCGCGAGGGTTTTGCCTACGATTATTTTCCCATTTTTACTCCCATGTAGCATTCGAGATTCGAGCACCGCACAAGTCCTCGGGGCCGACTCATTTCTAATCTTTGCTTTTCTTGCAATCATTGGTTCAGGAACACAATGAGTTACCTTAAGTAGGTAGATCGTAATTTGGGTAACGTATTATATCAAAGTATACTTACTGTTACATTTTTATTTCAAGTCAATTCTTACTCTAATATAAAGAATTTTTACTGAATATACGGAATACTTGTAGATTAACCGGAGTCCAAGGTCTGTGACGAACACCAAGTATCATTTATGTTAGTTACGACTGTTGTTTACTTAATGTTAATTAACAAAGCATAACTTTATTCATATACCGATTTCCACAGATAATAGACTTTAACGAATTAACTTGGGAGAGTTTAAAATTTACTAGAAGATTTTAACGAAACTCTCAAATCAAGTATCAATTATATAATTTTCAAGTTTTATACATAACATATGAAACATTCCAATACACTTTCAACGAAGGAACATTTGTTAACTGACTTGTCATTGAAATAATCGTCTTTATTAAAATGTTAACAATTTCTTAACTTCAATGTATATTTGGTACATAAATTGAAAAGGATATTAAAGTAAAAACCTAAATCAAACTAAGAGTACAGCAAACAGAAGCCAAATATGCAGCGCGATGAATGAAACATTTTTTTATGGAACTCAACCTGTGCAGTGGGTACAGCCGTCCTCGCTCCGCATTAGTACGATCTTTTCTAATTGTTGGAGGGTTGCGGGACACCCCATATTAAAAAATTGTCCCCATTAGTTGTGCTATGAAGTATTTCGCAACGAGGGGCGCTTTTGTGCCATTTGTTTGGAATCCTGTAATTTTCTATGATTCTGCAGTTTGCCCCGGTTAGGCACTGTAATTGCGCATAGGGCCCGACATATTAATTCTGAATTACTAACTCCCTTTCCAGCCTTTTGTTGCACGGTTTTAATCTTCACTAACATTAAATCTATTCAGTATGATGTAAACAACACTTCAATAAATTCCTCGTGAAATAAATATGGATCGGTTTACAGAATATATCTAGATTTTGAATCCAGTTAACATTATCTTTTGGAGGTACAACTTTTAATACCGATAGACAAATCATAAATGCTATCAAACAAAATGCTATTAAACTAGACTTTACGTACGACATACGCGAATCGGACATCATTCGAATAAACAAAAAGATTCTCTCTTGATATCTACTAAACAAACAGCAATGAAATGAAACCAGAATTGAATCCAAACACAGTGATCTTCATATACAAACATTTCACATTGTGAACTCCCTGTACTATATCTTCCCAGGCTTTGCAAGGGTTATTTTACATCAAAACGTCAGTATTTCAAACTTTAAATATAAAGGGATAAGATGTAAGCATCCCTCGTGGACCAGTTGGTGGACTGTAGATTTAACAAAGAGACGTTTTAGAATGCGAGTACACGACATGTGTCATCACATCATGTCAATGGAGGGATTATGATAACCATCGTACGGATGTCATCTAGCTTGGGGAATCACCCTTTGCGATCTGAACATCAACTTCGAAACTATACGGAAAATAACAGCATCCTATAACCTACGAATGTAGGAACTTTAAACTGATAGCGGTAAGGTCGAAATCGTGTTGTAGTAAAACTGCGAGGGTGATCCTCGAAAGACAATTTAACCCTAAAAAATGGTGCATCGACATTAATCCGCATGTAATATCGCAAATTTGTCGACGGGCCGGCGAGCGGGCCGGGACGGGCCCATCTGTCGGATGGGACGCAATTCAATTTGCTGCTATTACTGTTAGGACAATAGACTCCAAAATGCACCCACTTCATTGGATAAGAGAAAGCAGAAATTTAAAATTTTCACAAATTATTGTACACATCTGTCTTTTGGTTCTTCTCCTTGAAGTGCCTCACCAACTAGTGAAGGTTGGCGATCAGTGTGATACAGTCCTTTCTGTCTCTGATTCGGCGGGACAATTTGTACGCTCCAGGTATGCCAGTCCATCTGATATTCCTCAACCGTGACTTTTTCCTTCTGTATTTCAGTTACGAACTGAAAATTTTTTATTACAGTCATAAGCTTAATAAACCTTGATTAAATTTTTATAATTTTGACCGAAGGAATCCCATAGACATAAAATTCATATCTACTACAATAGGAACTGATGCAACGATGTTATAGGCAGATGTATCACCAGAATAAAAAAAAAAACTTTATTCAGTTTTTTTTAATACCATTATAAAAGATAATCTATTGCATTATTTTATATCTTCGACACTTAAAGCTCCCGGTTCCTGAACAAGGAAGTAAACTTGTGCCTCAAGTAACAGTACCCTCTCTTAGGTTTACGTTTACGTAAATTCAATATGTTAAAAATATAGGAATTATAATATTAATAAATTAAAAGAAATAATAATAAAAAGTCTATGCCTTTGTCTGTATGTTTGTATATATGTATATCATATTCAATGTTCAGTTTTCTTTTTGATTACTTTTAATTGGGATTCAATTGAGCGAGAAGCCGATATATTAAAAAACAATTGGCCTGAAAGTGTCATTACTGCTGCAGATACTCTGACAAAAGCTCTAACCCCAAAATTACAAATTAAAATATGTTGAGAGCTCTACCCCCGATACATAATAACCGCCCCAAATATGAAACGCTTAATAAAATTCACATAACTGTCGCGCGCCGATGAATTGATCTTTTTGACGTCTTATTCATACGGCGCAGCGGTTCACATGTCAGTGTCAGCAGCGAGGGGTGGCGGGTTCGGTACGTGGGGCTAATAAAAAATTTATTAGCTGTTTCAATGGAGACACGCGCCCGACATCTTCAGGTGACGACCACGGTACGGTGAACCCTAATTGCAAATGTAACTGTATAGCGATAGTTTTTTTTATTTCTTGCTTTAACTAAGCAAGTGATTGAAAGGATAATCAAAAGTTTTCAATATCAGATTTCGTCAGTTTAATACTGATTTTTAGATAAACCATCACTAGCTTGAGCTTGGGTATTTGTTGAAATTGCTTTAGTCTTACTTATTATTTTTACTTACCGTAAATGGAATGTAGGCGAGATTGACTCTCAATGAGTTTTCTACCAGCTAACTTTAGTTAAAGAGTAAGGATATAGGAAAGTAACATGGACCAAAGGAAAAAGTAAATCATTCATGTAAATATACACAGACAATAATATATATATATATATAGCTGTTGCAAAAAATTAAAATTTTTTGTCTTTCGAATCTCGTATTAATTTTTTATAACTACCCTCATCGTTATGCGTGAATAAATCGTAAAAAGTTCATTTCCAGTTAGGAGCGTGACGCGCGCTTATTTCGGTTCGCCGGCTCCGGCCGCTGATGACGGCCCGATGGGCGTGTGCTCATCGCCAGTAATGAGATCGGAGTGGGACACGCTGAGTAGGATTCGATTCCTACAACACAAATTTAAATTTGGCTCATAATGACGTTAATATAATTATTGTATTGGTTCTACGTTTCAACGCCTCAGGCCTCTGTTGCTTGGATACCGTCTAGGTATCACCGCAGCGCCTGTTTCTTCAGCCAAAAAGTATTGTAAAATCATTACTGTGTTCCGATTTGAAAGGCGCTGTAACTAGTAGTTACTGGGGTAATCTCAACATCTTATGTCTCAGACGATGAGCGCAATATGAAGCCACATTGTTATGGGCGGGTATTACTTACCATCAGGTGAACATCGCGCCCGTCTCCGTCCCTTCAAACTGGAACACAGTAATGTTTGCACACTACTGTTTGACAGCAAAATTCTATTATTTCATTTGAACTTCTCTAAGCACAGATATACTGTAGCGAGCTCCAACTTCCAAAAATCTGTCTGCATCTAGGTTCTAAATATAGACGTAGCGTGCCTGTTACTTAGCTTCCGGCTAGTCGAAAACTATCCGCTATCCACTGTCCGCATACTGATAACTTCCGCCCGACGCCTCGTTTGATTTGTAAGGCTTACGGACTTATATCCGTTGATCATCTGATAAGATATATTTCTATTTTGTCTGCACAATGGCGTTGACCAGACGGACGCCTTAGTAATAGACGTTTGTGAATGTTCGCCGTAGACCTAGGTACAAAACATCACAATACCTATTTCCGCCGCAAAACAATAGTGTGCAAATATAACTATATTCCAGTTTAAAAAGCGCTATAGCTAAAGAAATTACTGGAGTAATGAGACTTCACTTGTGTTCACATCTTACAGTGCTGTGTATGTCATTCTAAGGGCATGTTATCAGGCGAGGGTGCTTTACTACTCAAGTTATGAAAGTTAAATACAACTGAAAATTATGTTTCAACTTAAGTATTCTTAGATAGTTTTTCTCTTTTATTTATCGTTATACATTCTTCACTATTTTGCACTGAAATAATAAAAAAGAGTAAATTGTACTATATATGTAAAGAATATTAACTATTTGTTTTATGGCTTTATTATCATAATTTTGGGGTATAAGGAGCTAGGCGTAACAACTCACAGGACTCAAGTCAACCTCATGCTCGTGGTGAATCCTGCTAATCAACAAATCATACTCTGGCTCGCACTAACCCAAATTGGGCCAGCGTGGTAGGAAATGGCCCAAATCGCCCCCTATACGGTATAAACGAAGGTCGCAGGAAGCCGTTGGATAAGGGTAGGAAAGACCAATTGATGAGAAAATCTTTGGAGGTTGCCTATGCCCAGCAGTGGACGTCTATTGGCTGCTGATCATAATTTCAGCTTATTGCTGTTCACTAAAGACCTCCACTATTTTTGGAGTAATTGCGATTTAACTCTTCAGAAATTATCTATTGTATGTTTTATGTTGGATTGTATTTTTATTGATACCGGAAATCGATTAGGAAGGTTCATCACCAGCAATTATAACTCTGCCTGCGACTTCTAGTGTATTTTACTTTAGATAATTGCTAAAGGTAAAGTCTATTTCAAGTCTATAAAAGTTTAATCTCATTATTAAAGAAAGCATCAAATTTCAAAAGTTATGCTCATCTCATAGCTTAGTTATAAAACGTAATTTAATACTAAAAAAGAAAATATTTAGTAATATTCATAATGATTCCTAGCTCATTACTAAGACCTATCAATTAATCAGCTAGCTTTATCCAGATATGGATCTGTCTAGCTTTAGACAAGGCGACGCCGTCTCGCCTATGTCGAATGTCAATCAACCACTTCCGAATCGATTCCTATATATGAAATCGATAACCGTTAACTTAACTATGTTACACTGCCATAGCCTTAGTAAGATAGATATAGTTTTTATTCGATCTTAAGTTAATTATGTAATAATTTCAAAATTTAATTAATTATTAGGCTAGTACAAACGAGCAACACGTGCGTTTGCTAGAGAATGAGACGTCTGCTTATAATAATGACACTAGTTAGGATGATAAACACTACACCACATTGTGCTCAACGCCTTGAAGATGTTATTTTACTCGAGCAATTTATTAACTATATCATCATCATCATCATCATTAGGTGACCTCTTTAAACTGAAGAGAGCACTTCTTCTTCAACTTCCGAACTTCGACTCGATCGTTCAGGAATTGAAACATATCCATGCTGTATTCTTACATAACAATTTTTCCTTTTCACACCTACTAATTTTTTTTATATTGTTCTACGATCTGACTACAGCATTTTTTTTTTTTTGTTACTTTGTGACTGCACACAGTTTTATTGAACATACCGCCCCTCAAGGACATGGTGCATTAAGCCGTTTATCAAACGCTTAATCGAGATTTCATTCACTGATTGTAACTAGAATACAATTATTATACAGATTATCTTTATTAACTACAGCTCTCTTCAAACCGAAATAGAAACTTTTGTATGCTATAGTTAAGTGACAAAAAGAAACTAATGGACGATCTAACTAATGTATAGATCGTTTTCGATAATAGAATCCTTACTACCAGTAACTAAATAAAAATCTTTTGTATTTAGGAAGATTTTTACTACCAAAAAAGTGACTTTAGAACAAATCTATCTTTAACGACAGAGTATATATCCTACCTAACTATACTTATATGAAATGATTATCACACCTGTTGTCATTGCATTCGTCTATCGGATTGGACAAACCACAATCAACCTTTATTTCATATAGGAAATAATACGTTATTTAAAAATATCAAATAAATCAACACACTAAAATCCGTTTAATAACTTCACAAGTTCTTAAGCAAAATATTTGCATTATAATATATCTGAGCCCACAAGTTACTCCTGACACATTTACCAAGTGCGCGGAAGTGAAATTTCATATTCCCAAGCACTTGGTGCGGAGACGAAGTGGCGACCCGCGAGCTGCAAGACCCGGTCGCCTACTTAGCATAAAGCATCACCCAGTTCCATTCGAACGATAAACCTTAGCCTTTTCACCTAAATCCACACTTGGAGCCCGCATTCGGGACCTCAGCAGACGGGAGCGGTGAATTTTTTATGCGCGACGAACGCGAGCTTTTAAAGAAACCGTCTGCCGTCTGCCGCCACCGGGGTAACAGTTTTGGCTAAACGCCTGCCTTTTAAAAATTCATCTCCTCTCAAATGTGCTGATATAAGAAAGCATTTGCCAAGTAGCTCGCTGGCCTAATGGTTAGAGCGTGCGGCTTTCATTCCGAAGGTCGGGGGTTCGAACCTCGGCATGTACCGATGACTTAATATTTAAGTTATGTACATTTGTGAACTTTAGTTACAACAGCGAGATACAAACGGTGAAGGGAAACATTGTGAGGAAACCCGCACACTGACATCATCTTTGTGTGTGTGTGGTGGCCCCAGTAAAGTGGCAACAGCCTCGCCCCCTGTTACATGGGACTCAATCTGACTACATCTGGCGAAATGTGGGTGTTTATTCACCTCTGCCTACCCCTACTGGGAAAAAAGCGTGATAATATAAAAAAAAATTTGCTTTTCCATGTTTATCACAATAACTTAACTTATTTACAAGATTACATATTAAATGGCTCCGCTTTAAGGGATCTTAACACGATATGTATTTAAAGGCGGTAAATGGTTTCAGTTGATAACCAGCTCGAAGCAATTTAGTCCACTGAAATAAAATACTTTATCAAGAGGATAACAGTTTCTTGTGTAAATTTGGCATTAATTAGTGTGGTCGGTTTCTGCAACCCCAAACGTTTAAGTACCACCACCGCATCGCTTGGTAACTAAACTTGCTAATTTCTAACTAAACATCTGTTCTAGTTTGAAGAGTGTAGTTAAAAAAAAAATTTAGTAACTGACGTTTCATATACATATATTACGCCTCGTTCCCAGTGGGGTAGGCGATAAGTATAAAGTTGTGCAGTGTATATTATCCTAACTGCCACCACATTGTTATGCGAACGTATAACTTCCCATCAGATGGACATCTTATTCCTCTCGTCTCTATGTAGAATAAAAAAAAAGTTTTTTTTTTTAAATATTTACTGCAATCTATTAAGGTTTTCTTGCTTAAGAGGATTTCCTGTACGAACTTGATTGAACTGCGGATTGTAATATTCACTTCGATATTGAGATCGCTGCAGTATTGTCGTTTCATTTTTAAATCGTCGCTGCCTACATTTTAAGTACGTTTAAATAAAATAATATAGTATAACAGAATTATTATTATATAATAAATACATGTACATAAAACTTATTAAATAATACTTACTGGGTTATTTAAATGTTTCCGATTAAAGCTTCTGTTGCGCGAACGGCTCACTGCTCGATAAATGACTGCGATTAATATTCACACGGGTGCGCGTTGCGTATCGCAGTAGTGTGGCCACGCCTTAATTCCATATAGAACTGTGAAAATTGCTCTCCTAATGGATACATTCCACCTTGAGGTGGTTACACACGATGCATAAGTGTGCAATGAAATAATTTAATTAGTTATTACAACATACCAAAACACTTTCTATTTATCCATCACAATAGAAAAGATGAGAGAGATTTGAACCTGATAAAAGTTTCATTATCACCAGATCATACAAAACTAAATCATTCAACAAATATGATCTTATATAGTATTATATTATATACATTTCTCCTATGGAATTAAAACTTCCCATATTCCATTAGAATGTTTAAAAGGAAAGTTTCTCACAAATATTATTATGAATAAGTTCTTAAAGTGCCTTTACATTACTAGCGGATGCTCGTTAAGTATAGTATAACATATGTAGGATAAAAACACTATCTCTTTATTATACAATTAAACAAGATGAACAGACCTTTTTACTGTTATTTTTTTCTTTTATTTTTTTTTTATATTGTCACACCTTTTTCCCAGTAGGGGTAGGCAGAGGTGAATAAACCACCCACGTTTCGCCAGATGTGGTCAGATCAGGTCCCATGTAACAGGGGGCGAGCCTGTTGCCACTTTATTGGGACCACCACACACACACACACAAAGTTGATATCAGTGTGCGGGTTTCCTCACGATGTTTTCCTTCACCGTTTTTGTATCTCGCTGTTGTAACTAAAGTTCACAAATGTACATAACTTAAATATTAAAGTCATCGGTACATGCCGAGGTTTGAACCCGCGACCTTCGGAATGAAAGCCGCACGCTCTAACCATTAGGCCAGCGAGCTACTGCTATGTAATATATCTTTATATAACGAAGTCCTAATAACAATTATACAGCGACCTATAACATCGCCCTGAGTCAATACGTTATATCGTTACTATAGTAAAATCATTAGTTACAGCATCCTTCATATTGGAACGGTAATATAGAAGTGTTACAGTACCTAGGTACTATTCGGCAATAAAGACCTAAGCACCAGTGTAATGATAACTAATGTTTTACACATAAATGGGTTTATATACTGTAACTAAATATAACTTTTGCCTTATTAGTGTTTAACAGACTAACATATTTAAACTTAGCTCATTCGTAAACGTCTGTAGAGGTAACTTTAATAATGTTGACACGGTCGACATAAGAAGCTAAGTTTATTTTAATAAGTTAGCGTTTGAGCTAATTACGTTTTTACCTTACCAAGTTATGTTTATAAATTGCATTTTAGATCGGACTGATATATATAATACTGATCTAATCAACAGTTTTTACCGCCGACTCTAAGGACTGTATTAATATTCTTAATACTTAACTTTAGGATATAAATGTTTAACTTAATTGTATACAAATTGGCAGATGAAAAGTATACAGTCGCAGTAAGTAACAATAACCAGTTTTCTATATGTTTACTGCAAAAGATCAATGACAAAAGTAATGACACGATTTTACTACTTAACTATGGCATCAATATAATTGAATAATATTTTACTTAACTTAGATTTAAGTTAGCACAAATGTATGATGAAATACAAAAGTATTTCACTATTCAAATGTCAGCTTAAGAATGTACCGTATATCTATTATTATTAGAATATTAAAAAAAAATATTTAGATTTAAGACAGGTGGTTAAGTTACAGTAAAGTCGTTCACATAATAGTTTTTTTTTTCGTAATTTTTTTATATGGAGCGGATACATTATTCTTTGGAAATATTATGACGTACATTACGCGGCGAAGGTATGCGCGCGCGCCTCGCCTAATCGAGCTTGCACACTTATCTGATGAAATGTGAAACTTAAGTTATAAAAAACCACAGGAGGCTGGTGCTTTATAATGCAGCTGGTGGAGAAATACCACCGGACGGGATAACAATCTCATTTAGGTGTATTATGTGGTTATATATTAAACATGGTCACAACGTAAACGAGATGAAGAAAAACCAGAAACTTCTAACTTCTCGACGTACTCCAAAACGCGCGTGTCCTGAAATGGTCAAGGGCAGTCCACGTCTGTACATCAAGCAATAACAACTAACCAGGTGGACAAGGAAAGCAACTGAATGGTTAAAGACAGAGTATAGACATGGACCGGAATTGATGCAAAATGCGAGGAACGAATACCAATGGAGAGAACTAGATGAGGCCTACACCGCAGATGCGACTTTTACAACAGGAAGTTAACAAAAATACTTTTTTCTTTTTCAGTTTTTTAGTAGTCTAGACTGAGGTAGTAAAAAAGACATATATTTATGTACATTATAGTAGACTACAACTGGATGACTCCAAGACACAGTGAGTTCATCATATATCGAACTTTGAACAACAATTGAACAGCTGCAAGTACTCTGTAATGATTATGATGTAAGGACATCAAGCAGCTTAGCCCTGTAACTACGGCTGATGTAAAACCTAAAAAGTAGGGGTAATAAACTAATTAAATAATCGCGATAAAATCTAGATGGGGATGCTGGATGCGGGCAGCGCAGGGTCGATCGACGTGGAGCTTTTTGGGGGAGGTTTCCTGCAGTGGACATCTGTCGGCTGATAATGATGATGATAAAATTTTGTAACAATTGAGTAAATATCATTACACTATATGCTATTGCTATTTTCTTTCGGACAGATTTCCTAGAGAAATTAACAATAAAGAAGTTATATAATATATTATGATACGAAAACGATTTTTTTTTTTTTTTAATAAATAATATTTTACTTTTCTTAAATGTCGAATTAGCTTTATAAAAAAAATCCATATACCATACAATTGAAATATATCAAAACCATATTATATTTGTATGTTATTATAACTTGCTATTCCTACCACTGTCAGCATTTAATTACAGTAATGTCCACTGGTAAATATGAACGTTGACCCTCACGGAAGGAGGAGGAAGGTTAAGTGCAGCTACAGCTTATCTCCTACTACCTCATTAGCTATTGAAGAATGGGGCAAGCTGCTTTTGTGTCGAGCCTGGTCATCTCTTTGCGTTTCATGAGTGCAATTGAGGAGAGTAGTCTAGAGCGTGGAGTGCTCCGTAGCTGTGATTGCTCATTCCGTCGGCTGTTCTCGTGTCACATTACGTGCACCTTCACACTTGTCAAGTTAATCGCACTGTGTTTGCTTAAACACAGCCCCTCAAACTTGTGTCCCTTTTTTCCACTATTTATATACAATTTTTTATCTACAATGGGCTAACATGTGATATCAATTTCACAGGACGTTAAGTGGCTCGAAGGCCAAAGATGACAAAGCTCACACAGAATCCTCTGGCTCTTACGAAATAGACTATAGAATAGTCTTTAAGAAGACTAGACAAATAGAATACTCATATAGAAACACGAATACAATAGTATTCGTGTTTCTACTCGTAAATCTGCTATATATAATAATATATAGCAGATTTACCACCATCTTTTTTTTTTTCTACGAATCAACGAGGTGAACGAGACTCAGCTGATGGTACACGTGTACGCTTGACTATGATAACATGGTGCTAGTTAGGATGATATAAAGAATTAAGAGGTTCCGCCCAACATCTTACAGACTCTTAGCCAAACTCATATGCAGGCAGTGCACCTTACTGAATAACAGACGAGTCTGACCAACCACCAACCTACGCAGGGCCAGGAGTAAGGCTCAAATACCCTCAACGAACTCTAACAAAAGATATGGAAATCGGCTAAGTATGAAGCTGATGCACAGACGCTGACACCAGCAACACAATAATACAACAAGCATAATGATGCGTGAGACGAGATGTTAAGCCTCGTTACCACAGTAATTTCGGTAGCACATCGCCGTTCAAACTGGAACAAAGTAATATTAGCGAACGTCCGATAGCGGAAATTTTAGCTGTTTACCTATCTGACGGTATCTGACAGAGACTTACTAGTAAGCGATCACAATTAACGTGTCTCTTTACTATCTAGACTCTATATGTATATAAAGATATTCGAACGAGTTTAACACATTAATTACTTCACAACGTATTTTTTATTTTTAATAATTAAAAAATATTTAACAAAACCGTACGAGTCACTAACGTTATGGTGATTTACATACAAGTTGCACTTTGAGGGACGCTGGAGCGCGAACGGTGCTTGAGAATTTTTAGTAAAAACTTGAAGCCTCACAAGCATGAATAAATAACTTTATCTCCTGGCTAAGAGCCGTTGCACCCGGCAGATAGTGATCTCGCCCGGGCCGCCTCGTGTGCCCTGGACTGCGTCTGGCTCGATTTTGCACATTAGGCCAATGAATTATACCACTTTAATATACTGTGTAATTTCACATCTGAAATCTCATGTTTCATTAATCATTCAATACTTTTAAATATTAATATTTTCTACGCCATCAATTTTACTGGTAGGTCTCTTGCCGACAGCCCTCTACTCGCCGGCTAGTAAGGACTAAGGTAAGCCCTGCCTTTTGTAGAAGGCGACTAAAAGAGTCTAGTAGTTTTGCGGGCCTTGGGGATGAGGTCCCTTATCGTTTAATAAACAAACCTGCGTGGGTCAGCATACGGCTCAGCGATGACACCAAGGAGGGATAGACTCCTCAGAGGCGTGTAACAGAAAATGTGTAGAGGGACACCGGTGCGTTCTATAGGAGATCCCGGAGCCTCTCCGAATGCACTGATGCAAACCACCAAGGGGTTATTAGTAAGCAAGCATATAACCCTTCCCTCGCGAAGCAGGGTATCTTTCGAAAACACCCATGAAATCAAAAATAAAAGGTCTGTTGCCGAAGATAGTCTAGATAGGTTCTACCAAATCGCTTCTCTCTGCCGTCAAATATTAATAAGCAATCATTACTATAGTGGACATTGACAAAGAAGTCACCCAAAGGGTAGTGAAGAGACCTATGCTCGGAGTTTCGCTACTCGATCCAATCAGAGATAAGAAGATCCGTAGAAGAATTAAATATATTATACTGATAAGATCCAAAGGATTGCTAGACTTAAGTGGAAATGGACAGAATACATTCATTGCTCAAAGAACTAACGGCTGATAGAGCATTAAGATCCTAGAACGGTTTCACCGCACCGGCGATGTGGTGAACCGATTGGATAGGATCTTTTGGGGAAGGCCTATATCCAGCATTGGACGTCTCAGGCCTGATAATGATAACATTGAAGTAACCATCAGCCGATAGACGTCCACTGATGGACATTTTTTGGATCCTATGAGTTGTTGTGCAGGAACCCTCACACCCCTTGAAGTATATTAAAGTATTCACAATATTTTCTTTATTGACATGGAGCGTATATACAATTTTTTTTAATTTTGATATTGTATACAAATCGCTACGTATTTGTAAAGGTTTATTCAAAAAACACGGTGTGCTGCAGTATCTCCTTATCTTGGGTTTTATCCTTAAACCTCTAGACGGAGCTTAGTGAGGCGGCCGGAAAAAAAAAAGATGGCGCGATAAAAGCTTCGGATCTAAAAATGTATTTGTCATAGCGTCGAGAAACAATAATTTCAACGATGAGCTTTAAGCTTTCAGTGTTTTGTTTGAAAGTTGGATGCGTATTGTACTCTGTTATTATATTTAATTTTTTTTTTCAGTTTCCAGATGTATTATATTTCAACGTCCATTACATTGGCATTCCTGTAGAGTCACATAATATTGAAATAGCTATATGATATATTTTCTTCATTATAAAATGTTCTTGTTTTTGTTTCAGGTAAGAAAACTATAATTTACATTTCAGTTATATTCCCATGGTAAGTCCTGCTAAATATATAAATTTCTCAAAATTTGCTGTTTTTAATACTTAATAACTTTTCTAATATCATTATTTATATATGCCACCCCCAACTTACTACTATCCCAGATACCTCCTTCTTTTAGCAAATCTAAAACTTACTCCACTTTTGGGATACACATACAAAATAGCATGACATATACTGCACCACATTACGCTCATCGGCTGAGACAAGATATTGAGTCTCGTTACCCCAGTAATTACACTAGCTACAGCGCCCTTTAAACCGATACCCAGTGATGTTTGCTCACTGATTCGCGGCGGCAATAGGCGCTGCTGTTGTATCTACACGGTCTCCGACAACAGAGACCTAACACCAATGAGCCTTGTCCAGAGTAATTCCTTAACTAGTATATCAGTTAAAAAACGTCTCTATGTCGTGTCGTATCCGTGTCGGGCCGGTGTAAAGAGGCGCGCTAATGCCACATTACGATTCGCCCCGCATCCATTATACGTGACGTTTTCCTGCCGCCGTAGAGGGCGCTCGCGAGACGCAATCCCAGCAACCGACCGTGGATTTTAAGGATACACAAACACTACAATGTAGGTTTATATTTTCAAGTGCAAACTATGTTTACTCTCATTCGACTTGTTTTTAACTTCCGCTCTATACTTTGCAGTTGTGGAAACATTATGTTCATTCATTATTGCTTTCTCAATACGCAGTGCTAGAGATTACAAAGCATTCCTATAAAGAACCACATCTACTATATAAAAGTTTTAGTATATAAATATGAATAATATAACTCCTGAGAGTATGTATACAAAGTGAATATCAGTATTACTTGTATTTACCTTCACTTTATAGATCAATTGAAATAATTAGTAACAACAGAGTCTTTAACATTAATCATCCATAATTGGGAGAGGTCTATGCAACATTTCATTTTCATTGTGAAACATATTTATTACATAATTAAAATAGTATTATCAATTAAACTTAATACATTATTATATATACCGATTATGCAGATATGATTCTTAACTGTTTATCGTACCAGAGTTACAAGAATATTGTAGAAATATACGATGATGTCAGTCAGTCTTCCTCCCAATTTTTCATCTATAATCAAATATCTTCATAGTATAAGTCATAATAAGGCCGTGGATGGTGTTGCGTGCTCGACAGAATACTGACTCTCAATGAGGTTAAGCGGAAGTTCGAAAAGTACCTTACCACCAACCAAAATTCAATCCTGTAACCTAATCATGAATCTGAGTGATACAAGGTAACTAGTTAACCCTTGCGCTTTAAACAGGTTGTAGCTTTATTTTTATCATGCATTACAAATTAAACCTTCTAAATAAAACATTTAACATGCAAAAACGTCGTAATGGTGTCAGAGGTTAAACATTTTCATATCACTAAAGACATCAAAGGAAATTGTAATTTGAATAGATTAGTGAAATGCAAATTGTAAGATAACAAAGTAATATGGCGTACATGGCAATGTATGTATTATTTATACGGAGACGTGGGGTTCAGTGAGTTAATGTGACACAGGGGCAGGGCGTTTTTTACAAGGGAGAATAACATCAGACTATCTGATATGATATGACTTATTTAGATATAATTATTCTTGACCTCTTTATAATAATACCTGGAGTATCATCAGTAAGCAACATAGTGGTTACATATTGTTTACCGATTCCTTCTTTAAACATGGTTCCTTTTGAAAAACAATTTAAGTATCTCTATACATATTCTAGAGAAGCGTGTAGACAAAAAAGGGAAAATTTAACTGCCATATTAGCATTTCAAAGGATGGACGTTGACCGAGCCCTCTGTTACCATTCTGCGCCATAGTCCTTCACCATGTCTAAGAAACTGCAGTTGAATTAGTTTTGGTAATTTAAAATTAGTGCCTATATTTGACACTTGTAAATTCTTAACTAATACTTCTTAATATTAATAACCTATAAATCCCGCTCGGAGGACCAGGGTCCTTAAAGCTTGTCACCCGCAGCTGGTAATTCATGGAAACGTCTATCATTTAACTGGAAAACAAAGCTAAGCGTCGGTTTGCCAGCTTTCGTTCGCAGACGCCGGCGGCGGCAACTTCAAAGGGAGGGCAACTGCACTCCCTCGCCCGTCCTACCCCCAAGCCTCGGGCGTTCGGTTGACGAGCGTTTGTTCATTGCGGTAGCGCCATGTATTTGGAGAACCGATCACTATGTGTTTACCTCTCGCAGCTTCGCCTGTAGGTGATAATGCCCATGCCTAACTTGAAGTGAACTAAATTGCTACTGTAGTTAATCTTGTTAAAAGTACTTATGTATCAAGCAATAATTTGTCAATTCAAGAAAATTTAAAACACTCGTTACCATCAAATAAGACAGGGAAGTATAAAACATTTGTAGACTTACTGGGCTCTCATTGCGAATATAATAACTTCACCACTTCCGGAGTCCTAGTCAAGCACTTAAACTATCTCGTAAGACAGATCATCGATTTTAAAGATCAACAAATACTTGAGCAGTTGCGATTCCCATCAAAGTACATAATTAACTTATGGCTGTACTAATTTAGTAATTTTAAACTGAAATAGTTTTTTCACATAATATACATATGAAAAATAATTTATATTTAAACAAAGAAACTATATGCCAATTCTGTATCTTATAGATCACAAAACACCATGATAATGTGAAAATCATCAAGTTATTTTAAAATTTAAAGCACGCCGCATCTAAAACAGTCGATCCATAACCAAGCATCCGACATGTAATGAGACATATCAATATTCATAGACTAGATCGCCACGTGCCGGAAAGAATAGGAGGGGTGTATTCACGTAGTCTGCCCCCCTCTCGCTCACTCACACTTTTTAATTTCGAAACAATCTCGTTGGGAGCGTCCTGTCTCCATTTAAAATTCGAATGCACGCTCCTGTTCATTGTTTGACGAATGCTACGGATATTGTCATTTCAATTTTTTTTTTCTATTTAAAGATTTTAAAAGTTTGTACAGGGCTTTCTTTGCATCGCTGGTGGGCTCTCCCAGGTGTCATCACACCACGCCGGCTACTTCCACCCTCTTCTATCAACCATCAATTTATAAGCAACTTAACAAACATATCCTCTTTGATACAATCCATACATCTTCATGTTGCATTCATCTTTTATCCTACTCTATTCTTTCGCCAATACAAATAAATACGTTTTGTATAATGGTAAATAACACGCTTGTCCATAACAATAAGGCGCTAGTTAGAATAATATACACTGCACCACAATTTGCTCGTAACTTTGAGACGTAAGATCTTAAACTTTGCCCTAGTAATTACACTAGCTATAGCACCCTTCAAATCTGAGCACAGTTACATTTGCACTGTTACTGTTTGGCGGTGAAATACGCTGATGCTGCGATGGTACCCACCTAGGTGATCTCCAGCAACAGGGACTTACCACCAGTTATTCCTCCAGTTCATGGTTTTCTTCGCTCCTCATTAGATGGTCAATTACTCCTCATCCACGGCCATTAATCGTGTGAAATTAAATCAACTGGTTAGCACTTTGTTGAAATCTAATTACTATTAAGTATCTTTCTGGAAATCAAATCTTATATGAAATGTAATAAAGTCGAAATCGCTGCGAAACAAAATTCAATGCGATATCGATTCCGACAGTTTTTTTTTATATAAAAAGATCCGACAACCGACTTGCCGCATTTCGGTACTCAGACGAACGTTGGAAATTTGTTTTTGGCGCATTATGACGATGAAAGTACTATAACTTCGTCATCATACGAAAATTTTTAATTTCTCTCGATGAACTAAAGTACTGTATTCGTAAATGCTCTCCGCTGTAAATACCCTTCTCGTTGCTAGAACCACGTTCTTCATTACCATCATCATAAACAACTCTTGAATTTTATCCAGTACTACTAAAGTTAAAAATCATTAGTTAAAGTATGTTATGATACTTAATTGTTTACTGGATTTAGAGGTGTTAGGGATCCCGCACAACTCACGGGATCCAAGTCAACCTCCTCGTGGTACACCCATCAACAAACGAGGCTCTGGCTTCCACCAATCCGCATTGGGTCAGAATGATGGATAGACACTACAAACGATAACCCATGGTTCCTTGCGATGCGAGCAGCATAGAACCGATGTGGGGATCTTTGGGAGAGACCTATGTCCAGCTGTGGACGTCTATTGGCTAAAGATGATGACACATACAATACCACATATTAGACAGTAACCTACCTACCACAGTTATCGACACACTAGTCCACCACTCAGAGTAAAGCGTTCGCTTAAAAGAGACGACAGACTTATAACTTAAGAGCCAACTCCTATAAATTTCATAAAGCCCTACTACACACTATGATTATGACCTAGGAATCAAACTAGTGATCTCTCGTTGAAAACGCTTTTATCAAAAAGTTCTAGGTTTCCGTTGCCGAAAACCGTTGAAGTAAGTTTCACCAGAGCAGCTCTTACTTCTGCTATCAGACATTAGTATGTAAATATTACCGTGTTCCTGATTGGAGGGTGCTGTAGCTTGCTAAATGAAGCTTGAAATATGAAGGCAACGAGCACAATGTGGTATAGTATTTACCGTTGTTATAGGCATTGCTTACGATGGTAAGATCAGAGGAATGTCTCTGTATGAAAAAGACCTTATTTAAAGGAATGAACGTAGTTGCGACTGTCCTGGTCCGATTATGGTCATTGTGCGGCAGTGACACCACCTCGTTGACAGCTTGCTTGTTCTCCCGCTTCCCATATAAAGCATGCAAGTTATAATTGGACGGGTATTAATTATGAATATATTGCATTTCCGCTATGTCTAAATATATTCGTAGTTTTGGGCTCGTTTATTATAATAAACGCGGTGCATTCCGCAGCACGCTCGGGCCCCGCGCCTGCGCAGCACGCGCCTCTAATTGGTGGTTACGAGTAATTGGACGTCGTCGCAACGGATTACCACTCTCGCAGTGTGCGGTCGCTTTCATCGCCATTCGTTACAGTTCCTAGTTTTACCCTCGCTAAAATATGTGTTTTTTTGTATGCTTTTTCCTTTTAAAGTTTACAAAGTCTCTGTTGCCGGGGACAGACTAGATAGGTTGCAATCGTTACTTCTACCGCCAGAGTAGCGAGCAAATATTACTATGGTCGAAAAGCGCTAATTATAATAATACTAATTAGATTGCCTAATGAGATAACATCTTTAATATCAACACGACAAGCACATTATATTGCAGTACGTATCATCCTAACCAGCGCTACATTGTTCGGACAGTCTTATCATTACCATTTTCCTCCTATTCTCGTCAGTTCGTCATAAAGTGGTAGTTAATGCCTACGGGTATTCTCTCTTCTAAATGTTAGAACTTGTACAATACTAACGAAGCCATAAAAATCCTCATCAAGTTGGTGACACTACGTTCACTTATTCGGTTAATTAATAAAAGCGACTTCAAACAAATCCAACTATTACTGATACCCTCAATGCTTAGCCCGCGACTGGCGCGAATGGGACCTAGGGTTGCCACATACTATTTTAGTAAATTTTTGTTTTAAAAATTACTATATAATTTAGTCTGACACATGTATAATAAACTGATATTATAACTGTCACTGTCATCGGGGTGTAATGGGCCCCGTCTAACAACTTACCTGCTCATGGTGTACCCTGCTAATCAATAAACGAGGCTCTGGCTTCCACCAACCCGCATTGATTCAACGTGTTGGAAAATGACCCAATCCCTCTCAAAGGAACCGTTACAAACGATGAACCCTAGTTCCTGGCGGTACCGAAGGCTATGCGACTGGAAGCTACTGGATGCGGGCGCGCTTTACCCATCGATGTGGGGATCTTTGGAGGAAGCTTTTATCCAGCAGTGGATGTCTATCGGTCGATTAAAGATTATCACCATCAGCCGATAGACACCCACTGTTGGACTTAAGGCTTCTTCAAACATCTCTACAGCGATCGATTATAACTGTAATCATCTTTAACAGTTGAAAAGTGAATAATTAAAAAAAAAAAATAGTTAAGATGGCAAGCGGCGATGTAAAGTGATGGTATAGATCAGTAGATCATTTGAAGCTGTTTCGACCTACATTGCGAAAGAAATTGTTTTTTGCGGAAATTTTCTTATTTTTGGTAGTAACCGTCACAATAATGATATTATTATAGAAGTTAAGATTAAATTCTTTATAGTTTTTATACAATTAAGCGATGAGACGAGCGGGACATTCACCTGGTGGTATGTGATATGCCCACACATGACAAGGTAGTTAGCTACAATGTTTAATACTGCACCACATTGCGCTCGTTGCCTAAGACATAAGATGTTGTCTCGTTATACCAGTAATTACACTAGTTATAACGCCTTTCAAACCGGAATACAGTAATGTTTGCACACTACTGTCTCGCGGCAGAAATAGGTGCTGTGGTGTTACCTACCAAGACGTCGTCTAGCAACAGAGACCTGCCACTGTATTATATAAGTATAAAATTATAAGTTTATCTAAGATTGAACCGTAAAATTTGTCAAGTATTTTATAAACAATGGTAGATCCTTCAATATCCATATTTACTTTAAATGAGATGATCCGATGATGGTTCGTGATGGCGGAGTGTTGTGACAAAGGATATGATAAGCTGTGATCGCAAAGAAAGCGATGTCCCAAATAATGCGGAGTGCAGTGAAAGATATGATCTTCTGCAGCTAATTATAATGGATAAGATATAGAAAACGAAAGGTGAGAAGAAGAAAAGGACTGTACCACGCTGATCGCCAACCTTCACTAGTTGGAGAGGCACTTTAAGAAGGAGTAAAAGAAGTAAGAAATCAGACCCTGTCATAACACGGGACAAATACTAAGAGGAAGAAGTAATGACATTGTGGTCTTATTCCTTCTGACATAGTAACGACAGTATATAATTTTAATATAGGAGAAAATAACCATTTGACATTTAACATTTTAGCTATATATTTGATTTCGATAGAAATTTAGATTAAAAAAACGTTTGAAATGAGTAAATACTTGAAATGTGCACTTGAATATTCCACCCTATATAGAAGCTACCTTTTTCCAACTCGCTACAGCCTAATTAATAAACATGATATTGGTATTTAGCCCCGGCGGTTTTTAATGAATACGATTAATTAAAACTATCCCATTATCAACATTTAACGACTGGTCACCGTTGATCTTCGCTTTGTTAATTTTTTACGACTTCGCCACTTTTGGACTATGTCATTCATAATAAAAACTACTGAGAATAGTAATCGGTTAGATATATTCGTTTCATTATTACTCAAACAAATATTCTTTGCGATATCCTCTCCAAAGAATCGAACAGATGTCATGATTATCATCAGCCGATAGACTGCTGGATATGTCATCCCCAAAGATGGATATCCTTAACAGCTTCCGGTTTCTGTAGACGGAACGAAGTTATGTGTTAAGATAACCCTAACATCTAAAGTCGGGTATATATAGCTATTTTCACTCACTAAAACTTCCTCGATGATTATTCACGTTTGGAGAATGCACAAGGATCTTCATTCAGAACAAGCTAACGACAGTATAAGCTAAAAGTAAATTTGCCAAAAAAAAAATAAAAAATAAACGCCCTTTTAAATTCCAGTCACGCGCAGCCCTATCGCCGGTGAAGTGGTTACGGCACAAGGGTCCGAGCTCCGATACCTATTGTGTACCAATTCCCACTTGTTGTTTAATACCGGGCCGAGGAGGGTAGTTTCCATTATTTCTTATTGTACTTACACGCTGTTTTCGTACGTTGACATGCACTCGACTATTGTCGGGATTCGCATTTGGGGTCCGGGGGATGGGGCGATGGCTTCATGGGACATTTTGGATCATTAATTCTTTTGCGTCATTCGTTGAGGTCAAGTGGTATGTTTTTATTGACAGCTTGACGAATCTTTGATTAATGATATTATTATTCAATTGCTATACATAGCTTGATTTAGTATGAATGTACAAATCTTCTGGAACTTTCTTTTTAAAAATTTGATATCTCAATTATAAATAATAGTTTTTTGATAATGCAACGAAACAAGTTAGCCTTTGAACCTGATGGAAGTGATGCACCTAACCTATAAAAACATTCCAGTAATTACGATACACAGCACCAACCAGAGGTGTACCGGTACCTAAATAACAACTCATGGGATCCAAGCCATCCTCACCTGCTCGTGGTGCACCCTGCTAATCACCAAACGAGGCACTGGCCCCCACTAACCCGCATTTGGCCAGCGTGGTTGGAATAGCCCAAATCTCCGTCATATGAATCCCTACCCCATCGTGTGGGAATCTTTGAAGGAGGCCTATGTCCAGCAATGGACATCTATCGACTGATGATGATGATACAGTACCACATCATGTTTATCATCTGGCGACATCAGATGTTCAGTCTCGTTACCTCGATAATTTCAATAGCTACAAAGCTCTTCAAATTAGAACAAATTAATATTTACTCACTACTGTTTGCCAGCAGAAGTAGACCCCCCAGACCCTGCGGTGGTGCCTAGGCAAATGGTCTGCAACAACAGAGACCTATCACTTATATCGCAATAAAGTACCAAAATTATTCTACTTCTCTATTACTCTCTGCTCTACTTTTCTGATAAGGTATATACATGTCTGATAAGGTATATACATGTCAGATAAGGTATATACATGTCTGATAAGGTATATATATTGAGGAGCTCAGTAGGAGAACTAAGGTCACCGACATAGTCCAAAAATTGCTCGCTTCAATTGGCAAAGGACAGGACATGTCGCTGGAAGGACTGTGACAGCCCATGGGGCGCTAAGGTCCTTGAATGACGACCGCGTACCGGTAGACGACTACGTCTATTAGCCCTCCAGCTAGTGCTGGAGGGCACTCCACCAGGTGGTCCGACGATCTGGTGAAAGGTTCCGGGAAGCAGCTGGATGCGGCTAGCGCAGGATCGATAGATGTGGAGGTCTTTGAGGGAGGTTATGTCAGCAGTGGAAATCCATCGGCAAATAATGATGATGATGAAGGCATATATATACATTTCTTATAACAAAATGCTTCTGAGCCGTTAAACTGTAGGTTATTAGTAAAACTAAGGCCTATTGCCGTTTAAATAATAGTTATTGCCCCCAACAGACGCCAGCAAGGAATTCAGCATACAACGGATCGCCCGCTCATATCCTTGCAGCTTTACATAATGCGCGGTGTGGGTTTGAATCCGTAAACCGTGCATTAGTAAGTGATTGCGCAGTATGAATGATGATTTACAATTGCGTTGTATACTTACGTATTATACGGATCAGTCTATTAATCCTAATTTCTAGACATTAAGCCTTTTTAAATCTCATAAACGTATGACGGCTGATAAAGAGATATGGAACAGTACATATTGTTCCGACCTCACATTAGACCCCGATAGCTATCGGGGTCTAATGTGAGGTCCCCAACTGGGAAAAAGGGCTGGAGGAAGGAGAAGAAATAAGTGTAAAAAGATCTAGGCGATACCGTCCATTTTTTTTTATTCTACGATGGTTAATGATACGTCAGTCCACAACAATGTAGAGCTAGTTAAATACAGTATCACATTGTGTTAATCGCTTTAAGACCATATATGTTGAGTATCGTTACCCCATTAATTGTACTAGCTACAAATATACGCGACGCCCTTCAAACCGGAATTGGGTTTGGCGGTAGAAATATGCGCTGCGGTGGTACGCCCCTAGATGGTGTTCGGCAGTTGATAGTTACCAGTAATCTAAATTTAACATCTAGTTAGTTAAAACCTGGATGTCTTGGACGAAGGCCGTGTTAATCTTTTTTGATGAAGCAATTAAGTAAACGATTAACAATTTTCGTTCACTCCGGCCACATCCCGAGCTTCAAATGAGACGCATTTTTAATTAAACCCCACCGGAAGCCGCCATGTTGCAGCGCATCCGCCGCCGCCATCTTGCGGCGACCGTTTGACAAATTGGAACGCGAGAGTGACGCGCAATTTTCCCGCCTATTGTTCGCCTTTCCCGCACAACAAAATGAAAAGTCGGCTTCCATTTTTATTTATTTATTTTTTTTTTCCTTTTCGGAAAATGTTACGGTTCACCCGCTGCGGAGTGCAGTATTGCGAAATGTTTTGTATTTTTGCGGGCGCGCTTTTCTCACTGTTGAGTTCTGTTCCCAATTTTGACAGCGAACGTACGTACAAAAGGTCTGATTGACTTATTTTTAATCCGTTTTATTTTCGGAAAAAAACCGCTGCTAACGTTGAAAATATGGCACAAGTGTAACATACCTTTGACATGTATTTAGATTTACGTGGGGCACTTGCGTCATAGTTGCATGTGTGGGTGAGGCACGCCGTAACCAGGCGCGCGATATCACTAAAGTAATTTTTAACTACCTTCAAAACGTAAAACTTCTATATACGTTTTATGATGGAAGTTTATAAACTAAATAGTTTTTGTGTCTCATCTACACAATAACACTTCCATCATTAATGCTTGTAATAAGTACAAAAAGATTTGACAGGCCGTGGATCCGAGTCCACGATATGACATTCAAGCGCTTAACATCTTCAGAAAACAGAAATAAAATGATTACATTATGAAATAACAATATACTAATTCCACTAAAAGCACTACAAGGAGTACTATTTGTTACTATTATATGTTGACAATGTATGATATTGTAATTCTACCTCACTTACCACTATACCTCTCGCATCCTTGGTCGACTGGTAGAAAATGCCTATAGGCATTACGACCGTTTATTGAAACCTAAAATTAAAAAAAAAATTGTCATAAAACAAAAAATTTGCTCTACAATATTTACTTAAAATAACTCAAAATTTCGCTGCCATTAAAAAAAAATTATGCGCATACAGCTGGACAGTAGGAGATCACAATTCGAACTAGTTACCGTCTATACCGCGCGCCTCATTAAAGCTTGCGGCAAGATCAAACGATTCCGAAATACGCGCGCTGCGTAGACCTATGCGACGGTAGACACGGATTGACTTTAAATCAGTTGTTACGGGATATGGGACCACATAGCATTTTTGATACGGCCGTTTGCGTAGAATATTTGCTCATGGTCTCCATGATAGCCACACGTATGACAATAGAATATTAAATATCTGAATATGTTATAGATCTGACAAACGCGTTAGCTAAAACCCTATGCCAGAAACATTTGTTTTTTTCCTATTTCGTAACAATGAAATTTCCTTAAAAGGTTTTACAGCGCTGTTAAATTTCTAGAAAACATAAAAAAATCAACAAGACACTAAATTGGAGGAATACAACGGTTGAAAGTTTATGATTTACAACTTTTAAACGATTCCATCGAAATGGAGCTTTGATAATATGTCGTTAGACATAAATTTCGAATGTTTTAAATACATTGAAAGGTAACATTTATTTCCTCTCTTAGCTTTTATAAGACAGACTAATTTTGCCACAGAATGGTTGGAAAGAACAGATTTATGCCCGAGTCGGCGTGTGCGCAGCCGTTCTATGTTATGATGTATCTGTTGTGTTGTGTGCGTGCGTGCGGGATGAACGAGAAGTGTCCAGTGGGGTATCATTCGCTGGTTTGTTGTGTAATTGTTTACACAATGCTAACTGAACCGCCCTGTTTAGAAACCGCTTTGTTCTAAAGTTTTTTTTGTACAACAAAGAGACGAGAAGAATTTTCACGTAGTGCTAAGTGTTAAGTGATTTCTGCAATCAAAATCAAACTACATGCCTCCTTAATGCTTACTCCAATGTGTTCAGACGCCGGTCTTAAAGTCTCAGGGCCTGTGTACTAATTCTAAATCCCAGTAGAGACAACATTAGCATATAAACCTTTAAGAAAAGTAATATTGTTTAACAACGCTCATTAGATGTAATCTATGTAGACGATATTGTATCGATCAACGAACAATCATATAAATAATCCTTAAATCCATTTCCCGATAATGCTCGGAACCCTGTTACGGCTACGTTTACGATGCCCCGTCTAAATGTAAAGCTACTTTGAGGTCCAATTTATCGGTAGTAATTTTACTTATACTACTTTTCAATTTAACTACTTCAAAAATCAAGTTTTCTATTTCCATTAACTCCGAACGGCTGTAAATTCCTCCATTCTGTCATATATCAATACTATATTATGCTTCTAAAACGTTAAACGCCTATACCATGGATTGATTGGGTCTAATTGGGTCGTTACATGGAAGAATAATGACCAATTAGTAAATTATACGAGTCCAAAATCGAAACGGGAACGTCGCGATCATTTTAGCTTTTTATTGCGTCAATATGAAAGGAATAAAAATGGTCTAATTTGTGTGCCTTGTGGTACTCCCGAAAGTAGTCCGCAGACCAACCGCTTGCATTTACAGCCCACTAACGCACATTTATATTTCTTTATATTGATTTAATTTCAATAAAATCGCTCATTACACACTACTGCCACTTAGACTGTCTAAGTATCGCGGCATTTCATACTTACTGCCAACAAACTAATAGAACTAGCTAATGAAATAACTGTTAACAATATAATATCTTACATCTCAAAGCGACGAGCGGAATGTGGTGCAGTGTATATCACTCTAACACCTCGTTATAGGTAATGCATATTTTTGTAGTGAAACTGAGCTGAGAATATGTCATATGATGGAAAGTGATCACTGAGGCTATTGAACGATCGCAATACTTGAGGAGTCGCGTCGCTGATCATTAAGGAAATGGTATGCTCCTTTCTTTAAGGCTCCTGTGATGCATTGGTTCAGGAATATCGCTGACTACATCCGATTCCACAAAGTTGTGTTTAGAATGCACAGTGGAAGATCGTGAGTACATCCAGGTGATGAGGCTGGAATATTTTTCTTGTTATATATCATTTGCGAACTGCTCCTTAGTTTTGTCGTTTGTGTAAAAAAAAACCTTTCCCGTTTTTCGAACAGTTTTATATACTTTGTTTCGCGTATTAATATACAACAGTTCAAATTCATAAAAACTTCACACTTTTAGATTTTATAACGTCTTCATAAAAGAAAGTATAAGTGCTCGTTATCTAGCTGTGAAACGAAAAGTTTCTATTCCCATGCAACTCTTTACAGCCGTCCCATCAAATCTGGGACAGATTGGGCTATTTGTGAATTTTAATGCCTATAAATCTGTTTACTCCTCACCAGTCATATATAAGAAGCGTGATGCAGGAGCATATCATCTATTAGATCGCTCTTACCTCGTGACAGATATTGGCTCCCATTTGTATTTACGCGCTCAATATGATGCTGTATCTTTATGTTCAGTAACTCTAAACCTTTTTTTTTCCAACAAGTAACCCTGTAGAGTCTTAGTTTATTGCTCATCGCCATTTGCCTCAAGAAGGCAAAGTGCGGAATACGTCGTGTCGCATGCTTTATTGAGTTGTCGCTGGACATGTGTGGTCCTCCACTTCTCCCACCATCCTTTTACGGCGACACGGTCTCAAGTTTTATGTACATACCCCGCTGCGAAATTCCCACTTAATAATGCGTGATGCGCATTTAAATGTGTAGTTTTTACATTACGCTCTTCTTGTGTTGACCGGCAATTACAAATTAAGTACATGATGTATAGGATTACAATACATTACCAAGTAAAGCGCGCATAAGGAATTAATGTATACGTTAACTAACGTTCAAAGCTTATCTTCCATATTGCTGTTTAAGATATTTACTGTTGTCACTATTAGTTTTTTTTTATATGAAACATTCTACAAACCAACTACGGTTATAACAGCATTTGTACAGTAGATGTGTAGTATTGGAGTTAACGCTCATAAAATAATATTTGGTATGTGACAACACTACCGCTAAAACGTGTGAAAAGCATACAAATCGATATTTTATACGTATACTTTATTTACTTTTGTCGTTATATATAGAATATATCTTTGTATAATATGTTTCATTTAAAGAATAATTCCATAAACGACCGTAATAATGCGTTATGTTAAGAACCTCGTTAATTTTTTTAAACTCCATACCTATATTAATACCATCAACCATTTGAGTATGTAGATGGTATTTTATTGTAGCTACTGTTATTAGTATTTAGTGAAAATACTGCTGTAATAATATCATTGTGTTCCAGCTGACAACGTATTAGATCAGCTACTTAAAACACCAAAAATGACTAAGAGGTTGATAAAGGAATCACTTAGTCATTTAGTGCGTAGTTATTTATTATTCCAAATCTTTGAAACACTAAAATAAGCTTAATGTGTATTGTGTTTATCTATACTTAAAAATAAACTTACTAATATCAATTCAGCGTAGTTGAGTACCTTTTGAGTGACTAGAGAGATTATTGTTTAGGTAGGCTTAGGGAGCTTGGCTTTATCAAAGCCATAGTCAGTAGTGACTCTAAGGTGAGCTTCTGCTAGGAGGTAATGTGGCAGAAAAGCAGTGAGAAATAAACACCCATCTCTGAATCCGTAGGCAGAGACCGCGGCGTCGAATGAGGGTGCTTTACGCCTTCCAACCCCTATAACAGTGGCCATAGTAGGGAATTCGGGGGTAGTCTATCACCAAATATGATAGATATCGAAGTGGTGCATGCAGTACTTCCGTTTAACTACTTAGTTTTAAAGGGAACAGTTACCCTGAGATGTCCCATCAAGGCCTCTGGCTGTCAGAACCACGGTTTGTGTGCGAAAGCGTCTCCGTGTTTCCGGTCAAATGTGATGAGTGAGAAACCAAGGATTCTACCCTATAAGAGTCTGGTCTAAATCCTACGTTGTCCCTATAGCCAATCCAGGCATCCATTGCAGAATTTCCTTCCAAAAATGGTTTAGAGAGCTAGGGTTACAGAGCTTCTGTAGATGAAGTTGATTCCTGGCACTAGTCCACTTAGAACTTTGGTGGCACAGCTGAGTTTATGTAGAGTATACGTATATCTAACAGATATAGATTTGTTGGGTCTGTGAATGACTTTTGTCTAAGCAGCGAGATATAACCGGCGGAAGCTGTTCCCACATTTTATTTTTACAAATCGCTCGGTCGTCTTTTGTGAATATATCATTCGTTAAAATTCATTTCGGGCGGCGTGGTACGGTGCCATCAATTTCATCATTTGACATTTTTATGCATATTTAAAATTTCGCTTTGAAGAGTTGCTCGCTAGATTTATTGTCTACGCGAGACGTACCGCCGCTCGTGGATCAGAAGCATCTCGCTCTGCTTTTGTTCCTCAGCGAACTTCATTGGCAAAGTTATGACATGGTGCTTGAGTAAATTTACACAACATTTGAAACTGTTACTGCTCTAACGTAAAACTTGAAGGAAGATACACTGAGATTTGAATTGTGCATTATACCATCATATTTATCTGGAAGATCTCTAACAGCGGAAACGGTTAAGATAGGTAATCACCGCAGCTCCTGTTTCTGCTGAGAAACAGTAGTGTGCAAACATTGCTGTGTTCCGTTTTAAAGGAGACTATAACTGTAATTACTAAGGTATCGAAACTTATCTTTTTCTGTTTGGAGGTAACGAGCAATCCGCGATACAGTGTCCTAACTAACGCCACATTGTTATTGGCAGAATCCTGCTCGTCTTGTTACTTTCGTTAAATAAAAAAGCGTATAATTTTAGTAGAAATTCCTGTACCTTTCTGCTGGTTAAATATTTCTTAGTCTCTTAAGTGGACCACTGGTGATAAATAGAATGGCGTCTTTAAACAGTAGGGTAGGTCATCAATTTCATTGCACCGATCTGCGTAAGTGCCTTATAATGATGTGGTCGTATAAGCGTTATTATCTCATACATTTTATAACGACTCCATCCGGTGATTACTGCTTAACGCGGTAAATGTTGAATTTAAAAAATATGTTAAATCTTAGCTTTGTGAAATTTACTTATGCCAAAGGTCGATGACCACCATTAGAATTTATAACGTTCAATCTCTAAATTCTTCAAAGCCAAATGAACTCTGTGTTCATAACCTAAAGGATATACATCTTATCATAACGAAGTTTACTGTTATCATAATTCAAATTTATATATGACTTTTATGAATACTTTGTTTATAAATATTTAAAAGCCATAAACGTCAACGTAATCGAAAATTATATTTACAGTGTAATTGTTATTAAAATAACATATAAACAAAATTATGCAACTTCAATTAAAAACGTTTTATTGCTTTGTTACTAAAAACTTAAAGTAACTTAAAAAAAACATTTCGTTTGGCGGTGCCACTGGTATATACTTAATAATACAATTCTGTATGAGTATTAATATAGTATTTCAAAGACAAATTTGAAGATAATTCCATACTATTATATATTAAATGGGAAGGAGACCAAAGATAATGGAGGGTTCTTTGATAATCTGCTTCTCATTTGTTGACATCCTGATCGGTGATAGATCTCTCTGACCTCAGACTGTCTAAGTACACCACCGCAGCTCCTATATGCCACATGGCGATAAGCACGACGTGATGCTGTATCATCTTAACTACTGCCATGCTGTTATGGTCACATATATCACATACCTTTAGATGAATGACTTATTTGTCTTGACGATTTGTCAAATAAAAAAAAGTTGAATAGTAATGAAGTAATTAGTAATCTCTACCACTATTCGAATAGTTAAATTATCTGTACACGATTATATTTAACAATGAAAAGAAAAAACTTAAATTCTGCTTTACATTCTTAATGTCTGTATGTCAGAAGTTAGTTTTGAAGTGCCTTATGATTTATGAAAACGCGACACTATCAGGCAATGCCAAGTAACAGTATATTTTTGCTCAATCTAATAATCTCGTTTATATGAAACCCATGGTGGGCGGAACAGTGAGGAGTATGATTTATGGTATACTTTAAAGCTGGTGCCGGCTGTAGTGGATCTGCGAGCAAAATACTAAACTGATACGCATATCCGCCGATGTTACACAGGTTAACCTCTTAACAAATTGTAACACAATACATTTAGTTCATCAGCCGGCGTCTTGAAGACGTAAATTTTTTTTTTAATTAAAATCACTTCAGATTGAGACGTTTCGACTAATGTATTCATTAGATTGGTATACCAGTGGATAAGGAATCCATGTTCATCTTACGCAACAGCATAACTTGGTTAATATAAATAGAGAATCAGTAAGTTAAAATCCACACTTGTTTACAAACTTTAAAGTTCCAAATGAATATTCACGCTTCGGGAGCTGCAGCCTCCAAAAAGCGAGCTTCAATCTTATTAATATTCGATATAGTAATTAAAAAAATGTTAATAGACTGAGATTCATTAATTCTGAACTGAATTTCGGTCTTTTAATATATTGTTTTGTACTGATTATTGATCTGTCGAAATATCAAAGTTAACCGCTTTCTAAATGTGTCCAGTTCAGTTGATCTTTATTCAACACCGCCGCTTGTAATATAAAGCACGCTCGGTTTATGATGACGGCTCTCTTGATAACTATTCTCCTATTTATCAGAAAGCTATCTAAAATATGTTAATGTGGATTGTGGATAATACTCTAAGAATAAGAAAAACTTATAAAAGTTATAAAGTTGTACTGTTAAGGAAGCGATTGGACGAGCAAGACATTCCCTGATGATACGTAACACAGCATCACATCGAGATCATTGCTTTGACACAAGCTGTTTTATCTACCCTCTCTAACCCCATTAAATTCGCTACAACGGCCTTGAATCTGGAATGTAGTAATATTTGCACACTACTGTTTTGCGGCGGAAATAGAAGCTGCTTTTCGAATTGTCTTTCACAAATCATCAAGGTATACCATACTGCCATCTTATCACCTATTCCTCAGATGATATCCAAGTTGCATGAGAGTTAAATGACTTAGTTTATTGAGAAGTCCGTCGATTGTATATCCTTTAAAATGTTAAGTCTGTATATATATATTTTTCATGCTGTACAATAAAATCTTGTCTATAATAATGACTGTAAGTAAATAGACAGTCAATATCTTTTATCGTATAGCTACATATTACATAACATATTTTCTTTGAAGATCCTTATTGATCAAATACACAAATCCAACAATTTTTGTTGTGAACACAGCAGATATTTTCCACGGGCAGATGACGTGATAAAGATCCACCTGCCGTGTCAGTGGTTGTTGACATTCCAACTTGTCAAATCTCACAGCGGCCGGTTTACACTAAATTCGCGTAGATTACGAAGCACCCAACTGGCTGTTCTCGATATTCTCATGTGTATAACGATTTTTTGTCAGTTATTATTAAACGCTACGTCTGTGTATTATTATTATAGATACGATATGAAGAATCTTACGATTATACATAGATGAAGATGGATGTTAGTTAATCGGCGTGGCTCGCACCTCATAGGAGAACGCTCTGAACTCTATTTTCTTTCGTAGCAATACCCTGCAAGGGCTACTCTTCTGCTGCGGGTGCAGCAGAAGAGTTATCATAAAGAGCCTTTATCAAATTGAAGATTGGTGGTCAGTGAAGAGTTATGATGGATTCATATCGGCTAAAATTCCACTTTGACCCACACATCGCTTCTGGCAAGAACTATGGAAACGCATACAACCGTATTAAGCCATGAATCCTAGCTATGGGAACAATATGAGGGCTGTTTACTATTATTATGAAACTTGGTTTGTTTCTTGATAACAAGCTACGTGTCGTATCGAAAGTACGAATTTCGTAACATTTCCAGTTACCTCAGCGCAAACGGCTTGCTTTGTCAATTAATTTAACGGTGCAAAATTGAGTAATGAACAAATAGTAGCGGCTGTTTACGCTTCAAAATACGGCGTAGCGCAATTTGTAACACCCCCTACTCAGGGGCTGGCGGGGGGAAGGAGAGCGACTTCAAAGGGCTCGCCGACAAAGCGCTAAATAAGATGAAAAAAAAAATAGAAACGACAATGGACAGGAAAATCGGGGCCTTTCGAATTTTCTCGTTTCCTTTGCTCCTTTTTTTTTAGTTTCGCGCGCGAGAATTACATTCTATTTGCTGTGGAGCGCGCGGGGGTAGTTTGCGTTTCGATCTTTTGACGCGCGATTAAACAATAGGATGGAAGCATTTTTTACGGCAATCATGCCATGGGTAACACTTCGAGAACTGTTAGGATAACACTTTTATTATTATCTTGTCGTTTTTTATAATTGATAACACATCGATCTTTCACAGTCTAAAGGATGACAGCCGATGAAGCAATCAAGGTCATGGATCCGTGTCGTATATATAGCACTGGAAAGTCCTCTGGAATGATGAAGTGACGGTCTCTTAAAGAGAGATAAAAAGTGGCTATTGGGAAAATAGAGATGACATTCTTGTGCAATAATCTGGTTAAAACGTGTTTAATAAGACGGCAACGCTCTCATGGTGGCCATACAGAATTTTAAGCGGATGTACACTACATTATCTGTGATTAAGTTTTTGATTTAAACTAGTTCAGACGGGTAAACCGTTTAGCGTCCGGGCAGGTGGATTACACAATCTTATCAGCTGTTATCAGTTAATCTACCCAGTTAATATTTCTAAACGCGGTTAAGTGGCACAGGTAAGCGTGAAGGTGTAATGCATTAAAGCTATCACACCTTCACGATTCATCTTTGGTTGAATGATATGTATAAATCAAATCTCATCAGTATAGGTATCATCATCATCATTTCGACCGACCGATGCCCAGCAGTGAACGTCCACTGCTGGGCATCGGTCTCTTGTAATGTGTTCCACAAAGTATGGTTTTGTGGTGTTTGAATCCAGTGGTTCTCAGCGATTTTTTTATGTCCTCTGTCCACCTAGTGTGGAGTGTTTGCTAACGCTAGGCTTTTCGGTGCGGGGTTACCATTCTAACACTTTAAGACGCGACGTCTATCAGGTTTACGAGCTATATGCCACGACCAAATAAATCTTAGATACTGTTATATGATAATTTTCTTCGTAAAACATTTTTTATCGTCTCATTGTAACTAGTAATCAATAAGATATAAAGTTACCGGTGGTACTGGTGATAGGTATCTGTTGCCGGAGACCGTCTAGGTTGGTACTACCGCAGTGCCTATTTCCGCTGCTAAACAGTAGTGTAAACATCATCGTGTTCTAGTTTGAAGGACGTCGAGACGACACATCTTATGTCTCAGACGCCGAGCGCAACGTGGTGCAGTGGTACATTGTAACTGGCGCCACCTTGTTATAGGCTGACGTTTGACTTACCATCAAGTGAGCGTCCCGCTCATCTCCTCGCTTAGATTATTAAAAAAAAATAAGTTTATGACTTATTGGGGGTTTATTTAAATATTAAAAATTATTAAATATGCACAGCATACAAGTTAATAAAAAAAAAAAATTACGTTTATATCTGAATATCATATACATATTATCTTAAAATAATGTTATAACAGTAGCATCTTATCAGTTGTTTTGTTTACTGTACCATGATCACAATTAAAATAAATTTACACTGACGTCTAAGTACAATTTCAATAAAGGTATCATTGAAGTTAAATTTTACTTCTCATATATTTAATTACCTTAAATTGCACCTAGTATCATGGAGGTTTCCGATTCGATTCCCGTGCTACAAGTGAAGTTCAGTTGGACGTAAGATTTTTTCAAAGTTCCTAATAGCTACCACTCTCATATTGTAAACCTGCTTCACCACTTAGATCTCACCGTGAGACCGTTTAAGTAGGTACCAAACAGTAGTATGCAGACATTACTGTTTTCCAGTTTGAAAGGCATTGTAGTGTGGAATTACCGGGGTAGAGACAACATGTTATGATCCAGGCAACGAGCGCAACGTGGTGCAGCGATACATTCTAATTGGTGCCACTTTGTTATGAGCGGGAGTGTCACTTGCCATCAGGTGAACGTCCCGCTCGTCTGTCTCTCTATCTCGTATTCTACATAATGCTATATATAATTTTACATAATAATAAATTATCTACTGACAACACACGGCTTCATTGTTGCTTAAAGCCGTGAGAAATTGAGGTCAACTGTTAGTTTATAGCGAAGACAAAAAAAAAATGTTACAATATTGCGACATCGTATTATTGGAACATAAAATACCAATCAATTAATTCTATACCACTCTGTAAGTAACACGCCATTAATTTGCATATTGGACCTTAGAGAAGCACACATAAATCTTTGCAATTATCAAATTCTCAGTCGCGGCTCATCTGCATAGAGGCACACATTGATAAACAGTACGTACGCACGCGCGTCGGCAAGATCAAAGAGAGCTCGACCCCTTTGTGTATGCCGCAGGCGCGTGCCGTCTTTTTCCTTTCTCCCCGCGACGGCGCCTTGAGCAGCACGTGCGAGCGGGACGGCTATAACACCGATTGTGTTGCCTCACTCGTGAATATTTCACCTCGTTATCGAGCCTTGTTTGTGTTAGATAGTGTTACGCGACATGATTGAATTAGGATTGTCGATATCGATGTTTCCTTTTCGCATTGTCCATTTAATTAGGTCTTTAACAAAGTTATCATTTGTACTAATTTTTCTAACTCGTCAAAGCGTTATACTAATGTTGCGACAGGAGCACCAAGATATTTATAGTGAAGTATATTTAAGCTTTAGCTTAAATTAATCAGTTAGCTAGTACATAAGAAAAATAATACTTATTACTAAGTTAGGTTTAAGGGGTCCCGAACAACAACTCACGGGACCCAAACCTACCACACCTGTTCGTAATGCACCTTGCTAATCAACAAACGAGACTCTGTCTCCCACCAATCAGCATTGGACCAGCGTAGTAGGAAATGGACCAAACCTCCATATAAAGGGCGATCCCCTGCCTAGCAGTACCGGAGCCATGCTGACTTTAAGTCAGAACCGATCAATATCCACATCTTTAGGGAAGTCGTATGACCAATAGTGGACATCTATCAGCTGGTGATGAGATAAAGATTTTTAACGAGTTATAACAGCAACCATATCCTTAGATCTATACGCATCCCACTAACAGATATAGACAATATTCACAGATTAAATATATAACAACTAACATTCAACAATATTCGACGATCTGGTGAAGGGTGCGGGCAGGGCACAATCGATTGATGTGGAGATCTTTAGGGAGAGGCCTATGTCCAGCAGTGGACGTCTATCAGCTGATAACGATGATGATGATGATTCAACAATATTTTAGAAAAACAAAATTGGGATCAGGAATCAGAACTATTGGACTTTTAATTAAACAATATAAAGATATCGATAACGTTTTAGTGTGCGGACTTGTTGGACGACAGCACTAAAAATAGAGCACAGCTCCCAGAGTAGGCAAGACAGGAATCTGCCGATATCGATGCTGGTAATTAAAATAGACTTATTGCGTTTGAGTCATACCGTATAGGTACGCTATGGGAACGTAACGGGTGGGGTTTTTTCTGTGCGGCCGCGGCTTATGGGAAACCACGGACACTGCTCCTAGATACCAACATTCCAACGGCCACTTATGATACTTTCTATGCGAAACATTTCCACTTGGCTTTTAATCAAATTAAACTGTCGAACCACCTTACTATAGCTCTGGAAACATCAGTTAATAGTGATAATCCTTGCTTATCATAAAGCTCAATAAAAAGTTTCAGTTTCATGGACTTTGAAAGTGGAAGTCATAATTGTCAAAAGCTCGGGATGAACGACAAACGTGGTAGTCTAGTGCTTGTCGTACCAAAGCGAAGATGCCGAGGAGGGCTATAGCCCTACCCAGGATGTGCTTTAGGTACCGGGAGGCACCGGGGTGTTCTACTGAAGATCCTGGAGCCTCTCGCAAGGCACTGAAGATGACTATTAACAGGGTTTCATTTAGTTAAAATCTTACTTATACTTCCCCCTAGAAGCAGAGTATCTACTTAAATTTCACCAGATAAAAAAAACTACCAACAGCTCTTATTTCTACCGCTGTACGGCAGCGTTTTAACATTACTGTGTTCCGGTAAGAATGGCGCTGTATCTAGTAAAATTAGTACATTAAAGAGATTTATCATTTTATATATCATGGTGATAAACAGAATGTGCTGCAGCGTCCAGATTTCAAACAAATAAAAAAGTCTTTGTTACCATAGACCGTCTAGGTAGGTCTGCCGAAGAGTAATGTGCAAATATTATCATGTTTCGGTGCGAAGGGACTAGCTAGTAAAATTACTGCGGTAACGAGAATTAAACAGAACATCATCATAACTAGACCTATGTTGTTATAGGCAGTCGATTCACTTACCATCAGGTCATGTTCATCTCGTCGCTTCTACGAAAAAATAAAAGATTACTTGTCTGTGAACTATGAACTCAAATTAAGAAGTATAATTACTTGAGTCACCGTACCTGTGACTGGATTGAGTAATTAAAGACTACGCTTAGGTCATCTAGAAGACTTGATAAGATTAGATTGCTGGTAGGTCTTCGTTACTGATGGCCGTTAAGATAGCGTCAACGGAAACTTTTTATGTTCCGGTTAGAAGGGCGACCATTGTAAGGTGTTGTGTATCACTTACTATCAGGTGATCATTTCGCGCGTCTCGTTGTTCTGAGTACAAAAATAGACATTATAAAATTTTAGTCACTCTGTATTTTTATTACTACTTTTATTGTTTCTATTTTTATTCTACGAAACGGCGAGGAGAGTGGAACGGTTAACTGATGGTAACCACATCCGCCCATAGCAATGTGACGTTAGTTAAGACGTTATACAAAGCACCAGATTGTTCTCGTCGCCTAAAACATAAGATTTTGGGTGTCGCTACATCAGTAATTTCACTAGCTATAGCGCCTTTCAAACCTGAACATAGTAAAATTTGCACACTACTGTTCGGCAGTAGAAAAAGGCGCACAGTCTCCGGCAACAGATACCCACCATCAGTCAATCTTATTAATCTTTATAGTGTGGAAATCTAAATGATATTTGTGACGTAAAACCCAAGTTCGTTCAGTTAAAAAAATATATATTTTGCTATAGCAGTTCTAGTACATTGATTTTTCGTCGCACTTCCGCTCCGGATGGGGTTTAATCATATAAAACGGAAAAACACATTTTCTAACATGAAAGAAATTTCACGTTATTAACTGTGAAAACGTTGAACGGCAAAAAGCCGAACGAAACACCCACGATACAATTACAGAGGTATGGAAAAGAAAAAAAAAATGGTAAAACAAATCGAAAAGGAAGCAGCTCGTTAAGGCGGATAATTCTGAGCAATCGTACTAGAATAAAGAGAATACCGGCATTAACCGGTATTAACCCTGAAATGACAGGGTGCGGTCGCACCGACCCCTGTTAATATTTTACGCGGAAACGATGTCGCCCGCGCGCATTAGTTTTTCCTTTTGATGTTCCTCAGCTTGCTGGTGTTACCTTTTTATTTCCATACCCACCAACCCCTGCAGTGGAGGCTTCGATTGGCTGATGATTGGATCGGAAGGTACATGGATCAATATACTTTTAATAAAACCATATTTTCTGGATTCTATCGCGTTTATTTAACTTGATATATTAAGTGATATGAAGCATAGATGCTCACAGGAAGAGAACTCACAGGTATCCTTCCCTCATAATCACCAGGAATATCTACAACGTTAGTATTACTGTTTGCAGTCAGATCTACGCTGAATAAACTTACTGTGCCTTGAAATCTTTTTCTATAGGAAGTGTGAGGAAACGAGTAAACAATACATCAGGTGGAAAGTGATCACTGATGCTCAAGGACGGTAGACTAAAGAGGATTTTCAGTGGTATATTCAGTATGTGATTTAATGTTATTAATAAAGATATTCCAAATACGTGTTATACTCAAAGTTTTCTCTATAGAATTCTTATTCTATTAATACACTTGCCCTTTTCTTTCTTCGTTTATAAATAAGGTTGTACGTTGCATGCAAACATTATTGTTTCGGTTTGAAGGACGCTGTAGCTAGTGTAATAACAGAGGTAATGAGATCCAATATCTTATGTCTCAGATGAGCGCAATTTGGTGCAGTGTATATCATTCTGACCAACGCCCCATTTATAGCTAGTCGTATTATCAGTCGTATCGTATCGCTTGCTATCAGAGGAGAGTCTCTCTCGTAGCTCAATTTTTTTTAAAAGAATATATAAGGTGTACTGTAGTCTCTATTAAAGTACCATTAGCAATGAAAGTAGAAAACCTATAAACATAGCTTTCAAATGAGTAAAGTACTTACTCAAAGATTAAAGTGTTTCATACCTTAACACTAATCTTTGCACTCTATTATTTGGCGGCGGAAGTAAGAGCTGCAGTGTTTCCTACCCAGACGGTCTCCAGCAACAGAGACCAAAACACTAATAAATACGTACAACCTAAACAGCTTTAGCGCATTAAATAAACTCGCGAATTCGAAAAGTTTTATTTCAGCCTTCACCTAAAGTGTAATTCACATTTATACGTACGCATACTTTGTAGGGATTACAGTAACAAATTTTATATAAACCCCCGCACCTAAGGTCCAAAGGACCCCAATGCCAGCGGGTAGGTTTGCGCTAAACAATTCATACATTTATATTTCCTTTGAAGTGACGCCGCGGGCGCCGCGTCAACTGCAGGGTTAAGCCCCGGCCCGACCTGAACATTACACGCGGAAAATTGAGTTACGATATTGCATTCATTTAAAATTAATCTTCCCATACTTTACTTCACATGTATATATACACTTATATATTTTTTCCAATACCAATGTATAATCATTGCATTTTATTTTCGTACCGATAATCTATATATCACATAGGCCTAACTCAAAAATCTCTACACCGATCGGTACTGCGCTACTCTTATTCCGGCGCATTGCCAACTTCTCATTCAGTATACCCTCTAATACTTCCGGGCACCAGGGGTTGTGGTTCACAAGGGTTGTAGGATTTGGGCCATTTCCCACTACGCTTGTACTACGTTGGTAGGAGCTAGAGCCTCGTTTTTTGATTAGTAAGATGCATCACGAGCAGATGCGGTTCACTTGGATCTTGTTAGTTGTGTAGAACCCCTTACACCCTAATCTGTATATATAAATATAAAATGATAATAGGTTTTGTTTGTTCGATAATCACGTGAAAACTAGTGAACATATCAATATAGGAACATGAGTATTCGACGATGAATGATACGTAGATGGTTATAGGATAATTATTTTTTTAATTTTATGGATCCTTCATCCTTTTGTTTCTAATTATTTGTCATAAACATTTTCATTTCGTATTATATATGCGGTTGTATAGAGTCATCAGCGGTCTCATTGTATATTACGGCTGGTAAAGAGGGTGGGGGGAACAGCTAATAATAATATATATATATATATATCTCGTAAATTATGATTTTTAGATATTTTTGGTTAGATATGTTTTTTCTCCAGCTGTGGGCGTGTCCGGTGAGGATGATTAAAATTTTGATAAAGATTTCGACATAACCTGATCAATAAATCAAATATTTAATCATCATTTGAATGACTAATTATTAGTTAAGGAAACTCCGACAGTTTTATGAAGACATAACTTAAAATGCAGCGGCTCACTTAAAACTTAATTTTTTTTTATAATTATATAGACTGAAGCTTTATTACGTTCCTACCTAACGGTAAGTAGCGATGTAGTCTTTATACATATATAATATACCGACTGAATCAATCCATAAAAAGTTACGACAGTCACAAGGTTATATACCATTTTCATTAATTTATTTTTTTGATTATGACAGACAGATAAATAATTACCTGTTTTTGACTATAAACTACATATATATTTATACACATACAAATATTATTCTTTATATGGCAAACTACAATCCATCATCATCATAATCTCAGTGGTCTCGTGTAAGGTACGCTATAGAATACGATTACGTTAATATAATTATAATGATTTCTCGTTTTGTGTGTGTTTCGACTTTGTGTTAGTGTTTTAAAAGACTGTTCTAGTGTTTTCATTGAGGGTTTTGAACGTAGTGTCGATGGCAATGGTGGCGGGGGTCAAACCGAGCTGGGTAACGAGCGGGCGGGCCGGCATTAACCCTTTGACGTGTCGTGTACATTAATTGCCCTCTCTTTGTTTATTAAACGATGTCTCGGCCGCGGCACTATTTGTCACGTTACCGAGTTCCCACAGGTATATTCTAGATATTTATACGAACAGCTGTATAATCACAATTGTGCTATAGTGGATCGTTGTACCCGGAGTCAGTCAAGTACTACCGCAGCTCCTTTACCATCACGCAAACATTACTCTGCTCAGATTTCTAGGGTGTAGTTAATGAAATAGTTACCCTAACTAGTCTAAATATTTTATGTATCAAAAGTAAACATTTGAAACTTCTATATATCCAGGGCCGGCTCGTATTCGTAAATGATAAATATTAATGTTCTTATCAGAATATGCCTTAAGGTCTTCGACGGCGACACTCTTCATCATAATCAGACACCGCGTTTAAACTACCATGCCGTCCACGATTAACCCACTATAAAATTAACCTCTGGCCCGCTGTTATTAAATACAACTACCCTCTATAATTGTAACCTCTTCATTGGACCGTCTCATGTAATATTCACGCGGTATTTATGTCATTGCTGTGTACGACTTGACAAAGAAAATGCGACCTCTAATGGCATAGGTATGATGAGTAGGAAATAATGTTATAATTTATTGTAACCCTAGTGATATGTCTCTCTTTACCAGCCCTTTAGTCTCAGGCTATTAAGAATAGAACTAAGGTAAGCCCTGCCTGTCGTAGAAGGCGACTAAAAGGGTCTTTGAGTTTATCCTATCAACTCTATAAACGAGCCGGAAAAGATCAGCAATTGCAAAGTTGGTTTGTATTTGCCAGAGTTTGTAAGTTAAGTCAGAGTGCAGAGGGACACAGGTCCTTTTTACAGAAGATCCCGGAGTCCCTCCCAAAGCACTGAGAACACCGGAAGGGCTTTAGTAAGCGGAAGTTCCATATAATCTTAACTACCCCACAGAAGTCGGATATATTTAAAAGAAACCTTCCACTGATACCAAAACGTCTCTATTGCTGGAGACCCTCTAGGTACCATCAAACAGTAGTATGCAAATATTACTGTGTTCTGGATTGAAGGGCGCTCGAACTAGCGCCACGTTATGAGCTGGCGTATCACTTACTATCAGGTGATAATCCCACTCGTCTCGTCACTTAATTATATAAAAAATTATGAAGCTAATCAAATTGCTTTGGTAATAATACTCTAAGCACTATCCCACGATTACGAGCTCAATATGGTGGTTGTGTAAACATCTCAACTAGTACTTCATGCAGGTCTTTTATCATAGTATTGTCTCGTAATATAGTTGTATAATGGTCTCATTACTAATAACTTCACAGTAACATAGTTCATATTATTCAACATACATTTTAATATATTTTAATATTTGTGAAACTGTCTCATTTTGCTTTACATATCATATGTTCAACGTTGGAAGTAACTTGACATTAGTATTAATTTTTTTTTATATTGTATGAACTGAAAGAGGAAAAGTAATTGAAAAACTAGTACTAAGTATTTTTCATTTGTTACTAATTAAGATCTAAGCTTCGTATTAAGTTTAACATAGAAGTAAACATTTGGCTTATATTTTAGAGATAATTAATATACTTTTTTTATACTACGAGATGAATAGGTCTTTCATCTCATGGTAAGTGATACGCCTGCCCATGACGTTGCGCAAGTGAGATGATATACACTGCACCATATAACGCTTGTCATCAAACATAAAACAAGACTCGTTATATTAGCTGCAACTACCTTCAATCCGGAACACAGTGATGTGTGCATGCAATGCGGCCCTGCGTTGGTATCTAGACGGTCTTCATTACGATCAGTGAAACTTCATTATTGTTGTTTTATTTAATAAAACGACAAGGCTTAGGTTACTAACCATCAGCTGAGAGCTTAATTGAATAAAAAATAAATAAAAAAATTCACAGACGTTATAAGTTTTTTTCTATATATATATTGCCTCAGCAGGTAGTTCGATAATGTGAGCAATGCGATCGCATTATCACTTACTCCGAAAATCAGCGTGTCGATATCGCACCCGCAGCGGAAATGCCCCGGCGTCTGCTAGAGCGAGAGGATCACATGTGTCAGCGTTAAAGAAAGAAAGGGATGCTGCACCCCATCATGTGTTTTCATCATTGAACTGTCTCTCACATATATCTTATTTAAGGCTGTCGAAATTTTCGACGGCTTCTTTTATATATTACTTTTAAATTCAAAGTCGCCTACTACTACTAATTTTTTACTGTAATATAGTAATTTTATCGGTCCTCCTTTTTTTTATTTTAAGACCTAACAAGCAATCGGAGATAGTCTAGGTAGGCCCAGCTCCTATTTCTGCCGTCAAACAGTACTCCGCAAACATTACTGTGTTCCGGTATGAAGGACATCGTACTAGTGAAATTATAAGGATAACTAGACAGCATCATGTCTTAGGAGACGAGCGAAATTTGGAGATGAAGATGGGCTTAACACTTAACATTAGGTGAACATTCTGCTCGTCTTGTAGCTGTGTTAAATAAAAAAAAGTAATACTTCCGTCACATTGTGGAGGATGATATACGCTGTACCACCTTGAGCTCGTCGACCCGGGACATACGACTCGTTACTTCAGTAATTTCACTATCTATGACGCTCTTCAAACCGGAACTAAGTATATTTTACAGACTACTATTCGACGGAAGAAATAGCAGCTGCTGGTACCTAGATGGTCTCTGGCAAAAGAGACTTACCACCAATATGTTTTACCTTACAAAACGGTAGTCAAGGTTCATCATCATCAAGCGATAGACGTCCATAGGCCTCCCCTAAAGATCTCCATTTTTGTAGGGGCATTTAGGCCATTTCCCACCACACTTGCCCGATGCGCGTTGGCGGGAGCCAGAGCCTTGGTTGTTGATCAGCAGGGCGCACCACGAGCAGATGAGGTTCACTTGGGTCCTGTTATACCTGTTACACCCCTTTAAGTCACAGCCTCAGTAAGTTACAGTTAAGTAGTCAAGGTTATTTATGATTAATTAATTAATATTTATAAATAAATTTTTAAGTGTATTATTAATAAATGATTAAGTGATCCATTAGTAAGTGTTCTGTACCTATACGGCATACCAATGCGGCTGTTCCACCTTTATGTGATATCATCTATCTGGAGAACCCGATCTCTGAAGCGTATACGCGTTTGTAACAATGAGTCGTCACGTCGGTTCGTGTGTAACAACAGTTTCCATTTCCAATAACACCTAAACCAATATATTCAGTATTTGAATTTGATAGAAATTGGTACGATGAGTACTACTATATTAAATGTAGTGTTCATTCGAAAATTTCGGTACTACTCATTACTGGTATTCAAATTCAAAAATTTGGTGGTAGGTCTCAATTGCTGAAGACATTCTAGTTAAGTAACATCGCAGCGCCTATTTCTGCAGCCAAACAGTAGTGCGCAAACATTATTGTATTCTGGTTTGAAGGTCGCTGTAGCTAATTTATTTACTGGAGAAACGAACTCTAACATCTTATGTTTCAAGGCGATGAACTCAACGTGGTGCAGTGTATGACATCCCAAAAAGCGCCATTTTGTTATAGGCAGACATGTCACTTAACATCAGGTGAACGTCCCATTCGCCTCTTCACTTCCATTAATAAAAAAAAATTAACTTAAGTTATTAATTGTATTAAATATATTTGAAATAATTCTATCGATCTATATTTTTTCAAACAAACAACCCTCTTATTACCAATGCAATGTATATATGGGTTGTGATTCACAAGGATAGACTGTCAGGGTCAAGCATAGTGGGATTCGAACCTGTGCCTCTTTGAGACGTATATCATTTATGTCTACTTTTCACCTGGTAAGTAATACGCTTGCCATGATAACGTGGCGCTAGTTAGGATGGTATATACACATTGCGCTCGTCGCCTTTGAGACATAAAATGTAGTTTCGTTAACCCAGTAATTTCATTAGGTACAATGCCCTTCAAACCTTAAAAAGCTGTATCACAGGTTATTGGTATAAACCAATAAGCCGTGATATAGCTTTTCACGATCATAAGTTATCAACCCTGGTGACAACCCTGCCGCACGCAACAACAGCCCACGCTCGTGGGTATACGAAGTCGCGCAATGAAAAATTTTACGATTAGCCAAGGAGACAATCGCAGACGGATTTAATTTGAAACTATACTCCTTAAAGGGATTTGAAGCTTTACTTTAACCACTTAAAGTACATTTTTTTATGGCAACATTTATTTCTGGAAGTTTCTTACGAAGCAGTCCCGGCATGACGTAGATGAGGGCTACAGTATAGTACTATATTTGCAAGCGGTCGTGATGTTACATGAAGAAAGCTGGGCAATAAAATTATGAAGATGGGGGAGGCGTCTCTGACCCATCTTTTTCACTGTCTCCTGGATTGTACTCCATGTATGGCACAATCCAACATATACCATGAGCCCTTTAATATGTTACTTAACGACAAAACCAATGTAGAGATGTTTTAATAACTAGTACCTTTATCATATACTCTTATATTATTACTGTTGTTCTGGATATATGTTGTTATTTAGATTAGAGAATGAGTCATATCCTTATTTATCAGTACTAAAGGAAAATTTTATACTGGAACGCACTTTGAATACTAACAAATGTGAACTTGAAAGTCAACAATCACTTATGAGTAACAACCAAACGCGCCGTAGTTCACTCATCGTGCGCATTCAATTCAGTCTTATCTATGCTATTTCATAATTATTGTTATTAATTAGATACATTGTACAACATATAGCTATTACAACATATTAATTCAATATTGCACTATCGTATGAGGCTGATAAAACAATATAATTGCCTTTTTTTATTTGATGAAGCAACGTGACGAGGGAGACGTTCACCTGATCATTACAATTTGGCTCTTCTTAGATTGATTCACACTGCACATCATTGTGCACTTTAAATGATAAGTAAAGTCTCGTTACCCCAGTAATTTCATAAGCTATAAAGCTTGTAGGCTTCAATGGGATTCAGTGGGTGGAGACTGCAGTAACGCTTGTTTCATTAAGGGTGCATACTGTACCTTGTATTGTATACAGATTGATTATAATAAACAAAAATATAGAGTAACTGAAGGCTGATGGGACAGTAAGATCCTCGAGTGACGTCCGCGTACCAGTAGATTTAGTGTTGGGCCTCCCACAAGGTGGACCGGCGATCTGGTGAGAATCTTAGTAACCTGGAGATCTTTGTGGGAGGCCTATGTCCAGCATAAGACGTCTGTCGGCTGACAATGATGATGTCGATAGATTATTTCATCGGTCTTTCTATATTTCTAGATTTATTGTTCTTCTCTTTTCAGTATGAATCAGTGTAATTTAGTCAACTTTTTTACAGTCTGTACTAGTAGTGAGTTGTGAATGTATTATTATTAAATTGTTTAATATAACCGCAGTGGATTCAACAATCCGCGGTGAGTCACTGTGACTCAGTGGTTACAAGTTAACGCTGGCTGATTGAGATTGATGCGGGGACTCGGCCCGGGCATTAAGCCGGGGACAGTTTATTTTTGTTTAAGGGTTTGGTATTTGTATGCCTTACAGCGGCACGCCGGCGGCTCGCGAACGCATTTGTAAGGATTTCACAATTCCCTTTGCCTTTTTGTTATTCGCTCGTTTGTTCAGCTATTTGTGCTCCACTTGCAATTACAAATTGAACGGCAAGAAAGGCGAGTTATTTGCAATGTTTTAAACAGATTTTTAATCTAACTACTCGTTTTTACATTATCCATAACAATAGAGCATGGTATGAGACGTGGGCTAGATTAAACACAATGTAGTACAACAATAAATTTTTAGTCAAACAGTGGCTTTATCTTAGAAGTATTAACAATGAACAAAGTGAAACACAAATCATACGTACGACAAAATTTTAGGCATTTAAATGAGAACAAAAAAAACACAATAATGAGAAAGAGTAACAAAAATTACATAAATCTATCTATCAGGAAGAACATTTTGAGGCCTATTTTATACATTTGATCGATGTATTAATATAAATCGTCTATATATGGACTCTTGGTAGATCTATTGAAACTAAAGTATTTGAAATTATGATTATGAAATGATATATCGTTAATTGGAAGGATAAAAAATCATCTATAGTATAGTATATATATTTCTTTTAAATTTCACGCTTTTTTCCCAGTAGGGGTAGGCAGAGGTGAAAAACACGCACATTTCGCCAGATTCAGATTAGGTCCCATGTAACAGAGGGCCAGCCTGTAGCTACTTTATTGGGGCCATCACACACACACAGATGATTTCAGTGTGCGGGTTTCCCCACGATGTTTTCCTTCACCGTATAGTATATAAGGTGGTAAAAAGCTGTGGTAAATGCCCGAAGCGGTGTATCCGCTATTCCAATTTCCCGTCGCAACCCGCCGCCTGCCGCCTGCCACCCGCCGTCAAAAACATAATTGGCGTACCCTTACGTCGGCCCTATACCACGTATTTACACTTCGCCTCCTGAATAAGAGTATAATCGCATACTATGTACTATACTATAGAAGACAGTAGCTTTTTTTATATTATGACTCATGGAATTAATTATTTAATTCCTTTACTGGTGGTAGGTCTGTTGCAGGAGGCCGTCTAAATAGCTACCAGTCTGTTTCTGCCGCCAAACAGCAGTTTGCAAACATTACTGTGTTCCGTATTGAAGGGCGCTGTAGCTAATGTAATTACTGTGAGAACGACAAACTCAACATATTACGTCTCAAGGAGACGAGCGCAATGTGGTGCCGTGTATGCCAATCTAACTTGTGCCACTTTATTGTTGCCATCATGTGAACGTTCCGCTCCTCTCGTCGCTTAATGGAATAAAAAAAAATCACCCATACAAATTATAAAACGAATATAAATGTCCTTACCTTTTTATTGTAATTTTTAAGGTTTTCCTTAATTTACTTTTTTTAAATCAGAAACATACAAACTGTGAAATGACTCGCTTCTTCGCAACGTTCATATTCTCTCGTATTTCACCAAAATTATGAAATTGTTCAATCTTGTATAAAAACTACCCCAAGATTCCTTTGTTTCCTTCGCGTCAATGTCCATATAAATCCATATTTATCGTCTTACACATTAATAGAAGAAATGTGTTTAATATACCTACAATTTTAGTTAGAGCAAATAAGGTTTAGAAAATTTTAAACCTGTCACTTCCATTAAACGTATTTCTAAACCTACGCACACAGATATATACAGCCTCCGGAAAAAGGTCAACAACCTCCCTCCCTTGGTACCTCTCGATATTCGTCAATTTGAATATTCCACCCTCCCGTTTTTAAGCATTAGATTTTTCCGCAAAATCCATCCCCTTGTGTTCGCAAGTTTGTTTACATTGAGGCTCTAACGTGGAATACACGTCCGATGCGCTTTAAATCGAAAATTTTGTTTACTTACGTATAAAGTTTTTGTTTAACTAATATCAGATACAAAAATAGATTAATAGTTTAATCGTAATATAGTCGGATAAAACGTGCTATGTAAGTAGAAAAGTAGTTAAGTTGAACGGGGAGTTACTTAACTATATAAAACGCACATAGTCTTCGCAAACTATAGTACAGTATGCTTCTCTTCATGAAATATAATTGAATTAAAATAACTAACAAAACATTCACATAGTTTTTACTAATTTGAAATATTATTTAAAATTCCTTCCATAAAATACATTTTTTTTTTATTTGATGAAGCTGGTAAGTGATACGCCCGCCCATAACGTGGCACTGCTTAGGTATCCATTGCATCACATTGTGCTCGTCTCCTTGAGACATATTACCTTCAGCGCCCTTTAAATCGGAACAGTAATATCTTCATACTATATGTCGGCAGCAATAAGAGCACCGGTTGTGCCTACCTATATGGTCTCCGGCAACAGAGACCTACCACCAGTAATGAGTTCCCCTACCATACAATTCACTACATCAAATTATCTCTTTTAATATTGCTACTATGGTAAAAGTTACTGTAAAATATATATCATTCAATATATGTTTTTAGTACATAGACAAACAAATATGGTATAGTGTATGTATTTCGCATAAAAATTATAAAAAAAAAATATATAATTATTATATAAACAAATATCCAACCGAAAATATTAATGGCTGCGACCAACAAAGTTCTTTATTGTGACAAAATCCATTTTTCTCACAAAATTATTAAGTACAATATGAAATTTTCTTATTCATAATCCATCGTAAATATAGCGTTAACAAAACGCTTTTCCTCGTTATAAAGATCCGGCGCTCGTATCCGGCTTGAAGGGCCAATGGCGGAAATGGATAAGAAATGATCCGGAATAACCTCAAGGATGGGGTAGAAAGTTCTTTTTTTAAGTACGCCGTCAGTTTAGCGAGCATAATAATTAAGTCACTCAAAGCGTCTAGATTTCTTATTTACATTTCATATCTCTCAGCAACGACCCGACTTGCAAATGTTTGTTTTGTTTTCTTTTTTTTTTTAATTGTTACATAAAACAATACGCAAGAATTAATGAACTCAAACACTTGACGCAAGTTTCATCTGCTTTCTTTTCAAAATGGAAGATGTCTTTATAACCATTGTTGCGTAAAACACTTTAATGATTTACAAACTGTACCGATCAAACAACCCTCTACAAGAACAATAACATCCCTTGTTAACTTACTTTCTATCTGTTGTCCATTGTAATAGGAATTTGCAAAGAAAAAAAACATGTTACAAGGTCAGGTGTATCATGAGAGTCTTCTCTGAAAGGAGTTACATTTCTAGAACTAGACTGGAACTTCCAAGGTCGCAGACTGACTCACACATACGCAACTGCCCACCCCGTACCCACACCGTCCCGAGCACGTGTACGCTCTCCCCTACATATGGTTGTCAAGGCAACGCAGCATCACTCCACGCCCACAACTCCGGGGGCGAACTCTCAAGATATTACGCCCTACTTCGCTCGTATTGGCGAACCAAAGGGGTGTAGTGAGGTTGCGTTTGTGTGAGTGCGCTTAGAGCGGTTAGTCTGGCGAAATACGCCAATTTCATTTTCCAACCAAATTTCGTGCCAGATGCTCGTCGCTCTGTACTGTAGCGAATTACCCACGGCAATTCTTAAAAGACGAGAAGAAAAAAAAACTCTCTTAATTTCTAAAGTAAACCCATCTAATGAACTGAATAAAATATAAGTTAAACTTGTTTTGTGAAACCAGGTTTCTGCATCAGCAGTATCAAACCATAGCTATTACTGCAATGTTAAATTAAGACGAGTTTTTAGATTCTTTGCAAACTCATACATTTTTCAAATGAGAGAATTGCATGGAAGAGCTTGTCTTTTTTTGAATAGAGAAAAAAAAAATAGGTACGTAACGAATGCTAACCAAGCACTCGACTCCATTCGCTACATTCACCGGCCGCTCGTTAACAAACCTATTCAATTTTGAAGTATTAGTCGATTGAGGCAACATTTCTCGCGTCCTACCGCCGCGAGTTCCAATTAGCGACTGGGGCTTGTCGCTTGAGTGGCGGTGACGTCACGCGGCGCTTTCATGCGGTTTCAATAACTACCCTCTCCACGACTCCTTCAATAGCCGGCCACTCCACCTGGCCTTCATTAGGGACCTCAATGTATACGCCGAGCTAAAAAGGCGACGGGATCTACTAATTTAAAAAAATACAAGTTTTAACGAGTAAAGTTGCTTAGCTAATAGCGAGCTAACTCCCACATTGCCACCGCGATAATGCGTTATAATTTTTCCTTAAACTATTTACTAGTACGAGTCGTTGTCGGGACAAAGCGCGTTCGCTGTCTTTTGTGTCTGGCCGGCCGCGCCATAGACAAATCTTATTATGGAAATATTTTCAAATTAAGAACGCGCTCCACTCCCGCAATATGCGTCTCGGCTGTCATCATTGTCTAGCTTCTTTTTGTTCGTCCTCGCATGTCGAGGTTTTTCGACCACCGTTTCGGTATTATTTTTTTTTATTCTCTTTTTGTTTATATTTTTTCGAGCTGTCCCGAGCGTGAATGGTGGGCTTTGTTTGTTCGTGTTTTATTATTAATTAGTGGGGATCCTTTGTTCGTGGTAATTATTCGTCTTAATAAGCGGTTCCTGCTCCCCGAATGCGAGCGAGCGCGGGAGGAATTGTCAACGCTTTGGATTTTAAATGACTGGTAGTGATAAGGGTCTTCGTAACTGGTTTTTTGGTTAATGGTTTCAACAACTTTTGTTATTTGCTTTTATTATAAGTGAGAATAAGAATGTTTCGTTCCATTCCGTTGCAATGTTGTCCTCCGTTGCAATTACACTAGCGCAAACAGCTATTTTATTTCTGTTCCCATTGCATATTGATAAAATTTACTGGTGTTATTCAAATAGATTTTACTAAGGCTTTAAGAAGTATTATTTAACCTTTTATTGCAAATTTTTGGGATTTTTATCTCCGATCACAATAAACATATAAACATGAAACTCTATTTTGCTTTTCTGCTGTTTCCTGTATTTTATCCAATTGAGATAGTGAATTTGTTATAAATCATATTATTTTCTCCTTGCTCTCAATAATGTTGGGAATATCCTCATTTATTCATTACTGGTCTTTTACTCTGTTATTGTTATGGAAGATTTACTTCGCCCGCTTATACACTGTCGCATATTTTTAATGGAATAATGCCCAAGTGCTTCCAGTATCGTATAGCCGTGAATTATGAACGTTGAAATGAGTGCAAGGAAACAAAAGCCTCGCGCGTCCTTGGGCCCGGCATCCTTTTCGGGGCTGAACGTGAACCGCCACAATTAATTTAGCCTACGTGTCGCTCGCGATCCTGTCGTTTATTTCGCATAATAAAGTGCTGAAAAGAAGTCCCAGTTTAATTAGAGGTGAGACACTCGGGCTCGGAAGCGCGCGGCTGAATGGCACTCGTCGGACGCCATTTTGCATAATTGGGCGACGGAGGGTAGGACGAAATTTATACGGCGCCGCGCCAATTTACTTGCTAATGACGCGTCGTCTTCCCATAGACAGGCTGGCGGGGTTTTGTTCGCGCCACGCTATATTTCTATGAGGGCTTTTTGTTTTGACCCGGATGACTTATTTTTTTTGATTTTTTTTGTCGCTCGCCTATTACACATTTTACTTTAACCCGTTTTCGATGCCCATTTTTTCTTTTTAAAAATAAAATTATTTTGTATACTCTCATTTATTTTTTGCCCACTTTTTATATGTCACTATATTTATTTACTATAGCTCGCTGGACTAATGGTTAGAAAGTGCGGCCTTCTTTGCGCAGGTCGCGAGTTCGAATCTCTGCATGTACCGATGACTTAATATTTAAGTTATGTAAATTTGTGAAGTTTAGTTACAACAGCGAGATACAAACGGTGAAGGAAAACATCGCGAGGAAATCTGCACATGACTTAGAATTTATTCTAAAGTGTGTGTGAAGTCACCAACCCACATTGGGCCAGCGTGGTGACTATGCCCCAATCGCCCTCATATTGGGGGTAGGCCTGTGCCCCAGCAGTGGGGACGTAAATTGTCTGTTATAGATTTACTGAAGTGATCTTCATTATATCTTTTTTTTTATTAAATATGTAAGTTACTTAATCTGTCTAATTTTAATAAATTATTATCATTATTTATCAATATGTTATGGATTTAGTTCTTACATACCCTTTGAAACTATAACCCTTGTGCGTTTAAATTGTATTTAATAATGATTTTCTTTGTTACAGACGAGCAAGATGGGCCTCCCTGCAGGCGGCAGCCTCTCTTTATTCTGCCCCGGTGGAGACTTAGGGCAGCCACCCCCCGCGCATATGGGCATCCCTCCACCCTACCAACTGGATTCTAAACTGGGTAAGTAATCTGTTATATATTTTTTCCACAACAAATTTATAATAAGTAATTTATATTGTTTATTTTTTTTAAATCCTTATTGTAATTTAATACGTGTGTTATAAACAATAGGTATTGGTTTCGTGTCGTCCATGTTGTGGTAGGTTCCGTATGTCTGTTACACTGGAAACCAATGAACCCGTCTTTATTAATTAACTTAGGTTTTAACGGAACCACAGAATCGAACCTCTCACATTACAACCATACAATTAGCGTATGATTAAGTTCTTTTTTCGCTTGCAATTGGTAACGAGAAAGATATTATTATAATATAGCATAAGTCATGTTTATACAGCCGATATAAGATTTGGATTGTTGTTAGTGGAGTATTTGCAAACTATACCTTTGAAGCGATGATTGTAGAAGTTTGTAAGTGCACTCTTAGGCGCGCGGGTTCGATATCCACTCTGCTTGAGCTTCCGGTAAAGGAAAAAATCGAGAGGAAAGCGACGTATTCACGTTGGTATCATAGACATGTAAGGTCCGACAGCCCTCACTTAACCAGCGTGGTAAATAAATGTTCTCCTTTGTCTCTTTCTCAGAAGGGACCCTCAGTCCCAACAGTTAAAACATGAAGTGGGCTGTCTTTTTACGGATTTTATTATTATTTGTAACACCTCTCGGATACACAGCGGTCTTCTCTAAATATTGCTTGCTTATAAATAAACTTGGGTATATAATAATGTTACCGTAAGGACGTAACAAGTAACCGGCTCGGTCTAACCCAATCTTCACGAAACCTGGCACCGCATGGCCAGGTTAGTCTCATACTATTAGTTAGTCATAATCGAATAAATACTAAAACTCGTGTGTACTTTGCTTCAGCAGCGGGTTTAGCGCGGACCCCCATGTACCCCTTCCCAGGGGGTACCTACCCTTACCCCATGCTCAGCCCGGAGATGTCGCAGGTAGCGGCGTCGTGGTAAGTAAAGCTATTTATTTATTTAACATGTTAGTTAAATTGCTGTATTTTATACGAAGCTATATAAGTAAAACGAATAATTCTCTATAACATCGTTAATGTTTCGATAGTTATAAATAATATGGAGACGGAGTTTATTGTCTATTAATGTATGTGTAAATCATATATCGCATCTTTAATCAAATTACTGCTATAGTTCATTAAAACTGTACATTGTCTTATGTCTTATATATCTTCTTATACATTTCTAAACTATTCTAAAAGGACATAACATAACATACTCTAAAACAATAACAAGATGTTTAACTTACAACTAAAATAACACTTTATTATGTATTGATAACGACAATGTTACAACAGAAAAAAATGTGTAACTGATAACATAGCAGAAGTAATATTATCTTTAACTTCGAAACAGTGCCTTATGAATAATTCAAGTATTTTATACAAATATAGTACAATGGTTTTATTTCTGAAGATACAGCTTATTTAAGATGGTAAGTTGTAAGGTAACGGTAAGGTCTAAGAGCAACCGCTCTTAGACATTAGTCTACCTTTTCGGTAAATGCACATGAGTCCCAAAATCAACGAAGCTGATATGAAACAGGGACCCTGACGAGTAGCAACGTGTTATAGTTACATAGGTTAGCTGTACAAACAGTATACCCCTCCGGTTCCGGCGGGCCCCCATTTTATGTACGTTTGTTATAGATTTATAAAATAAAGTTTCAATGAAAACTAAAAAAAAAGTTTCCTTTTAACCGATTGATTAACTACTACAGCCTAAATGTTACAGTTTCATCAATGACGTTAATTGTTATCTTTAATACAAAAGGATATGTTACGAAGAATAAGGTCACTAACGACTGAACAACTTCCGCTTGCATAAACGGATGAAGATATGCTATACTAATTCGGAAGAGGCTTTAGAACTTCTTGTGTGACTTCTTTCGCGAAGTGCATTGTATCTCTTGAGAATGCAACGACCGCTTACATCCCGTCCCGTGTGGTGTAGTGCGCTTGTGACTGAGGGCCGCGACAAGTGTGCCAATTTGTACGTAGCTTTTTTCATCCCCAGTGAAATGTACCGGAGACGTCTTCGAATGCGTCTGAGATACACTACCCCATATCCGTAGGTGGGAGGAGGGTGTGTATCTCACAGAGTGCCTATAATATATCAGCATATCACTTTGATATAAGCAGGAAAAACGTCGACTCAATTCCTTTCAGCAGCGTTCCATGTTAGTGTGATCCAATGAACTCATGTTTATTTAAGATTATATTCTTATGATCATTTATTGAGGAGTTAGTGTATTGGTGGTGGATCTCAGCATCTATTTCTACCGCCCACCAGCCGTCGTAAACAATAATGTGTTTCGGTTTGAAGGACGTTGTTGCTAAGGAAATTACGAGTGTAACGAGACTTAGATATGTCTCAAGGCGACGAGAACAATTTGGAACTGCGTATATCATTCTAACTAGCGCTATGTTTTTATGGACGGGCATCACTTGCCGTTCACCATCACCTTTGAGAAAATTTTGATGGTATCGCTGTGTATTATGATAGTTATATATTTCATTATCATCATACTAAAATATACTTATATAATAAAGGTTTGTTCTTAGTTTTATCGACTGTCGCCTACCCCTAACAATGCTTAACGCTTTGTCAAATAAATACAAACAAGAGACAGGACTAACGGGACGTTCACTAGATAGTAAGTTATACGTCAACCCTTAACCATAGGGCGCAACGATGGTATACTCAGTATCACACTGTTAGTTACACTCAGTAATTTCATTAGCTACAACGCCCTTCGACTAGGACACAGTAATGTTTGCACACTACCGTTTGGTGCCATAAATAAGCGCTGCGGTGGTACCTATTTAGACGATCTCCAGCATCAGAGACCTAGCACCAGTGAAATCATGACGATTTCATTTAAAATACCACAAATTACAAAGTACTCGATCAGAAAACATTTACTATAGTTCGTGTCAACAATTTATAATACATTAACTGTCTAGTTAGTGTAATTGGCAAACCGCAGTATAGTAAGATATAATTGTAGTTTGTATAACAGAGAATTTTAACTGCGTTTCATAGTAGCATAATCTACTGAATATTATCGTTACACTCAGTAATTTCATTAGCTACAACGCCCTTCGACTAGGACACAGTAATGTTTGCACACTACCGTTTGGTGCCATAAATAAGCGCTGCGGTGGTACCTATTTAGACGATCTCCAGCATCAGAGACCTAGCACCAGTGAAATCATGACGATTTCATTTAAAATACCACAAATTACAAAGTACTCGATCAGAAAACATTTACTATAGTTCGTGTCAACAATTTATAATACATTAACTGTCTAGTTAGTGTAATTGGCAAACCGCAGTATAGTAAGATATAATTGTAGTTTGTATAACAGAGAATTTTAACTGCGTTTCATAGTAGCATAATCTACTGAATATTATCGTTACACTCAGTAATTTCATTAGCTACAACGCCCTTCGACTAGGACACAGTAATGTTTGCACACTACCGTTTGGTGCCATAAATAAGCGCTGCGGTGGTACCTATTTAGACGATCTCCAGCATCAGAGACCTAGCACCAGTGAAATCATGACGATTTCATTTAAAATACCACAAATTACAAAGTACTCGATCAGAAAACATTTACTATAGTTCGTGTCAACAATTTATAATACATTAACTGTCTAGTTAGTGTAATTGGCAAACCGCAGTATAGTAAGATATAATTGTAGTTTGTATAACAGAGAATTTTAACTGCGTTTTATAGTAGCATAATCTACTGAATATTATCGTTACACGTTGTATGTATATATTGAATTACATGTGAGAATGAAAATATGAGGATCATTACTTTGAAGAGAAAAATTACACTGTTTTATGTCTTATAAACATACTAATGAATTATATTATTTAAAATAAACAAGCACCTCATTTTAGGTAACAAGACATAATGCCTATGGGCATTACTGCTAGTAGGTCTCTATTGGCGGAGACTGTTTGAGTAGGTCATCACCGCAGCTCCTATTACTGCTGACGAACAGTATTGTGCAGAAATTACTGTTCCAGTTTGAAAGGCGTTGTGGCTAGTAAAATTACTGGGATAACATGATTTAACATCTGATATTTTTTTATTCTACAAAGTTAAGACAAGCGGGATATTCACCTGATGGAAAGTGATACGCTTGCCTATAACAACATGTACTCGCCTTGAGACATAAAATGTTGTCTCGTTACCCTAGTAATTTCATTAGCTTCAACTACCTTTAATCTGGAACACAGTAATGTTTCCACACTACTGAATTATATGTCTTAAGGTGAAGAGCAGGATGTGGTGCTGTGTATATCATCCTTACTAGCGCCACCTTGTTATGGGTAGCAGCAAGTGAGGAGAAGCTGTGGTTAGGTACATACTATGTATAAATAAATATATATATACATGCGACATATAAAATTAGGAACTAGTCTTGAAGTCCAGATAATATTTGGAACTGTTCTAATATTATCAGACCAAGGATATTGAGTTATGTATATTTTTGATCCCAGGCACACACCGAGCATGTATCCAATTTCTTCGGCGGCCAGCGGTTTCCGAAGCCCTTACCCCACCTCGCTGCCCATCAGCAGTTCTAGTCTATCGAGGTAAGTAATATTAAGTAGTAGTAGTAGTAGTAGTTATTAATTTATACTTGATACAATAATAGCTTGGATTTGTAAATACCTTTGTTCATTGTACGACTTGAATTCTCGGGTTCGAACCCCAATGAACTAGCTACCGTGGAGATGACATCAGGATACCTATACTTGACCAGCACGGTTAACTTTATAAGAAAAGGTAATCCTAGTGAGAACATCATGAAGACTATGTTATATTTCAAGTTTCATGAATAACATAGATGTTAACTTTTTTTTTTGATGGTCATTTTCTCGCCGCTGTTTTATTGACAACTATAGCGGCTTCATCGGACTCAGGGCTCGCGGATCCGGTATCCGCGAGCTGAACGAAATAAATTTGATATACACATATATGTAGATAAAGTAGTGTGTATGAGGGGGAGGAGAAAGATGAGAAGATATTGGATGTGGAAGGGTTGAAGAGTAGGACAGTGCTATGAGGGAAGAGAAAGGGGTTTGATTTGGTGCTGTTTTTAACTCTTTATATGGGACCGAATCGACGGACAGGTCTTGCACCCAAAGTACCAAAAAGATAAAAACTGAACTTTACTTATTATTAAAGTCTTTATATAATGATTGTTATTATCAATAATTTTTTTTTTTAATTTTAACAAAATTGATTAGACAGTCGAGTAAAACGGACACTAACAAACATCATTTAGATATGTTAGTTATCTAATTATCATTCTAAAGTCAGATGAAATCGTTTAAAAAAAACGTCACCGTCATAGTTGCACAACAATATAGTGTATATACACAACAATACACAACCTACTTTATATTATTTTTTTCTCTTGCAAACAATAGCCTCTTTATAACGTAACATATATACACAATCTCAATGCAGCTAACATATTTTATCCGTTAACTGTCCGCTCGCTACATTTTATATCACTTGATATTGTGTGACTGTTAAAGTAGGAAAGTATTATTTTTATATACTTTGATTAATATTGTATATATACACATATATATATATATATATCTAAAGCTGTGATGATCACCAACATATGAACAATAAAAATTTTTATAGTCGCATAACTATAGGGACATATAGGGACTTATTTATATAAGAATTAAATACTAATGAAGATAGTAAATAGACCGGAGACTAATATCTAGAATCTGAGTCCAAGACTAGAATGTTTAATACTAGGAACAACTTTCATTGTTAACAGTGAGTTATATCGGTTCTCGCCAACATTGGGTGGAGGGCTGGGACTCGGGTTGAGTCCAGCGCTGGTACCAGCGCCGCCGTCTAAAGTGGACATCTTTTCACATCATTCGAGGTAAGAGCATTTTTTTTTTTATTTATTGATATAAATCTAAAGAGCAAATATATAGTAACTACAATGTTATGTAGTTTGAATACAATATTAACATTACATGTCTTTTGTTAATTGTATTGTTATAGCCAGTCCTCGAGTACCGTCAAACCTGATGATAAGTGGAATCTAGAAGACAGCCTATTCATTCTTCTCTAGTTATACTTTATAATTTTTATAAAAAAGTATTCTTGTACAACTTGATAATAAAAATATGCTCCAGACTGCAATTCGATGGATTTTTGAACCTGCAATATTAGTGATGGTAAGTTCCGGTTTGAAGGGCGAAACAGCTGGTAAAATTAGTAGGGTAATGAGACTAATGAGACTATATTAAGTCTCAAGGCGATAAGCGCAATGGTTTAGTGTATATAATTCCAGTTAGCGCCACGTAGTTATGCTCATGCGTATCACTAACCATCAGTTAAACGCTCATCTCGTCGGATAAAAAAAATTCTGCAGACCGTACCCTTGACGGGGTAATTGATTTATTCGTTCCACGTAAGCCGCCTGCACGGGAGCACGCAAGGGAACAATACCATCAGCGGTCATCTGTTTACATACATTTAGCTGGCACTAAAATGTATTAGCCTCTGTGTCACGTAGCAATTATAAACTAGCCGTGACGTCAGCGGTATTTATTAGAAACGAATAAGTTCGTAGAAGCGGTGGAGGTTAGTTCTCACGAAGTTTATCACGTCGATCACGATGCCGATGGTATGGAGCCAATCTGAGGACATACGCCGCATTCGTGAGCATACGCACGGATGCGGGCGCGCCCGGGGTAGGAACTGCCGCTTTGTGTGTATGCTAATGCGGCACGCAATCAATTCATACAACTAAATTAATCGATTACTATGTTTTATTATGATGTTTATTAGTAGCAGGTAGGCAGCAAAGGTTCCAGAGACCGTCTAGACAAGTACCACTGCAGCTCCTATTTTTACTGCCGAACAAGTGTGCAAACATTACTGTAGTACATACATACATATATATCACGCCTCGTTCCCAGTGGAGTAGGCAGAGACCACCTCTCTCCACCTGCTACGATCCTGGCACACCTCTCTCGCTTCCTCCACTATAATATAGGTTGGGGAAAAAGAAATCCATTATTTTTTCGGTAGATGGCTGTAGTAATAAATTTCTCGTAAAGTATCGATCAAACAGTTTCAGATTTATGCTCGTTGGAAAGGTGACATTTCGCAGTAAAAAAATTCTTTTGCCGTCTTTTGTTTGGTGCATTCAATTGTGAGTTACAGGGTGTTAAAAATGGAAGTGAACAAAGAGAAAATTCGGTACATTTTACACTTTTTCTTTGACAAAGGCGAAAATGCAAGCCAGGCGGCTAAAATTGTGAATGGTGTTTATGGACCCGATACTGTAACAGCTAATTATGTGCAATTTTGGTTTTGGTAGATTCCGTTCAGGAATTTTTGATGTTAAAGATGTACCTCGCACAGGTAGGCCGGTCGCCGAAAATGTCGATAAAATCGGAGAAATAATCGAAGTTGACCGGCATGTTAGCAGTCGTAACCTCGCCCAGGAGTTAAAAATGGACCACAAAACAGTTTTAAACCATTTACACAAGGCTGGATTCAAAAAGGAGCTCGATGTTTGGGTGCCACACCAATAAACAGAAAAAAACATGATGGATCGAATTTCCATCTGCGAAGCCTTGGCCAAACGGAATGAGATTAACCCATTTCTTAAACGGATGGTGACTGGAGATGAGAAATGGATCACATACGATAACCCTGTGCGAAAACGATCATGGTCAAAGAGCGGTGAAGCACCTCAAACGATGGCCAAACCAGGACTAACGGCCAGGAAGGTTCTGCTGTGCATTTGGTGGGACTGGAAGGGAATTATTTATTATGAGTTGTTTCCATATGGCCAAGCACTAAATTCTGATCTCTACTGTCAACAACTGGACCATTTGAAGATAGCAATTGACCAGAAACGGCCAGAATTGGCCAACAAGAGAGGTGTCGTGTTCCACCAGGACTACGCTAGGCCACACACGTCTACAGTGACTCGCCAGAAACTTCGGGAGCTTGGTTGGGAAGTTTTAATGCATCCGCCATACAGTCCGGACTTGGCACCAAGCGATTACCATCTTTTTCTTGCATTACAAAATTTCTTTAGTGATAAAAAATTGGCATCTAGGGAAGATTGTGAAAATCGGCTACTAGAGTTTTTTGCAAATAGAGACCAGGACTTCTACGAGAGAGGCATTATGAAGTTACCTTTAAAATGGCAACAAATCATAGAACAAAACGGTGCATATTTGACCCAAATCGGACAATCCGAAGCATGTTAAATATAGTCCTGAATTTCATATAAAAATAATGGATTTCTTTTTCCCCAACCTATTATATCTGATGCTGTGTATATCATAGTAACTATCGCCTGATTATAGGCAACTTGTCGTAGAAATACAAAGGCTTTTACAATTTATCCGTCCAAATAGGATGTGGGTGATATCCAGAATAGAATGAATAGGCTGTTAATAGGTTAGTGCGCTACCGCAAACTATATCATCACCTAATACCAGTTGGGTCATGGTGAAGCACTGATCTTGTCATTAAAAAAAATTAACACAAAACTAAGTACATTAATGATCTATATAGTACCTATTTTTGGTTAATATTGTTATCATTTCAGCCTCTTGTCGTTTAATGCTAAACATTAGTGTTTCCAATTGATATTCAGCCCGACGGTTTCAATGGCAGTTAAATCTATCGATACATAAACTATCAGGGTAGCTGTATCCTAATTCTAGCTAGTCTCAAAGTTACCAAATCTTATTAAGTTTAAATTAACCAAATCATATATAAACGGATCTACTTTATGCAAACATACAAATAGTTACAAAGTGTACAAAAAGGCGAGTTTAGTGCTAAACGAACAAACAAAATTAGATATTTAGACACAAGATATGAATCATAATAAATATGTTTAGCACATATTCTGTGTGAGAGGCTAAATACATATTAACATATGTATATATACATATATAAATGATTGCTGACAGGACGTCAGAAAAAGGAAGAAATTAAAAGGTATTTCATAGTGACTTGTAGTATTCATGCAACATTGGCTTTAAGGAAGCTCGACTGCTAAGCGTTCATATGTCAGGTGGAAGCTCATTCCAAAGCTTTACCGATCGCGGAGTATTTGTTTATATTCAGACGTGGCGAGCTCATCTCGTCACGTCGTCGCATAAAATGACTTGTGGCGTCGATGTTCCTATTTCCGTGTTCATATCGTCGGATTCCGCGCACGCGCCATTAATAACACGGCGCGAAACGAGCCGGCGCATGCGCGCGCGCACGCCGCGCGGTAATAACAACGTTTAGTTTAAACGCCCCGATCGGAATCAATGCGCGACAGTAAACGCCATTGTCGCAACACTCGCCCCCACCAGCCTCCCACCACCCTCCAGCTACACCCCCCGCAAGGTATCATTGCGCGATCTTATCGCACGAATATTACACGGATCAACCCTGCCGAGCCCCCGCTTATCAGCAGATTGAAGATAAGCCGCGCAGGGGCGACGGATTGACAGATGCGTTTTCGAAAATCGTATTAGGGTGCTTATTAATAACGTTCTCACTTTATTATATAGTACTATGTTTTTTATAATAATAACTTATATAACCATTTTAATTTAAAATGTATGCGAAATATTCCTTGCGCTTTTAAAAGCGAAAATTGTTATACATAATTAGCATGGATAGAGTTAAGTGGCATCGGAGAGGATGTGTTCATCGAACGGCTGATGGCTGATGGGGTAGTAAGTTCCTTGAGTGAAGGTGGTGAGGATCACGGAGACCGTTGTTTGCTGGAGCGATCGGTGTGTAGATCTCTTGAAGAGTCCTATTTTCAGTGTGTCTCATGATGATTGTGATGATGAACCCGATAATTGTGAATATACAAGATTGAATCGTTCTTTGTATTAAATATCAATTTTTTTTTTAAAGATTATATAGGAAGGACGTACAGAGAAATATTTATACGATGTGTTAATCAAACGTTAGTTTAATCAGAGTTACAGAGTATATTTGAATGTTTACATTAAGTTTGCGTTCATTTAATACATAAACATTCCGCTTTTATCGTACTGAGATTGCAGGTTACCTTATTTAAACTTTAATCGTTATGTCCATTCCCAATTTTACAAAGTTGGTGTATGATGATTAACTGGAAACGAAGAATGGAATTTGTAATCTTACACCTTTCAGCGCGTCGACGGCTCGTACGAGGTGCATCAGTCAAAAATACGTAATCACGCGGACGGTGTATGGTCACACTGACGGCGGGATTGATCATTGCTTCAAAAAAATATCTATAACGTTTAACAGATTAATGTTCGAGCTGTATTTGTTAATCTTTTAGATTTATTTAAAGATAGTTTCCGTTAATTTAGCTTCATTAGTCATACTTAAATCTTTATTATCTTAATATTTCAACTGTAACTCTAACTAGTTGTAATGTATCGTCTAAATCATTCGGTAGACATTTACTAACTTATACCTCATTGGAAACAAGTTCGGGCGCCGCTAACAAGTGGACCGTACATTCAGGCGAACATAAAAGTCCAGCTACAATCATGTAAATAAGGCTGCTTGAGGAGAAATTTAATTAAGATGATATATGAGACGCCTCGGGTTAACGGGCCACTGTTACTTTTGAGGTACATTCGGCGCGTCAAGCGGGACCCGCTGGAGATCCTCGTCACGAGATAAAGATTTTTTATGTGACACATCGGGCATAAACTGAGGACTGAAAATTATATGCAAACGATACGCCTTCGGGTTACGTGAGGTCATAAATTACTGTGCAGTTGCTGTTGCATTATAAAATTTTAAATGGTATATAACATTCATTGGTGGTAGGTCTCTGACCCCAGACTAAGTACCATCGCAGCTGCTATTTCTGCTGTCATACAAGTGTGCAAATATTACAGTGCTCCGGTTTGTAGGGAGACGTAGCTAGTGAACTTAATGTAACGAACACTTCCTATGTCCTTGAGACGAGGACAATAGGGTGCTGTGTATATCGTCCCAACTAGCGCTTATTTATCATGGTCAAGTGAATCACCATAAGGTCTGAGACTAACTCGTCTAGTGTTTAAAATAAACCTTGGGTTAAGTGATTTTTTGGTTAATTTTTGGTTTTAAATTTTAAAATAATTAATCACTTTCCGGTTTAAGTTATATATATAATATGTAGTATACAGACAGCAGCTGATTATTTAAGTTGAATTCTAGTATATATGTTTCAATATAATATTTCTTTATTATTTCTAAAATATATATTTTATAATTAAATGTATTGTTTTTTGTTGAATGAACTGTTTTTAATTGAATAAACGTCGAGTAGTGCGTCGGGTCGCACTTGGCCGCGACAGTACGTCCGACGCAATGAGTGCGCGCGCGCCGCTGAATACCTCATTTGGAAGAGCATGCGCATTGTGCCCGGGATTTTCGTTTCTCCTTTTCTTTTTTAACCTTTTACCCATTTTTAAACCGGCTCGCCATCGCGCATTAAGGAAGTCGTATATTTGACCGAACCACGAACGTTCCCCGAACTAATTTACTGAATAAAACTCTATATTAGACGTATCGGGTGTGTACGTATGTATGTCTCTGACAATATATTTTATTGGTTCTATTTCTGTTCCGTACATCTCGCCGGCAGGAAGTCGTTTTTCAGGCGTTTTCGTTTATTTTTCAAACATTGTGTGATTATTAATTTCTTCACGGATCGGGGTACGGAGATATTTTGATAACTATAAGCGAAGCATTTTCTTTTTGCATCGAACTCGATGCCGCATACTTGGTTATTCATTCTGGGTTTAGTTCATGTTTATTTCCAGCGAGAGATTAACGATTATTTAATATTTTGTTCTGTTGATACTAAACACTGATGTTGAATAAATTGATCACATCGAAATGAATTTTCTAAACATTCAAATAAAATATGGTTCTATACAACATGAGTGATGGCAGTATGTAGAAAGCAGCAAAGATTTAGATCATATACTCTTAACTAGATTTTTTTTATACATTCAACTGTTAAATACAATCAAAATGCGATGGAGAAGTAGTTTATATGTTATCGTACCAAATATATGAAAACCAGCGTCTTTTTAAACTCTTAACTATTATGTTATAGTTATAGTTAAAAAAACTTACTATAACATCTTTTTAACACAGCTTTCCTATTTCTGCTGCCAAACAGTACTGTGAAAAGATTACTGCATTCCGGTTTGAAGGGAGCTGTTACTAGTGTAATTACTGAGATAACAAGACAACAACTTATGTCTCAAGATGATGAGCGCAGTGGTGCAGTGTATTATCACCTTAACTAGCGCCACATTGTTATGGAGTGGTGTTATCGCTTACCATCAAGTAATCGCTGGTCTTATCGTTTCGTTGTATTAAAAAAAAAAGTTATAATTAATGACATATTAAGGAATTTCAATTGTACGTAAAATTTTAATAAGTTCATTAAAAATTGATATCCCATAAAATCCACTTCCAACATCCGCATATATCGGCGGACATACGCTCGAAGCTTACTAGATCCGCCGTCCGTGTCTGCACACGGGTGCGCGCGCGCCACCGGAAACGCCGCGTCTATTTCCAACCGGATGCTCGCTTGTTTACTGTCTCGCTCGTCTGCGTGTCGTTAACACGTAAACTTGTTATTAACATATCGATTTCGACGCCGATAAACTTGATAGATCGATATTCTATTGGTGTACGTCACATTTAATGAATACGACAAAAAATGGGAGCTCCTCATTAAAAAAAAGAGGGTCTTGGGATAATGGTATATGTTATGTTCAGAAAATGGTAATAATAGTAGCGGTCTATTTATTTATTGACTTGCGCTCCGTTTTTGTGTATATTTATAGTTCTGTAGTGGACTTAAATTATTGCAAATATTTTTAGATTCTGGTTTGAAAACTGCTGGAACTAGTCAGAATACTGAGCCATTATTGGGAATGTTCACGACACTTCTTAAGATTACTTTACTTTTACTCGTTTCTAGATAAACGATTACCTTATCTTTACATGATATTGTTGAAAAAAAAATTTGGACTGTGCAGGAATGTAAAATGTTTGTATATTATTTACAGGTCGCAGGTGGAGAAGAGCAGCGGCGGTGGTGCGAGCGATAAGCCGAACGAGGGCTCCGGCAACGCGAACAGTAAGGAACAGAACAAGAAACCGCACATAAAGAAACCTCTCAACGCGTTCATGTTATACATGAAGGAGATGAGGGCCAAAGTTGTTGCCGAATGCACTCTTAAGGAGTCCGCGGCGATCAACCAAATCCTCGGCAGACGGGTGAGTTCGTATTGCACAATTCTACTTCCGTTTTGGTTCTATTTAAGTTCCTCCTTAATATTTGACCAATCGTACCTATAAATGACCAATTAAAACTACGTACTGTGGCCATTTAGCATTCAAAACATACAGCTAAATTAATTTTGATTTACCCTTGACTCTATGTTTTGTTTCGTATAGAAGCGATGTTGTCATTGTTAATCTTGTAAGGAATACGGTTCGCGGGCGTATTCGTGTAAACATATCGGTCGTGTTGCAAGACAATGACGTGCCCAAGGCGCCGACGTATCGCCGATCTATGCAAGATGCATTGAATAATAAATAAGTTCGACCGTAACGCGGCCGGCTACCGAGAATCGAATCCGTTACCCGTTTCACGGAACGCAATCTCATTCCTCACAAGAGTAGCAAACAGTGTTTAATCTTGTTTACTCGTGAACATTCAATCGCCGCGGGCACATTGAATGGTTACGAGGCGATGTGAAATCCTCGGTGCCGTTGTGGACACCCCGTAATGTGCTATACCCGTGTCAATACGCAGTGGCATTCATTGAGCCGCGAGGAGCAGGCAAAGTACTATGAGAAAGCGAGGCAAGAGAGACAGCTCCATATGCAGCTATACCCCGGGTGGAGCGCGAGGGACAACTACGGTTACGGTTCCAAAAAGAAAAAGCGGAAAAAGGACCGAGGTCCCGCTGAACTGGGAGGTATTGGACCTTAGGAACTGTAACCTGTGAAAGGGGCTGGGTCACGTCGACGCTTGTGTACACTCGCTTCATTATCCCTCGTCCCCGACCCCATCCCGCTGATGCCCGAGCGAGATTCTTCCACCAAACGAAAGACTCTCGCTCACAATCTTCCTCCCGTTTCTAACACAAACTAACGCCCAGCTTGCGTCCACACCGACGAGTCCGTTAGCCCCTCTCCCCTGTATGTGAGTGTGCGTGTTTGCGTGTGTACTTGTGTACTCTCCTTCGCCACCGGTACCTGTGCTAGAAAAGCGGCCGGAACCGTCGCCGGCCGGCTGTTGCGTGTTGTGTACTGTAGACGTCGAGTGACCGTACTTACCTTACACCCCCGGAAACATTGGTTTGTTCTATGTATAGGCGCGTCGATCGACCGCAGAATAGGTTCTGAAAGGAACACAATTGGCCATTCTCATTCTGGTTAGGCTCAAAATTGCCGTGGGGGCGCGAACAGCGGGCTGTTTTTCTAGCACCAGCTTAGGACGACGAGCCACAAGGGCCGCGTCGAAGTGCATTTCTCTTTTCTTTCCATATTGCTGACCGTTGACGGTACAGTGGCACGCACTCGGCCGGGAGGAACAAGCCAAGTATTACGAGTTGGCGCGTCGGGAACGCCAGCTACACATGCAACTCTATCCCGATTGGTCGTCTAGGGCTAATACGCAAAGGGGCAAGAAGAGGAAACGAAAACAGGAGACAACCGATGGAGGTATTGCCTTTCGCTGCGTCGAACTCCTCGCTCCCTAACCTCCACCACCACACATCCTGATACTCCCATCCAATCGCTGAAACCACGATGTCACATAGCTGTGCCGAAATGCAAGCTAAAGTTAATATCTTGCTTCATAACCGAACAAGTCCGACGCGTGGTCTCGAACGGCGGACGTCTCACAGCGGCTGAGATATGCAAGCAACGTCTCATTAAAAAAATGAGGTCAATTAATGAAGGATTAACTCGGAGACGTCGGCTGCCCTCCTCTCCTACCTCCCCACTCATTCCCTCCGGCCTCCTCCTCAGCCCGCGAGAGTTCAATTACTTTGAACTTCGTTCTAAACATGCGAAGTAGTTACTGCCGAATGTCTTTGGTTGAAGGGGTCCAGGTTGTAGATTTATATCAGCATTTCATATTATATACTATTTACCGCATTTATTTATTTATATACATATATAACCTATTTATTACTTTTATTACAAATGCTATATTACATGAGACACCCTGAGTAAGTGGCACTCCTTCGAAGGTTGTCCCGGTTTTTGATATTCCGTTCTGCTCCGAGGTGGCCATGGTACCAGTTCGGGGAGCGTGCATGTCATGATGCGTCGACATTTGAACATTTGAGTAATTGCTTTGCAGGGACAGTAGTAGTCTGTGCGGGCTGGGACAGCCTTCTTGTGATACTCGCTGTGCCAATCGTGCAAAGGTGTAGAGTGATATTGTATGCATGAAGAGCTCTCGGCAGGACGGCACTATCCAGGCGGTTCTATATCGGACTCTCTCCCGGAGCTCCCTGGAGCGGCTCCACACTTGACCCAAACTTAAAGCTGCCGATGCTTCTGCGGTGTCTATATATAATGATATTGGCCAAATGAATACAAATATTTATTTTGATTCCGGAGAACCTATTCTGCTTCAATTTGCTTATGAGCGTCATGTTTATTTGTGACTGTTTTGTTTTACCGTATAGCGTAGTTAGAACTTTTTGTTGACAGCGTAAAAACGAGTAGTGGCGCTATTTTTAAAACCAATGTTTTTTTATCCGTTACATCCCTTTTATTTGTCCCGTTCCTCACCTCGCATGACACTAACATGTTTGAAGGGGTTTGTTGCATGCATGCTTATTTCGTAGTTCTAGATGTATTAGCAAAAGTTATTTTAGGAGGCTTCCACGTATGATTTCCTGTAAATTTGTTTCTGCTAATCGAACTGATGAGAGACCACTTGATTTGTATTCTAATAAAGCCGCTTTCCGAACCAGATGATTTGATTAACATTATTTTAGAAAGTCACTATTCCCACAACACAGTGGAACCATTAATTTGCCGTTGAATTTTTAATTTGCTATAAAATCCGACTTTAATTGATTCTAAAGTAAAATCTTGTAGACATTCGCCGATAACCTGTGAAATTCTTGTTTGATGTATTCTAACGAACTTCCTGTGGCACTTCCAGGAAATAATTTGAAGAAATGCCGGGCGAGGTATGGCCTCGACCAACAAAACCAATGGTGCAAACCTTGCAGGTGGGTACTTGGACTGGAGCAAACATATTTTGTACTTATTATTCGCTTGAAAACAATTCGGATTTGTTCAATGAAGTTGTAACTACACTATAACAGCGTGTCGCGGTGTCGCTGTTCAAATAAATTATATTGTTTCTATGTGGAAAGACTTGGCTTATCTTTTCGTCTTTACCTGTCATGGCAAGAGGAGCCCGGTCGTTAACAGTTGTATTTTATTTTCTTATCAGTTTTTGTTGTAATTCAAAAAAATCTGTAGTTGATGTTGTTTTTATGTTTGGACAATGTTCACACTACCTTTTCTACGTTTCGGTTGATCGAACTCGAAACGAGTCTGGTCGAAAACGACCGATCACACATCGGTAGCGCAGCGATGGAGGAGATAATTCAGAAAATGTGTCTTTTCACAAAGAAATAACTATGATACAATTGTAGAAAGCACACGGAATAGATTTTTTTGAAAGTAGACAAGAGTGTGGTAGTGGATCAATAGGAATTAGACGATTACATAGATGCGCAAGAGTTCGTCAGAGGGAAAGGCAATCATTTGTCGAAGAGAACTTTCAAAAAAATCTTGACACATTTTCTGAATTACGCTCGCTATGATTTATCGATTACTTTGTAATTGATCATGATACTTAGTGTGAAATTAAGTAATGTACTCATCGAAATGTTTTTTTCCACTCATGATTGCCGCTTCTCATGGATCGATGCTGGAATCCGCTGGCACTATTGGTAAAAAAAAAAAAAAAAAAACTATCGCGTGTATTGTACCGATCATTAAATACCCGCACCAAAACTCCGCTTGACTCGACTCTAACATTTCCATCTCTATCACTACAATTCTTCATTCTCTTATCTGTGACACTTTTTTTTTTCCTTCTATATCATTACACTGTTTTTTGTATGTCGCTATATGTTACTCTCGTTAATTTTTTTTTTTGTTTACATATAATCTACATTAATCTTCATGATTTGTTTTTCTTTATCCTTACCTTCTGTCGTTATTGCAATGATGTATTAATTTTCCTGTCCATCCGTTTCTACTGTACCACACCTTCCGTTTTAACTGTCGATGGTGGGTAACAGCCCAGAGTCAAGTAGCGTTATGGTGTCGGGCGGGTTAGGGCTCCTACGGCCCGAGGCGGCTACTCCGCTGCCGCCCGCTAGCCTTGTCGGGAGCCCCCCACAGGAACCGACCTATGTGAACCTCTAGTGCCGGTCCGCCACCGCCGAAGGACGTACCACGGTCAGTTGATCAGACGAGTTGCTGTCTCTTTCAGCATGAGTTTAGCTGTGTTCTTGTTTTGCGATTGTTTTTTTTTTTAAGTTCGTCTGTAACATAGATTGCGCAGGTTAGATGTTTTGAGTTGCGTTATTAACAATAAGTTTACGTTGTTATAAGTTTTTTTTTATATTGTTAAGTAGGACTTCAGATGCATGAGGTTTTTTAAGCATAGCCGTCATTACACCTAATGGATGGTTTTCATAATATATATAATTTCATACATTTATAGTGTTGTCAATATAGGATATACTAATGTCACAACTATATAAAAAAAATTGTATCAAATACTTTTGTTCATACATACTGATTAGATAAAAAAATCAAGTATCCATCAATCAGTATATATTTAGTGATAGTACGAGCCTGTTACCGGAGACCGTCTAGGTTAGGTACCACCAGAGCTCCTATTTCATCCACCGAACAGCAGTGTGCAAACATTACTGTGTTACTGTTTGAAGGGCGCTGCTGATAGTGTAACTACTGGAGTAATGCCACTAAACATCTTGTCTCAGGCGATAAGCGCAATGTGGTGCAGTATATATCATCCCAACTAGCGCTACTAACGTTGTTATGAACAGGCGTATCACTTACCATCAGGTGAACGTTCCGCTCGTCCCCTCGCTTTAGTTGTATTAAAAAAAAAGGAGATATCCACCAGAGATACATTGATTCATCACGAGATCTTCGAAACTACTAGAATTGAACACTCAAAATTTGGTAGAGATATTGATTCAGCCATTTATAAGAATTTTATACTTCCCAAAGGGAGTTGGGGTGTGGGTGGTGTTACGGCCAGCAAAGGGAGCGGGCAACTAGTGTACCATAAATTAATAACCCTGATCTCTTTTCTGAATGGACCATATAAATACTATATAAAACAGATTTTATTATCTTCTCTATTGGACTGTAGTTTCGTATGAAAGTAAATCTAAGCCTTGACCTTCACAAATTTATGATCTAAGCTGAGAAAGTTTAGCAAAGATAACCTAGGTAATGATGCTTCTATCTTACCCAGGTAGAATGAATTATAGGATTTTTGTCTAGAAAAAAATGCCTTGTCTATCATGTTTAGAGCTTATTTTGGCGACGTCTGAATAGTTGTAGTCTTGAAGTGTTTTTTTTTTTTTTTTTTACTTTGATCCACTATACGATAGTACCGCATGCGTGTTCGTTGTTGTACAGTGTGCCTTAAGTGCTGCAGTGTTGTTTCTATTTTTTTTTTTTAATTTCCTTTTGTAACATTTTCAGCATGTTTAGTTTTAACATTTGTAATTTTCACGTCTTTTAACAAGACGCTGTGGCTTCCAATGATTTTTTTTATCGATGTCGTACTCTTATTAATTTCATTAAAAATACATTGTCTTCCAATAATGGCATCATAGTTCCAGTTGTTCGTTACTGAACGTAAGCCATAACGATACATTGTCTTCTTACGTGTTTTATAAGGTCTGTACCAGACATTTTTTAAATTATGCTCTTGAAGACGTATATCATGTTCGCTTGGTGAGGTTCTCAAGATATCTACAAAGCGACGTGAATTAATTAACATTAAACTGCCCTTGGTTAATACAATAATGTTATCACATTACAGTTTAGCATTCATTTGTTATCTGATAAATATTATGTTTTGCAGACTTCGAGGTCATAAACTTTCAAGGTCTACAATTAATGAGTGGCCTAAAAATCAATACAATCCATACGGCACATGGTTGTTAGATATTCGTTAAGAATTTCAGTCGGTGAGAAATCGACTTGAATTAAACTATGTCATAATAACCTCTATTAAATATTAAAAATATGGTTTTCAGGCGGAAGAAGAAGTGCGTTCGCTACATGGAAGCCCTAGCGGTCGCTTCGGGGACCGTGCCCCTGCCGATCGCGACCCCCCAGTCCCCTTGCTCTGAGGAGGACGTCAAGCTGGAGGAGCTGTCGGACGCGTCCAGCGACGGCGAGGCCGACACGCCCCTGAACTCGGCTTCGAGTCCCGGTGGCTTGAGCGCACTGTCGTCCCTTGCGTCGCCTGCCTCCGACCCTCCGCCCAATCCGCCCCGGCACCCGGTCGGCACGAACCCCCGGGACGCGAACAACCCCCTGTCCGTCGGGCAGCTGACGTCGCAGTCGTGGCCGCGCGCCGCGCAGACCCGGCCCGGCCACGAGGTCATATCGGTGTCGTAGTGACGGCTGCGTGACAGTGACATTGTGATGGCGGCGGCCGGTACGGCCGGCTGCCGGCGCCGGGTTGGTGCGGTGTGACGGGCGGCCGGTGTTACCTTGTGACTTGTGTACTGTGCTGCTATTTGGTGCAGGCCTCGATCGAATCAGTTTTATACGACACGATATAGCTTTGTTCAATTAAAAAAGTTTTGTGTAAATAATATAATTGAACGGGGACTTTAATCAAGACCTATATGAATCCCAAATAAAAATTGTTAGTTTAAAGTTTTGTACCAATAACACTTTAAATTTTCCTAATGACTATAAAAATACAAAATTTGAAAGTAACAATTTTTGTTCTGCGCCACCTGTCGGTGAAGCTTTGCAACTGAACGGACAGCGCCACCTAGCAGCGGCTCAGAGAACTAACCAGTGTTGTGACGCTACGGGACGCGTTCGGATACTGTACAGAAACTCAACGACATTGTGATTTACACGTTCATGTTTTTATTTTTCTCATCGGGTGCTAAATAACACGGGTTTGCTCGTATGACGTATGGAAATATCGACATTATGTGTACAACACAACTATTACATTTCCATCAACGACTCCTTCATCTGATGTCGCAGTTCGCAAACAACCGGAAGAGGCCTAAATTTTTATTTTCTTCACCATAAGTGCGATATTTCACTACGCCATACGAATGCAATGTACATGAAAAGTTATAATGTAAATTACGTCAAACTACACGGAAGTATGTAAAACAATATTTACCAAAACACATACACATGTACATTTTTGTCACCTCCTACCCCCCATTTCCAGTCACTAACCATGATCTCAGGTGTTGACCTTAACCAGGACGTTAATGCATTTCGTAAATTCATAATTGGACTGCTTAATGACTAGTCGCGATGACTGTGCCATTTCAGTTATAATATCCAACTAACTATAAAATCCTTTAGCGGCGCTATGTTAGCATATAGCGTAACAGTTATAGCTACACAACCAAAACTGTAGCTCTTAAAAGCAATTCTATTAAAGAAATATTTCAATTACGCACTTTTTCATACATTATTATTTTTTACATCTACCCACACTTGATAGACCACACTTTCTTGTTGGTGTGCGGCGTTTGAGGTTTAAGAACATGTTTTTCATGAATCCATAACATAACCTAATTAGCACATATAAACCAGTCAAGAGTTTTAATTAATCACCATTTTTAACATAAAGAAATAATAATATTAATAATGTAATTAAAAAAAAAAATTGTTACTCATAAATTAATGGACGTACAGTAAAATGATAATTAATAAAAAAAAAAAGTCGCAACTCGATTAACACGTATGGCAACACAGAATACAATGCATTTAAACGTCAACACTGAAATATTTATACGGATAATGTAAGGCTTTATATTATTAATCGATTGACAAACGTGAAAACGTCGTTTATTGTTAAAGTATTTACACGAGTGACCGAATGACATTGACAAGGGCGTAAATGTTATCATTTGACGAGACGAGCGATGCGTTTTAATGGTAAGCGATACGCTCGCTCATAACGTAGAGCTAGTTAGGATGATATACACTGCATCACGTTGCTCGTCGCCTCGAGACTACTTAAACCATTCAAGCCAAATTCGACTCTATTGCTCTCTTCACATGTTAATTATGAAACGGCTCGCACCAGGTTCCATGTAGTTTTAATTTTTTATTTGAGGTTTAGTTTTTAATGGGCTCCCTTGGGGTTGAACTTGTGTACAGATTTAAGTTGAATAAGCCCGGGGGGGAAACTGTTTTTTTTTTTTCCGTTGTGCGGAATTGTTAGACTGTCGTAGTGTAGAGTAGGCGGGTCGTGCGGTTGAGGAGTTGTTGTGTCAGTTGCCTTTTGGATCTATTGCATGATGGTTGGGAGATCAATGATTTATGTACGTTACAATTTGATTGTATATATTTCTTTATTAATAATTCCTTTTATTATAATTATTATGGTTTTTTTAATATGGTTTCAATGTTAAACTGTTGCATGGTATTTTATTATGACTTTCGATCAATGATTAGTTAACTATTTATACATTATGACTTCCTATCAAACTGAATTTCATTATTATAACATGACTCGAAGCAGTGATAGATCAGTAAGGCTGTCGTACGGCCAACGCCTTTAGGAAGCAGGTTCGATCCCCAATGAGCTTAAGGTTCTGATGATAGAAATCATTTTGAGGAAATTGACAAATCAACCTACTTTTGTCACCACCATGGAAATAGACTACATTCTCTCCCTATGAGAGAGGCAAGGCATTGGGAGCATTAAAAGCTGATCTTATATACGACCAAATAAAAAATAGCAATGGTATAATAATGAATCATGATGTTGTTTAATCGTTTCTTATAATCCGTGACTTTTTTTTGTTCCAAATCGTATCCCCCGTACATCCAAAAGGCAACGCGCCACACCCTGTATATGTGTAAGTACACACAGAAAACGGTGTAAATGTATAAAAAAAACTTAGGTTCTAATCTAACTGTGTCATATTAGACTATAAGTGTAACTATTCTACTTACTTATATATACATTATTGCTATAAAAAGGAGTTTAATTAAAAAAAAAAATTAGTTGAATATTTACCCACGAAACACACGAGTGTATATATTTCACAACTGGGATCGTACCGTTAACCCAGCGCTGGGCATGAAGCTTGTAAATATACTATCCGAAACAGTTTTGGTTTTAAAAAACAATTATTGCATTTATATGCGATCGGCAGTGGACGACAATAGGCTGAGATGATGATGATGATGATGATGATTGCATTTATTATTATAACCGTAACAAATGTGACAACTCGGAACGCTCTCGGATGGTTTGTCTAACGCAACCATTTTGTTGATTGATAATTTTTTTTTTTATATTGTTATTATTAAGATTTTTTAAACGTTGTTAAATGCAATATCGCGAACACGATCAGCTAATTGTTCTCTCGATGATCGAAATGATAAATTAAAAATGACAAACGAGGATTATGCGTTAATGATTTCAATGGTAAATCCAAAAGAAACAATCGTAGTTTATGTTTTCATTGTTTCAATGATAAAATTAAAAGAAACAGACGAAGGTTATGTTTTCATTATTTCAATGATAAAATTAAAAGAAACAAACGAAGATTATGTTTTAATGATTTCTATGATAAATTCAAAAGAAACAGACGAAGATTATGTTTTAATGATTTCTATGATAATTAATGATTTTTTATCATCATTACATTTGTTTCAAATGAAACATCAGTTTGGTATGATCCGCGTACGCAATGATTTCGCATGACGTATAAATCCTGTGCAATATTGATCTATATGGGTATTGTGTAGTTATCGATTTATAATAAACTCTTTTCATTTGTAATATAATATTATAAGAACTATTTCTGAATTCATATAAATTACACGGAGTTATTTGAATTATGTTTTTGGAAAGTAATTGTTTTGTTCTTCACCCTGTTTTCTTTTTCCATCTATCTCCGCTTCCGGAGCGGTGTATGAGCGATCGCGTGCCAAAACCATTTGGAGCTGAACTGGTCAGGGATTAGCGGATGGGCAGTAAACATTTCTAACTATACATATATATATCAGTGCCAAATTTAACTGTATAAAACTGCGGGTACCGTCAATACCCGATACCTCTGAAAGGTCTTTTTATGTTGATAGATTTTATAGGTTGTTTTTATTGTTAAGGAGGCAAAGACGAGCGGCTCCTGCGCAGAGTCGACTACGTGTTTTTTTTTATGTAGGGAAAATTTTGTCAGATTAGAGAACTCAATTATTAGGTCTGGACCGATTTCTGTGTTCAGTTGAAGGAATATTATTTTAATAAACAACTTGAAAATTGTACTTTGTATTATTTTATTGTACTCTTCCATCTCTTTTACTCTAGGGGTTTTTTTTATTTGACGATGATATGATAACGCCACCATAACGATGTGGCGCAGGATAAGATCGTTGCATCACCGCAATGCGCTAATTTAAGGTACAAGATGCAAGTATTGTTAGTCCAGTAATTTAACTTGCTATAAACACATTCATTAATTTGTTATTTAACAGAGCTAATGGTAAGTGATCACACAGAATTCACCTGATGATAAGTGATCGTCTGCCTATAAACATCAACAACCAATTTATTTAATAAATATTACGAAAACTAGATTTCTTGAAAGTTAATAGAAAACATTAATCAAGTTTCATAGTTCTACGGTACTTTCAAATTATATGTGATTGGTGTAACGTCCAGAGTTAGTACCGTATCCAGTGGATATTTAAAGATCCTGATTATATTCAACGGACATCACCCATAAAGCTTCATCCACGAACAAACAGCTTTCGAAGACGGCTCTTATGTCACCTGCAGGCGTATAATTTTATTGTGAGCCTCCAAGGAAATAAATCTTACAGCGGAAATGCTTCAGCTGTAAATTGTTGGCTATATTGTTTGTATATAAAAGACGTTTCCAGTTGATAAAAAAAATAAAACTACTTTTAAGAGTACATTGTTTATTTTGTGACAATGTATAATAAAGAACAGACAAGATAAGAAGTAGTGTACAATTGTGATTCAGTATCGAGACTAGTTTGGGTGTATATACGCTACACGAAATTTGTACTGGAGGGTCACTACTACAATTTTAAATACAAAAGTATCATTGTCAATGATTTTTACCGATACAAAATCATTTCCAGTCATGGATATAACACGCAGGGGTCAAAGCACATACGTAACATTAACAAGTATTTATTCACTTCAATTATTTCGAAAATTAATCAGTAATTTCAAATTGTTCATTATTTTATCTGGCGTTAAGAAATTTAAAATTAGGCAATAATTAAATTAATAAATGATTAAAAACATTAATACACACATTAAATGAAATAAACATAAACAACACTATTGCATATTTGTATTATTGTATAATTAATACACGCTTATATACAAGTGATAGCTTGTAAGCGATTAACAATGGAAAAAAAAATATTCAGCGAAAGATAATCAAATGATTCAGCATGCACTTTACCAAAAAATTATCATCTTCAACATTTATATGTATTTTGTAATTATCAATAATATTAACAAAAACATGTATTACAATATAAACTAAAATATTTCTTCTTCAATTATTTTTCAATAATATTCTATTAGAAACAATATTCATAATTAATAAGCACAATTTCTAAAAAAAAATTAAATCATTTGGCGCCTTTTAGTATAGCGCATAGATTAAACAGAGAAAGAGTTAGCTAGAATACAGATAATAAATGCGCCGCGTCACGAAACATTAGTTTTAATTTTTCTAGTCTTTGTGAAATTGTTCGGTGTTTTTGTGTAAAAAATTACAAAAAGTTACTTTTTAAATAACACCTGTTTTGTGGTGATAATGGTAAAATGTATAAATTGGTAAGAGAGATTAAAAAATCTACACCTAAACATTTATTAAAGGTGAGATAGAAACGAGTGGCTATATAAGATTAAACATTTTACGCTACACTAATATTGTTCCGAAAACTAAATAAACTAATCTAAAACTAAATTTGTTAATGAAAACTGTTAAATGGAACTAGTTTCCAATAATTTGGTACCATGGTTCATTAAAAAGATTACTTCCGATTTATTTCACCACACACAAAGTTTTTCAAAAACTATCGTCATTTCCCCTATAAAACACGGATTTTACACATCACATTATTTAATCGATTATCTAACATATATTAACTCTATCCTGCTAATATGAAAATCAACTTTTTTTTTAATCAGTCTGTCGAACCGAATGAACATTTGCCTCGTAACCCACACACTAAATCATCACCAGCCCGTTTGTTTAAATGTTATGCGCTAAATAATAAGTCATGATGAGACTCAATTCAAAACCTTATCGAATCTACCAAAGGTGGAAACGGATATCGACGCCATTGCGATCGAATACGATTATCCACTGACAGAAGCGATCACAGGCGAGGCTCCATTATGTCAAACTTTCCTAGTCTACAACATATTTTTGATCAGAAGTGGAAGAGCCGCGGATCAAACCTCTAATACCAGGTTAGATCATGATCAAGGACATTCGTTTAAAAAGATTATAAACTTGTGTAAATCTTTGACAGACTCTATAAGGTGTTAGTTACTGTGACAGATGAATTAAAATTGATTACGCGATGCGCCTGAGCATACGACCATAGCTTTGTTTATATGAGAAAAATTGTTATAAATTATTTACTACGCACAATAATTATTATAGTAAGGGGTTTGCAGGTAGATCAATAACATATAATGTTAAACACTATCATATGGATGCTGCACTTGCTAAAAATATTTTTTTTGTATTAATAAATGAACAACCTAATTGTTCCTTTTCCTTTGACCCACTCTGGCCAAGTGGCGATTGTATTGATTAAAAAAAGAATACATATGTATAACAATAAATACAGGTTACACAGTCTCCTGCAATGGAGACCTACAACATGACTTTAAATAATAATAGGTATTACTCTTTGAACAGGTCTAATAACATATGTAGTTAATATATTTAGCATATGAAGTATTCATATTATAGTAATATAATTGCGTATATGTGAATTATATGGAAAAAATATATTGTTTTATAAAAAAAAAATCAATAAAATAACATCGAATTGCGTTCAATTATTTAAAACAAATAATAAACTGAAAGTTATTCTCCGACACGTTTCCTCACAAGCAAAAGCATTCGCAGCGCTGTAAGCTCCTCCGGCGTCCATTAAGCCGCTTTGGTCCGGACGTAACCGGTCTGATCTGGTATTTTACCAGAGGCCGGAAGACTTGCCGCCCGGCGGGTTTCGCACGCGCACTGATGTCTTAGTATCCAGCCCCTCCAGTTCCTCTGTAACGTTAAAAAAATGTATGCTGTAGTCTCAGTTTATTAGGAATAGACTTAAGGTAAGACTTACTTGTCGTTGAAGGCGACTAAAATGGTTTTCGGGTTCGTGGAGTTAAAGGCGGGGGCCCTCTTTGGCCACTTCAAAGGAGGATAATTGGGCCGTAGCCCACGTTGGCCGTTTGCGGATTGATGGGTGGTCACAGCCTCATCTGTTGTTTAGCAGTGTGCACTGCGTGCTGGTGAGCTTCGCTTGAGCTCCGTAAGATGTTGGGAGGAACCCCCTTACACCCCCCAAATAAATATATAATATATGAATACTATTTTTACAAAATCTTCTCAGACATTCTTTCTCTATGTCTTTTAGGAAGAAGCTTCAGAAATGTGAGACAGTGACTGCTCATCATTTAGGAAACGGAAACTCCCCTGGGTGATCAGGATATATAAATTACTAACTGCTGATGGAGAAGGTAGAGTTCTGTAGATCGCGCTGACCAGGCTCGCGCATCTTGCGGCCAGTAGGAGTGCTGCAACCGGAAGACAGCGCCGTCTCCGACAACTGCTTGCTCACCAAGTTCAATTCTATAAAGTACGGAAATAACTATTTAGTCGACTCATTTCCTACTTCTCTTTTGAAGGCACCCACTATAACCAATGTGTAATATTTTATTTTTAACTGTAATTTACCATGAGTAGGGGTGCCGTTGGTGACCCCCGACGGTGACTGCAGCTGCGGGGATTCACCGTAAGGCTCCGGAGTTTGCAGTTTAGGTGTTTCGCCCCCATAAACGTAAGGGCTGAACACCGGCGTCTTCAAGAATTTACCAAAACCTGGGTAACATCAAGAGACGAATTTAGTGGGTAATAAACTTAGCTTGTTATGCAGTCTCAGGCGCTGTAAAGTCGAGATGTATTGAAGAAAAGCGGGTTCAATGCCCGTTGTGGATCCGGTGAAGGAAATACTACTATAAGAAAACTGAAAAGTTCCAAGAACATAAGCTTCCGCAGACAAAGGACTTCCATCGTTCCGTATGTTCTTTGCCAACGGAGTGGATATACAGCTGTGACGTTTCTTTTGAGAGAAGGTTCCGCTGAATTCCAGTATTTTTTTTGATACAATTCATTTCGATATATATTTTGGATATATGTTGTACTAATTATATTTAATAAGTTAATAACTAATAAGAGTGATTTTTTTAAGTATACGTATAAGTGCTTACCTTCGACAACCCTGAGGTCTCCGTCATCCAAGCAGACACGCCCGTTCACAATCACGTACTGTGGGCTGCCCACCACGTTCTGACCCTATGACGATATTAAGTTTCTCATACAATCTTTCTAATCGATTCTTGGTTTTATTATATATCTTTTATTTATATACAAATTATTATTTTATAGTAAAAGTTTACAATGATATTGTTAACTTGATCTGACACATGATTTCAATTTCAAATGGTGTTAAACCACAATGAGGGTAAAGTAAAGGTTCTCGTTCAGAACACTCTTGTCCTCTTACAGGATATCCTCATACAGGCGACAATCAATTCTGTCATGACAATTGATTTACAAGATGGTGGTAGCTAGCCACATGGGTTCGAAAAAATGGTTCGTAAACATGCCGTGGTATGGTGGCCACCATGGATGAAGCTAATAATAACCTTTGTGGTGAAGCTGATATAAGGTGATAGTATCAAGACTCAAGGAGTATGTACAAGGTATGTGATTGTTTGTACCTGGAAAACGAAAGGTGAGGAGAAGGAAAAATGTATGGTTGAGGAATATTAAGAAATGCACTGGTACATCTGGGGCGTCCGAATAGTTCCGCCGAAACAAAGACAGATAGGACTGTACCGCGCTGATCGCTAACCTTCACTAGTTCGAGAGGCACTTTAAGAAGTTTTTACCTCGAAGATGTTGAAATCAACGGCGTGCGCGTGCGTCGCTGCGGTGATGGTCCGCTGTAGCCGAGGGTCCCACACGAGGAGATCCGCGTCGCCGCCGACCGCCACTCGGCCTTTGCGGGGCCACAGGTTGAACACGCGAGCGGCGCACGCGCTGGTCACCGCGACGAATCGACACGGATCCATTATACCTGCACACGGATTGTAATTATCTTAACAAGTGATAAATCTTTGATTTCTTAGACCGTTTAAGTTTCACACACAGCACCTATTCCTTCAAACAGTAGTAAAGAAACATTACTGTAGTAACGGAGTCTTTACCGCTTACATCTCAACGCGACGAGCACAATGTGGTGCCAAGTTATTAAGCTGAGCGTGTCGTCTCTTCACTTCATTAAAGACCAAAATAATAATATTTGCTGAGTAGACAGATATATATATCTGTTAGTATATATAGGTATTTGCTTACTTATTTAAATGCAACTCTATTCTGCAATAATTTTGACATGAACAGGAAGGTGGTCGGTTCAATTCCAGATCCTTGATACCATTATCTGATCTACTACCTGGAGAATTAGTAAACTCTCTTCGTCGCGCACTAAGCGAGAAATGTTTTCCAGTTTAATTGCAGTACTGTTTACATAGGCGTCGAATAAAAAAAATTACTTCTAGTCTATCTCTTCAGCTCTTAACTCTATGGGTAGATAAAACTCACCGGTGTTGACGCCCTTCTGCCACAGTATGGCCATGCGGTCCTCGACACCGTTGACACCGTTGGGTATCTTGGAGAAGTTGTCCCGTCCTAAAGCCTTGTCCTTCTCGTGGAAGGTGCAGTTGTCGCTACCAATCAGTTGCAGCTGGTCGCTATAACATTCATTTGAAGACATGTATTAATCAAAAGTGGTAGATTTGAAGCAACCCCTACTTTGGATTGGATATTTCATACAAAGGACTTCGGCAGACCCATTCTGTGATCATATATGTCGTCTGCCTACAACAATAACAACTATTGCTGTTAGATATATGTTAGATCTTGTTACCAGTAATAAACTTCACTGGTGGTCCAATTTGAAAGGCCTATTAGCTAGTTAAATTACTGAGGTAATGAGACTTCTAAATATCTTATGTCTCAAGTCGTGTCCGTGAACAAGTTGCTTTTGCCTGCTCCGTGCAATCTCTAACGCGTTTATCGCGCTCTTCAACACCACGTGGACTATATATAGTCATATGTCCAGCAGTGGACCTCAATCGATTGGACTATCATTTAAATCTACCATTACTATATAAACTGTATCAGTACTGTGTTTGCTACTTTTCTGATGGTAGGTCTCTGTTGCCAGGTACCGTCCAGCACCTATTTATGCTGTAGAACAGTAATATGCAAACCTTACTGTGTTTCAGTTATAATGGCAGTATAGCTAGTGAAGTTACAAAATTTAAAATCTTGTCTCCAGGCGATAAGCACAATGTGGTGCTGGTACATCATTATAACAACGCCACATTGTAACGGTGGTAATCCCATCGCTATGTCGAAATAAACGTCAAAGCGCAGCGCCCTTCAAAACGGAAGGTGCTGGTTTGTAGACGAAATTAGTGTGTGACAACTATCAAGATAAGAGGTAGGGTGGACCAGGCTGTATATTGTCACACGTTGTGTTTGCTTACTCGGCAAGGGCTTCCACCATTGCTTGGGGTGTGGTGGGGTCGGGGCGCAGCGGTGGCGACATCACGTGACCGGCCGCGTGACGGTAGCACGCGTTGCGGCAGTGCGTACCTGGGAAGAATTTATACCAATCCACATGATTATTATACATTTACTGTTTTTTTTTTAGTGAAGCACGACTAATTAGGCTTGTTGCTATAATTCGGCAATATTTTTTTTAAATAACAGATATTTTCAGTCTCTAGTTTCTTTTGTCTATTGTAGACTGCTTCCTTCATAATAATAAATATAATAAACAGCCCATTTACGTCCCCACTGCTGGGGCACAGGCCTACCCTCAATATGAGGGCGATTGGGCCATAGTCACCACGCTGGCCCAATGCGGATTGGTGACTTCACACATACCTTAGAATAAATTCTAAGATATGTGCAGGTTTCCTCACGATGTTTTCCTTCACCGTTTGTATCTCGCTGTTGCAACTAAAGTCCACAAATGTACATAACTTAAATATTAAGTCATCGGTACATGCAGAGGTTCGAACCCGCGACCTTCGGAATGAAAGCCGCACGCTCCAACCATTAGGCCAGCGAGCTACTCTTCCTTCATAGAGATTTTAAAATAAAATTGTTACTTTAAATCCATATTGTATGCCATTACATATATATTTATTTTATACATATTATTGTATCATTTAACAAATATGGGTAGACAAATAAATATAGTAAAAAAACCAATGTAGACTGTTTCTCTCTAATCGTCTCGTTATAATAGGTCCGGACATTTCCAGTATTTTCAGAGATGGTTACAGAGACAAAAAAAATATATAACTTTTGTGTAAGCACCACAAAAATATTTATATGACATTCCCCAAAAACCTATCTTTGTATATTACATGAGATATTAGAAAGTATTAGGGGTAACCACTGATAATTCTTTACTCAACCATCTGCCATTTAGAGGTCTGCTGAGAATGGATTTTAGAAAATTCCTTTCACAGAAGGAGTTGAGGGAGCAGAGGGTGGGGAACAGATAGTTTATATATATATTTGCAGTTACTATGATATTAATATAACAATTCCATAATATATACTTGATTTCTATTTAAAGTATCGAACAATTATCCTGCTTAAGGAATGAAGTGTTCACTCACAGACTTCCATGAAACTAGATCTAGATCTTTATAGGACTTGCCGCATAACGTTTATGAGTAATTGTCTAACCCTTATAGTCCATTAAGATATCCTTAATTGCGATCTTTGATAACTTTAATGACTGCGTTATTTGTGCATCAAACTTTAGCGTAACAAACATACCGAAAAAGGGTTATTGTTCTGCATCGTTCTGCAACCTGCTGTTTCGAAAAATCCTCACCATCAACCAAACTCTTCATGTCACCTCTAAATCTAATCGGAGACTTTCCTTTTACCAGATAAACGGCTAACCTTTGCTGCATATCATCATCATTATCAGCCGATAGGCATCCACTGCTGGACATAGGCCACCCCAAAGATCACATCGTGATTGGGAGTTCATTGAGAGGGACTGGGCTGTAACCGACAACGCTGGCCCTGTGCGGGTTGGTGGGTGGTCAGAGCCTCGTCTATTATTCAGCAGGGTGCACCGCGTGCAGGTGAGCTTGACTTGAGCTCCGTAAGATGTTGGACAGTACCCCTTACACCTCTGCTTGCCAGTCATTTAAAAAGGGTAATATATCCATAATTTATTAAATAGGTTTACATTAATTAATTGTAATTGTTTTTTAAGTTCTTAAGTATCAAATTTATTAACAGACTCACCATCAGTCCCGACGGTCGCCGCGAGGGTCTCTCCATAGACAGGCTGCTTTTGCCTGCACCGAGCAATCTCCAACGCCTTCACCGCGCTCTTGGACATCATATGGACTATATATAGTGGAGCGTTGGCCTAAAAACAGTCGTTAATAATAATTACTATCCATTACTTTATTATCCAATAATGGACAGTCATCGGTTGAGATGATGGTAATCATTACACGAGGACTTAACTACGTAACTGTGTTTTGCATAAGTTTACTGGTGCTAGGATCCTACTGCCGGAGACCGCCAGAATAGTAATCACTGCATTTCTTATTTCTGTTGTCATATAGTAACGTGCAAACATTACTCTGTCAGTTTTAAGGACGGTATAGCTGGTGATGTTACTAAGGTAACAACATTTAACATTTTATATCTCACGGCGACGAGTACAGTGTGATGCTGTATATCATCCTAACTAAAGCTTTGATATAGGTAATAAAATAACTATAAAATGGCAATACTTGTTTTCCAATAAAGTACGCACCATGGATATATCAGCAGTGGAACCATAAACCTCAATATTAACACAGTCCATGGCTGAACGATTGATCGTGTAACTAGGTTGACGAGACAGGAATGAACTGTCCCCAAAATTCAGTTCAAATAATTTTTCAGGACTACTGAAATTTATTTGACCCGCACCAGTCCATTCTCACTATATATATAATATGTGTAAACCATTGATCTTATAAAAATAGGATACCTAGATAATTTAGCAATAAAAAACCCACCTGGTTGGCGATGACGCAAGCTCTGTTAACCGCTTCGGCTTCCACCTCCTCGTCCCGGGAGAGGAAGTGGCCTTCTGGATCTGTTTTGCCAGCCTCTAGAAGCTTTTCCGTATTTCGGGCGACAATATGCCCATTTTCCGCGTGGACCTTCACAGGAGGATGAAAAAAAAATATACTTAATATTTTTACTTCCTATAGAATACAAAACCTCGTACAATTCTACATTTTAGAAGACGGACAGACGAAATAAACCTTTTTGTTTTCCTACTTATATTAATAGATAATAACTATAGTTATTAATCAATTAACATAAACAATGACCCCTTTTAGGATTCTCAAAAGTGGAACTTCAGATTTTTCCTAACAAGGAGAGGGTTAAAGACATTTATAACGTCTCTAATTATCTTCGTAATGAAACTATTTTAAGATCAAATTTACCTGTGGCAAAGCTCCCAATTGTTTGCAGGTCTCTATAGCGAGGTAGAGATGGTAGTCATCCAGCATCCAGGCGTCCTTGTAAGCCATAAACATCTTAAAAGAGTTCACACCATAATCGTCGGTGCAGAGTCGCTCCATCTCTTTAGCGACGGCAGGTGACCACCAAGTGACGCCTACGTGAAGAGCGTAGTCACAGCAAACCTGGAAGTGAAGATTTATGCATTTCAACGATAATTTCTCATCATTTTTGAAGTCTTAAATAATAAATATTCTTATCATTTATTTCTTTCAAAACTTTGATAATTTTGTTATTACAGATCATTACATAAGTCCACAATTGATTCATAACAGTTAAAACTTTGAGGTGATAACATCATCTGTAGTTCATCAATAATCTTATATAAACATGCATTTTTGTACATCTTTAAGATAACATTAGGAACATACTACATATATTAGTTTGTAAATATATTAAAGTATCAGTATATATGAAGTATCAGCATAATATTGTTTATAATTTTGAAATGAGTTAATCTGATAAGTATTAAAGTAACTCTGTAATCGAAAAACTTATCTAGCACAGTATAAAATTGTTCCAATGTCATTTACCAAAAGTTAGGATGACAGTTTTACACAAATTTATTTGCTGCACAGACTCGCATTGGCATTACCTTATTGTCAGCCTTTTCCCTCCAATGGTTGTAAGCATCGATAAGAGACTGACCCTTCTCGGGCAGCACAAAGTCAACTGAAAAGAAAAAGTAACATTATTACTGTTGTTTTAATAAATCTATACTATTGCTTGATTATCATTCAGATTAATATATATTTAAACTATATATTTTATCTTTATCATCAGCTGGTTGACATAGGCATTACTCAAATCAACATGTTTGATTAGGCCGTCCCTAATAAAGCCATTTAATCTTGATGTACAAAGGAAATATTAATAAGAGGATATATAAAAGATAAAAAGGGTATTTATGTATATATTAATTGAAACCAAAGTAAAAACTATGAATATACCAATATACCTTATTAATAGTTAAATTACAAAAGTATAGAATAAGACAATAGTTAAAAATTATCAGTTTTCTTTATAACCATCATCATAAACATCTCAACTAATCAATGTAAAGTCTATGGTAATGAATTCACAAAATACTGTCTAAAATAAATTAAACACTGTGTCTGTAATTAAAAAAAAAAAGACAAAAATAAGTATTACAGCATGTGGTTTAAATGACTTTATATGTAATTTATTTATGGTTGTTATATAGCTACAACTGGTTAAATGGAGCAATGCTTTATCATTACAATTTAGTATATTGATATGTAAATAGACTATTGGACTGAGAATGGATTAGAGATTTGTATGGTCTTCAGGATATTGTGCCCATACAAAGGTTCAGCCTTGGATTTACAAATGCCATTGACATGTTTGAACAATGAATGTACTTCTACCAAAAATGGTGTACAAACTATTTGGAACCTTACATTTGTTAAAGGAAAAAAAAAACAGTTGTATGGTATGTAGTAAGTTAAATACGTTGCTACTCACTGACAGTAGTGGTACCGCCGGCGACTGCTGCCCTTGTCCCCGTGTAGAAGTCATCAGCTGTCTTCGCACCCATCATCTCCAACTCTAAGTGAGTGTGGGGGTCGATACCGCCGGGCATCACCAGCTTGCCGGTCGCATCGATCACCCGTGTACCTCCAGGAATGATGAGGTTGCGGCCCATTTGCCTGAGGAAAAATATCTTTTTGTTATTCATACTCTTTACACTTATAATTGAATTTGGACTGTAATCCTTTTGTTTAAGGTTTAATTTTCAAACAGAAATTTTAAAGTATTTTTAGACCTAGTTTCCTGGTTATTTGGGTCTTATATGTACGACCTATGTTTAATTTGAACTAATCTTTTAGATGATTATCAAACAGAAGTAAGCTTGACAGATGCCTAGATTTTCGTAGGTTTCCCTTCCCATTTCATGACCTTTTACAAATAACTAGCAGACTTTTAATATAACATTTTATAAAAAAGTGTATTTTCTTTCCATATAAATATCAAATAAATAATTTACATATAGGATATATTATATTACTCAAGCTATTAAGTAAATAAAATATACCCATAAGCATTATATCTATCGGTTTATTGTTTAAGTTATTAAGGTAGGTTTTGACCAGTCTATTAGCCAATCAAAACCCTTTCGTGAAAAATCTTGTTTCTATGATAAGAGAACGTCTAACTCTAAATAAGCAGAGTTCACAACTTTACCTACTGTACACCGGACGACAGAACCAAACCACGATTTAATATACAGCCAGCGCCATCTCTCGGCGTCGGGTGTCAACTGAACTAATACAACTTTTTAGTACATTCCGTTATAATAAATGTTTACTTACTTTTAAATACGATATACTAAGTATGAAAAATATATTTTACAGTCCTAATGATTAACTTTCCATAATTAAGATGATGAGAAGAAATTCCTCGTTATATCATGTATTAAATATGAAAATATTTCTTAGAGATATTTTCTTTAGTAACAATGCCGGAAACTCTTCCCATAAGAATACAAAGGATAGAAGTGGGAGGGAGAGGAGGAGAAGGCTATGGGGGAGGCCTATATCTAGTAGTAGACGTCTGTCCGCTGATGATGATGATGAATGCGATAAAAACAATAAAAAAATATGTTGTACATATATATGTAGAATCATAGAGTTCATCTTAGTGATTTGAAACAAAATAATGAATGATCTATTAAGCTCCTCTGTTCGATATGTTTTGGGGATCTATTATAAGAAAAGTTAGCTTTTTCTGGTGTGTAAATCACGCTGACTCATTCCCACTTCCCGCTGTGTGATATATTATGCAATCAACAAAGCAATCCAATTAATCCAATTGAACAGCATTCCTTCACAAAAACGAAGTAAATTGGAGTCAATAGGGATCTATTGAGCATAAAAAATATAACGAAGCTATAGGGGCCTAGCTAACTAATATATATAACAAATGAAGTTAATAACTATGAAATGAGAAAATATTTACATGTTTATTAATTTTTTTTTAATTTCAATTAACCGTCGATACGAACGGGACATTCACCTGATAGTAAGTGATACGCCTATTCATAAAAACGCGAGGTCAGTTAGGATGATATATGGTGCACCAAATTGCACTCATCGTCTGAGACTTAAGATGTCGAGTCTCCTTACCTCAGCCATTACACTAGCTACAACGCCCTTCAAACCGGAATACAGTAATGTTTGCACTGTACTGTTTGGTGGCAGTAATAGGAGCTGCGGTGGTACTTAGACGGTCTCCAGCAATAGTCTGTTTTTATCTAAACAATAAATTATAAACATTATTAACATATTCTTGTATATTTAAATAACCAAAACCATGATGACTGTCTCGGTAGGTAACATCTCAGCGTGCAAACATTACTGTGTTCCGGTTTGAAAGGCGTTGTAGCTAGTGTAATCACTGTTGCAACGAGACTTAACAGCTTATGTCAGGCAATTTGGCGCAATGGGTAAAAAATTAACTAGCGCCATCTTGTTATGGTCGTGCGTATCACTTACCATCAGGTGATCATCCCGGTCGCGTCGTCGCTTCGTAGATAAATACAAAATAAAAAAAAAATCGTTAATGTGTAGTTAAGGAAATTACTTGGTTTTGTCCGCGCTTCTTTGAGCTATGTATTTAATAAATTGAAACGTCTGAGAATGTTTACACTGCAGAAGTCGTATCAGGTGCGTATGATAAACAACGTATTGGTAATTAAAAATGGCGGGCGTTTATGACAGTGACAGTTATGGTGACGGACGCCCGCTGCCGCATTAGCCGCTTCCGGTCGCGACACGCGGTTCGCATCCAAACGCTTGATCGAACGGAACGCGTCTGCGTTCTCAATTTGAATAGTTTGAATTTGGAACTGAGCAATTTTTTTAATTTACGCCGCGTGTGGCTGGCCGTAATGTAGAATATGTCTGAAATATTCTTTGAGACTCTATAGCAACCGTTACTATGGCAACCGAAAAAATTATATAAAATAAAATAATGTAGGATCTATGAAAAAATTAATATCGTATAACAATCTACAAATCATTCCGCGTCGAATCCTCATGCTCCCATGTCGACGTTCACCAGTTTTCAAGTGATTGTCGAACAAAGGAGACCCATTATCGTTATATAAGCTGGCTTTAAGGTCTTTCTAGGCGATAAATCTTCAAAAAAAATAGCTGAATCGTTTACAAAAAACGTATTAAACAGTCTTATGTCTTTAAATTTTCATGGACAGATCTCAGTAGTTATTCTAATTATTTTTATTAACCTTATTATTTCTCTGCTAATAACTATTACAATTAATAACTACATATTTGACTTGAAAAACTCAAGATCTAGGTCCCAACACAATATATCATGTATAGTGTTAGGACCTAATTTACTGGTAGGTCTGTGTTGCTGGAGACCGTGTAAGTGGGTACCACCGCAGCTCCTATTTCTGCTAACAAACACACGTTCCGATTTTAAAGGCGTTGTAACTAGTATGTCTTAAGGCGAACAGCGCAATGTGATGTAGTATATACCATCTTAAGCACCGCCTCGTAGTTATGGGCAGGCGTATCACTTGTTATCAGGTGAATGTCCCGCTTGTTTCCTCAAGTAATTGAATATATGAGTAAAAAAATGTATGGATGGAAAGTAAGTTCTTTCTTAGACGAAGTTTTAGTGAATTGATAGTGTAAAAGAAAACGAAGAGCTGAAATCAATAGACTTCCATAGAAATTATTTTTTTATGTAATTAAGCAAAGAGACCAGTAGCACGATCACCTGATAAGTGATACACTTGCCTATAACAACATGGTGCTACCTAAGATGGTAGATATTGCGCTCGTCTCCTGGGACATAGTTGAGTCTCATTACCCCGGTAATTACACCAGTTGCAGTGCCCTTCAAACCGGAACACAGTGATGTTTTCACACTACTGATTGCCAGCAGAAATAGGCACTGCGGTGGTACCTGTCTAGATCAGAGACCTACAAGCAGTAACAAGTATTTCAAAAGTTTCTTGTATAGGACGACAGTGAATTCATTAATCAATCCGAACGGATCATTTCATCATTAATCATGATTCAGTTATGTTTACTATACAATATTACACTGGTTAATTAAAAGTGTACTTTTTAAGGTATAATATTATTATATATATTAGTGTGATGATAAAGCAGTTTAAATATCTTGAGACTTTGTAAAAGATATTAGAGAAAGATGCTATATGAAATCTGTATTGATATTAGAGAATAGAAGATAACGACTAACTAAAAATGTGATTTGTATACAAAAATGTAAACCTAATAGTGACGTCTTTACTCTCCTCGAAATCCGTTGTAAACAGAAAGACAATCGTGTATTTACAAATGGAGAGTATACAAGATGAGATGTTATCTCGGACGCACAATAACGAAAGATGTGGCAATAACAAGCAAGCCGGAGAAACAAACAAACATACTTTCTTCTGAGAGATTTAAAAAAAAACAAAGATGCAATTAAAAAAAAACGTTTACTAGAATATATTAAAAAATATTATTAAAGAAGAAAATCAATGAAAACATCGTTTTAAGACAATTATCATCATCAGCCGATAGACGGACATAGGTCTCCTTCAAAAATTTCCCCACTTAATCGAGTAGGGATTTGGGCCATTTCCCACCACATTCGCTCAATGTGGGTTGGTGGAAGCCAGAGCCAGACTTTCGTTTGTTGATTAGCAGGGTACACCAAGAGCAGATGGCGTTGGTTTGGATCCCGTGAGTTATTATGCTGGACCCCTTCCACCCTAACAAAATGTGGGTTATTCGTATTTAAGAATAGAGTAAGCAGTATTAAAGAAAATAAACCTAAGTTTCTTTAGGTGTTACAAATATTAACATAAATATTATATATACTGATTTGCCGACTCGCACTTGACCTACGTGGTAGATAGAAGACACTGCTTTGAAGAGTGGGAATACAGCAGTGGGACCATGCACAAGGGATTTATATAAGGGATTTGGGCCATTAGCCATCACATTCGCCCAATGCGGGTTAGTGGGAGCCAGAGCTTCATTTGTTGATTAGTAGGCATCAGAAGCAGATGAGGTTGGCTTGGATCCCGTGAGTTAATCCGCAAGATTCCTTACATTATTTAAAAAATATATATTATATATAACAATGGTGGACAGCTCCGTTCTTGCCATCAAATAGTAGTGTGCAAACATCACTGTTCCGGTTTAAAGGGAGCTGTAACTAGTAAAATTACTATATTATTATGATCATGAATACCAGTTACCATGAAGCTGTCATCTCGCTCTCCTCGTGATTTAGTTGAGTAAAAAAAATGACTAATGCCACTGTTGTGTAGTTGTTGAGCGCTTGACTTATGACACTATGGACCCTGGTTCCATACCATCTTTACATAATAAATCTGCAGCCATAGCAGCGTTGCTGTTCCTGATATCAACGCGGCGGACTATTATGAATGAGCACGCACCGCCGTACCACGGGATTTAAGAGACTCCGGACAACAACTCATGGGACCCAAGCCAACCTCTCCTGCTCGTGGTGCACCCTGCTAATCAACAGACGAGGCTCTGGCTTCCACAAACCCAGCATTAGGCCAGCGTGATAGGACATAGCTCAAATCCTCCCACATGAAGCGCTACAAACATGGGAACCTTTAGGAGTGGCATATAGCCAGCGGTAGATGTCTATCGGCTGAAGATGATAATATAATGATGGCGCTCCATCATCCAGTCTCATTTTTTTTACATTCCTCCTGCGTGGATTGAATCAACGCTGGTGTTTACACATCTTTTGCTTTTCCGTCTTTTTGTATTTCTTGTTTTACTTCCCTATCATATCTCTCCATAGTCTCATTGTCACAACACCATGCGAAATTGAGGTCAAATACAATAAATAAAAAAAAGGTTTTACTGTCAGCGTAATATTCGCAATTAGGTTAATTGTCTCGCAACACACAATGGTGACAAAAATTAGGGCGCGGTGAGTAGGTGGGGTCCGTACATTTATAAATTGCCCTCATAGGCCAAAACGTTTATTCCATACACATGAAATAGATACACATTGAATAAGAGGTTTCGTGGGTGTATTGTATTAAGGTGTATTCTAAATTTTTTGCACTAGATTGTAGCCAAAGAAAACAGACTTCCGCTTGTGCTGTGGATATTTTTTTTCCCTCCATCACAATGTTCAGTGAAACGACATGGGAAATCATATGTAATGACATGTAACGGCAGTTGATAACTTCCTAGCTCGTATTCCACAAACATGACAATAACGCGTCAGAAGAAACCGTAACAATAACAACTTTTTAATATATACCATGTAGATATATAGAAGCGGGTTCTTCTTCTTCGTCAGTAACACTCTTGATAGAGTGGTCGTGAACATCATTTCAGGAATTCGTGGCAAGCTTCACAACATGCCACTTTTCTCATATGACCGCCTTCCATTCATGTAGTGATGTTGAGCCATTTACTGCCGACTTTATCTGGTCAGTCTAGGTCATAGGCGATCTTCATCATGGCCCATTTCATTAGTCAGCTCCTCTTAGCGGAATATGTAATCAAAATGGTTAAGGATACGAGACTGGACCAAAGATAAACGCTGTTTAATGCAGTATTCTCCTCCAGCACTATAACTCTAGCAGATTAGAATTAAATAAAATTAACAAAAATATTTTCGAGCCCTTAATCCCAAGTACATAGACTAGTATTAGAGTGACAACAGAAGCTGGTAGAAGGAAACTTTACCCAATGTTGACTTAGAGACGACATGAAATAGATTATTGAATACAACGTTATAAATGTGGTGGTAGTTGTATAATGGTAGTTACTATAACTTTAGTAAGGCGAGGTAGTTTGCCTGTATATATTCACGTAAATCTTAAGTACTATTCAATCGATATTTATCCTATATAAACATGCATCATCATTGCAAAGATCTACAAATATGTTTAACATAACGCCTACAGACGGTGACGGCATTCAGTATGTGATCACTGCTCGCAGAGCCTTTATAGGTATAGAAGTCCATAAATTAGTTTAATTCTCATTTGACCCGAGACCTTTATTGTTGAAGGTTACTATGTTATTATTTAGCAATATGTAATAATTTTTAAAAGGTGTAAATGGTTCCGCTAAACATCTTACGGAGCTCAAGTCAACCTTACCTGCACGCGGTGCACCCTGTTGAATAACAGACGAGGCTCTGAACACCCACACTGGGCCAGCATGGTGGGCTAAGACCCAATTCCCCCTAAAGAACACTAATAAAAGGCGGCCTCAAGTGCCCGTGGGACCAGTGAACGTGCCGATCATAACGGAAGTCGTCAAGGCGCTGGTAAAAGAGTGGGTGGTCCGAGTTTCATGAAGGTCACAGAAAGCCGCGAGATGCGGACAACGCAGGACCGATCGGAATGGAGATCCTTGAGAAAGGCCTATGTCCAACAGTTGGCGATACCCGGCTGATAAGAAGTAGTATGTCAAATATAAAATTTTCTTTATCACTTAGATGTATACAACTTTTTCTATTGTTAGATAAAAAAACGATACAAAATTTGTAAATATATCCGCTATAGTTCCTCAATGTACTACTGTCAACGTGGCGCAGTGGCTTGTCTTGTAACACTCAGTTCCTCGCTTCAATTCCAGAGCTGCATGATCAATTTAGTTAGTCGCAAAGTTAACTCTAACGCACCAGTTTATACTAACTAATTGTACAACATTTTTAAAGGTATATATATCTGCTGATGGTTATAAAACAGTTGTAATGTAAGAGATGGTTTGAAGTCATAAAGGATAGCTGAGGAATGAATTAGTTTTCTCAGTCTGATCGCTAAACTTCAGTATGAAGGGTGCGCTTCAGGATGATGTTGATAGATATAATAATAAAGCCTCTGAAATACAATCGTATGGTAGTATAATTGAAAAACAGAGCCAATGGTTAAGAATATCTGATCGAAGATTAAAGGTAAAAAAGGAAATATTCCAGATTGATGTTCACGTTCGATATTGCTCTGAATTGAGGATCTGGGTTACGGTATAACGCATATTAACTTTCCATGCATCCAAATAGTATTGCAATGTAACTGTTGGGTAGTTAATTAGCTTCATTTGAATTCTATTTGTAAGTACAACTACTACGAATTTTTTTATCAACGATAGGCCAGAACTTGACCTAAATTTCACGGTGTTAATTGACTCTGACGCCCCATCTGGTAAAGCGTTCTTGCCTAGAATACTCTAGGATAAATAAATATAATATATTGAGTGAAGCAATAAAAAGGCCAAGCTCTTCAGCTGATGGCTAGTTATTACTAGCCATAGTTATAGGATGTATTATTAATACAACCTATAAACAACGTGGTGCTAATTAGGTTGATATACACTCCGTTCAGAAACGATCATTGCATCATGCTTTTATCTGTGCGTGATCAAATCAGAAATGAGGAGATCTGCAGAAGAACCAGGGTCACCGACATAGTCCTACAAGTCGCGAGGCTAAAGTGGCAATGGCCCCTGGATTCAAACAGCGCAAGTCCGTGCTTCGTGGAACATATTACGTGAGACATGTCCAGCAGTGAACATCCATCGCTTTGAGACGTTAAGTAGTATACCTCAGTTCTTTAATTTATTGTCAGTCGAAAGACAGCTGTTATGTTGATAGATTCACAATATGAGGATGTTAGTTAATCAGGCAGATGCGTCATACTACCAACTCTAACCTGCTGATTACGTTTCCTAACGTATGTGGAAGAATTGTAATAGTAGAACTACACGAGCACCAATTCATCAATATTATATTGCAAACACATATGAACTTGTAGTCATATGCCTCTATCTTATCATAATGAGCCCACGGTTATATGGTTGTGGTAAAAATGTCTGTATGCTGCTGGCCGATGGTAGTTAATGCTCTGATAGATAATTGACATCGCGTGCCCACTGCAGTTGACGTAATGTAGGGTAGCGAATGTCACGGAAACTCCGGCTAACGATAACGGAGCTCCCCGTAACATTTACTGTACTTTAACGCTTTAAGTTTTTTTTTTAACGAATAATGCTAATAAAGATACAGTACACTCATTGGTGGTAGGTCTCTATTGCTATTGCCCTGTAGTCTAGGGCTGTTAATAGTACTAAACAAAGCTCTGCCTGTCGTAGAAGGTGACAGGAAAAGTTTTCGTGTTCGCGGGCTTTGAAGGTGGGATTCCTCATTGTCCATTAAGCGAGTCGAGATGAATAACAAGAACAAAGTACCAAAACGAGGGTACTAAGAAAGGCTAAAGCTCACCTTGGGATGTATTTTAGGCGTACTGATTGGAAGCACCGGTGCGTTCCGTTAAAGATCCCGGAGCCTCTCGCAACCTACTGAGGATGAGCACTGAAGAGGTTTAAGTGGGTGAAAATATATATTTTTTCAAATTGACAAGGTTATCGTTTGACCACGATCCCATCTAATGTTAAGTGATGATGTGGTAGTAAAGCGCACGAACCTAGTAACAGCCTATTCCCTCTTTTATTGACATAGTATTTGGAAGGGAAAATCACCGGCAAGCTGTTCCTCTCCTTTGCTCTTCTCATGAAAAACGTGGAGCTGAACCACTTTGTTCGCAAATTGCGAATATCCATAACACAAGTATTGAGACTTACGGTGCGTCTGGTCGTACGGGGGTGATAAGGGGATGGGGGAATTACCGTGTAATTCCATCATCCATAAAATAACTTATCTTTAACATAAACGAGTATTCAATTTTGTTGAATACGAATAAATTTATTGGCGCGAAAAGTATAACAGTTTGCGGGAAACAATGAAAACGTCACTAATTAGAGCGGGCAGGTGCTTGACCCGCCGCCATTTTGAAATGAAAATGGCGCGGAATAAACCATGAGTAGAGCCACTTTGTTGTATATAACAGTTAAAGTTTATTTTACTGCGCCTCTTATTACTTTACTAGGCCTCTCCCTCTCGATTTAAATGAAATATTGGAGAAAGCGTGAAGTTTAGGAGTGAATCTTCAATATTGACACAAATTGTTTACGTTATATTTCAGCGTATGCCTGTCAACCTTCAAAACATTATCATCATCATCATGTGCCCTCTACCACGTCTCCTCTCACATTGTAATAAAAAGTTCCATATGTTTTACATGACTTTAAACTTTCTTGCAGTGATGCTGTTGGTGGAACAGCTACCTTCGATTATACAGTTCACTCCTTCCTACCACCTTTATACCAAGTCGTTATTTCTGACACCCACAGGAAGGAAAGTGGTAGATTGCTCCAATAATCTGATTTGCCGCCGTTTATTTCGACGAAACGACTGTATGATCGAGACGTTCTCCTGATGGTAACTTAAGATGTTAAGTCTTGTTACCGCAGTAATTACAGTAGCTGCAGTGCCCTTCAGAGCGAAACAATAACGTTTGCAGCAGAAACAGGAGCTGCAGTGGAACCTAGACGGTGTTCAGCAACAGATATCTACCACCAGTTAAATAATGGCAGTCTATGTAGGTACCACCTCAGTGTTTATTTCTTCCGTCATACATTACTGTGTTTCTAATTGAAAGGCGCTGTTGCTAGCGTAATTACTGGGGTAACGAGACTAAATATATTTTGTCTCAGGCGATGAGCGCAGTGTGGTGCAGTATACATCATGCTAAGTAGCGTAACTTTGTTATGGGTAGGCGTTTCACTTTCTATTAGGTGAACGACTTGCTCGTCTCGTCGCTTAATTGAATAAAAAACAAGTAATATTTTCATTAATCTGCGATTGTTTTTGCTATTGGAGGAGGTGATAGTTTAAGTTTTTATTTTAAATATATATATATGTTAGGTGTGTATGTTAATACATACAGCAAGGAGAACTAAAGCAAAGTGAGCATATAAGCGCAGTAAGAAGCTTGAGTTGATCTCAACTATGTAAAAATGTTCCAGGGTCGCAAGTTGAAAGGTATTATTTAAGTGAAACTTCATATACAATGTAACGGAAGTAAATAGGGACCTCTGTGGGATCCGTTATGACGTATCGGTGTCTCGGGCGGCGGTTAACCTAACCGCGGTTCAGTTTAAGTGGTTTAACTGTGTGCATTACCGCCTGACCTAGATCGATGAGGCCGTACATAAGCAACCTTGCTCTTATTAAAATATCGCTTTAAATCGGTCAATATTAATCTAAACCTTCACTAGTTTTAAACTTAAGAGAGTACTTGTATATTAGTATTAAATTTTATTTTAGTGTTTATTTATTTCCTATACTTAAGGGTGTTGTAATTGGTGTAATTACTTGGGTAACGACACTCAACAAAATCTGTCTCAAGCGACGAGAACACGTAGTACAGTATATATTATTCTGACCAGCGCCATCAGGTGAACGTCATGCTCGTCTCTCGTTGCTTGAATAAAAACCGGTGTTTTTAGAGTTATAGATTAATTGTTTATTTATATACCAATTAATCTATAACTCTTCTATATCCAAAGATAAAGGTAAGGTTCACTGGTGGAAGATTTGTGTGGACACCGTTAAGGTTGTTACCACTGCAGCTCCTATATCTGCCACTGTAGCGTAATGTGTAAATACTATGTTTCGGTTCGAAGAATGCTGTAGATAATGAAATTACCGGAGATAGCGACAGTTGATATCTTATGTCTTAAGACGGAAGTCTCTGGTAAGATTCCGGCTATACATGTATATAGAAGTATATCACCATCAAAATTTATGACAAGCGCTACGAGTAAGACGAATATCTGGTGGTCTACCAAGCGTAAGTGTCTATTCCGTCTTGGTAGGAGTCGCAGCTACTTTTTCAGCTGCCTTCTGTGTGCGATCATTACTGTATTCCGGTTTGAAGGGATTTGTAGCCAGTGAAATTACTGGGGTAATGAGACTCAGCGTCTTATGTATGAGACGACGAGCGCAAAATAGTGACGTGTATACCATCCCTACTAGCGCCACGTTGTTATAGACAGCGTATATACTATCAGGTAATAATCTCGCTAGTCTCGGCGCTTTTTTTGAATAAAAAAAATCGTCCTCTCATTGTTTTAGAGTGACCGTTGTATACCGTTACCGAATTGGACCACTCAATTGGCACACTTGACACGGTCGTCGTGTCGCTCTTTGGGAGCGTGAACTAATTGCTAATTGAATAATTTAGTTGCATTAAAAAAAAGTAACAACAAATGATGTTAATGGCGTTAGACCGTGTTTTGAGGCAATGAAGAGAAGAGAGATCCACTGGTGCAGTGGTTAAATCGATTCATATCACTAGTATTACGGGTTCAGTATATTTAGGCTATGCATTTAATTTATCTTTTCAAATAAGCGACGAGAGGAGGAGGTTACGGCCGCATATAACATCGTGGCGCTGGTTACGATGTTATACACAGCACCACATAACGCTCGTCTGCGAGACAAGTCAATCTTCAGTCTCATTACCCCAGTAATTACACTAGCGAAAGCACCCTTCAAGCAGGAACGCCAACTGCACACAGTTGTTTGGCGACAGACATATCTGTGGTTGTACCTACCTAGATGATCTCCGGCGATGAAGACCTACAACTTGTCAATTAGCCAATAGTATTCTTTTATTGATGACGACAACGATGATGATGATGATTCTTTTATTAATCAATCAATTGTTATATACAGTAACTACTACGTAATATTATAGAAGAAATCTCTAAACGCTGCTTTCAATTAAAGGCTACCTTATAAGTTCATCGCTCAGGAATTTTAAAATCAAGTTAATAAGGAAATGTACTTAAGATAATTTTTATTAAAGTCCTGTTTACTAAAATTAATGAAATGCTAATTAAAACATGCTTAAACTTAAATGTAAACAAATAAACTAAATGGTCCTTTTTGATTCACGTTTCATGTTACTTTGTATATATCCCATTGTCCAACAATGGAATATATGCAAAGTATTACTTGTGAAGGTGATATCTAAATTTGAAGGATTTTATGTCAAGATTCTCAACCGACTAATAAAGGAGGGTATGTTAAACACATATCTCCCTCATTAATCAGTTTGTTTTATCATCTTCTTTTAATTAACTAAGCGACAAGACTAACAGAGCATTCTTAATGTTAAGTAAATCAATATAGTGCTAACTGGTATATTAAATTACTAATATATTATGTTCGTCATTTTGAGATAGTCCTCCTTATCCATTTCCAGGTAATCCTCGACAGGATTGAACGGATTCTGAAGGAACTTACTTTAGATAATAGCTGAAGATGTAATACATAGTATACTTTAATTTCATATGAACAGATTCAGTTGGAATTTGTTAGAAACACGTTAAATATCATTTGGTACTAATAATAAATTTATATCAATATGCAAAAAATTAAAATTTTTGATACTTGCTGTATTATTTCATTAGTATTAAGTATCGTGATAGTTTTTATAGGAAGATATCTTATAAACTAATTGCGCTTGGTACATGCTCGTGATGAATACTGTAGACATAACAGTAAATAGATTTTAGTATTTCGAGAAAAACTTACCGAAATATATTAATACTATAATGTAATTAACATACACGGAAAATACGAAATATGATGAGTATATTTGTGTAGTATTTTCTATGCCAAAGGAAGAATTTTACTTATTCACCTCTCTTCACAGAAACTGTACTTACTATACAAGTCTACTAAAGTACATATATTTGATCGAGAAAATTCTTCTCATCGATTTTACGAAATATCTTCTGTTCCTCAAATAATTTTACAAAACTATTCAGTGGTATTATAAAATAAAAAACGGATCCTTTCACTAACGTCCATGAACTTTTTCATCTGTCTGTGACCATGAAAAATATGGCAGTGGAAAGTAAAAACATACCGTAGTTAATTTTACTGTCGTTAAACTGTAACTCGCGGAGAATGTTCCGACAGAACTGTTTACGTCTAAAATCAACGTTTCCTGTTTTTATTTTTTGCATCTTCGAGGATTCTTTTATATCAGCTGCTGGACACATAGGCCTCTATTTCGAGGATCATGTAAAAATTTCTCTATTAATATTTATGCGAGGTCCTATATAATTCCTGTTGCTGGAGACCGTCTGGATAGGATACCAACGCAGCTCTTATTTCTGCCGCCAAACTGTAGTATGCAATGTTTACTGTTTTCCAGTTCGAGGGGCGTTGTAGGTACTAAAATGTATGTGAACAGGATTTAACGTGTTATGACTCGAGGCGACGATCGCAACGAGGTATAGTATATATGATTTTAACTGCCACGTTGGCATGAGCGGGTATTAATTACTATCAGGTGAACGTATTGTTCTTATTGGGGTGTTCACCTACCAATTCGCACGGGGCTAGGGTTGTGTGGGGCTAAGACCCCATTCCCCAATAAGGATCCTTGATGAAGGCCTATGACCAGCAGTGGGCGTTATCCGGCTGATAAGAAGAACGTATCGTTCGACTTGTCGCTTCCTCCATAGAAATAAAAAAGAGTTTGTATTTACAAATATTGCCTTAACGAATTTTATGACAATACTAAAAGATTGGGAAATTTGTACGAACGAATTGACGTTTTTTTTTTTATAAAATGTCTGCGACTGGCAAAGATAACATCGGTGGGGGAACGAAAATTGATTTATAAACACGCAAGGGGACTAAGGAGGAAGTTTAACATTGAAATACCCTCACGAAGTACAGTTGCGTAAGAATTTTAATTGAACCGAATGGGGTGCCGAACGTTAAAAGACCGAAATACTCTAATGAAACAATATTAAATTTTACTAAAAAAAAAGTCTATATTAAGCCATATTTGTTGAGTCGGCTTAACCTATAAAAGATTAAGCCGATTCAACAAAAATTTTCATATAATTAAATCGCTACTCCGCTTATATGTGTACTTAGTCCGTAGTATTGACTTACCAGAGCAATCATTTTGTGAGAGAACGCCTCGAGTCCCAGCGCTGGGCACTATTATCTATGCTATTTTCGACCATAAAAGTAGCATAATATTTAGAGTGAAGTAAATCGGTTATTATATCTGTTTATTGATATTTGTTATGATTAAATCCGCTAGCGCCGCCGCTGTTACGCTGGTTAGCATGATATAAACTGCACCATATTATCTTGTCATCTTGAGACATAAGGATATTAGGAACAGTTATCCCTGTTATTTTGCTAGCTAAAACGCGCTTCAAACCGGAATACAATAGTATTTGCACAATACTGTTCATCGACGGATACACTACCTGCGATGGCACTGATCTAGACTCAGCAAACACAGATCTAAGAGCAATAAAAATACTTCAATAACGATAGTATTCATATCTTAAATAAATCTTGATATAAAACTAACATCATCATCATCATCAGTCGATAGGGGTTACTGCTGGACATAGGTTTCGTCTGAAGACCTCAGCGGCGTCCCGCGACCATCGTCTGTAAAGGTTGATATGGAGGGATTTAAGCTTTTCCCAACCACGCCGGCCAAATGCGGTTTGGTGGGAGCCAGAGCCTCATTTGTTGATAAGCAGGGTTCATCACAAGCAAATGAAGTTAGCTTGAATCCTCTTACATCCCTAAAAGAATAAAACAAACAAATACAATAAGTAAATAAACAAAAAGGCTTGTTGAATAACGTATAGGTTTCGATGTTTTCACCAACCAATCCTTACCTGATCAATGTGAGAATCTTTGCAGAAGGCCTATGTCCAGCTGTGGACATCAACTGATGATGATAAAATGTTCGCAAGTATTAAAATGAATAGACATAGGTCAGAGTTGTTTGGGCTAATTCTAGATCAAGAGGTTATGTATAGCACGTCGAACTTGTTGAGTCAAGGTTAATTCTTTAAGTGTAGGTCACACGAAGGTCAATTTCACTTCACATTTTTTCAAGTGGATTAGGTTTAGTGATGGGGAAAATCTTTTTGCAAGACCAAGACTGAATGACAAAGACGGACCTTTTATTTAAGACCATGATTAAAAATTGAAAATTCCGTTAAGATGATCAGTTAACATATTTATCATAATTTGAACATATGCCTATCTTCTGGAAACAAAGTATTTAATATATTATAAGACTGAATTATAAAGATCAAGACTAGAAGTATTTAAGAAAGACAGAAGCATGTTAAACTCGTAACACTCCTTTTTTGGTAATAAAATTTGGCATATTCGTTTGCTGTCCAAATGAAAAGAGACATTTTAACTTCCATGTGTCATTAAAGGGGCTGTAAGGGTTCCTTCACAACATCTCACGGGTTCCAAACCAACCTCACCAGCTCCTGGTGCCATCTGCTAATCAATAGACGAAGTTCTGGTTCCCACCAACCCACATTAGGCAAGCGTGGTAGGAAATGGTCCAAATCCCTCCATATGACAGCCCCTAGTGCCCAGCGGTAACGGATGCCGTGCTGGATGTATGTGGAGATCTTTGGGAGAGGCCTATGTCCAGCAGTGGACGTCTATCGGCTCATGATGATGTGTCATCAAAGATGACTGAACATAACAGGCACAACCCAGGAAATTTCATTGTGACTGTCGCACGGGAAATAATTTATTATTGTGAAGGCCTGAGATCAACAATGGGGATCAATATCATGAAATGATGATCATGGCAATTATCTTTAGTACTAGTGATAGGTCCTTGTTGTCGGAGACCGTCTAGGTTGGTACCACCGCAGCTCCAATTTCTGTAGTGTACATCTAGTGCAATGTTATGGGCGAGCGTATCACTTACTATCAGGTGAACGTCCCGTTCGTTTGGTCGCTATTTATATTAAAAAAGAAAAAAAGATGGCTGCCGGTCGTGTTAATTTTCCCGCGCACCTGCTTACGTCAGTGACTCCAAGCGTGCCGTCATGGCCGCTGATTCTGGAAACGCCTTTTGCGATAACACGGAACACTCATACATACATATATTATATAAACAATGAAGTTAATAACAATGAGAATTTCTAATAATTATTCTGTTTCACACTAAAATTAATATTATTAATTATACCTTAATCCTTTTTATTAATTACCATCTCATTATACAATAATAAATTATAAAAAAACAGTATTAACATAACAATAAAAAAAAATCACTACATTTTTAATTTATGAAAAACAACTGTAGAAACTATGTTAACCGGTTCAATTACCTCTGAACACCGAATTTTATTTTTTTCAATTATGCGACGGGAAGGGCGGGACATTTACCTGATGGTAATACGCCTATAACAAATTAGTGCTAGTTATCCACCACATTGTGATTGTCGCCTCAGACTATATATTGATTTACCCCTGTAATTCCACTGGCTACAGGGTACTTCAAACAGGATCACAGTAATACTTGCACACTACTGTTTGACGGTAGAAATAGACGCTACGGCGGTGGTATCTACCTAGACGGTCTTCAACAAGAGCGGCCTACCACCAGTGAACTGAATATATACCGCCATTTTTTGGCGCTAGCGAGGGTGGAAACTTGTCCAAATTACTTCATACGAATCCCTACCCGATCGGTGTGGGAATCTTTGGGGGAGCCCTATGTCCAGCAGTGGACGTCTATCAGCTGATGATGGTAATGATGAATTTTTTATCTGACACCCACCAACCCGCATTGGGGCAGCGTGGTGGGAAATGACCCAAATCCTCCCATATGAATCCCTACCCAATCGACGTAAGAATGTTTGAGCGTGCCCTATGTCCAGCAGTGGACATATATCAGCTGATGATGGTAATGATGAAGTATTTATCTGACACCCACCAACCCGCATTGGGCCAGCGTGGTGGGAAATGACCCAAATCCTCCCATATGAATCCCTACCCAATCGACGTAAGAATGTTTGAGCGTGCCCTATGTCCAGCAGTGGACATATATCAGCTGATGATGGTAATGATGAAGTATTTATCTGACACCCACCAACCCGCATTGGGGCAGCGTGGTGGGAAATGACCCAAATCCTCCCATATGAATCCCTACCCAATCGACGTAAGAATGTTTGAGCGTGCCCTATGTCCAGCAGTGGACATATATCAGCTGCTGATGGTAATGATGAAGTATTTATCTGACACCCACCAACCCGCATTGGGCCAGCGTGGTGGGAAATGACCCAAATCCTCCCATATGAATCCCTACCCAATCGACGTAAGAATGTTTGAGCGTGCCCTATGTCCAGCAGTGGACATATATCAGCTGATGATGGTAATGATGAAGTATTTATCTGACACCCACCAACCCGCATTGGGCCAACGTGGTGGGAAACGACCCAAATCCTCCCATATGAATCCCTACCCAATCGACGTAAGAATGTTTGAGCGTGCCCTATGTCCAGCAGTGGACATATATCAGCTGATGATGGTAATGATGAAGTATTTATCTGACACCCACCAACCCGCATTGGGCCAGCGTGGTGGGAAATGACCCAAATCCTCCCATATGAATCCCTACCCAATCGACGTAAGAATGTTTGAGCGTGCCCTATGTCCAGCAGTGGACATATATCAGCTGATGATGGTAATGATGAAGTATTTATCTGACACCCACCAACCCGCATTGGGGCAGCGTGGTGGGAAATGACCCAAATCCTCCCATATGAATCCCTACCCAATCGACGTAAGAATGTTTGAGCGTGCCCTATGTCCAGCAGTGGACATATATCAGCTGCTGATGGTAATGATGAAGTATTTATCTGACACCCACCAACCCGCATTGGGCCAGCGTGGTGGGAAATGACCCAAATCCTCCCATATGAATCCCTACCCAATCGACGTAAGAATGTTTGAGCGTGCCCTATGTCCAGCAGTGGACATATATCAGCTGATGATGGTAATGATGAAGTATTTATCTGACACCCACCAACCCGCATTGGGCCAACGTGGTGGGAAACGACCCAAATCCTCCCATATGAATCCCTACCCAATCGACGTAAGAATGTTTGAGCGTGCCCTATGTCCAGCAGTGGACATATATCAGCTGATGATGGTAATGATGAAGTATTTATCTGATACCCACCAACCCGCATTGGGCCAGCGTGGTGGGAAATGACCCAAATCCTCCCATATGAATCCCTACCCAATCGACGTAAGAATGTTTGAGGGAGCCCTATGTCCAGCAGTGGACGTCTATCAGCTGATGATGATGATAAAGTTTTTTGTCTACTGCTTACAGCTTACGCAAGATTAACAAAAGACAATAGTAGTTTAATTACCGGTAATATTTCACAATTATTGACTAGAAGTCGTTATTGACGTCCGAGTGTGTATTGTATTGAAAAATGCATCCTATAAGGTGATTAATCGATATTAATAGATTACTCGATATGGCTTCATGCAATATGTCATCACAGGCTTCATGAACAAACGATCTTTGCTTTTCAGGCTATTAAAAAAAAATTACACACACACGTGAGTAACGCGCCGTCGATCACGCGCGATGTAATAGCGTGTCAAAAGATGAAAGTGAATCGAAATAGCAAGCTAATTATCGCGTGCTATTTGTTTACAATGAAATAATGAAACGTTATAATCGCAACGGAAATAAAACGCCTGTAAAAGATAACAGGATTGTAATTTTTTTTTTATACAATTAAACGACGAGACGAGCCGGAAGATCACCTGTTTGTATGAGATACGCTCGTCTATAGCAACGTGGCTTTAGGATGTTATAAACTGACAGCATATTGAGTCCCGTTACCCTAATAATTACACTAGCTACAGCGCCCTTCAAACAGGAACACTAATGTTTCCACACAATTGTTTGGCGATGGAAATAGCTGCGGTTGTACCTACCTAGACGGTATCGGTCAACAGAGATCTACTACCAATAAATATATGCACTTGAGTAGACATTTGATAGCCACTACAACCTTCAAACCGTATTATATGAAAAAATATTTTTGCATCACCTAATTTCGGATGAGATTCAAAACGAAACAGGTGAGCTGATGTATTTTGGGAGGCTGAGATCATTGAAACTCCCACAAACTTCTGCAATACAAACGGCGACCTTCAACCGTAAGCATTTCGGCTCGACGAGACTAGTCACATGTTGATATCATCAGATAGACCTCCACTGCTAGACATAGGCCTTCTCTAGTTAAGATATTTACACAACACCACGTTGCTTTGCTCTAAGGTACATGGTGTAGAGACTGATCAACCCATTTATTTATAGTAACTTTCAATTTAATTCAACTTATCTTGATGGCGGCAGAAATATGCGTTTATCTAACTACTGAGACAGCCTCTGCAGTAGACCTATTACTAGTGACCGCCAACTTAATAAGACTTAAGTTATGACTACTTATCGCTGCAATATAAGATCGTTACTACTTTCGTTTTAATCCACGATATAGATGCCATGAAACGCTTCCGCATTGCTTCCATCCGTCGAGTACAAACCAAGGAATCAATATCTGCGTAAAACGTGTACGCAGACGCAACTCCGTTTCGCATTTTTACTTTTATCCAAATTCGTCTTTAACTCTAGGAAATAAGATCTAATATTGACTAGCGCGAATGCCTGAAGAAGATTTGTCTGCAGATTTTTTTTTCATATAAACTGTTCATCGGTAAAAACAATTCATTGATATACCATAGTAATCTTTGGACAGTTCAAATTTTTTTTTTATTGTGTACCACGGCAAAATATTCCATCAATCTCCTTCTACCCTCTATAATACCTACTGCAACTATATTAGAAAAGCAAAAATAGTTCAGTAATAAAAGTGTACAGTGCCAAGTGGTCGGTTTAAAACCCTGCACCTAGGTAATATATTTGGACACTACACGTAAATTTGTACATGTAGTGAAATAAACTTCATCATTTACAAGTTAGAAACGTTTTCGCATACTCCCTATGTAGCGTGAATCATTTTTGAAGTACTCACTTGATGATTCCGTCCTCGACGTAGACGTCAGCGTCCTCCATGCCATCATCATTAACGACCCGACCATTCTTGATCAATAGACGGTTTTGTGAGCTCTGCAAATTAAAAAAATGTACGCATATAATTTTTATAGAATTTAGTCTTTATTTAATGTAATATTCATGATTCTCCTCTATCATAATTAGGTGTGGATGATATAAAGAAGATTTGTGCAAATGAATCCACGACGAAGGAAGATTCGGACGATTTGTATCTATCTTACGAACTAAAGCATGATACTGTGATATTAAAACATGAGCACAATCTAATGTATAACAGATCAATCTTTTTTTAAGTAAACAAATCATCACAAATAATTGCTAATTTACTGTTTGCTATCAAACCATAGAATACTGTTTGCCAAGTATTTGAAGATATAAAAATTGTTGATAAGCTTCAAAAGGAAAGGTTTACCAGTTTACTTTTTGTGGAATAATAATTATAATGTAATAAACTATGCAAAGTATATTGTATATGAAATTTATTATAAACACTTCATCCATTTACAACGAATTGGTTAGATAGTATCGGAGGAGGACGTGGTGTCATTGGCACGGGAATTTCGCCGTGCAAACCTGACCCGAAAATCAATGATTATATGGTACACATATAAATTAAGTACAGTACTTTTATATAATAGATGTGAAATAATGAATCTCAATATTTATTAAACGAGTTTATATAAGGAGGGATAGTAGAGAGATTTTTACGATGGAGAGTTGGAAATTTGCCAGTATAACCCTGAAAAGAAAAATGAACGAGTAAAGCTCAGACATGGATATATAAAGCTATTGACTGGACGTCGCTTTAATGTTAGCATAAAATAAAAGCTCATCATCAATTCTATTGTAAAGTAACCTTTTCCTTGTATTTTTATTGCATTAGTTACACTTGCATTTTTCCACGGAGGTTCGAACCATGTGGCTGGGATCGAACCTCCAGATGTAAAGTTTGAATAGTAAATTTTAGCTTTCATCTCACTAATTGTGATAGTGTTATCAGTCAATAAGTTGCTGTAACAGAACTGCTATTTCCCAGCTATTATAATATCCATACCCTCGTACTTATTATCACTTAACTCAGTACGATATTGAAGACATGTGTTAGACTACAAAAATGGACGAATAGAAAACATGTGCACTTTCTCCATTCACATCGCCAAACGGAACATCTAATCGTTCGCTATTGGATAAGTGTGAACATGTTCAAAATTGAAAAGACTTCGATTTGATAGCGATCGAATTGTTTTAATATCTCACAGACATGAAAATACTTCACCGTAACGTTTTCTGAAGATATCCTTAGGAATATCTCGTACCAGCTTCGGCAAAGTATTACACAAACTCGTGTAGGATTTAATCTAGAAAAATCCAGATTCCACCGTGCTGACTATAAAACATTGCAGGTGAATTCTTACTCTAAAATAACCTGACTTTCAATAATAACTATCACAGATTCGTTTTTGAGATACTTTGAGAGAGACCACTAATACTGGAAGTACCTGATAGTAGTGTTGATAGAAAATAGATGAAGTCAATACATCCATGAAGGATAAGATCGCAAAATAAGATCTCTCAAAATCCTTCTGAATGTTAGTATTATAAAAAGGTAAATTTAGATCTAAATTTCAATAATGCTTCAGTAAATTTTACATTAGTGTTTAAACATTAAACCTGGTGGTAAGTTATGATTCAGGTCTAGCTTGAATTAGTCTATTCAAAATAAAAATGTAAATATACCTACATCAGTTTAATTTTATAAAACGTCGACTAAGATAGTCGTGATGCATCTATTTATAATCTATGCAAATAGCATATGCAAATTCAAGAGCTTACGGGCAGACGTACTAACAGATTTTGTTTGTTTTTGTCAACTTTACCTCAACGGCAGGTAGAAATATATTTTAAATGACAACATGAAATATATAATATGTTATATTTATATATAATTTTCGATGTATAGCGTTGATATACTAAAACAGGAATGGGCGATACAACTCGATATAATAGCGACATGCTCAGTGCAATGTCGCCAAAGGGAAACGCATTTATGTGTGCGTCAAGAATTTCGCGAATTCGTGACAAAAAACTACTTACTTTTATGTTCACTCCTGACACTGATGTTGGTGTGATATCCACTGTCATTTTATTAGAAGCCATTCGTTATTTCTAATGGGATTTATACCGAAAACGGCGAGGAAACAGCGCGATTTTTCGTTCCGCGACCGTCGCGCCCTCAAGCGGGGTTTACACTGAAACTAAAGTGCGTCGCCGAAAATAGAAGGTACACTCCCCTCGCTTACAGTGTGAACGTGTAGTTATGTTTTCAGTGGCGTTAGAAAGTGATAAAAGATGCGACAAATAACACGCCATTTCATTCTAATCAGTAGTTTAAAACAATATCTCGATATAAACGTTCATCATGTACGTACTTGTTATAAGTAACCTAACGTCTAAGTCAGGTATTTTGTTATAATGACTAATTCCTCGCAACCCCATGTACGCAAACATTAAATAAATTTTGTGCGGGAATACCAAGGGGTTCCTAATATATTTCCATTAGTGGTAAGGTTGCGTGCGGTATAAATTAAGGGAAAGTCCCGAAAGCAGTGATGAGTAGTACTATAATAATTATTAGAAGAACAATGTTGATCATCACTAAGTTATATTTAATTTGGAAACTTGTGACTTGTGAAAACAAATCAATTAATTATATAATATAAGGGCTTTAGAGACAAGAACGGTAAGTTGAATATCATGAAGAAGGCATAACTTACCGCGGAGAGAACTTCTTTATTTTTAAAGTTATCTCTCATAAGTGATTTCTTAATAATACTTTCAGTAATGAGATTCTTAAAACCCCACCCCATAATATTAGACCACAACATTGACAAATAGAACGAATACATTGAAACCTTGTATCTCAGAAACAGTTGCTTGTTCTGATTTAAAATACTATTTACTGGTGGTAAGTCTATTGCTGGATACCATCTAGTGTAAGTAACGAGACTTATCATGTCTCAGGGTGAGAAACAAAGTGGTGTGTATATAATTCTAACTGGCTCCACGTTGTTATGGGCGGATGTATCATACACCATCAGATGAACGTCCCGCTCGGATCATCGCTTCATAGAATAAAAAAAATCGTAAGAAAAAAACGTATTACATAGTTGATATTACATTTTTGCTACATATACTAAACTTTTACTAAGTTGACTTGCCGTTAGGTAGCTGGTATGTTTTAACTTCAGGCGTTAACTAGTTGCTTAGACTTTTACTTAGATGAAAGTTGTCTTAAACCTATCTTGAAGACAACTTGGTAAATAGTTAATTAAAAATGGCTTCTTCGTAAATGGCGCTATCAACTTTAACTTGAATGCATTTCGCCTTTAAAAAACAGAATCGATGAGACAGTAAAAGCAGATCCCATAAGTTAAAGTTGCGAATCGAGAAAAACTGGTGCAAGTGAAAACTGATGTCTTATTACGAATTTCCCATTCAATACAACTTCAACTGAACGATTTATGCTGTAACTATTTCTCACTGACAGACGAGGCTGTTGAAAAACTACGCGAGAACAAAAAAAAAATGCCTCGAGGTCATTGAACTCGACTTTTGCTTTAACGCATTCATCTTTTATCACTTCTCGCGTTTGACGTTGTGAAGTTCTCGTTAGTTCTCGCTGGTGCTAGTATCTAGTGGTAGTTATTATATGCGACATTTTTGAATAAACCTTCCAGTACTATTCATATTAATAAGTATATCTTTAAGTCGTTGCCAGTCGCTCTCAAAATATCATTTCATTCATCTGCATAGGCTCCATAACGGCAAATAGTTCCTGTTATCAAACACTAGTGTGTGATTCAGTGTTGAAATATGAAGGGTGTTGTAGCTAGTGAAATTACGAAACTAATGAGATTTAACACCTCGTGTCTTAAAGCGACGAGCCCCATATGGTGCTTGTAGAAAGGTCCTAATTAGCATCACACTAACGACCAAGCATATCATTTACCATCGGATGAATATCCAGCTTAGTTTCTTTACTTCATTGTATATAGAAAAATTACATAGATCACACGAATAAATTTTTAATTCTATTGTATACGTTAGAACTTTACTGTTATATCAATGAATATGAGATTTATCATGAGAGGACCATTTAAATAAGCTAAAGTAAATTCATATACGTATAATAATAATAGCTGTTCTTCACTTGCGTTGCTAGGCGTTACACCATCGCAATCCCTTTTGGTGGGTAACATTTCTATACTCGGTAAAGTAAATATTCCTACCAAGTCTGCAGGCTTTAAGCTTGGCGAGATATCGTGATGAGTCTTTACATAGGAAATCTCTTGTGGTATATGTAGAATAGCTGTTCTCTGTTCGCTTTCCTGGCTGTAATACAAAATTGGAAGTGAAATATTTCTTGAGAACAATCGCAACAATAAATCACTTTCAATAACAACCGTTGCCATAGCAAGCATATTCAGTGTCCATAAAATCTTCAGTTATTTCACTAACTACAGCGCCCTTCAAACCGGACCACAGTTCTATTTAGCGGCAGAAATAGACACTAAAATGGTACCTTTTTAAATGGTCTCCGGCAACAGAGACCTACCACAAGTTAATGTCTAAGAAAGATATAGTAAAGACCTACTAGAACTAAGCTCGGTTGGTTTACGATGGTATCGCTGTGGGTAGAATGAAAAACTTACCATCACGTGTGGTCAGTTATTAAACGAGTTTTTTTTTTTATAACTGAACATATGTTTATTATTAGCGCAAGTCGTGTTTTGAATATTTTACTCCCGCAGCCAAACGTTGACATGGTTGGCATATAAATAACTATATTTTGCAAATGGACGTCTAGCGGCTGATGATAACACGTTTTCAAGTTTATGATTAAAGTTTAATGTTAAGTATTATGTAATTAAGAATGAATCGTTCAAATTAATATTACTTACACCAAACAAACTATAATGATATAATGGTTCACTGGTGGTAGACCTTACCAAAGACCGTCAGGGTAGGTACAATCACAGCGCCTTTCTACTGCTAAAAAGTAATGTGCATACATACTGTGTTCCGGTTTGAAATTACTGGGGTAATGAGACTTGAATCCTAGCTCTCAAGTCGATGAGCTCAATGTGGTGTAGACTAGGTATAGCCTACACCACATTGAGCTCGTCTAGAATGCTAATTCTAACTAGCGTCACATTGGTGGTGGTCGTACCACTTACCATCAATACTGGATTCTTATGAACTGTTTTTTTAAGGTTTAAGAAAAAATAAAATTAAATAAAAAAAATATGTTTTTCATTTCCTGTTTAGGAACCTTGAGCAGTATTGTCACTTCCATATATATCAATACTAGCTGTTCCCCGTTGCTTTGCTGATAACACCCCCACAACTCTTCGAGGAGGAATTTTGTATTCTATTCTTAGGTGACCTTTAAATGGCCGAAGGAATATCTATACCAAATTTTGAGTGTTAGACATAATCACAGTTTTAATCTCATGATGAATCAATGAATCTCTGGATGTCTCCTATATATATAGAAAGCCACGTGGGAGAAGCAAAACTGATTCAGCGAGATGATGTTTTCATAGCTGAAAATAATGTTACGATTTCGAGATTGTGTAAAGATTTGACTCTTTTTCGATAAAGAAAGAGTCGAATCTTGTCTTTTAAGCAAAATTTTGATATTTTGTGTTCTCATTATTATGTAGAAAGAAAGACTACTATACGTTTCCCGAATATTAATGAAACAATCAATCATAAGCCGATAGACATCCACCACTGAACGTAGGCCTTCGCAAAGATCCATATGAGGGGAGATTTGGGCTATTTTCCACCACGCTAGCCCAATTCGGATTGGTAGAAGCCGTAGTCTCATTTGTTGCCCATCCATCAGTTGTTTCCCACCCTCACATCGCATACGTTTACAGATACTATAATATTAAGACGTAAGTGAGAAAACCGTCGTCCAATGATTTATGTCTTCCCATATATTCACTTAGGAATTGCTTAACGGTATTATATGTATACTGGTGATAGGTCTCTGTTGCTACAGACCGTTTAGGTATAGCCGACATATAGTAATGTGCAAAAATTATAGCAGTATTACGGTTTGAAGGGCGCTAATCCTAGCGAATTAACTGGAGTAACGAGCCTTAAGATTTTACGTCTTAAGGCTACGAGCACAATATAGTGTTGTATATATCAATATAACGCCATGTTGCTAGCAAAGTATCACTTACCATCAGGTGAACGTCTTGCCCGTCTCATCCCTTCGTCGTATAAAAAACAATTGTAAAACAATAGGGTAGTTTTACTATTAGATACTTGGGTTTTATTCTCGATTAAAGACTATCCTATTTTTAACTTGTGATGTATCGAGAGATGCTGGATCTGATGGAAGCACTTCCTCTCTTATTCTGCTATATTATATACCATTTTGATGATTAGACATATGTTATTCAACATATAAGAGATTTAATGCTACAAGCTTCTTTCAATGTACTTGAGAAGAACTGCAGCTGATGTTCTTGCCTTTATACTATCAAGCATGGGAAACCAACGTCGTTTGCCATCTGGTGTTGCAGAATTATATACAATTACTAGAATCAATATTGCCTATGTCCTTATTACAATCTAGAGCATTTTCCAGGCAACTTTCAAAAATAAAAGTTGTTTTTAAATGATTATTATAATCAATAGATCAATTACATTTTTATACTATGAAGTGGAAAATAGGTTATAGAGGTATTATACTGTTTTAAGTTGAAACTAATAAGTATTATTTATAATAATAATCACATTTGACTATATAGTATATAATAATAAAAACTTAAACATATAAATAACTTAGCTACGAGTCAGATGTATAAAGTGTATTCGCTTTGAATTAAACTAAGGGTGAGACTTGGCAGCATCCTATCGTAGACGTAAATCGATATTTCCCAGACATCTCCAGACATGTCGGGGGTTATTACATATCTTGCGAACGATTGCCAAAGCGAACTCGTATCACAATCGCTTCGTATTGTGTATCGGCAATAGTTGGAACAATTTTTTTTTATACTATTAAGCGACAAGAGGGTCCCGCTCACCTTCACTTGTGATACACTTGCTTATAACAACGAGGCGCTGCCCTCGTCGCCTGATATATAATATCTTGAGATGAGTCTCGTTACACCAGTAATTAAACTAGCTACAACGCCCTTCGAACTGGAATACAGTAATGTATGCACACTACTGTTTGATAGCAGAAATAGGAGTTGCACTGGTGCCAACATAGTCTCCGGCAAGAGAGACCTACCACGAATAAAGGAGTTTGCAGACGGAGTTCTTCCTTCAAAACGATCGATCGCTCTTTACACTTGGGATCACTGCGATGACGCTATTTTCTATACATAATAATCCCGCCGATGAGCTTATATAAAATGAGTATAACTCTGTGCTATTGAGATGATTTACTTGAAAAGAGTGAATTTTTATTAAGTAGTACAAACCCTAAAAGTGAAAACATGAAGGTATATCAGTTATCTTCCATACCATAAAGAAGAATAATAGTACCGGAAACTACAGTGTTTGTATATACCATATCAATAACGTCTACCATAAAGACCATATACGATGTTAGCTAACCAGCAACTCCATTATCAAGCCCACACTACTTTCTAATATGATCGAACATATTTGAAGTTTCTATACTTAGATCAAAACATCAAAACGATTTACAAGTCGGAGTTACTTTCCTCTACTTGTACCGTGATATGCTAATTTATTACTTACGCTTACGCTTTAAGTACTATATCTCAGTAACCAGAGTTCAAGATGGGACCTGTTAAAATTTCAAACTAGTATACGTAATTAACATGTTTAACAGATTTCTTTTATTCAGCGGATACAAATACGAATACATGAATAGTGAATTAGGCTGTTACCATTGTAACGATGGGAAAGGTATAAAAAAAAATTCAGGATGTTTACGTTTATTCTTTTGATGCGAATAGAGATCATACTAGTGTCACATACACAGTACAGTCATATTAGCGGAGAAAGAAAATCCCTTTTGTTCTATCAAGATATGAGATCCTGTGGTAAAAGTCATGGTTGAGGAATATCAGGGAATGGACTGGTATTTCCAGCGTAATAATTGTTCCGCCAGTCCAGAGACAGAAAGGACTGTACCACGCTGATAGCCAATCTTCACCAGTCCGAGAGGTACTTTAAGAAGAATGTAAAGGATCCGTGTCCTTTAATAATTTATTCAGTATGAGTATGTTTTGGTTTTCTTTTTACTCGAAGAAATATAGAGGCGACCTAATCAGAATATCCTGTAATTGAGTTGTGTTTACTTAGCGCTAAACATTGCTAAAGTTTCAGAAGATATCAAAATCTAAGTTATGAAAACAACAAATCCTATATAGCAGTTCTTGAGGTTTTTTTTAACATACGTTACAAAGCCCTTCAAACCGCAACACGATAGGGTTTTCACACTATTGTTAGGCGACAGAAATAGGTACCGCGGTAACTATCTAGACGGTCTTCACCGCCAGAGCTATCACTTGAAGTAGATTTTTTTAAATACTATCAAAGGTTAAGGATTTCCTCAATGAATATCAAATAAGCTTTCCATATAGTAGAATTGTAATTAAGTATTAACCTATTTAATTAATAAAAACAATAACATACTAACCTCTAGTATCAGTGTATTATTAGATACGAGTCTACATTGAGGAGATTATACAGCATACTAAAAGGAAGTTTTATTCGTACAAATAATGGAGTAACTCAATACGAGCCGGACAATTTTTTTTTTAATTATTTACGTTGAATAGTATATTTATATTTATTATACTTTATACTTTACTTGTTGGTAAGTATCTGTTGGTGGAGATGATGGAAGGTATCATCGCCTTTAATGTAGTGTGCAAGCATTGGCGGTTAGAAAGACTATGTTGAATTTTATCACATTTCTATATTAACTTTTAACGGTCGTAACTGTCATTTACATATATATATAACTAATTATCTTATTGGTCTTACATATGTCATATTTTCTTATAAATAATAACATAACACTTTAATACATCTTACATACTAACAGAGTCGACGATATAGTATCAAAGCCAAACGAATATATATTTTCACAGCTATACTTATTTCATAATATGAAAACTGTAACAAATACTTATTAATTATAAGTCATAAATAAGTTGGAAACTTATCTTCGAAGTGGATTTCACTTTCATTTGCGTGTCGTTAACCTTATAATGACCATAAGAAGTAATTTACGAAATGAAAAGAAAATTGCCGCGTAAACAATATATACAATACGGACATTATTTATAATGCTTTCACAGCAAATGAACTAAACTATCTTTAAAATATAATAGTCGAACATAGAGACATATGTATGTATATATTATTTATTTGTCTGTATGTTTGTAGCGTTATTTTTATTGTTCGTTACCCTAGTAATGTTATTTTTTAACGACTATAGACTAAAATTTGCTGTAGATGTTATAGCGGACTCACACAGAATATACTCAGATAATTATTTATTTACAAAATGGCGGAATGATTAAAGATTTACAATTTTTTTTTTATTCAACGAAGGGGCGAAAGTAGTGAAATGTTTACCTGATGTTAAGTTATACACTTGACCATAACATCGCGCTTAATGTTATACAGTGGACCGTGTTGTGCTTGCCGCTTTGAGACATAAGTCGAGTCTCGTTACTTTAGTAATTACACTGGCTACAGCGCCTTTCAAACCGGAACACAGTAATGTCCATACCATTGCTTTGCGGCAGAAATAGGTGCTGGTGTTGTACCTACCTAGACAGTCTGCGGCAACAGAGACCTAGACCAGTAAATGTATATTTTTTTTTAAAAACTGATAGAAGATATTTTAGTGTTTTTTTTTTCTTAGAATCGAAGGCACGAGTCAATCATCTGTTAATAAGTGATACGCCTGTTTCTAACATCGTAGGGCTATACTAAGGACTAAACTAAGGCTATAGCACTAAGGATGGTATACACAGCACTACACGGTAGTCGTCTAAAGTTAACTCTCATTACCCGATTTATGTCACCAACTATAACACCCTTCAAACCGGAACGTAGTATATTTGCGTAAATATACTTATATGCAGATTAAAAAAAACTTACCATAATGTAAAATTACGGCCGTTTGACTTAGCGAAGTGAAGTTAACTGAAACACTTTACTGTGTATGATAACTTATCAGTTAACAACGCACATACAAAAGCATAAAAGGTTTGAGATTAATTTGTATATATACTATTTTTATTATCAGTTCATCATCATCGTCATCATCATCGTCATTTCAACTGATGTAAGTACAGCAGTGGACATAGGTCTCTTGTGTGTCCACGAACCACGGTCTTGGTCTCTTTGAATCCAGTAGCTCCCAATGATAGTGATGTTATAGTCAGCGTTATTTAAGATGTAGTAGCTATTAGAATGATTGTATGTTACAGTATGTACCGGGATGCTGTGTATATATACGAACAAGCGTAGCTTTTTATTCTTATGTATATACTACTGAGATGAACGTCCTGTTCACGTTTTTATATACATAGAAATAGAACAACATTAACATATAATAAAGAGATATTATAGAATGTCTCAACAAAAGACAAGGTTTGTTACCTCTGTAATTTCATTAGCTACAACGGCCTTCAAACAGGAATACAGCAATGTTATCACACTACCTTATAGCGGTAGAAATAGGTGTACTAGTGTTAGGTCTCTATTGCCGGAGACAGTCTATGTAAACTACTGCAGCGCCTATCTCAGTCGCAAAACAGTAGTTGCAAATTGCAAATATTACTGTGTACCGGTTTGAAAGGCGCTGTGGCTCGTGTAACTGGGGTAACGAGACACGACATCTTGTCTCAAAGCGACGAGCAGAAGATGGTGCAATGAATAACATTTATTCTGATGTACAATGGAAATATCTTTGATGGAATTGTATGAAGAGAATCGACAAGTGGTTGCTGTGTAATCTTTGAACACTTAGTATAATCTTATCTCTTCACATCTTGCAGTCTCGAGCTGTTCACCGATAACCGGGTTAACTGTGTGCGAGTGTGTCACAAGTTTGTTTAAGCCATCGGCTAAATGGTTAAGTAATAACATAGCAATAACACTATTTACAATGACACTGCGGTTGAGTAGGTGATGGATGATGCAAGATTCACTTAAATATACACCAAGATACAAATTCGATTTGTGTCTTAGTTGACTGGTGGTCTGTTGCCGGAGACTGTCTGGTCACCACCGCAGATCCTACTTATGCAGTCAAAACATTACTGTTTCAGCTTGAAGGGAGCCGTAGCTAGTGAAATTACCGCGGTAATGAGAGGAGTTATGTCTCAAGGTGATGAGCACATTGGTATTGTCCATATTAACTAGCATCACAATGTACTAATACCATCAGGTGAACGTCTTGCTAGTGTCGTCGCTTCGTAGATTAAAGGACACTTTTAATGTCAATTATTCATCACCCTTGTCAACTCCTTCATGAAGAATTCACATGAATCTTATAGGTTTTGTCTTTCTTACTGTTATCGTACTTAAAAATTACCCAACGTTCTCATCTTTGAAATAATCTTCTATGTCCTAAATATTAGTGACTACAGTTAGATCCTCGTGCGTCGGAGAGAGATACATTGTTTATATATGTAAATATATACGTAAATATTATTTATTTACATTTTTGTATGTCTATGTATTATCTATGTTTTCACTATATCGACCGTTAAAATTTCTACATCTTCCAGGGTTTACAGGCACAAATGCCACTCAGGCTTTTAGTCCGTCATCTGTACCATATATGAGCAAATAAATAATTCTATATGCGTGGTATTTCTTTAATAAACCATTAAGATTTCGCTAGGATACCTAAGTCAAAGAGATGGTCTTTCCAGTAATAAAACTGTAGTTCAATAAGCTGGTCACATCTTATAGAAATGACCATAAATTGTTGGCATGTCAGGTTCGTCCAGATAATGCTTCGGATTGTTGTTGACTGGGTGGTTCTATCATAGAGGTATATTGATTACAAAGCTGATAAATGAAGTAATTATGTAATAATTAAGTAATTTTCAAGTGGAATTACATAAAATGTTGATTTGCTTATAATTTCCGATCTATCACTTACACCTTTACTTCTATTGAAAGCGGAACTCGCGATGGTGAATGACATACAGTTATACGCAAGAACGGAAGTAGCTAATTATCTATAGTGCCGGAGTGCTGTGTACATCCTTGTCGACATTGTGTTACGCATCCCGGAAATATTAATACAGAACAAAGTAATAAACGCAATTGCATCAAGTCATGCAAATTACAAATGCCCGCAAATTGGCTCAGTTGCATTGCTCTCTAATACAACTATATATTATAATATAATAAATGAAGTCAGGTAACTATTTAACTGCTGTACCACTTGAACTTGGAAATACTTGTCCTCGTTTCTGTGTTACGTAAAATTGAGGTCAAGTAGCGTGAGGCTAAAGATGGTTTATCTCTTCGCCTAGAATATTGCAGATTTCGTAAGTTAAAAATCACCGCCCTGTCGTCATGGCGACAGACGGACTATGAACGATGGTCAGTTAAAAAAGAACACCATATAAACCTGACTATATCGGGGATCATCATCAATCAGCTTCACAAGTCATGACTTCAGATGAACAAGTTCAGTAGAACTCAACGAGTATTTAAAATTGTCAACACGAAGAGAGTTCATCTCTTATACAAACAAAGACGATTGAATATTGTATAATGGAGATTGAAGATCACTAAACCTTCAGCTGAACCCAAATATTCAGACCATGTTTCAGGAATCGATACTTAGAATGTTGCTCTATTTAAAACATTCAGACAAACCGAAATAGTATTTGCACTGCACTCACTATGACATCACCAAAGCGAATAACGTTTAATCTATCAATTATAGTGCCTTTTATTACAAGTTATCACTTAAGCCATTTATCATAGGTTGTGTCATCTGATAGATAACTAATCAGAAGTATAACATTTTATTTACTGTATCATAGTATATTATAGCAGATACAAGGTCTAGGTAAATATTCGAGTATATTTGTCAAAATAAAATGAGTAGACTCAAGAGATGATTCGATTCTTCTCTTAAAAAAATACAACAGCATCCGTGCCGTAATTATCATCGATATCGTCACCTATTGGGGTGTGGACGAAGGATGAAGACCACCCTCATCTGCTTCCGTAATAGTATTCACTGTCAAGATATGAAAGCTGGAGTATTCTAGACCAGCAGTCGCCTTTTAGACCTCACTGTGAATAAGAAATTGTGATCTAACAACACATAAAATATAAAGTTAATATAATGAAAATGAAATAAAAAAAATATGTTTCTATGCATCTTAATATTACTAACTAACGGCCAGGAAGGTTCTGCTGTGCATTTGGCGGGACTGGAAGGGGATTATTTATTATGAGTTGTTTCCATATGGCCAAGCACTAAATTCTGATCTCTACTGTCAACAACTGGACCGTTTGAAGATAGCGATTGACCAGAAACGGCCAGAATTGGCCAACAGGAGAGGTGTCGTGTTCCACCAGGACAACGCTAGGCCACACACGTCTACAGTGACTCGCCAGAAACTTCGGGAGCTTGGTTGGGAAGTTTTAATGCATCCGCCATACAGTCCGGACTTGGCACCAAGCGATTACCATCTTTTTCTTGCATTACAAAATTTCTTTAGTGATAAAAAATTGGCATCTAGGGAAGATTGTGAAAATCGGCTACTAGAGTTTTTTGCAAATAGAGACCAGGACTTCTACGAGAGAGGCATTATGAAGTTACCTTTAAAATGGCAACAAATCATAGAACAAAACGGTGCATATTTGACCCAAATCGGACAATCCGAAGCATCTTAAATAAGGTCCTGAAGTTCATATAAAAATAATGGATTTCTTTTTTCCCAACCTATTATATACCTTAATATGATGAGTAAATACATTCCAAATTTTTCTTTGGACCTGAGTAATTATCACGCGGTCCATAATTTTGGAGACTACAATCCACACACTCGTTAACACCATACGACGCTGAAGTCAAGTTTTATAACCAAGTACAGAAAAAAAAGACATACTCCAATGCGTATACGACGCAGCGACCGGAAGATACGTCGTAGTACTTTAATAATTTAATAGCATAGAATGTCTCGCGGTACCTGGTCTAGACAACATCGTCACTTGAGCACTAAGCATTGTTCTCCTCATTGTGAGATAGTACTGCGTGACACATCCTCGTAATGCATCCGACTTTAACAGAAGGATGTTTTTTTTTCATATAATAATTTTGGTAGGACCTTACGATTGCTGTCAACAGGGGTGGTGGTGGATCTCTACTGCCGAAGACCGTAGGTTGACCACCAGAGCTCTCATTTCTGCCGCCACACAGCAGTATACATATATCACTGTATTCCGTTTTAAATAGCGTTGCTACTGGAATTACCGAAGTAATAAGACTTAACATCTTGTCTGTACAATTCTGTGTTCATGACCATATTTTATGGTATTTTGATGGTAATAGACTTCATTTATAACCCCTTGAATACGTTTTCAGAACATCTTATTGTTAATATATGAGTCATAATGATATGGGCGAGGACCTTTTACTATCCACAGCATCATTATTGCTTAACTTTATATGAAATTGAAGTTCACCTGATTATAAGTGATAGGCTTGCCCATAACACCGTGATAAAGATACACAGCACCACATTGCGCTCATCTCCTTCAGACATAAGATGATAAAACCTGTTATCCTTGTAAGTCACTAAGTAGAACGCAATAGAACCTAGACTATTAGGTACAACCGCAGCTCCTATCTCTGTCGCCAAACAGTAGTAAGCAAACATTAGTATGTTTCGGATTGAAGGGCGATATAGCTAGTGAAATTACTGGGGTAACGAGACATCTTATGTTGAGAGTTGTTGCCTTGAGGCGACGAGCGCGATATGGTGTTATGAACACTATCTTAACTAGAGCCATGTAGTCATACTATGAGATCAACGCCTTGCTCGTCTTGAAGCTTTATTGAATAAAAAAAAAACATAGAACCTATTACTTAGTAGCTTATTACAAATAAGCTCCAACGTGCAGAGAAACGTTTGCGAGACAAATGATAACAACGCTTTGTGCTAAGTAAATGATTGGTCATTTCAACATAGCGGTAAGTAAACGGTAAGTATACGGTAAGTAAAATGGACAGATGCCTTGTGTTACTTCTCTTACTTTTTGTATGGTACGTTTCCTTTTAACTTTGTAATGTACAGCGGGAATGATGTTTTACAACCGTCGTGCCGTGCAGGCCTGATGGCTAGTAGCACATTCGCCTACAACAATGTGGTCGTGAACTGTACCATGTAGTGCTAATAGCTCTGAGACTATGTGTCAAATCATTATCGCAGTAGTTCCACTAGCTACAGCGCTCTTCAAACCGGAGTGATGTGTCTACAAAACTGACCGTAGAAATAGACGAAGTGGTGATAAAATTGTTTTCATTAATGAGATAATAGGGGGACCGGAAAGTAATGTCGTTTCTGCGCATGCCAATACTTGATTGTCATTTGTCAGCTCATTGTTTTGTTCAGAGGCGTACCAAAGACATTGTGAGGTTATAGTGATTTCTTTACTTATAGACAATTGAATTACAATTTTTTTTTTGTAATTTTGGGTAAAATGGCCAGCCAAATACCAGAAGAGGTACACATCCGGCATTGCATGCTCTTTGAGTTTCGCAAGGGAAATAACGCAACAGTTGCTACCAAAAACATTTGCGATGTTTATCCAAATGCACTGGACATTCGTAAATGCCAAAGGTGGTTTTCCAAGTTCAAATCGGGTAATTTTGATCTTTCCGACTCGTATCGATCAGGAAGACCATCAGCGTTAGACAACGACGTGTTAAGGGCGGAAGTGGAAGCAAATCCTTGTCAGACGATCGAGGAATTGTCAAACAGTCTCAACAAACCTTGGTCGACCATCCAAGAACATTTGAAGCAGATTGGAAAAGTAAGCAGAGCAGGTGTTTGGGTCCCGCATAATCTGTCCGAACAGAATAAGGCTAACCGATCAATCACATGCAACTTATTGCTTCAACGACACAACACAGAAGCGTTTTTTGATCGCTTGATCACAGGAGATGAGAAATGGGTCCTGTATGATAACCCAAAACGCAAAAGGCAGTGGCTCTCTCCAAATGAAATCCCTCGGAGTACTGCTAAGCCAGGTTTACACCCCAAAAAAGCGCTTTTGTGTGTTTGGTGGAGTATTCGCGGCATTGTTCATTTTGAATTACTGAAACCTGGAGAAACTGTTACTGCAGACCTCTACAGCGAACAATTGCAGCGAGTCAATCAATCTTTAATTGAAAAGTGGCCAGCGATTGTCAACCGAAAAGGCGTCATTCTCCAACATGACAATGCAAGACCGCACTGCGCAAGGCGAACTCTAGAAAAAATTAATGAATTGGAGTGGGAGGTGCTGCCTCATCCACCATATTCGCCCGATGTTGCACCATCGGATTTCCACTTATTCCGAGCGCTGCAACACTTTTTAAGTGGCAAAACATTTGCAAATTTGGATGATATCCAAAATGCCATCTCTAGATATTTTGCCGAAAAACCAATTAATTTTTATCGATCAGGGATTGAAAATTTACTCACTAGATGGCAAAAGGTTATTGACAATGATGGGGAATACATCATTGATTAAAAATAAAGACTCGTTAAAAATGTATGTGTTTGTATTTAGCGTAAGAAAACGACATTACTTTCCGGTCCCCCTAATATATAATTAAAACAGTACAGTGAAAGTAATAATTGTATGTAATGCAAATGGGTTTCTATTATTTGCTGATCACGTGAAAACGAGTGAACATGGCAACACTATTGTCATGGCAACATGAGCATTCGATGCGAAATGATTTGAAGATAACTATACGATATTTATTTATTGAATTTCATAGATCCTTCATCAGTTTATTCCTAATTAACTTGAATATATAGATACATGTAAATAGAGTAAGTATCTCGCTGGCCTAATGGTTAGAGCGTGCAGCTTTCATTCCGAAGGTCGCGGGTTCAAACCTCGGCATGTACCAATGACTTAATATTTAAGTTATGTACATTTGTAAACTTTAGTTACAACAGCAAGATACAAAAACGGTGAAGGAAAACATCGTGAGGAAACACGCACACTGATATCATCTTTGTGTGTGCGTGTGTGGTGGTCCCAATAAAGTGGCAACAGGCTCGCCCCCTGTTACATGGGACCTAATCTGACCACATCTGGCGAAACGTTTATTCACGTCTGCCTACCCCTACTGGGAAAAAGGCGTGACAATATAAAAAAAAAAAATTGTAAATAGATATATTAAGTATATAACATTTGAGATATTAATTATCTACAAAATTTATTTTTAAATGATGTCTATGGTCTACCAAATGTTATACGATACACGGTGAACACTATTATTGCTCAGTTATAGCTGGTCACCAGATGGTGCTGCGGCATATCAAGTTCTATACCGTTACACTTAACTTCAATGACTTTATTTTTGGTGTGCAATATAAGTAAGTTATATAAATAACTTAAGTAAGAGTTTAGAAATCTATGCTATAAATAAGTTCTGATAAAACATTAGCAACGACGGGTTCATATTTACAGAAACATTGTATTACTGTGTTGTATTCATTTATTTAGTACATACAATTGTAAGATATATAGATCCTTAATATTAGAAATTATGCAAATAATTATCTCTGAGATCATCAGATCGAGTAGATCTAGGTCTCTTAAAAGATACATTCAAGATTTTCAATGAATCTCTTACCTATTCGAATATATACAGATATACTGACAAGGCGACGTCTACAGATTAAGGCAATAAGTACCTAAGTAAATGAAAAAAAAAAAAAACTGTCTACTAAGCTGCAAATTTATCTATATAGATAGAATACTGCATAGGACATCGACCACAACTTCTAAATGACGGCGGGTTTTAACTCATACATAAATCATTATTTACGACCCTTTGTGAGGGGAAGAAGACCCCATGGCGACATGGAGGCGAAAATAGATTGACTTGTGGTGAAGTTATTTCAAAAACATTCGTTTCAAAGAAATTTTATACCATGAGTAATGAATATACTATAGATAGAATGAAGTAAAAGTGCGTGAGTGTATGTTACCAATCAAAGTATTTTGATAATAATATATTGGCGTAAGTAAAAACAAAAATTGTTATTAATGTTGCCATATAAAGAAAGGAGTGTTTGCTTGAAAATACCATAAAAAATGCCAAAAATGTTTTGAATTCATTTCACTTTCATTATAAATTTAAACTTCAAATGTGCTTTAACTATTAAGTCTTTTATTATCTGTTGAACACTTCTTTCGATCATCATCATCATCAGCCGATAGACGTCCACAGCTGGACAGACCTCGCCCAAAGCTCTCCACATCGATCGGTATCGGGTTGATCGCATCCAGTGGGTTCTCAATATTCTCACCAGATCGTCAGTCCAACTTGTGGGAGGCTTCCTAACACTACATCTACAGGTACGGTCAACATCATCCATCATCATGATGAAAATAATGTTTTCCAGTTCATGAAGTACAATTTTAATTATTTTTTATAGTAAAGTTAACTGTAGGGACCATCTCATCAGAAGATGACTTCAAAAGCTTAACATACGGTTAAAAATTTTAAAACTACATTGTTATGGCTACAATATGATCTTTTCATTCCATATATACATATATGTAACATATATGTTATCAAAACGACCATTATACCATATTATGTTCATTCTAAAACGAGTTCATAACGTTATGTGCTAATAATAACGTGAATGTAAAAAATGTAAACAAACGGAAGTGTGACCTTTTAACTTTCGACGGTTATGTAAATTAAGAAGGAAAGTCAGTTGGCTTGAATGAAGCGAAGTTTTTTTCCTTATAAATAAAGGCTTAGGTTATAATATATATTTCATAGTTAGGTTAGGTTACCATCAGCGCCGTTACATTTGGCTCGTCGTAAGCGACTAAGAGAGGAACAGCAGCTGTTGCTTGTAGCTTTTACCAACGAAAAAGCCAAGCGTGATCAGTACAAGTACCAAGCTGTTAATTAATAGATAGATCCTGTCTGTAAAATATCCTGTCTATAGATTTAAAATGCGGTGCAGGAACCACCATGAAGTGCGTATACACATACCGCTCACCCCCTTTCCAATAAAACCGGTTTTTTTAATCGACATTAGCTACTTCGGTTTATAAACATAAACATCGCTTCCATGAAGTGTATAGGGGAAGGTCTGACCGACAGGTGGTCAAGTTTTATGTTAGTGTTTTAAACCCCAAGCCAACTAAATAAGTAATTAAAAAATATACTAAAGATTAATTATTCCTCGGCCATGATGTCAGAACTTGTATTGTTATATTGTTCATATATTCACAGCGTATACGAGAGACGTAATCTAGATTTTAATTTAAAACTAGATTGTAAACTATAATTTGTCTCTTTCATTTGTGTTTCATGAAAAAATATATTTTTTTATACTAAATAATTTCTTTTTTATACACGCACCTAATTACCATGAATTCGTAAAGTAATATAGAGTATTACTATCTTTTACCTCTATAACGTGGATATACTTATTCGAAGGAGTATATTTAAATTACAACATCCGTTATTTTTATCGAACTATATAGGGACATCCGGTTTATTAAAATAAATTATAAATATTTCATCGCATTGGTGCTTTCTTCTTCAATAAACGTTTCCTTTTGTGTTTAGTATTTTTATACGGAAAATATTTGCAGTTTATAGCTAATTAAATTTGATGAAATCTATATATATATATATATATATATACACACATATAACATTTGAATAATTATAGTTTAAGGCTGTATTATTAACACATATTTTTTCAATTGTAAGTCAGAACCAGTTTGAAATCGTAAGAAAATTAACGTGTAGTAACGACTACGCCCAAAGCCTCGCATGGACCCCAATCCCATTTTCTGATCCCGTGTTCTATTGCGCATGTCACGTTCAGTTATCAAACACGGACCTTAGATGGCGATATACTTTACACATTTTAGGGTCATTCACTGGATATTAGGAACACGGACAATATACCTACTGAATATCTCTTACTAGCATTACTAGTTACATCGCTAAACACAGCGAATAATGCGACTAACGCAAGAGTTCTTTTACGAATATTTGAGGTTGTGAAAAATATTACAAGATTATAATGGATTTTAAGATAAATTAAATCCTTAAATGTTAAGTTTTTTAAAGAAACTACCCTCGATAATATACAGTTATCTATTTTTAACTGAGATATTCAGTTATCCAATATGTTATGGCGTGAAAATCCTGTTATTTTATGCTTTTATTACTTTTTAGGAAACAAATTGTATATTTTTAATATTGTAGAATATTTTATTACTCTGGTTGTATAAACATCTAGACTTGGGAATCAAGAGATCGTGGGAACACTTCAAATACGATGTCTATTTGTAATTTGTTTCGCAAGAGCCGGCAACCTAATTTCGCCGGCCGCATTTAGGTCATTTTTCGCGTGTACAAAATATACACTAATTCTGAACCACGTGGAGCAATATATTCTTTAATGTTTAATTGCTACTACACCTGTTTATTTATTTATTAGTTACCTACTTGTTACTTGTGTGTTCTATATCATTCGAATCAGCGGATTTTAATGTCTTACCTGTAAATGTATCGGAACTTTTTTCACGGGAGCGTTGGTCATTTTTGTAATGTCTATTCACTCACAAAACCAGACAATTTTTATAGTTAAGTGTAGGCGGTAACGAAACTGCGCTTTTCACGTTTCAGCGACGAGTGCACTACACACAATACAGGCAAACGTATAGTTACTGATTATTTTCATTGACAGAGCTCCCCTCCTTTGCGCATGTGTACAACTCGTTTAGTCCCATTGGACGGACAGACCTCGTTGGAAGCCCTGTCAACTGTAACAGTTTTGTTAGCAAAACTATTCATAGATGGCGCTTAAATCAAAAGTTATGTTATAATAAATCTCAATATTTAAAAAACCATAAAGATGTCGCTGAAATCAATTAATGTCAACATTTTATTGAATTTAATATAATATATTTTAAGTATCTCTTTTTAGTTTTTCGTAATTACAAATTTTTTTATTAATGCACAAAATTTTGAAATTTTTTCTTTGATTAAACATTTCTAATAGTTTTTGAAATTTCATTGTTACCTGAACTATAAAAGTTTTGCAATATTTACAGTCACCGCAAGATGGCGCCATTGTAGATACACAAAATCGATCATTACATTAAGGGAACCCACAGAGCCGAACCGAGCCAGATCAAAACATTCAATCGGGCCATGCGTCGGGTGATACCGATTTTTCGCGCCCGTTTTATTATACGCGAATAATAATATTAAAGACTGTATAATTAACAAAACATTCAATGTGTAGTGGAGAAACAATTTTCAACCTTTAACAAATACACCCATGCCCTCGTTACATCTGAAGCCAGGAATTACGGTAAAGTATTATTTATGATAAACATTTTTACCCAACATATTGGAAGCTGTTATAAAAATAGAATATAATGAATTTGGTTAGCAAGATTTAACGTAAGATACATATACTATTCAAATATATACTTCAAATCATAGTTTCATTTTCATTGTCTTAGATTAATCCTTTGTGATATATCTAGAAATACTTTGGAAGAAATTTCGGTTTTCACCAAATTTTAGATACGTTTATGTAACTGGTTCACAAAAAAATCGTCCTAAACACAAGGAAAAACCATTTTTTCATTTACATAGGTATATAAAATATCGAAAATATTTTTCTATCTAGGACGCCTATAATTAGTTTTTGCATTTTAGATCTTATCTGACATTTTAAGTACACTTCTATCTAAGTTGATAACACTGTTCTACTATCCAAGGGCACATCTGTTTACATTGTTTTTCAAATTTTTGCTTGTAGTATATGATTTTTGTTCTCTGGTCTCTTCTATTTATGCTTTACTACGTACTAGATTTAGCACTGATAGTATATTTGCAAAATATGTTTACATTTACCTTTTTTATATAACCGGATTGTTTATCAAAACGTTAACCCGAAGCTAGTTGTAACGAATACACTGCATCGCATTAAGCTCCTTTATTTGATACAAGAGATTAAGTCTCGGAGTCTAGTACAATTTCAGAAACTACAACAGTTTTCAAACTGGTATATAGTAATGTTTGTAGACTATTGTTAAGCGAAATAAATAGCCCGTGGTACGTACCTATGCGACCTCCGACAAAAGAGACCTACCAATAAATAGTAAAGTAGATTACGGTGGTAATAAAGTTGAAAAATACATGTGTTTTTATTCAGTTTCTCACTTTTATAAGAATTTACTGTAAAACTTATCGTTGAAAAATTAACAGAAAAACGTAAATTACTTTATGAAACGCGAACATTGTCGTATAACCATAACTTGCATGTATTCTGTAATTCATATTGTTTCATTTTATCAATATAGTCCAATGCAAGAACCGGAAATAAGTCTCTATTCAGTTGCACAATTTGTCGTCTCTTCAAATATGTTTGATATAAAATAGTACACTAATCTAGTTATAAACAACATCCTTTGTTTTACTAGTCCTTTTGTAGGAATTAAAATTATCTGCGAATAGATACAGTACGAAAAACTGATAACTAGTGATAAAATATTTGTGGGGGTTTACTCATAACACCAAATTTACGGTCATACTGTTGGGACACAGACCTACCCTCAATATTAGGCGATGAGCCAAAGTCACCACGCGGGCCCAATGCGAATTGGTGACTTCACACACACCTTAGAATAATTTCTGATTCTAGTGCAGGTTATTCTGATATTAGTGCAATGAGTGAACCTGGGAAGTCCCAGGTTCACTCATTGGCCATGAATAGCTGATTAGATTTTTTTTTATATAATGGAGCGTCGCCTAACGTAGACGGTTTTCGGCGACGGAGACCTATCATCAGTAAACTAGTAGATTACGATTGTCTATCATCAAATAGTTAAAAATTTTCGGTATACCCTACTCAGTATAATTGTAAAGAATATTTATTATTATTGTTTGTTATTGGACGAGGACTAGGATTTTTTTTTTTAGATATCAAAGAAGAAACAAAAGCATTGATGTGATGGTAAACCATAGGCGAGAAAATTGTTGAAGTTAGAAGCGGATATGGTTTTTAGTAATTTATTTAAACAATGTATTGGAAAATTATAATGTATAGGTAATCTAGATCTTCCGTAAATAAAGGATTGAAAAACTTCACATCGAGCAATTACAGGTTTTTGATGGAGGATTCTGTTTGACGCTTAAAGTCGACTTCCTCTTTTTTATACTTAATGGGTTCTCATAAAAGACTTCTGTCATCATCGTGGCAATCATAGGAAGAAAGGAAGATGATGGGGGCAGTAAAGACGATTTGTTTTAATTTAGCCTTTCTATGTGTCCCGGAGGCTATGAAGTCTAATACAACACGCAGTTTTCTCAATACTACAAGAGTTTCTTCGGTTTTTACTAATATGTTTAATTCCTAAAATAAACTGTTTATTTACTCATCAATTTGCTTTGAACCTGTTGCATGGTTAAAGGCATCGCTACTCTTGTCCTTGAACGGCCACGGACGTTCTTGGCCCTGATTGATTTTTCACTGGGTTACGTCTCGGTCAACGCCTAGCAACCGTCACATTCGATGTAGGGAAAACTGAATGCCTCTGTTTAAGAAATTCATTAATATTTAAACATACTAATATTAAAATATGTCATTATATACATATTATTGATCATAATATTACATGTAATATTATTTTGTAGATAACCATTACTAAGAACATCAAAAAGTTTAATGTTTATAACCAAGTATTCATACATTTATAACTTTTTAGACACATTAATACATTTTCAATATTTCCTTGTTTACTCTCGTTTATGTTGAAACTAAAAGGTACATATATACATTAATGTATATCACTAAATATATAAATAAATACAAGTCGTAGGTGTCTGTTACCGTAGACTGTTTAGGTAGGTACAGCTCCTATTTCTGCTGGCATACTGTTCAAACTACAGAGTTCCAGGATGAAGGGAATTGTAGCTAGTGAAATAACTGGAGTGAAATGGATGGACAAAGTGAGGAACAGTGTGATAAGGAAGCGGTGCGGCGTGGTTGAAGATGTAGTGACAAGGATAGAGAAAGGGATGCTTAGATGGTTCGGCCATGTCGAAAGAATGGATGAAAGAAGATTAACGAAAGAAATATACAAGGTAAGAATGATTGGAAAAATAGGTGCAGGCCGACCTAGGCGGACATATTCCGATCAAATCGGAGATGTCCTAAAGAAAGGCCGGATCAAAAGCACACGCAACAGACGAGCGTGCATGAAGACGCTTATGAAAGTTGAGGAAGCGAGAGAGGTGTGCTAGGATCGTAGCAGGTGGAGAGAGGTGATCTCTGCCTACCCCACTGGGAACGAGGCGTGATATATATGTATATATGTATGTATGTATGAAATTACTGGGATAACAAGACTTAATATCTTGTTATCCCAGTAATATCTATGTCGTAGTTTTGTGACATAAGTATAAATATCTTATCACAAAACTACGATCACAATGAGGTGATGTGAATATCATCTTAACTGAAGTGAACATTTTGTTCGTTTCATTGTTCGAACGTATTAAAGAAATAAATAACGTAAATTACGATATCCTTTTTGCTATACTCTGGAAGAATACAAAACAATAAAGAAGAAGGGTTGCTGATCATCGAAAGCATCGATTATGTTTACGTACGTATATTACGTTACGTTTTTACTTGTGTCTGAAACAAATATTTGTTTTAATACAAATAGCGACCATGTACGGCGGATTAATGGTCGATAACGTATAGCAAATATACCCGTTTTAGTTCGCAAGTTAATATCTGTTTTATCAATTGTTTGTCTAACGTTAGAGTGAAGGATTATTCAATAAACGGAGCAAAGTAAAAGTTTATATTTTACTTGATATAAACCACGTTAAGATAGATCATTGGACAAAGATTGATTGACCAGTTTAAAAACTTAACATATACATAATAGTCATTATAATTCTCTTTCATTTGATGACTTTTTAAAGGTTTTCTCCAATCAAGCACACTTATAAAAAAGTAATAGTGATCAGTGAAATTAGTCTTCGTCCGGCTCAAAGCTAGACTAAAACCAACCTCAAAAGAGCAATATTAATACCAAGACCAAGACCGAACAGACTAGATCAAAACCAATACCCAGCTTGTCCAAGTCCTGTTCTTGTTCTTACTTTGTTCATCACCACTCCTTACATTACTGCTTTCCGGTTAGAAGGGTGTTGTAGCTAGTTAAATTACTGAGGTAAAAGCTTGTGCTTCAAAGCTACAAATTGTAGTATTAATCCTCCTTACAAGCTTTAAGTATGAGAATGTGCTGTATATTTGAATTTAAAAAATATGGTATCCTGGAGAAATATATCTTCTCTTTAATCTTTACTTAGGCTTACAATAAAGATTACCATTCAGTTCTTTTTTTTTAATAAATTTTGATTGTTTATGGTATAACGGTGAAGCTTATTTCCGTCGTCGTTCAGTCTTGGTCACTAACTATTGAATTAACTGGGCTTTACTGTAATTTTTTTATTTATATAACTAGTCTGATAATAAATACTGTTATATAAAAACTTTTCTTTGTTTCAACTTTTTAATTATTTTGAATTTGGAACACGTATATTATTTTAAAAAATTGTTTCAATTTTGCGCCATTTCACATACTTTTCCGTGTTCATTATCAAATTACAATATGGAATGTGGTGTTGAAGAGAATAGTATTGCAGTGATCGCCTTGCACAAAGTGGAAATGAAGCCATCGGTCATATTCCAGACACTTCAAAAGCTTGATAGCCGTATGTTCGTATATCGTACTATCAACAGATACAACAACACTTCCTCTGTCGAAGACCAGAAAAGATCGGGGCGGCCGCGTGCTGTTAAAACTACAAGGGCTGTTAAAGCAAGAATTCGGCGAAACAACTGACAAAATGTACCCTCACAGTTATAAACTGCTTAAGTGGTCGGAAAGGTACAACGTGGTCATCATCCTGTTTCAGTGATGGTTTGGGCGAGCTTCTTATCAAGGACTCGCAAAACTACATTTTTGTGATAAAGGAGTGAAAACTTCAACCGAAGTATATCAAGGCACAGTCGTGGATATAGGAGATGGTCTGCTCTAAACGAGACGGTGCCATTGAGTCTCTTAATCTTTGAAGCAAGCAGTGGAGATGGTGGAAATTTCCTTTGGAGACTGAGTAAATCCATAGATTCGTGATACGTGGCCAAACAGATTAAAGGCCAGAGGTTGCCATTTCGAATAGATTTTTTTTTTATTTTTTCTGACACTAATAAGTATGCTACGTTACTTCATTAAAAAAAAAGGATTTTCAGTTGAAACAGAACATAAGGCCGAACTAGGTATATAGCACGACGCTGCCTAGTTATAAGAACTTATATGCCTAGATATAAGGACTTATATAGATAAGTACAGCTATGATGCAAACATGCATCTACGCATGCGTAAAAACGAAAAGACAACATAAATATCGATATGACAACATAAATAATGTTGGGCGAGGAACGTAGAGAGCATTCGAAGGTTATGAGATATGGTGAGATATTGTAGATACTAGACTAGCAGAACTTTCACCTGATGGTCAGTGATGCGCTTACCCATAACACCTGCTGCTATATACACAGCACCGTGCTGCTGGTGGCAATAAGATATACGTTTAGTTACCTTAGTAATATCACTCGGTAACAAGCCTTTAATACCGGTTTATAGTAATGTTTGCACACTACTATTTATCGGCGGAAATGGAAGCTGAAGTGTCATTCAGTCTAATCTAAAAGTTACTAATGACAGTTGTCATTAGTAACTTTTAGATGGTGCTGATGAAGATTTATCTGCAGCTCTAATTTTTTTTTGAGATATTGAAAACCGTCTACATATAGAGTTTTTTTTTAATGTACTGGCAATGAAAACTATAGCTAATGGATACTTGATACATGAGGTTGTGTTATATGATGGTAGGTCTTTGCTGACGAAGACGGTTTAGGTAGATACCACCGCAGCGCGTATTACAGCTGACAAACTACTGTGCATATATTACCGTGTTCAGATTTGAAGGGTAGTGTAATTACTGGAGTAACGAGACTCAAAATGTCTCATGCGAGCGTTATATGATGCTGTATATCATTTAACATACTCAACATACATAACATTATCCTAACAAGCACCACGTTGTTATAGGCAGGTATCACTTACCAGGGGAAAGTTCCGTTCGTTTCGTCGCTTAATAGAATAAAAAAGAGGTAAATTCTATGGCCATATACTCCTTGGAAACTTAAGTTAAATCCTGTTACTCCGTATAAGTTTTAAAGCTTAGCTATCTCATTACTTCATAACCCATACAGGAAACAGTACGTCCGCTGTAAAGTAAAATTACTTCGACCGGATATTGGCTCTATCGGCGGGATGCGATGCAATTCTAACTTAAATTGCATTGTACGACTGCTGACGTTGTTTTCTAACTTATTGAAAAGCTCTTGTTGAACTTTAATATAAATTTCAATTCAATACTTCATTGTTATGTCAAGTTGAAGCTTTCTGTTACGGTAACTTATTTTAAAGAGTTATTGTTTATTGTATGTTATGTATAAAGATAACTTATAGAATTAAACTTTTTTGTTGTTATTCATAATAAAAAACGAACTGACTTAGAATAAACTTAGTATAGAGAGAAAGCTTCAACAGGAATTATTATCAAGTAGGTAATCGCTGTTCATTACCAGTATAGTTCTATCTCAGAGACAGACTTTAATGTCTAAAGAGGAATACTTAACATTGGAATACTAAAAAATTAACTTGGAATGAAACCTTGGTTTGTATTGTTTCTGTTGACAAAAGTTGTCTTAAAACCGTTTTAGTTTACATGTATACAAAAATGTCTTAAACTGCTGACTGTTAGTACGTCTATACTTTATATTACTTACATTTTACTCTTGATTTCATTGCTTTTATGTTATTACACTGGTTTACTTATTTAAATGCTTAAAATGAAATAAACAACCTTTTTTATATTAGACGTACGTACGTACTACGACATCCTATAACAACATAGCGTTGTTCAAGATAAAAGGTTGGCAAATATCTCCCTTCTGCCTTTTTGTCTTTTGAATTTCGCGGCTAATGTACAAAGCGCTACAGAGCTCGTATCTGGCAATACTATACATAATTTGAAAGGTCTTGACATAACCTACAAAACGACGCTATGCATAATTAGTTTGGATATTGCGTTCAACAGTTATAGACGTGTAAACATGGAGTTCACTAACGCCGAAAACGCGCTATTTTAAAGTTTTCCTTCGTTAAAGGCAAATCCGCTAGAGAAACGTTCCGTGAGATTAATAATGTTTTGGGGGATGGTACTCTATCACTTCGTACCGCGGAGGAATGGTTTCGACGATTCAGAGCCGGTGAAAACGACACCATGGATAAGCCAGCCGGCGGAAGACTTGTGACGACAAATACCGATCAAATCATGGACTACATCGAGTTAGACCGGCATGTGGCATCTCGTGACATCGCCCAGGAGATGGGAGTTAGTCACCAAACCATTTTAAACCATCTGCAGAAGGCTGGATACAAAAAAAAAGCTTGATGTTTGGGTGCCGCATGATTTGACGTAAAAAAACCTTCTGGACCGAATCAACGCCTGCGATATGCTGCTGAAACGGAACGAACTCGACCCATTCTTGAAGCGGATGGTGACTAGCGACGAAAAATGGATCACATACGACAATATCAAGCGAAAACGGGCGTGGTTGAAGGCCGGTGAATCGTCCCAAACAGTGGCCAAGCCGGGATTGACGGCCAGGAAGGTTTTGCTGTGTGTTTGGTGGGATTGGAAGGGAATCATCCACTATGAGCTGCTCCCATATGGCCAGACGCTTAATTCTACCATCTACTGCGAACAACTGGACCGCTTGAAGCAGGCGATCGACCAGAAGCGTCCAGAATTGGCCAAGAGGAAGGGTGTAGTGTTCCACCAGGATAACGCCAGACCACACACTTCGTTGATGACTCGTCAGAAGCTACGGGAGCTCGGATGGGAGGTTTTATCTCATCCACCATATAGCCCGGACATAGCGCCAAGTGATTACCACCTGTTCCTGTCCATGGTGAACGCCCTTGGTGGTGTAAAGTTGAACTCAAAAGAAGCTTGTGAAAAGTGGCTGTCCGAGTTCTTCGCAAATAAGGAGGGGGGCTTCTACGAGCGAGGTATTATGAAGTTGCCGTCTAGATGGAAACAGATTATCGAACAAAACGGCGCATATTTGAACTAAATCCGATCATTGTAACACTTTTTATAAAATTGTATTATATACTAAGTTTTATATCCCATTCATATCCCTGTATTTTCACTAGCCATAACGCAATTCAAACCAGAACATATTAATGGTTGCACATTGCTGTTTGGCGGAAGATATAGGAGTTCCAATGGTATCTAGACCTAGCATCAGTACCACTATGGAAGTTAATGATAAAATCGATGGCGTTGTAAGTTTCTTGAAAATACTTTTGAATATACTTCAATACTATATAAACTTTTACGTCATTGATAGTAATAAATATTGAAGGATATAAATTTTCTTTCTTTAAAGGAGTAAAGGAAACAACGATAAAATAGTTCTTATAATTTCTGAATAAACTATACTTTGTCACAGTAAACGAACATTTTAATTTTAACAGTATATTGGTAATTAAGGAGAATGTACTGGATAAAGTACTCTTTAATTTGCTCAGTGCAAGTATCTCATTATCACACATTGATCATTATTAAAACGGAAAACAAAAAATGCTTTAAATGAAGCGATGATTTTGGGAAACCAAAAGGACAACATGAGATTTTATGTCCTATTATGTCCTAATCCATAAATGAAGCTAGACAGTCTCTGGCAAAAGAGAACTATCACCAGTTTTAAAGTTTTAAGTTACTTATAAATTATTGTGTAAAGAACCAATCATAAAATTTTTGTTGTAGATGGCGCGTTACAAGAAAACTGGTTTCATGGATGACGATGCGGGTAGTGTCAGCTCAATTCAACTCAACGAAGGCGTCCGCTCTGGTGGCACCCACATCCGATATCATATGGTGAGTACAACACATAGATTTAGGATAGGATTGATGTTGCGGTGAAAGAAATCTTTTATGTAAAAACGAAATTCCAAGAACAATAACTTTCGTGGAGACAACATCCTGTACTTGACCAGCATGGTAGATGAATGCCATTGACTATTCCCTTATTAGAGGAAGCTTTGAGTCCAAATAAATGGGCTGTTTATTTTATTGTACGATATTAGCTATAAGAAATAGAAATATACATAATCTTCCTAAAATCATAATATGTCTGTTAAGCTGTATCTTCTCAGGCTTTAAATTTATAGCCTCAGCCAGATATCGTTCAAAGATAATTGTTATACTGAAATTTAACTTCTGATGTAGCCCGTACTGCAAAAGTTTTGGCTAGAGATTTTACAGCCGGCCGCCGGCCTGACACCAACCTTCCTCGGGAATTATTGTTGGTGGAATAGCGGCATTACAGCTAGGGGGATAAAATGCACAAACCCCCTTATGATCGCGCGTTGTGCAACAGTATTGATAATTTTCCATAGAATACCGCTGCACATTCCGCGACTTCCTTTAGTCGGCGCATACGACTTCCACGGGATGAGATGGAGCTGCCCTATTCTTAAGCTGGGAACAGCACGGCCGACCCTACATAGCTGGGAAAAGGGCAGGACAAAGGAGAAGAACTTCTGATGTAGTCGATATATTGGATAGCCGACCGGTTAGCTTAACTAAAATAATTTCGTTGCTTTGGTGCTGTTGAAATAATAACAGCGCCTGTTATAATTCGATAGGCAATATCGAGGGTATGGTTAATTGCTTTATGACATGACAGGCATGAATTTATATATTAGTAGATATACATTTATTGAAACAAATGTATACTGTGAATTAAATTGCTTTTTTATATAAAATGAAGCGGCGAGTCATTCACTTGATTTTAAGTGACAATAGCAAAAAGTATATATCAGATCGCTCTCGTCGCTCTGATAATTATCAACTATAGAAAATGTGTGAATTTGAATGTGAAAAAAAAAAAATTAATGTCCTATCTTTTAGTTTTTCTTAAACTATCTCATTCTTCATAAAGCAACCAGTTCATTCATTTAACTTTTGTTTTTAACTTAATAAGCAGTATCTTACTAGTTTTTTCTAGTATCTTATATAATATTATTTTGCTCTGTAATCGATATTTTTTTTTTACAAAAATAATTACGCGTTGTGTTTCTTAGGTTTCTATTTTGTTTGTTTTGTGTGAAATACGTTATTTTATTTCATTGATTTTGGATGGCGCCGTCTCTCACGAGTATTCTCAGTATATTTATAGTGATTATTAAAAAAATAAATATATTAGTATAGCGCCAACATTGTAGTCCTTTATCGCAAATCATATCAGGCGAACATAATATTCATGCTTAAAATGGCGTTATAATAGACATCGTAATATTTAAAAAAATTATTTAACAATCTTTAATAAAAGCAGCGCATACGCAATTAGTACATTTTATTATTTTTTGATATCTCTCATAATTGCTAGATAATATCTTAAGGGGTAAACTGATAATTCAATAGCCTGTAGTATGAGACCGTCTAGGTAAACACCACAGCAGCTCCTACTTCTGCCGTCAAACAGTATTCAAACATTACTGTGATCTTGTTTGAAGGGTGTTCTAGTTAGTGTAATTGCTGGGGTAAGGAAACTTAATATCTTATGTTTCAACGCGACGACCACAATGTGGCATATACCGTCTTAAATACTACAATATATTATGGAGAGGCGTATCACTTGCTATTAGGTGAACACCGTGTCGCTTTGTCAAATAAAATCAAGTGAATCGTTTATCAAATGAGTATGAAATTATTTTACTACTATACCTATGTACCTTTGTATTGCAAGGTATGTTAGAAGATACTCAGAGGGATGTACTTAATATTGTATCGTTTAAATTATACGTTAGTAATGACGTTTAAACTTTTTTTTTTAAATTTTAAACGATTTTGTTAAATTTACTTATTTACTTAATAATATTGTATTCGCACACGTTTTATTTACAAAAGTCATTGTAGCCACAGTCAGACAGGCTCGCAGCCGTCCCATTAGCGAGCGAGCTATTTATTTTACGGTTTAGTACTGTATTCAGCGTTATATTGTTCTTTGGTACATTTCCATAAGGTGGGCAAATGTGTGACGTCAGATCCGTGACGCGCGAATAGGAAATGAAGGTGCCATGTCGATCTTGAACCAATTGCAACGTGTATACAGTGGCATTGTATATATAATTATCCTGTTTCCATTATCACAAAAGCACCGTACAGGTCTGATGAAGTATATAAGAACAACCTTGTCCCACTGGCATGGCGAAGAGATCGCATCTCTTTGCATTCTTTATACAATGTACTACGGAGAGTGGTCCGGACTGCCGCTATCTTCCACCAGCTCAGTACTCAATGCCAAGGTCCATCCTCATCACCTAGATGACTGGCGATCTTTCACTGTGCGTTTCAAACGCAACTATCACTATGTGGAATCAGTTCTTGCCAGTGGTATTTAGGAACCAATTTGACATGGGCCTTCAAGGAGAGAGCATATTATTCCCTTGAAGGTTAGCAATGCAGCCCTGACCTGTCTGTTGTCGGTGACCACTTAACATCAGGTGGACTGTTTACTTGTTTGTCCTTCTTATAAAAAAAAAACAAAGGTAGCTATATAAAATTTAGCACCAAAGAAAATATTGATGTTTAATGATTACAGAAAGTTTGTGTTATGTTTGTTGCTAATTTTTGCATCTTATTTTAAGTTACGACCATTTTAAAAAGGTCTTTCTATAGCTAAAAATATACTCAGTACATAGCTATCATTGCAATGATATAAGCTTCCTTATTTCACTTATTGGTAAGGATGCGTCTGCTCACACAACGTGGGGCTTGTAAGGACTACATTTTGCTTGTCACTTTGAGACATAAGATGTTGAGTGATATCGATAATTTCACTAGCTACAACGCCTTTCAAATTGGAACACAGTATTATTTTTATACTACTGTTTGGTGGCAGAAATAGGCGCTGTTGTGTTACCTAAATTAGCGATATCCGGCAACAGAGACCTACCACCACAAAAAACGGTTTATAAGTGAGATTTTGGGTTATACTAAACTTTACGTGACGTTCAGTGATGGACTATTAACTGTGTAATGTTGCAAATACTATTAATTTAACGTATTCTGAGACGTTTCTTTATTACTGGAGTTCGTGCTCGCCAATCATGTATCACATAGGTTGTATTTTCTCACCCTGTTCAATTTTCTATTTCTCTTAGAGTAAATGCCATTGCAGGGCCAATGACCGACGGTTATTTACAAGGTAATATTGTATTAAATATTTTATAGTGATTAATAAACAAATGCGGCGTGTATTTGAACGAAAACACGAGGCCTCAAACAGGCGCCCAACGGACGCACGCAATGACGTCAAACACTTTGTATATTTGAGTTATACTGACAGTGCGTATTGAAAACGTCAACGGGAAGTGAATATAGTTATGTTGATATATATATTAAAGTGCTATACTTCGCCGAGATATAATTCGGAGATTTCCTTTATATATCAGTTTCTCACGGACGATCAGCGAGCATCTGGTACATAAATAAAGAAGGATTGAACATTAGAGCCCGCATCAGCAAGGAATCTATAAATAGTAGATAATACAATACTACTACTTCTTGCACATGATGTAGCCACATGTAGTAGAGTATATATACAGTATGCTCATGTGATAAAAGATTAATGCCATGGCAACACCTTTAAAAGTTGAAAATCTAGATAGAAATAGATTTAGCCGTTATACGTGGTATATGAGATAGACAGACTTGCAGCTTAATGCTTCGATAGTTTGAAAACGTTTATCTTTATTATCAAGCTTAAAAGAATTTACCGCTAAAGAACATATAATTATACTATAGAATTTTTTATGGATTTCATATTGTAAAAAACGTTAAATACAAAAGCAATAGAAAAAGGTATGAAGTGAAGAAAACATCATAAAAATATGGTGGAAGAAAAAAGTCTCTTTTATGTTCACAGCGACATTTATATGGAAGTTTTTTTATTACTTCGCTAGGAAATGCTTGATGAAATTAAAAATTTATTGAATTGACTTAATGAATGGAAAATTAACAACAATAAACCTAGTTCTATTAGAAGTTCTTAATTTTTTTTTAATGTTTCACGCTTTTGGAGGGGGTACGTCTCAATATAATGGGCATCGGGGTAAACGATGAGTAAATTTAGAAACAACTAACAAAAATAACTAATAACCTGTTAGAACTGTATTTATTTACACTTTAAGGCTTTTTAACATCATTAAGAACAGGTTTTCGACAAGGAGTCACGACCCTCAGCATTGAGGAACCGACTTAGAGAAAAGAGAGATACTTTAAGTAACAGCTAAAGCTAAGATAAGAGGGTGGACTTAATGTAATAGAGGCATTTTCTTGTATCTTATCTCATCTTCGAATAAGAAAGTTATATAAAGGGTGTCTGACGGCAGATTTATATTTTAAAAAACGAATATCTCAATAAGTTATAAACCGTGCGAGGGAAGGTGGTGTCATTAGAATCACCGACCGTGCGGATTTCTTAGTCACGATGTCGCAGTGGTCGGGTGAGCATCGCGCGTTCGCTATTGAAGCATTTTTCAAGAGTAACGATTCTTACGTACTCGCTCGCCGACAGTTTTGTTCACATTTCAATATTCGACGGATAGACGATGGTCCGAGTGTGAATTTAATTCGTTCGTGGGTGGAGAGGTTCCGCGCAACTGCTTCGGCTATGAACACACCACGGCCAGGACCTAGTCGATCGTCAAGGACCCCCGAAAACATTGAACTGGTTGAACGCAGTTTACGTGAAAATGCACGACTTTCGATACGGAAAAGGGCAGCTTCACTGGGACTTCCAAGAGCAATTGTGCATGAAATTTTGAAAAAAGATATGAAGTTTCATCCTTTTAAAATTCAAATAATTCAAGAATTGAAAAAAAATGACTTTGCGTCACGCAAATTTTTTTGTGAAACCATGTTGGAGCGTTTTCGCACTGTGAATTCCATTTTTTGGAGCGACGAGGCTCATTTTCATTTAAACGGACACCTAAACAAGCAAAATTGCCGTTACTGGGCTCTAAGAACTCGCAATCCTCGACTGAAGCACCAAAAACCGTTACATTGCATTGTTTGGTGTAACTGTTTGGTGCGCTTTATCCACGAATGGGATAATCGGACCATTTTTTTTTGAAAATGCACGGGGCCAAGCGACGAATGTCAATGGTGAGAATTATCGGCACATGATTTCGTATTTCTTTTTGCCGAACTTGCGAGCTCATTCATCATTCTCATCACACACGTGGTTTCAACAGGATGCGGTACAGGTGCGACCGCACACACGGCCAGAGCTTCGATGGATTTGTTGCGAGAAAATCTCCCTCAAAAACTGATTAGTCGCTTTGGAGACATCCCGTGGCCACCGAGGTCACCCGACCTAACTCCAATGGATTTTTTTTGTGGGGCTACCTCAAAGAGAGAGTTTACGCCAACAATCCGCGAACTGTTGTGGACTTAAAAGAAAATATTCAGCGAGAAATCAGCGCAATTGAACCAAGTTTACTGCAGCGTGTGGCACGGAATACGAGGCTCCGTTGCGAACAGTTTGTGCAACAGGATGGAAGACATTTGGATGACATTATCTTTAAAAAATAAAATCCGCATTTGTACTCTATCTTTTAATACTTTTAGTAAAATTATATGTCAAACATATTATTTTTTATTTAAATTTGAAAATATAAATCAGCCATCAGACATCCTGTATATATGCTTTATTATACACATATAGGCATTAATGCTTGCTCGTTTTACACTTGGCATGTAGAAGTGAAGCATTCCAGAGGAGAATAGATTGTGTTACACAAACTATTAGTTAAATTATTCGTGAAAATGTAATCTGTTATGCAAAGTATGTTTTCAAAGTAGTTGGAAATGATTAATTTAGGATTTTTGGCATTGTAAATGGACATTTTTTAATAGATTATCTAGCGAAAGGTATTATAATTAATGCAGAATTTTATTCGAATTCATTATCCTGATCATAGGAAGAGATACTTGTGAAAAAGCGGCCTGGAAAGCTGCACGAGCATCTGTTATTGCAACAGGATTATGTAAGATCATACTGCAAGAAAAACAAAGGATGTTATGAACGATTTACAATGGGAATTGATACCGCACCCATATTATTCCCCGCACCTTGAATCCACTGATTATCATCTGTTTCCATATGATAATAACCTTACGAAGTGTGTTCGATTTGAAAGGTTTACTGACGTAAATCTTGCTATAAATGGTTTGAGAAAACATCGAAAAAGTTCTTTGAGGACGCCTTAAAAAATTGTTTTCTCGTTGTGATGAATGTCGTAAGTTAAATGGAAATGAAAAACTACATTGTAACTGACGAAAGTTAGCAGAATCAGAAACAGAATTTTGGGAAGCCTCTTAGGTACAGTGACATAATTTCGTTGAGCGATAATTGTGACACGGTCAGCATAATTATAACGAAGAGTACAAACTAAATACTTATTATAACAGACTGTGCAGTAGTTACCTTATTTTTTTGCTAAGTCAACCTTTACATGTGATGTGGACGATGATTCATGATAGTGAATTGTGATAATCGCGGCTATAATTTGCAAAACATTAACAAAGGTAGGAAGCGTGCGGATATAGATGTACTCGATTGTTTCCTTGTTAAGACAAATGTGTTGGAGTTCGTTGTTAATCGTAGTTATTATTTTACCAATAGTATTAGTATTTCTGTATTCCAGCTGTCAATATATAAGAGCTGGAATATTCTGAACTAGATCGCTTGACCATGTACAGTTTCATTGTCATTTAATACCAGGTACAATTGCTAGCCACTTTTAGATAAATGTCTTGAAACAGATCCTTTTGTTTTGTATTAAGATAGTGATATACAGAAGAGAAGAAGCGATAGGCAAACAGACATCCTAATAGTAAGTGATACTCCTATCTACAACATAATGGCGCTAGTTAGGAATACGATCATCAACACTCAACACCTAGAATTTTAACTATTCAGGTCTCGTTACTCCTCTAATTTCATTAGCTGTAAAAGCTGCCAATTTGCAGATGATGGTGGCAAGGTATTTGTTATTGGAGTTTTGTACCACCTAGGTTGATCGGTAGCTCCTATTCCTATACATTATAATGTTGCGTCTACAGATTCAAAAGCTGTAAATTTTAAGTTGATATCACTACAGACACTATCATTTTCATATTTCGTTTCTTCTCAAGCATATTAACCTATATTTTGTACGAAAAAAACTGTTATGACTCCTGTTTTTTGTACTTACAAACTTAAAAGGATTACCCATTGTATTACATTCGTACATAAGAAATACCTTTGCCTTTGTTTAATTTTCTAAAATGCTGAGAATTTCCTATTGTAATATTTATATTATTAATAGCCATCCGTCTCGTAGATCGCTTTGAAATGTTTCAAGTTATTGTTAAGGTTATTTGATTGGAATAGAAAATGTATATTCGTTTAGTTTGATACAAAAACAATTCAAGACAGAACTCTCAACAAGAAACATGTAAGCATTCGTACGTCAAGTTCACTCAATATTGTAGAAGTCTAGATTTTTAAAGTAGTCATCATTCATTCTTAAGCACGTTGCTTGATGTTACAATAAAAATGTATTGAGTTTTGTGTTGACTAAGTAAATAAGTTAATCCATACATCTGTACATAGGAGATAGACGTAGTGTTGGAAGGAAGGTTGAAGGACTTTCACAAGGTGGACCGTAGATCTAGTGAGAATCACGGGAACCCACTGGATGTGAGCAACCCGATACCGATTGATGTGGAGCTCTTTGAGGGAAATCTATGTTCAACAGTGGTCGTCTATCGGCTGATGATGATGATATAGGAGATATTCATAGATTAGTTGACTCATCACGATTTCTCTTATTCAATTATATGTAGACTTAAAATTTGCTTCTGCCGTTTAGAGATCAGTTGAAAATGAATTTTACCAAATTCCTTCTTCAATGTGGGTTTTTCTGCAGAGAAATAGTAATGCGTGAATATATTATGTTCCGGTTTGAATATGCTATTGAAAATATAGCTAGTGAAATTACTGGAGTAACGAGACTTATCATCTCACGTCTCAAGTCAGCGAACACAATGTGGTACTGTGTGGAACATTCTAACTAGCGGGACGTTGTTATAGGCCATACCACTACCATGAGGTATATGTATCGCTCATCGCTTCGTTAAATAAAAAAAAATCTAATTTCATACTCTTTGATCGGAATGACAGAATGCTAGTATACGCTGGCGCTTACACATATTATCCCAGCTTGGCCCCAGGCAGACTCGTGGGCCAGCCGTTACAGATACGTAAATAGTAGACATGGTAGACAAAAGCTGAACTTACTTATCTAACTATAGTAACCATAAACATGGTTAATAAACAGGACAGCATTTTTAATATAAAGATGAAACTACTTGTTATTTATTGATACAATTACTACTTATATAAAATACTAGCTGTTTCCCGGACGCCTTGTTGGCTATAATATAAAATTAGATTAGGAAATTGTCTCAAATATTTCTTAGAAGCAACCGCAGTTGACTATCTATAACAACCGTTACTATAGCAACCGCATAAATAATACAAAATAAAAATGTTAATAGAAACAAAATGATGAAGGATCTATGAAATCCTAAAACTATATAGCCTACAACCATCTACAAATAATTCTTATTGGTGGGGTAGTAATATTCCCACGTCGATACGCTCACTTGTTTTCACGTGATTGGAGAACAAATTACGCCTTTCAATAGTCTGTTGGTTGATTTACGATATATAATATATTTAGCAAATAGCCTATCTCTTAAACTTTACTATTATTAATATCTTCGTGCGTTAGTAATGATCGATCAGGAGAATTACCATTTCTACCGGTGAAGGATCCTTCTATGTAGGTATCATCGCTGCTCCAACATATGCCATGAAACAGTAGTCTGCAAATATAACCATTTTCCAGTTTGATGGGGCGCTATACCATGCAATTACTATGGTAATGATACTTGAATGAATTGAATGTTTGAAGGCGACAAGCAGAATCTAGTGCAGTGTATGTAATGTTACACGGTAAGAGTATGCTTACTATGAAATGAGCATTTTGCACGTATTACCATCATCACTATCAGCCGATAGATGTTTACTGCTGGATTTGTTTCTCTCACGCTCCTCTGCTTGAATCCAGCAGTTTCTTGTTACCTTCGCCAATCGTTGGTTAATCTTGCCTTTCAGGACTAAGACTAACAGTACGCTGCCACCACTCGAAAATCTTACTGCCCTATTAAGCTTCGATCGTATATCCTTCGAGTAATATGTATATGTGGAACAAAGTAGTGTGCAAACACTACTGTGTTCACATCTTCACTTGGCTGCAGAAATAGGAGCTGCGATGGTATTTACTTAGGTCTGCGGCAACAGAGGAATCTTTTGGGTTATGTCGGTCACTTTAGTTCTTTTGCTGATCTTCCCATTTCTGATGTGTTAAGTGCTGTGTACGTGATCTCAATCGTAGAATTAAAAAAAAAATTGGTCACCCTATATACGGCTAGGTTCCACGCTACATGCGCACGCGCCGATGTAAACACCTAAAACATTTCAGTTCTGTCTCGGCAACGAGTGCGAGCGGTCGTGTATCGTATTCGCCGGCGGACCAAAAATAAATTATTTAGGCGCGGCATTACTATAAGTGTTGTATTGTATACTGATTCGCAGTAGACAATCTGTGTCGCTTACACGACCTTGCACTTCGTACCTTCAATGATGACGAGGAATTGCAATGTGATAACGTTCGGCGGGAAATGAATTTCTTCAAAACTTCGCATTACATCTAACACATTATATATAATAGTGTAATTAGATACAATGATAAATAAGTGATATATTATTTATTGAAATCGTGTTATATATCAATTCATATTTTATCAAGATTTTTTTAGTGATAAACATCTTTGGAACATTAAACAGTAATTCAATTACGTTAAGTTAAAATTAAGAAGAAACATGACATCGGTACCCCGTGAACCACCGTCTCCTTCAACGGACACCTCTGATGATACCCCATCTCCCTCCCCCGCGCCGGATGTTATAAATAAATTTAATTGGCTGAAACAAGCGAAGAACGCGAGGAACGCCAGGAACAATCCGTTCGTGAAGCCTCGGCCGTCTCTGACCAGGGAAAGTTCATCTGCTGAACTGTTTTCTAGAGAGAATTCTAGTCAGGACTTCTTTCAGAACTCCAGATTAAATCTTTTCGATACAGCACCGAAGCCGGAAGCTTCGCAAGGATACAAAAAGGTTAGCCATTGCTAGTTTGATGTTATAATTTGACCAGATGTATTATTTGTTACTTGATTGTTTTTCTTTAGTTATACTTTTGCTAAGAAGCCTAAGCTCAAGCTGCTCACCACCATCAGCCACGAGAAGTCCACAGCTGGACATAGGCCTCTCCAAAGATCCCCACATCGATCGGTCCTTTATTTTTGTTTCGTTGGGGGTGGGGAGGGGATCTTCGAAAGATACCCTGCTTTTGGGGGAAGCCAGGTTTATGTGAGATTTTTACTCACTAAAACGCCCATGGTGCTCCCCATCAGTGCATTCAGAGAGGCGCTGGGTTTCTCATAGAACGCACCGGTGCGTCTCTGAGGAGGAGCTTAACTCTCCTAAGCTGTCCCACACAGGTTCGCTTGTTGAGCAATAAGAGCCCCCACCCTCAAGGCCTGCGAATTCCCTAGACCCTTTTAGTCGACATCTGCGATAGGCATGGCTTACCTTACTCATATTCTTATTAGCTCGAGACTACTAGGCTGACATCGGTCGGTCCTGTGCCACCTGCATCTGGGACCATCGTTTGTAGGGGTTTCATATCAGATTTAGACCAGTTTTCACCACGCTGGCTCAATGCGGGTTGGTGGGAGCCAGAGCCTCGTTTGTATATTAGCTGGGTGCATCGCGAGCAGTTGAGGTTGGCTGGGGTCCTGTGAGTTATTGTGAGGGACCCTTTACACCCCCAAGCTGCTCGATTTGAACTAATTTCTGATTAACTTGGCAGCCAAGCTAAAATTTATAAACGAAGATATGTTACAAAGCTCAGCCTAAATGTCTTTCTTTATACATTATACTGTGGTTGACTATATAAATCTCTGTTCCCATATTTGACATAACTGTTTAGTTAGAATTACGCAGTCCTAAGATACCATTGTAAAGTGTCATGTCCATTCTTTGGATGGTATTAAAATTAAAGAATCAAGGAGGGAATTCTGTTTATTACAAGCATTTTAAGCACGGGTTCCGTCGAATGTTTAAGATCATTTGGAAACAGTTTCAAATGCTTAAGTTCTTAAAAAATTTAACAACAACAGTTGCAATTTTACGAGTGTCGTTTCGTCCGAAAGAGGATCTCTTTGAGAATCCTGATAGATGAATTTGGAGGATAAAAATCATGAAAAAAGTTCATCTTGTAGACAATCAAAGAAATGGTTTGGCTTACAGGTGTAATACCTGGTTTAAATGCCACTAAATTAAAAGAATAGTTGAAGAACGGAATAGTTTAGAGAAGACAGCTCGATTTGATGATGTAGCTCGTATTTGAAGGCTTTAGTTTACTAAATAAAGCCTAACTAAAGTCTTGTTTCATCCAGAATTTGTGTTATAGTTCATCAAATGTTTCATTTAGTCTATTCGTATAATATTCGATTTGGATAGTTATATTTATCATGCTTACACATGAAATTCCATATCTGTCGGAAGTAACAGAGCATACATACCACATGAAACCTAACACCCTGACATCATTGATCTGGCATGGCAAGGTTTTTATATTGCTTTTAATGTTTTGGTGTTTAAAGATATTATGCTATAAAAAATGCTGTATTTCCTTCAAACGAAAGCATTTCTTTCCGTAATCAATTTTGTTTTATGAAAAGAACTTTCAATATAATTTATTCGCTGTGATATCGAATCAAATGGTGCCTAGTTTCTTTCGAAGACCGTCTAGGTTGGTAACGCTGCAGCTTCTATTTCTGCTAACAAACAGTAGTCTGAAAACATTACTGTGTTAAGATTCGGAACTACTATTGGATCCTTAATCATCAGCCCAACGTTAAAAGAGTCGTACCCATAACAATGAAAAGAGCTCAAATTAATTGAACTCCTAACCACATTATTTCAATGAGAAGACATCAAGCATCTGACAAACTAACTCTGCTGTATCATAAATTGTATACCAACTTCCTGTCAGTTTAAACTTCGGATTAAGGAGATTGCTGTTGCTTAATTAACTCTATAATGATGTCATCGATCGTCTCCTGAACTTATCAGTGACATATTACTTTCTAAAGTATACTGTTGCTAAGCTTATTTTGATAGTTATCGAGGGGGTGTAAAGGGTCCGTACAATAACTCACATGACATGCCAACATCTGCTCGTGGTGAATCTTGATAACCAACGAACGAGGCTCTGACGCCGTCACCTGACCGGCGTGGTAAATGGTCCAAATCCAATGGTTCCATATGAACCCCTATAAATAGTGATCTCTACCTGTCAGGCGGTACCGGAGGTCATGCTGATTGTAGAAGCATCGATGGGCAGATCTTTGGAGGAGGCCTATGTCCTGGAGTGGACGTCTATCGACTGATGATGGTTATTTCGATCTGTATCAATGATTAGTAAATAGATGTCATCACAACGCCTTATTCTAACGCTAAACAGTTGTGTATACATTACTATATTCCGGTTTGAAAGGCGCCGTAGCTAGTGTAATTACTGAGGTATCGAGTTTAACTTATGTCTTAAGACGACGAGCGCAATGTGGTGTTGTATTTATCATCCTGACTAGTAGCCATGTTATAGGCAGGTGTGTATCACTTACCGTGGTGAACGGCTCGCTCGTGTGGTTGCTTCATGGTATAAAATACACAAGGGTTTTTAAATATTAGTGCGTAGTATCGGGATAAATTGGTCAATTACCCGCTCAGTTAGCTCCAACATGATCGTGGCGAGACGGATCACGCCGTGCTATTTTTGTACCACATGGGTTATTTCAGCACAATGTTTTTCAGCTTTCATTGAATTATATGACCTTTATTGAGTTCGTCGGCGGATCCAAATTTTACACTGCTATATAGTGTCTCTTTTACCAGACTAGGTAGGGACCACCACTGCGACTACTTCTGCCCTCAAACAGCAGTGTGGGAACCTTATCATCGGTTGGAGGGGATTGAAGCTAATGAAAGTACTGGGGTAACGATACTTAACCACGTAATTTCTCAAGGCGACGAGATCAATGTGGTGCAGTATACCATCCTAACTACCGCTACGTTATGAGCGAGCGTATCACTTACCATCAGATGAACCTCTCTCTCATCTAATCGCTTAATTTAATAAAAAAAACCCATCTAGGTACGTACTGCTACTATTCCATTTACCGAAGAGTAGTGTAAACTTTACTGTGCTGTAGTTTGAATGGCGTTGTAGTTAGTATATTACTGAGGTGACGATAATTAACATATGTCTCATCATGATCATAACGCGGTGCTGTGTATATCGTCCTAACTAGAGCCACGTTATTATGGGCATGCGTATTACTTACCATCATATGAACATATATATATATATATAGTATAAAGAGAGCTGAAATAAGTTAGTCAAATAATCTTAGTTTCTCTCCACTTAACTGTGTATTAGTAAACTGGACACTCACTACATTTTGAAGTAAGTACTTAAAATGAACTTTGTAAGTTATATTAGGATATTTGTTTTATTTTCAACTTAGTTATGTCTTTAAGCCTGATATAATATAAATATATCGACGAAGAGAGACGTATATTTATATCAAAGATACAACCGGAAGAGAAGATGAAGGTGGGCGATGCGTTATGACCTCAACCCTGCTTCCTTTCGCATGGCCAGAACCTTTCGCGGAGGTCAGACAGTCTCGTTCAGTTCAGCTAAGGTCAACGCATGAAAATAGTATCTTGTTTATTACTGAGATAAATTTGTAAAGAGTAGTAGGAAATTGATGAGACTGAAATAAAGAGATCAGGAAAGTCTACATTTTGTCTAGATCTATAGCTCAGCGATTAACAGCTGATAACCGGAAGTCTCTGGTAAGATTCCGGCTATACATGTATATAGAACTATACCACTATGCCTGTCTGTCTATTTCCGTCTAGGTAGGAGTCGCAGGTGCTTTTTCTGCCCCCAATCTTAGTGTGCGATCGTTACTCTGTTCCGGTTTGAAGGGAGTCGTAGCTAGTGAAATTACTGCGGTAATGAGACTCAATATCTTATGTATTAGGCGACGAGCGTAAATTGATGCGCGTACCATCCTAACTAACGCCACGTTATGGGCAGGTGTATCACTTACCATCAGGTGAACATCCTCCTCATCTCGTCGCTTAATTGAATAAAAAAGGTTCCCGGTTCGATTCCTTAAATCTACTATGATAGCATTAGTGTCCCGGTTGAGGCCGAGGATATCCGGTTTCAGTTAATATCATTCAAACCCGTGCTCATTTGTTGACCCTTCCTTCCTTCCTTCTTCCCTTTTCCCAGCCATGTGAGATCGGAATAGTACGTACTTCTCTTCCACATCCCTCTATCAGCCGTCATATCTGAATTCACACTCTTCTCACACATGTCTTCTTCCACACAATCTATCCACACTTCCTTCGGTCTTCCTCTACCCTTATAACCATCCACGCTCATTCTCATTACTGAAATCTAGTCAGTATAACAAGTTGAAGTAATAATAATATATATAAATATTATGTATAAACGTGACTTGTAGGGATACATACATATTTATATATACATATAGTAGATGTTGTGTCTATCTGTACTGTAATATGATTATTACTGTTGTCAGTAATTATACACGGCCATAAATTATTTTAACGACTCTAACTACGGCTAATTTGAGTTTGTAAGTATTATTAAAATTAAGTAGTTAGCGGCGTTTATTATTTAAATGGTTTTATCGTTTTAACCGAATGTTGCCCACAGCTGGACATTTTCCCCACGCTACAACCACAATCATAACATTGACAAACGTTGTGTGTAAACGTTTTTGTTTTTTTTTATAATTAAACGTGGAGAATAACGAGACGTTCACTTGATAGTAAAAGATACGTACATAACAACGTAACGCTGGTTAGATTATTATATACTGCATCACGTTGTGCTCCACGCCTGAGACGTATGATGTTTGGGTTCGTTACCCCAGTAATTACACTAGCTACAACGCCCTCTAAACCGGAACATAGTAATGTTAGCACAGTACTGTTTGGCAACGGAAATAGGCGTTCTCTGGTAGCGGAGAACTACCACCAGTTTCTTTGGTTTTTTATTTTTACTTTCTTCACAACTGCTGGGTAGGTCTCTGTTGTTGAAGACCGTCTATAATACCGTCGTAACGCGTATTGATTCCGCTTAACAGTTGTATGTAGACATTACTGTGCTCCGGCTTGAAGGGCGCTGTAGTTATAGTTATATAAATTACTGTGTTAACGAGATTTAATATCTTATGTTTGAAGGCAACGAGCAAATTATGGTATAGTGCAGATCATTCAATCATCAACTAGCGGCACGTTGTTATCGGCGGGCGTATTACCATCAGGTGAACGTCTGGCTCGTCTTTTCGATTCGTAGAATAAAAAAAAAACTTTCCACTGTAGTATGGGAGTTTATCGACTACGAAGACAAATGGCGACAGCCACGCCCTAACCACGCCGCCTTAAGGGCGCGCCCTTATTTGCCCCTCCAGAAATATCTACTGTCGTTTACGACCAACAACAATTAATACTATGAACAAATTTTATTACCAGATACACCATGGCTTTCCTGTTGTTGCTTTCCGTGTCCTATAGAAGAGATACATAACGTTCAGTTCACTAGTAACAAACCTACGGCAAGGTGGCGCTAGTTGCGATATTTACACAGCACCATACCGTGCCCATAGCCTTGAAACGTCCGACGGTTAGATACGCTCGTTAAACCATACATCCTATGAGCCGGATCATTGTAATATACATACTACGCTCAAATAACAAATAGGTTATATAGAAGTCATGGCGTTAGGATGATATGCACTGCACCACATTGCGCTCGTTTGAAACATATCGACTCTCGTTACTCCAATAACTTCACTAGCTACAGCGCCCTTCGAACTGGAACACAGTAATGTTCGCACACTGTTTGGCAGATATAGGCGCTGCGGTGGCACCTAGACGGTCTATAGCAATAGAGACCTAACACCAGTGAAACTTCATACAAAAGATAATCGGACCTCTCGCTCTTACTCATTGATCGTATACAATGGACGTTTGTGATATAAAACAGATGTTCGTTTCTATTATTAAAGACATGAATGTGCTATAACAGTATACCTTTACTCAAGCATAGTTAATAATAGATATATAAATGAACAAGGCTCATAGTTTTCCCACTGCTGGGACTCGAGACGCTTTAACACATCTAACATCTGTTATTTTAGCATTCATGAAGGTAGGAAGGTTTACATCAGAGATTAGTTTAGACCAATTTTTTTCATTGTGACTTTGAGAAACACTGTCCAAGTGATATGATAAAACAGCAGGACGGTAGTTACTAACAAATAAGTGATATTTATTTTTGGATAGTGTAATGAGGTTATTAACCTACTGTTGGAACGCGAACATATATAACTTGAAGCTAATGACTATTTGCTTGCTACCGTATCTGATGACTATACATATGACTGCCAACGTTTATATTTTGTATGTATATGAAATAACAAGAAAACAAATGATATACTCAAATATTTTTAATACTAAATCAGAATCTAGAAAATGGTGTTAAGCTGTCTAAATCAACTTAATCGAAAAGTTATTAGAAAATGGAGATCGCATTCAAACAAAACTAAAGCAAATATCTTTCACGAAAACGATGTACAGAGATCTATGATTTCTTTCTAAGATCTGGGAAGCCGCTGGTATGTTTGACAACCATAGCAGCTTCATCGGAATCAGGGCTTGCAGATCTGTTATCTGGATCTATAAAAGAAATTATGTATGTTTATATACTTACGCAAATTTATATATAAAAGTTTCAGTCGAAATTATAACATACAAACGTGATTGTGAGATGTCTCAAGCGACGAGCGTAATGTGGAGGATTGTATAACGTCCTAACTAGCGCCGTGTCATAGACGGGTGTATCACTTACCATTAGGGGAATGTGCTGCTTGTCTAGTCTCTTGATTGAATAAAAAAAAACATCGTCAGCCGGTAGACATCTACTGCTACATAGGCCTCTCATAAAAATCTCCACATCGATCGGTTTCACACGACCTAAAACAGATCGACGGTTCATATTGTGATTATAATTGTAAATGTAATATAATCTTGTCTTTAATAATATATAACAAGCATATAGAAACAGTAACAAGCTATTGAGGAAACAGCATGCTCGTGCTCTTGTTTTATTGTTCGCATATATATAAAATAAGAGTATGAATAATTTAACAAACAAGTCGCCTTTCTTCTCATCACGGCACACGGCTTCTACTTCCATTCAGTATTCACCGGTGACGTATGCAGTGATTGTTTAAGTAAATCTATGAAATATGTTTTTGAGACAATTTTTTTTTTGTTACTGAAACGTAAAATACCCTACTTTCTCAAAAAAGAGTTTTATTTAGAATTGTACCACTATGTAGTTTTTACTTATTTTTATCTCGAGGGAAAATCCTTTAAAAAGATAGCTTGCTTCTGGAAGGAAGACAGTTATGTGGAATTTATACCCTCTAAAATCCTCTCGGGTGGTCATATTCAGTGCGTTTCGGATGGTCCCGGGATCTACGGCACTGATGCTTCCTGGCATAACGTCTAAAGCACGTCCTAGGGAGGGCTGTAGCCTTCCTTCCACTCCCGCTTTGGTACGACAAACACTGAACTACCTAGTACTTGTCGTTCATCTCGAGGGGCCTCCCAACTTCTACGCAGGCAGGGCTCACCTTAGTCCTATTCTTAATAACCCGAGACTGTAGGACAAATGTAGTTTTTACCCAGTAAATACTTCTCGGTGATCGATCTCAGTGTTTGAAGACAACGGCAGTTATATTACTAAAACCCAGCAGACATAATTGTGTCAGTTTTCTTTCATAGATAATAATTATAATATCAATATAAGAATAATTATTTAAGTTTACTGTTTATGCTCATTTAACTGCCAGATAACAGTAGCGTGAAAACGTTACTGTGTTCCGGTTTTAAGGATATTGTAACTAGTGAAATTATAGGGGGTAATGAAACTTAAAATCTAATGTCTCAAGGCGACGAGCACAATGTTGTGCCTTGTATATCATACTAGCGCCACGCAGTGACGAACAGGCATATGAACGTTTGTCTCGTCTCGTCGATTAGTTTAATAAAAAAAAACGACATATTCTATTATATTATCTCTACATACATACTACATTTAGTCGTTATTTATATTAGTTTATATGAAAGCAACTTGTCCTGTAATTTTCGAATAAAAAGTATGACTAAAACCGTCCCATTAAAAAGTTATATTAAATTTTTTTTCCTCTTCTATAGGTTAACTCTATAACTGAATTTCATATGATATTAAAACTATAATGATAGTAAAGCGATCTTGTCCATAATTGCCTCTAAAAAGTGAATAGTTGGAACTCAGCAATATAATGACAGCAGATTTACGATATGAGCCTGGTAAATACTTAAGCAGGCTAGAATAAGTTCTAAAAACATCTCGCAACATTAGGCCCTTGACTAGATGTCAATTGGGCCGGGGACAAAATAAGATAAGACAAGCAAAATGACAGTTAAAAAAACGACCAAAGGGAAAAGACAAGCAGTCAGAAACAGAGGTAGTTAAAATGGAAATTTACATTTCATCTTAAGTACCTTTGATCTGTTAAAAATGTCTACTTGTAGGAAATCTTCAATGAAAGGTACTTAAAAATATTGAGCATCCCTGTAGTGAATTTTGATGTCAAGCATTAACAAGGATCGTTTAAGGATAGGGAGTCCACTTTGAAAAGGCTTTAGGAAATATTTCAACCTCTTTAGAAGCGCTCGATAAAATTTGATAGTACTATGTTAAGTAGGAGATTAAGGCTCTTGAAAAAAGGAATTTTCACGAGTTTCCACTTAAAATAAAGCTCAACAATATCTCTTTGTTACTGAAAAAAAAGGAATTTCTCAATTTACCTTCCTCATAATGTAAACGTAATTATTTAGTATATTTCGGTATTGTTTAATTCGGTGAGATTCGTAAGTACTTTGTTAAAAAACCGATGCTTTTGATGATTACTATAATCGTCATCATTTTTACTTGTTGACGTCAAAGAACATAGTCTTCTTCAATGTATTTCCATCGCGATCGGTCCGATGTCTTCATATAATTCTTTACAGTCTTCACCAGATTCCACATTGCTCACGCCAAGGGTCTACTTCCTAGAATCTTGTTCCCTCGCATCCTTACATTGCAATTCATTCATATGCTTGGTTCATTGCTACTTCATCTTACTAAGCCGACTATTGTTAGTCTTTTTACTTATTAGTATAGAAATACGATTGCAAATATATTTGTTCACAATCTTCTTTTTTGTTTTTGGAATTTTTTCTGTCAGAAACATTTGGGATGTACTGTTTCTAACAAAATAAACGAATCATAAAAATCAGATCGCTATGAGACAATTCTTCGCCTCACGCAGTAGAACCAATTTCATTAGGACTAAGTCCCCTCTAGTTTTATAATAAATTAATTAATTCCTGAATATATATATATATATAGATCCTTGAGGTTGTTAATATAAGCCTATAATAGTTTTAAATACACTAAACCATTTCCAACCGTATTACCTAAAAGAAAAAATACTGATCAGTCTATTAACGTTTACTTACGCTTTTTCTTTTAGGAATCTTATTATTAAACCTAAAATTTCAATATATTTATTTGCATATATATATAAAAATCAGGTCATTTATATTTACTATGTATTTATTAATATAAATTAATTTTAACATAGTTAATTTATGTTAAAAATTAAAAATATTCCGATATAGGTGACTACAACATTGTCCCACTTCCTAGTTGAATTAGTAGAGAATGGCAAGGCATTAAGTTTTTCTATTTTAACCTAATTTTAGGTATTTCTATAAAGATTAGGAATAAATAAATTTTAGTTAATAATCTCAGTTATTTTAGTATTTTACTTATACATTAATCTGCTGGTTAAGATAGCGGTGAGAATCAAACTTGTATGCTCTGCAGTGAGATTATTCAACGGTTATACTATAAGCGCGTCTGAGCCTAGTAGCATACGTAACAGCTAGATTGTGGCAGCTATAAAACGTGCCTGGTAATGGTGAGATGGGCCCATTAAATCCGAATGTCACATACAACTTGTACTTAAAGTAGCGTGTGCATGCCCACTTCATTGTCAGCCAATTGACGTATTCGATGGTCCGGTGTAGAAGTGACATGTTGTGATATACCTTAAGGCGCGGCTGTGCGGTGATCCAGGCGAAAACTACGATGAAGAGCTTTGTATGTAATTTTTTTTTATTCTACTAACCGACCAGACGAGCCAGATATTCACTTAATAATGAGTGAGACTCCTTTTTAAAAATCATACCGCTAATTATGGTAATATACGCAGTACGACATTATGCCCATCGTTTTGAAACATATATCTCCTTACCCTAATAATTTCATTAGCTACAGCGTCTGTCAAATCGGAACATAATAATGTTAACACACTACTGTCTGGCTGAAGAAATAGGAACAGCGTGGAACCTAGACGGTTTCCGCTGTCAGGATTTCATCAGTGAGAGGTTTTTTATTTTCTTTCAAATGAGCAAGTTGCACACTATAATTTTTATATTATCACGCCTTTTTCCCAGTAGGGGTAGGCAGATGTGAATAAACACCCACATTTCGCCAGATGTGGTCAGATTAGGTCCCATGTAACACACTATTATTGAGAAACCAAAGATACTGATCTGATGGTAAAGCGTTTGTCGATAAGTAATAGCCCTAATTAGGATGATATACACTGCACCACATCGTGTTTATCGCCTTGAGATATATCTCGTTACTCTCTATAATTTCGCTTGCTAAAACGCGCTTCAATCCGGAATACAGTAATGTTTGAACACTATTGTTTTGGCGGTGACAGAATTATTTTGTAAGCACTGATAGGTACGAAATGCTTCAAGCCAAAGTGGCGGGTAAAAGGTGTGTTGGTCGTCGGAGGAAATCATGGCTGCTTAACATTAGGGAGTGGACCCGAATCGCGAGTACCAACTGTTCCGCCTCACAAGAGAGTAGGCGAAATTTGGAGAACTGACTGCCGCGTACCTTCGCTAGTAGAAGAGGCACCTTAAGAAGAAGACATTACTTACTATGTTCAATATAAACATTTTTTTTTTTTTTTATATAGTCACGCCTTTTTCCCAGTAGGGGTAGGCAGAGGTGAATAAACCACCCACATTTCGCCAGATGTGGTCAGATTAGGTCCCGTGTAACAGGGGGCGAGCCTGTTGCCACTTTATTGGGACCACCACACACACACACACAAAGATGATATCAGTGCGCGGGTTTCCTCACGATGTTTTCCTTCACCGTTTTTGTATCTCGCTGTTGTAACTAAAGTTCACAAATGTATAAATATAATATAAACATGGTTAACGTTATACATGTACAATATGGTGCTGGTGTTTAAAATACAAAAAGAATTAAGTAATGCTACTTAACTGGATTCAGAGACCGGTTACTTATCTGCAACGGGCTTCCAATTTAATGCTTGCCTGAACGATGCCGAGGATGGTGTAGCTTGTACACCTAAAATACATAATATTTTGGATTCCATCTGCAGCTAGAACGCAGCCATGCTGTCGTGCTGGCACAATATAAAGGTTATAGTTGGAGTAATGGGTTTTACAGAACCCTATCACCAACCAAACTCCAACACCTGTAGTCCCATAATCGAATCAGGTTAACTTACTCACTGCACCACGAAGACAATTAAATGTTTCTGGTAACTAATATATATTATAATGATTTATTCAAGGTACTGATGATTAGCATCATCACCAGCCGATAGATGTCCACTGCTGGACATAGGCCTCCCAAAAAGATTTTCATATCAATCAGTCCTATGCTGCCCGTATCCAGCGGCTTCCCGTCATCTTATTTTGTAGGAGTTTGTAGTGAGATTTGGGCCATTTCCTGGTGATTAGCGTATTTGATAAATTTATATATGAAGATTATTCTTTTTTTATGTATATGTAATAATATATGTTATATTATAGTGATAATAAATCGAATGAAGCTACTGCGGTACATAACGTCATTCCTTACGCTTGCTTCAAGTTACAATCGAGTTACTTTAATATATGCAAATTTTATGGTGTTCATGTGGATTACATTTAAATACTTTATCATATTATATTCTATATCTAGAAACATCCCTTATCTTCCTTTCTTATTATCCTCTTAAAAGAAATTAAAAAAAAATCTTTTAATCAAATACAAGATACCTTAATTCTATGATCTTACTTCCGCCAGCTTGCAATTGGGCTATGTTGTGGATAAATAACCTAATTCTTTTTTTGTACAAGAATTACTCCAGTCCCAATATTGGGAACACTATAAAGGCTGTAATTTTTTTTGAATTTGTATTCCATTGCAGGAAATCGAAATATAAGCGGGACTCGGATTTCTTGCGTTGGAAATTGATTGGGTATTGATCTTTGTTCAGCAGTCGATAACAATAGATTAATATAATAATGGTGATGATAGATTTTAATCAAAGGACGTGATAATACATATATATAGTGAACATTGTTTAGTTTCTCAATGATAAACAAAAACAAGGCTTTATATTTTGTCTTCATTGATTAAAGGTTTGTTATGCCATCTTCTTCTTCCTCCTGCACTTTTCCCAGCTATGCGGGGTCGCCACAGTATGTACTTCTCTTCCATATCCCTCTATCAGCCGTCATATCGGAATTCACACTCTTCTTACACAATCCATTCACACTTGCTTCGTCCTACACCACACCTATATAACCGTCCACTTGCATTCTCATTACTTTCTTTGTTATATGTCCTCAATCCTCCCGCATAACATGCAAGTACATTGCTAACTTCTTGCTCTTCCTCTAATGGACTCATTGTTAATTTTATCCATTCTTGTCACACCGCACATCCATCTTAACATTCGCATATCAGCCACATGTAATCCCCTTTCATCCGAACCCTTGGTAGCCCAACATTCAGCTCTATACAATAGTACAGGTCTAACAACCGATTTGTAGATCTGTCCCTTAAGTTTAAGGGGATCATTCGTGGATCACAAGTCGTCCCAGTGACCTATGCCATCTATTATTGAAAATGTTAAACTGATTTTTATGAACCTTACCTATGCTAGTACCTTTTGTTATAAGATGCAATTTAACTCACTTTCATATAACTAATATTTTAATGTGTATAAAAATAAACAGTTTAAATTATATGAGATCACCTATGTCCGTTAACTTTATACCAAGAATTACTATATTGCGGTGTATATCAACGTCTGTAGCTATCAATAAATTTTCATAAGGATAATCGATATGTATTAAACATTAGTTTACAGATATACATAATAAATTAACCCGCCAAGGACAACGATTAGTGTATCTGCTAGTTTAATATATTAATTGATATATATATACATATCTCGTAAGATATATCAACTGGGTTATGATTTTACCTACAAACCACGAACATCCAATATAGACATGATCTAAAGCGTTTATTAGAATTTATGATCCAATAAATCCATGTTACCACCACAACATTTAATCTTAACATTGATCCATAAATTTGTACGTGTCACATTGTTTTTTTTTTTTTTTATTACTGTACACTGTTTTACGTTAGACCAAATGCATTGATGCCTTTATTCTTGTTTAATACCATGCAAGTAATAGTTTCGTCGTCTATCGTCTGATGATGATGAAGTAATAGTTTAGCATTGGTACTGAAATGTACTTAATTTTTTTTATTAAAATCATATATGTACTACGTTAATATATATGAACAGTAAAATTGAAGAGTATCTCATGAATGCATTGATTATATTAAGGATGTAACTTTCATTGGTTACTTTAACGAGGATTTGAAATTAGGTTATATAAAAAAATGAGAAGCACTGTAACTTAGTGTTAAACTTGAAACAATGAAGCGCTAGTAAAAACATTTACCTTATTAAAGTAGCAGTTGATTTGGTATTAAGCTAACCTTGACACTTAAAATAGTATCTCTTTATTCCAATAAGTCTATTATTAACTACTGAACTCTTCAAACTGTAGAACCTTAATGGTTTTCATATTATTCTTTGGTGCTGTGGTACAGAGTTGTGAGATGTTAGCTGTTGGTATGATTTCCGGAACAGCTTGGCTATCATAATGAGCAATTATCCTCGTCCTTTAAATTTATGAATATTACAGCATTGTTATATCCGAGCTGACATAGATCAGTCAGAGTATTCTTAAGGAGCTAGCTTTGTTAGCTGAAATAACAATGGCAGCATCACATACCGCGAATATCAGATGGCAGGAGCATCCCAAAGCGGAGACCACATTTTGGCTAGCTCATTGTAGTACAATCACGTCTAAATTGATCGACAACCTGGTACAGATAAGGAATAAAGGTTTGAGAAGACCTTTATTTAGTAGTGGACATTAACAGCTTGACTGAATCAGTAATGACAGCAACCTTATAAAATGTATGATTATAGAATTTTCTTAATTTCCAGGGGGTGTCGTTTATAGGATGGCATCAGCGTACCAAGTTGGAGAGGGTGCTGCTCGTTTCCTGTGCCGTTCTTCTGGTGGCTACGCTGCTGACCATCTCGCTCCTGATGCTCATGCGGGGCCCCTCCTATTTGCCTGTCCCGCCTTGTTACCGTCCGGAGCCATCTGGTGAGTCATTTTAACTGACTTCAAATTTCACTGCAATCCTCATAAAATGTATAGTACATATGTACCTTACTGCTGTTGGGTCTTTGTTGCCTGATGATTGGTGATTAGTGTAATTACTAGAATAAAGATACTTACATCTTAAGTAGCAGTGCGATGAGCGTATTTTGAATGAACTACTTAAGTACTTCATTGTTATTGTCATGCGTATCGTTCACCATCAGTTAAACGTTTTGCTCTACAGAACGTTTCTCATAAAATAGCACTCTCAGTAAAAAAAAGCTAAGCCGCGTTTCTTCTAGTGTTGCGACTGTCCATGGGGGTCAGTGATCACTTTCCACCAGGTGAACTGTTCGCTCGTCTGCCCACTTTTCCTATCTTCCTCCTGCCCTTTTCCCAGCTGGGTGGGGTCGGCACAGTATGTAATTCTATTCCATATCCCTCTATCAGTCGTCTTATCTGAATTCACACTCTTCTCACACATGTCACCTTTCACACATTCCGTCCTCACTTTCTTCGGTCTTCCTCTACCCTTATAACCATCCCATTTCATTTTCATTATTTTTTCTGTGTACCCTTATAAAAATAGTATTATGAGTGTCGTATCGTTAAGCCAAAATTGGAGACTGCTTACAGCATATGCTATTGCATTTTACTGATTTTCAACAGAGTCCAGTCATGTAGCCATGGCCAGGATTGAAATGAATTGTCTTCATGGAAGAAATGCATCTATAAAAAGTAATTACTAACATTAATTAACCAAATAATTTCATTAAATAAAACAGCTTTTTCTTATGAAAAAGTCTGATTGCAGATATTTCTCTCTGCACCCCATTGTTGTACTGGTAAGGTCTTTGTTGCCGGAGACCGTGTAGGTACCACCGCAGCGCTTATTTCTGCCGACAAACAGTAGTGTGCAAACACTACTGTGTACCGGTTTGAGGGGCGTTGTAGTTAGTGTAATTACTGGGGTAACGAGACTCAATATCTTATGTCTCAGGCGACGAGCGCAATGTGGCGCTGTATATATCATCCTGACTAGTTGCCATGCTGTTATAGGTAGGCGTGTATCACTTACCATCAAGTGAGCCTTCTGCTCGTCTTAATTGAATAAAAAAAATAGAATCTCATTCTTAACTACTACTGACAGATTTCATATTTAAAGCTATAGTCTAAATATAACTGCGTTTCGTGTAAAAATTACTGATGTAACAGGATGAGTCTCAATGTAAGGTTTGTCTGAACATATTCACTAGCTTCTGAGTGTTATGGGCAGGCGTACCACTTATTGTCACTCGATAATTCTTCCGGTTTCATCACTTAGTTTTTTTTTTTTAATTAATTTACAATATTGATCTCTCCATAGTGTCTCCTTCCACTATGTTGGCTATTTGTGTTCGTAGTTCCTACTATGTTATATAAGTAACTCTACTTATCCACAGATGATACGGGCGTATGTCTATCAAGTTCTTGTATTTACACTGCAAGCGAGGTGATTCGAGCTATAGACGAGAGGCAGAACCCGTGCGATGATTTCTACGAGTTCGCTTGCGGAGGTTGGATCAAGAACAATCCGATACCTGAAGGGAAAGCCAGCTGGGGCATATTCAGCAAAATTGAGCTCCAAAATCAGTTGACTATCAGATATGCATTGGGTAAGTTAACTCGAATTTAATCTCATCATGATCAGACAATAGATGTCCACTGCAAGACAGGCCTTTCCCAAAGATCCCAGCGTTTGTAGGGGTTCATATTGGACGGATTTGGGTTATTTCCCACCACGCTGGCCCAATGCGGGTTGGTGGGAGCCAAAGCCTCGTTTGTTAATTAGCAAGGTGCACCACGAGCAGGTGAGATTAGCCTGGGTCCTGTTGGATGTGCGGGACGGGGTGGAATTTAATCTATTGATTACTTACAAATAGTATACTTGACGATGACGCTCATTGAAATCATAAACACTAAAGAAAGGAAAAGGAGCTTTATATTTAAAACAAACTTAATAATACTTTTTAGTAAGTTTTCTTATAAATTGAAATAGCTATAGAAACATTTCAATATTTTCTAATATTCTTTAAGAAAATCTTTAAAGCCTCTTTGATCACTTATTTCTAATTCCGGATGCATTTACTAGTAATTTATTACTGTATTGTCCCATGTACATTGCTAGAAGATAGTATACTATTAAGTATAACCTTCTAGGGTACCATCAGTTTTGTACCGTACCTTTAGATTTACCTAATCAAATACAATGACCACAGTTTCTTCAAAAGACATGCAATTTAAGTAAAGAAACTATTTAAGTCTAAGTTTTCGTTTTACTTAAATACCTATTAGTAGATAATAATGTGTTGTGACTCAAACAAGTTGGATGTGGTCACCTAGAATCTTTTATACTTCTTCACGCAGTCCATCTAGAACAAGGTGAGCTTGTAGATGGTGGTAACGACAGTGTATTCGTCAGATCAAGTGACATTACTTCTAAGGATTAGGAGCATCGAAAGGTTTTTAATATCTAGAAATGCTCGACTCGAAGATTTCTTCATAGTACTCGAAAAAGACTAAGAAGTCTAGTTATCTTCATCATCATCAACAGCCGATAGTTATCTTGTTACTAATAAAGTTACTCATGTATTTGTTTTGTGCTCACAATAGGCTAACATTTGACCTCAACATCTGATGTTAAGTGACAACATTATTGAAGATGAAGAAAAATTCTGGCTCTCATACTTTAATTGTAGGAATACAACAATGCTGTGACATCAGGTTGAAATATGGAGGTGGCCTGTCACGTGGATTTATAAAAACATATTTTTTTTTATATCAACAACGTTAGTGTTTGACCACTATTGTACCTGTTGCTAAGTGGTCATGTGGTTTGTGGTGGTAAACAACACTAACCTAGTAACGACCTGTTCATTATTTCCTTGCATACATCCACATCGTATATCGACGAGTACATCGATGCCGGCAAGTTATCCCACTCCTTTGCTGTTCTTATGAGAACGAGGAACTGGACCTCTTCGTTCGCAAACTGGGCATGTCCACGAGATACGTAGGGAACTGGAATTTTCTTATATTTACAACAAAACTTAATGATATCTGAATAGGTGAACCGTTGATACGGCTTCATTTGAATACCAATGCAATAATGCAATTAAATGGATAACGTGATGTGAAAAGAATTTTTTCGATCCGCCATTTTATGTCGAAGCAGCACATATTTAACAGATGTATATATATACTAGTGGCAATAGCATGGAAATATGTCTAGACTTTTTAATGATAACCTGGAACAAGTAGACTGACAAACAAATTTCAGAGAATGTTCAAAGTTTCGGACTATTAAGAATAGGACTTGGGTTATTCCTGCCTGTCGTAGAAGGCGACTAAAAGGGTTTTAGGATTCGTGGGCTTTGAAGGTGGTGGTCTTCATTGTCTACCAAGCGAGCCGGGGATAAACGACAACTACTAGATGGTCTAGTGCTCAGTTACCAAAGCAATGGTGCCGAGGAGGCTTTGGCCCTTCCTGGGACGTGCTTTATTCGTATTGCCTTGAGGCGAAGGAGATTCTGGGGCCTCCCGTAATGCACTATGGATTACCACCAAAGGAGTTTAGTGGATAAAAATCCCATATAATCTTGCCTTTGTTCCAGAAGAATGGTTTCTTTTTATAAGATTTTCCCTCGCTTACAAAAAAAAGGCAATACATACAACTACATTGATCCCTTATATATTAATTTTTTATACAATTAAGAGACTAGATTAGTGGGATATTCATCTGATAAGTGATACGCGCCCATAACGTGGCGCTGGTTAAGATGATATATACTGCACCACATTGCGCTAAAACCTTAAGATGTCAAGTCTCGTTACCCCTATGACTGAAAAACCAGTGTTTTTGTTATTTCAATATGTCTCTTGTGGTTTTTTTTGTTACTTTTATGATGTCAATACAGATTCAGAACCTCAAATTTTCAAGTGAATTCTAATTATGCCATATAAAGCAGTGAGTTTCGTCAAATATAATATTTGTTGATAACGTTATCACATATGCATTCAAAGTAAAAATCAAATCACACCAATGAGCTTATTCAATAGAATAGTTGACGTTATCGGGATTGTTACATAATAATTTACTGCTCTTATGGCATAGTTCCTTGCTTTGTAATACGGAGGTCCTTGCTTCATTGTCGACGATACTCGTTGTGGAGTTTATATGCCGAGTTTTTTTTTAATCACTTTCGCTACATACCACTTGGTATTGCAGACCTTTGAAAAAGTAACTTTTTTTTTTAAATCAACGAGGTTCGCGCTTGATCAGGATCCCACCTGATGTTAAGTGCTGACTACAGTCTGTAGTAGTAAAACGTACTGATATATAATATAGGGTTGTCAAATATCTCCCTTCCGCCTTTTTGTCTTTTGAATTTCGCGGCTATGTACAAAGCGCTACAGAGCTCGTATCTGGCAATACTATACATAATTTGAAAGGTCTTGACATAACCTACAAAACGACGCTATGCATAATTAGTTTGGATATTGCGTTCAACAGTTATAGACGTGTAAACATGGAGTTCACTAACGCCGAAATTCGCGCTATTTTAAAGTTTTCCTTCGTTAAAGGCAAATCCGCTAGAGAAACGTTCCGTGAGATTAATGGTGTTTTGGGGGATGGTACTCTATCACTTCGAACCGCGGAGGAATGGTTTCGACCATTCAGAGCCGGTGAAAACGACACCATGGATAAGCCAGCCGGCGGAAGACCTGTGACGACAAATACCGATCAAATCATGGACTACATCGAGTTAGACTGGCATGTGGCATCTCGTGACATCGCCCAGGAGATGGGAGTTAGTCACCAAACCATTTTAAACCATCTGCAGAAGGCTGGATACAAAAAAAGCTTGATGTTTGGGTGCCGCATGATTTGACGCAAAAAAACTTCTGGACCGAATCAACGCCTGCGATATGCTGCTGAAACGGAACGAACTCGACCCATTCTTGAAGCGGATGGTGACTGGCGACGAAAAATGGATCACATACGACAATATCAAGCAAAAACGGTCGTGGTCGAGCGGCCAAGCCGGGATTGACGGCCAGGAAGGTTTTGCTGTGTGTTTGGTGGGATTGGAAGGGAATCATCCACTATGAGCTGCTCCCATATGGCCAGACGCTTAATTCTACCATCTACTGCAACCAACCAACAACTGGACCGCTTGAAGCAGGCGATCGACCAGAAGCGTCCAGAATTGGCCAACAGGAAGGGTGTAGTGTTCCACCAGGACAACACCAGACCACACACTTCGTTGATGAAGCTACGGGAAGAAGCTACGGGAGCTCCGATGGGAGGTTTTATCGCATCCACCATATAGCCCGGACATAGCGCCAAGTGATTACTACCTGCTCCTGTCCATGGTGAACGCCCTTGGTGGTGTAAAGTTGAACTCAAAAGAGGCTTGTGAAAAGTGGCTGTCCGAGTTCTTCGCAAATAAGGAGGGGTTCTTCTACGAGGGAGGTATTATGAAGTTGCCGTCTAGATGGAAACAGATTATCGAACAAAACGGCGCATATTGGAACTAAATCCGATCACTGTAACACTTTTTATAAAGCATTGAATAAAGAGCAAAAAAGCGGAAGGGAGATATTTGACAACCTTATATTAACAGCCTATTCAGTTATATTTTTGAAAACGCCTATTGATAAATATGTCGCACTAGTTAGGATGTTGTACACTGCACCACATTGTGTACGACGGAGACAAGCTAGGTCTCGTCGTCTCGATAATTTCATTAGTTACAGCGCCTTTCTAACCGGAACACAGTATTATTCGCGCACCACTCCTCGGCGGTAGAAATAGCAACTGCAGTGTTACCAGAACGTCTCCAGCAACAGAGACTTGTAATCAATAAACTGTATATGATACGAAATTTTTTTAATATCATAAATTAAGAAAGACACCTTTTTGTATATTTTAATTTATTTTATTAATATGTTAACTGTTTTAATGTATTCTTTTTATTTCGTTAACGTTATTTAAAACTATCATGTTAAAAATAACAGGCTATTTTACGCACAACACTATAACCAAATTGAAGATCATGGCGTTGTACTTATCTGAAATTAACGTTGTATTGTAAATTCAATACGTAGTACTTTGTGTGTCGGATTTATGTTTGTTTGAACAATTTGAACGACGATTTTGGAGATCATTTTCACTTATTCTTACGTCTTATTAAAATAAACATACAATTAGCGACAATACACTACGTGGTAGAACTACAAAGCTTTTATCACATGTGTATCAATTTTGTAGTTTAAGTTTAAATCCAACTGTCCTCAGGATTTATTCCAGCAGTTTCCGCTGGCGTGTGTCCTTTGTGTTGCTTTATTTCCACTTTGGTGGTGCCTCTTGGATTCAGCACTGTATTAAGTTAGGGTAGTGTGTACGTGCACAATCAAATGGCTGCGATGAAAATCAGTTTTGTGGGTCCCCCCGGCGCACATGTAGATTGAGCGTAGTCCTTTGTCCAGTTAAATTGTATAAATTATTGTATATGTATAAAAAAGAAAACAGGTTTTGGACAAAGAAAAATTTTTTTTATTTTTTTTTATGTATGAATATATAATAAAACGTATACTCTTCCTGTTTTAATGTTCATAATGCAGTTATATTTAAATACCTAGTCCGGCTATAGCCATTGAGGACATGTCCTGTATATCGACGATAACCACCGAGCTTCAGATCTTGTTTTATAATACGCGACAGAGGCCTACCGGAATCCCCGTTTCTCGCAATAAGTTTTTTATTTCCTAATGGAGTTTCGACATATTCTGCCGTTAACATCATTAACAGCCTTTATAGTTCTAACAGCACGCGGCCGCCTCGATCCATCCTGGTCTTCGACAGAGGAAGTGTTGTTGTATCTGTTGATAGTACGATATACGAACATACGGCTGATATCAAGCTTTTGAAGTGTTTGAAATATGAGCAAACGCACCGGTTCCATACCCACTTTGTGCAACGCGACCACTGCAATAGTATTTTCTTTAACATCCCATTCCATATTGTTATTCGAAAATGAACACGAAAAAATATGTGAAATGGCGCAAAATCGAATAAAGTTTTTAAAATAATATGTTTAGTTTTTATGGCGAGACTAGTTATATGAATTAAAGTCAAATAGTAATATGTTTGTTGAAGGGACTTAAACTAACAAAATGTGCGGGAAAACGCTATATGTGACGAGCGTATGATTAATCTGTTTAAAGATTATAAGAGGTCGCTAATGTCCAGTAAAGTAGCCCGCTGGCCCAATGGTTAGAGCATGGGGCCTTCATTCCGCAGATTGCAGGTTCGAATCTCGGCACATACTAATGACTTGAACTTTATTTACAATAGCGATAATGAATACAAACGGCGAAGGAAAACATTGCGAGGTAACCTCCACTTGACTCAGAATTTATTCTGTGTGTGAGGTCCAATCTGCATTGGGCCCGCGTGGTGACTATGGCCCAATCGCCCTCATATTGAGCGTAGGCCTGTGCCCCAACAGTAGGGACGTAAATAGACTGTTATGGAATGCCCAGTTGTGGGCACTGATCGCTTGAAGATAAGTTAGCTTGAAAGATTTGGAACTGTTCTATTGGAACAACATCAAATTTCAATAAACACTAAATAAGACCAAATGAATGATTTAGGAAATTAGACATTGTCAAACTTATTTACTTTAAGATTTTTATTATTTCCAAATAATTTTTTTTTATTGCGATATAAGGTTGACACTTGATCCCATTTTTCCCATGGTGTTGGGTCACAATGAAGGCGTGAATGGTCAAGTATTCTCGCTCGGCATACTCTTGTTCTCATATCTTGAACGCCGGAACAAAGCAATGCTTATATGATGGTAGATTTTTATGTGTTGTAGTTATCCAGGCTGATTAATGAAGATAAAAACCCAATATATTGACATATTAAGTAATCATCCTGTTTTAAAGGATGTTAAGAAGTAGTGGAGACATTAGGTGGCCATTTTCGTATTATTTACCCATAATTATGAAGCAATACCGTAAAAATGTAGCCAATATGAATCAGGCATAACTCTTGGGAATTAGCTTATGAAAAAAGATGAATTTAGTGCATTTATTACAAGTGAAAATTACAGAAAAAGTCAACATTTCCGGTGCGTCCCGAGCGGAGGCGAAGGCGCGGATTTATTACGACTCTTGCATAGATACCAATGAGACAATAGAGAAAGAAGGCGAGAAACCTCTGATTAATGTCATTACGAAGTTAGGTGGATGGCACTTACTACCTAATACGTTGAACAAGCAGCAGAAGTGGGACCTTCAAAAGCTGACACAGGATGTACAGAATTTGTAAGTATAATGCGTATTATTTAATTAGCAACTCTAGCAGATCCAATGAATAAGTAGAGTGGTGGAACTCTTATAACAATTTTTGATCAAGACCTCATAACTGTCTTTACAGATACAATTTGGGTGGCCTTTTCAATTGGGCGGTGACTGAAGATGATAGGAATTCTTCAAAACACGTCATAGTTGTGAGTTTCGTTATATTTATTATAACAGAAGAAAAAGTCGTTTTAAATCATGTACCGTATTTAGGTTGAAGTGTTTACCTTGACAATCATATATTTAAAGTCAGTAGTTGATCACTCACACCGGAGACTATCTTGATAGATACTGCCCAGAGCAAGCAGAACTGAACAAATATATTTGTGTTATTGTTTAAAGAGCTAGAAGCTAGAGTATTACTGCAATAACACTAAACCAAATCTATGTTCAATATTATCGTTTAAATTAGGGCCTAATTGTTGTGTAGCAAAGTCTGCTGTCAAATGAAAGTCCGCTTAGCGGCTGAAATAAGCGCTGCAGTGATAGCTTTATCAAAGGTTTCTTATAAGAGATCTGAAATAAATACATTTCTTTATTAAATTACAGTTGGACCAAGGTGGACTTAATCTACCGACTCGTGACAACTACCTCAACAAGACCGCTCATAAGAAAGTACTCGACGCCTATCTAGATTATATGACGAGGATCTGCGTACTGCTCGGCGCAAACAAATCTGAGGCCAGAATCCAAATGAGCCGGGTCATCCAATTCGAGACTGAGCTGGCTAATATAACCACCCCATCGGAAGATAGGCGAGACGAAGAAGGGCTATACAACCCATACACAGTGAAAGAGTGGCAGAAGGTTGCACCGTTTTTGAACTGGTCGATGTTCTTTAACGATGCCTTTAAACTGGTTAATAGAACTGTAAGTGTTTATTGTTACTTTGTTTTAGTGATACAAGTAGTTTTATTTATTTGCACATGCACCCAAATTATATAAGACTAATTTTAGTAAACTGCCTTTGTCGTATAGTAACTACTTCTCTAGAAATACGGAAGTTAATTTAAGGTGCGACATGTTATTAAATTTGATTTGAAGAATAGTTTTGTACACTTCTTTCTAGCTTTTGTTCTAATCTGCTGCTATACGATTGTCTACGTGTAGAGCTAGAATATCTACCTCTGGGAAAGCATGCTTCACCATCTACAGGTCACTGTCTTCAATACTATGGAAAATCTAAATCAAATTTTAAAATATTGCGGATAAAATAAATTGGTAGTTTGAATTCTTCTTTTCCTCTGTTAACATTTCCGCGTGATTTATAGCTTTATCCTCCTATGTATGTAACATTATAATTCTGATCGAAAGGTTGTTGAAAGGTGTTGATCTATTAACGTTGAAATCAATATATTTTCCCATCACTTAACAAGACTCTTGGTTGACATTAAGAACTATAATTGAATAGAGAATTAATAACATGTCCCATTACTTACTTAATCTTATGTTTCAGATATCAGATAACGAGAGATTAGTAGTCTACGCTCCAGACTATTTTAAGAATCTGACACGTGTGATCAGGAAGTATAGCAGGACCGAAGAAGACCAAAGGTTAGAACATTAATATTCACTTTGTATAGACCGGAAATTGGAATATCAGCGAATCCAAACGGCTTGAGAAGGGCCAGCATTGGGCTACTCTAACTTAAATCCTTACGATGTTTCCCCATTTTAAGTAAGCTCTTTGCAGACCAGGTTTGAGTCGGAAACCTCTGCCATGTAAATTCCAGTTCGACAATGTCGCCTGAAGTTGTATGCTTATCTAAATAATGATAGAAACTTTTATTCCTAAATATTACTAATCACAACTTTAATAGTTTGTTAAGAACTAAACAGTCTGCACTTTGCAAGGATCGACTATGATATAGCATTATTTTCAGGACTATAACCAGCTATATGATGTGGCAAGTGTCTCGTTCGTTGTCCACATACCTGTCTAAGTCATTCCGTGATGCTACCAAGATTTTGAGGAAGGCTCTGTTCGGTTCTGAAGGCACGGAGGAGTCCTGGAGGTACTGCGTCACAGATACCAACAATGCTGTGGGTGAGTTTGCCGAGTCTTTTAAATCCTTGACGAGCAAAAAGATCACCACAACCATAATAACAAATTAAAATGTACAATTCTTTAAAGACTATACAGTTTTCGGAGTATTTTCTCGGTTTTTCTTATTTTTTTTTATTTAGGTGCTAAGTGCTAACGTGGTCATGAATGACGAATTACGCTCGTAGAATTATTTAGCTGTAACATATTAATAGTGGGAACCGCCAGATGCATTTATGACGGCAGATATGGTGGCTGGTTCGAAAAACCACACCATCGTGCAAACACCAAATAACATAGTAATACATCCTGGTTCCACGATTCATTTCTGTGTTATGGTAGTTAAATGATAAATGGTATCTCCATCGATGGTCATATCGAAGTTTTAATTATAACAAGAAAGCAGTGCCCGGAATTGTGCTTAACGAAGTTCGCCTGATGCTCGATGTACATGAAATAAGAGTGGTTGTCCTGGAAATCAATTGACCCAGCACTTGATTACAATGATGATTATTTTTCTTCATATTAAAATAATGATGATTTCTGCCTCTTCCAGGATTCGCAGTGGGAGCTATGTTCGTTCGTGAGGTATTCCACGGAGAAGCTAAGACCCAAGGCGAGATAATGATAGATAACATACGCACCGCCTTCAAGGAGAACCTGAAGAACTTGGACTGGATGGACGCGGAGACTCGCAAGGCGGCCGAAACTAAAGCCGACGCTATCACTGATATGATAGGTGAATGGGGTTGTTATGTAGACACTTGTTCTTAAAGAACCATGTTTAGTTTAGTAGTCAGAATATTTACCACAAAACTAAGTTATGAAAATGTCTGCCACTGGCGAACCCTCGTTATTTCAAAGTTTCCACTATTAGTCTTGTTATTTAGATGAGTACAATTTTAGTGGCAATAACTTTTTAGAGCTTTCAATGTACAGTTAATACATCAAGTAATTTCTCTTCACGATTGATGTAGACACAATTCTTAAATATTTCGTCTTCTTATTCTTTTGGTTCTTCTCTTCGCTCTTTTTCTGTTTACGCTTAGTTTCTACGGCGAATATTTACGTATTATGTAGACGAACACAAAGAATGAAAAACTTCGCTGTGGTTCTTATCAGCAACTCGTAGAGTATACATTGATTGTAATAGAAAACGATTTACGGTTAAAAGTAAATAGAAGATTAACTGTACAAATGTAGAAATTTTGAGTTTGTGAACCCAACTCTTAATCTTGTAAAACTTGAATATTTTATTGAATACTCATATATCTGTATCACAGGTTTCCCCGACTACATTCTGGACAGGGAGGAACTGGACAAGCAGTATGAAGATCTAGAAGTAAAGCCGAACAAATACTTCCAAAACAACATTGCCTTTAATCTCTTCAGTTTACGGCATGACCTGAAGAAGTTGGACCAACCGGTCAACAGAACCAAATGGGGTAAGTGCAAACTTAAATGATTAGCCTTAATTAAAGATAGCAATTTTTTATAACTTAATATCTGCTTTGTTATTTGGGATACCTCTTCGGTGGATCTAATTTAGCAAGTTGTAACCAAGTTGATTATTAGGGTTTTTAGCAGTTATGAATCTCAGAAATTTATAAAGATTTCATTATGAAAATGTCCCTTAATTTTTTTTATATTTTGTTAACAAATTTTATCATTAATTTTTTTTATTATTATTATGAACAAAATCTTCATGATCTCCTTAATCGTAGGTATGACTCCGTCTACTGTAAACGCGTATTACACCCCTACAAAGAATCAAATCGTGTTTCCCGCTGGAATTCTACAACTACCATTCTACGATGGCGATAACCCTAAGAGCGTGAACTACGGCGCCATGGGTGTGGTCATGGGGCACGAATTGACTCACGCGTTCGATGACCAGGGGCGAGAGTATGATAGGTAAGTTTTCATGGCTGTAATTGGAACTCAGTTTTTCTTTAGATAACAAATCCGATACTGAATTCAATGATGTCGGTAATTTTGATGTCACTGATTTTGATTCTATTTTATATTATGTTCTAAATCGTAAAAGCTTTAAATAAACCGATAATACAGGACGAAAATAATTATTAAACTCAAACAATAACAATGTAGTTGGTATTAATGTTGAAACTTATACAGCTCATGTAACTGGTATAAATTCTGCTTCGAAACTCAAAACGAGAGTGAATTATACCCAGTTGATACTACTCTCTGTCAGTCGCGAAGTCGTCAATCCAACTTGTAGGTAGAATGGGTATGGTGTAATGGTGGGTTTATTTAAAATATAAAGTTCTAAACGTAATTTTGTATCCTTTAGGTTTGGAAATCTCAATCAGTGGTGGAACAACGCCACCATCGGTCGTTTCAAAAAACGCGCACAGTGTATTCAGAGACAGTACGCAAACTACACAATGGAAGGGCTGAATTTAAATGGAAAACAGACTCTTGGTATATATTCTTTTCTATTACTTTTATCAATTATATCTATAGGTGGTGGCACTGAGGTTACGTGGTCAATAAAATCAAAAATGGTGAAAGGTGCTTGTCAAAAATATTTTGGATCTAATAAGCAGTCTCATTGTAAAACACAACAATATTACTGTCATAGCAAATTGCCTGTTGCCTATTGATTAGAGTTATGAGGTTCAAAAATTTTAGTATCGTTCAAACTTTATTACTTATGAAGCCCCGATTTAGATTAGTAATTTCTATATCACAACATAAAGGAATGTCAGTCATGGTTGTAGATTTGATATAAACAAGTATTATTTGCGTGATTTAGAACACAAGTATTATTGTCGTAATTTATGTTTTATTGCTTTCAAAACATTTATTATCGTTAACACCATCGTCATCATCGTTAGAATTATAATTAGTCATCATTATAATCGTCGTCGTCTTTGCTATCATCGTTGCCACCATCATCATTATAATCGTTGTTGTCATTTTTGAGGCTACCTTTCTGATGCTGTCTCGGAATGAATGCAATGAAATGAAATCTGAATATTAATTCATGAATTAGGGTCCTCCTCGTTACTATCCAAGCAAGCAGTTTACAGAGGCAATTATAATTACTGAATTTAATAACATTTTATATTTACATTTCTAAAAAAAATATTACTTGATACAGGTGAAAATATAGCAGACAATGGCGGACTGAAGGCATCCTTCCACGCTTACTTGGATTACAGTAAAACTGCCAAAGTTAACTACACTCTGCCCGGCCTCAAGTACAACCATAGACAACTCTTCTTTATATCCTTCGCGCAGGTAAACCTACTACTTTATATTTTTAAAATTGTACCAAATTTGTCTAAAGATTTATATGAAATATATGTTTCCAGGTGTGGTGCTCGGCGATGACTAAAGAATCGACTAAAATTCAAATAGAAAAAGACGATCATACCGTCGCTAAGTACAGAGTTATCGGACCGATATCTAACTTGAGGGAATTCTCTGAAGAATTCGACTGCCCCGTTGACTCTAATATGAACCCCAAGCATAAATGCGAGGTATGGTAAATGAAAAACTAATAATTTCGTGCAAACATCGCTGACGAGCTTCGCCTGCGCTGCCAATATATACCACATTACTTACTTCATATAAGAACATTATAGACAATATGGACACTAATGAGATAAATGAATTTATTGATTATTCATATATATTCATCATATGAGGCAGAAAAAAAACTATGTAGATATATATCTATAGCTACATAACTTTTTTCTGCCCACTTTGCTGGCCGTAATATAAAATTAGACTTGAACTTTGTCTGAAATATTCCTTGAGAGAAACCGCAACCGCCAATGACTTTCTATAATAACCGTTACTATAGTAACCATATAAATAATACGAAATGAAAATGTTTATAAAAGTTAGAGATAAAATGAAGAGTGATCTATGAAATTCAAAAAATAAATAGCCAACCATCTACGAGTGGTTCTGCGTTGAATGCTTATTTTCCCAAGTCGATACATTCACTAGTTTTCACATGATTACCGAACAAACAAAATCTACCTAAATATATATATGTAGATTTTATTTATGTGTTATGTTATGTTATTTATGTACATGTGAAACAATTGATATAATTTTATATTCAACAGTTTCAGAGGCTCCGTGATTAAGCCATAGGAACCATGGTGCGTCTTAATTTGATAAAAGAGTCAATGTTGTTGAGTTTGGTTGGTGATAGGATTTTTTTTAGTCTGCTTTGCTAGTTACCACTCTTACATTAAAATTTGTCTCCAAAACACTATGTCAAACTTTTATTCTGTTCACATTAAAAATGTGTGAAATGTGTAATAGTATTACAACACATTATAAGAGACCTTTGTTCAGCTGTGGACATCCATTGGTTGAAATGATGACACATACTTGACACTTTAAAAGTATTTTATTTATTTCATTATTGTCCAGCGAGAGCAAAACAAGATCATTTTTTTTCTATCATATTTTATTTTAACTTAGTGTAAACTTAAAGGGTATTATTTGTACTGTTGTGAAATTTTTTTACATTCATTTTCCAAAAATAAATATTTAAACAAAAACTTCCTTTATATATAAAAAAAACCCGATACAAAAGTATATTTATATGATAGTTTTTTAATACTTTTGAAGCTATTGGGTTAAACCTTATAGTCTAATGATTTGGTTTTATTTTGAAAGGCTTTCTTTTTGTTACAAATATATTTTTACTCCATTTATGCAACTATAATCAAAATATGTATTAATCAACCTATGGAGAGGAATATTAACAATTATATTTTATTTTATAATGTAGAGTTATTTAAAGCACATACAATAAGACATTAAAGATCTGTTTCTATTATGAATCTATCATAATCTAACATGTTGTATTATCTATTATGAGTCTTTGATCAAAGGGTAATTATGTTTGTTATAATTATTCTGTTCACCTAAAATAAATAGCTAAAACACCAAAAGAGAAAGATTAATGTATTTTTTTTTATACAAATGTGTGCAATATATTATTTTTAAAGTACTTAATTTAAATTAATGTTACCATATACAAAAATGATACATTTCCTGATAGATACAAAGATGGAATGATAAGTTTAAGAATATATAGTTTATAATGCACATATAAAGTTAGTTCTATGTTAAATAATATTGAAACATATAACAATGTTATGCCAACTGACCATTGATAAGTTTATTTTATGGTTGTTTAACTTATTTAAATTGTTCTTGAAATAACATTAATAAGTTGTATACCCCCATGAAATAAGTTATCAGTTCTCAATTTGAGTTTTTTTATCACATAATTGAAAGAGAAAGAACTCTTAAATATAATTATAACTTAGTAAATGATTGTTGTATAGCGAGCTATATAGCTAGGTAGATGTTTGTGTGATATTGCTATATTAAATGTTTTATATAAATTATAATCATAGAAGTATTTTCATATTTTTAATGACAAAACATTTTATCAATAATGCATAATATTTAGCGTAATACGTTCACTAGGACATTTTTAACCTCATTAATAATAAGAGGATTTTTTATTCTTCTAATGTACCGTGAGCCAGTGAGCTTTAGCCGTTGTAAGAGCTGCCAAGTGCAAACTGATGAAGTATAGTAGCAGAAATAATTATTAAACATAAAATTATCTACGCTAATTACCTTTATTGAATCTCCTTTTCATATTTCTGCCTTAACGTATGTTTTAATATAAAATTTGCACGCTCTTGTGGCTTTCATGTTCACTTAATGGTAAAATTTATTTATCAGAAATCCTATAACCAATTTTGTATGCTACAATCATTAAACAACCAAATTAAATCATGAATAATATCAAATGTATGTTAGAAGTAATACGTTCCAAGAGCAGACAATAATTCTCTGTCTTGTCATATTTAAGAATGTCACATTTCACGTTCGTCATTGTAAACTTTTGATCCATATCGATTTTTACTAATCGGAACATAAAAAAATCGTTTTTATAATGTAAGAAGGCTTCCATTTGTAATTTCTATTTAAATTATTATTTATGATGTAATTTATATATATATATATATATATATATATATGTACAAATTATATCATAAATAAAATATATGTAATTTTACTGATGTAAGGACACAATATAATCATTACGAACTCTATTCAGTCCTTCGATACATTTTACATTATTTTTAAATTAGAAAAATAAATATAAAATAGAAATCTTTTCTTTTCTATAAACCGCCTAGAGGAGCAGGACGTTCACCTGATGGTAAGTGATACGCCAGCCTATAACAACGTGGCGCTAGTGGCGATGATATACGTTACACCACATTGCGCTCGTCGCCTGTGACATAAGATGTCGAGTCTCGTTACCCCAGTGATTATTAATTACAACGCCCTTAAAACCGGAACACAGTGTTTGAACATTACTGTTTGGCGACAGAAATAGGTACGACAGTGGTATCTACCTAGATGGTCTCCGGAAACATCTACTACCAGTACCAATCATTCCAATTACCTTTTAATTATTATTAATTTAGTCTTTGAGCGTCACAGCAGTGCCACGAGCTTAGCAAATTCTGTCAATATCCACGATCCTTTGAGACTTTAAACTTTAGCTTACGATTAAAGCTGGTCGAGCTCCCACGTGGACAAGCTACTCCTCTGCGACTTTTAAAGTATTAAAGTGCGATTCTTCGTACCACTTTGGCGGGCAAATATGGAGTTCAAAAGTTGGTGGTGACATATCATTTAGCTGTTTTTAATCCTACCAAATTTCAAGTCTCTAGGCCATTGTTTCAGAGATATTGTGATCAGCTTTCTTCTTCTTAAAGTGCCTATCCGACTAGCGATGGTTGGCGGTCAGTTCACCATGTTTCGCCCGGTCTCTTCCGAGGCGGAACAGTTAATATCTCCTTACTGATTATAAGAGTTCGTAATAATTATAAGGTGCTTATACATCGGCAATACAACGGTTCCATACGGACATTAATTTTTACTTTCATAAATGTTATAAAATCTCAATGTTACAATGAAACAGGTTTCAGCACCAAATTGTTAAAGCTTTCTTACTTGTTTCTCGCCTATTCATGTTCTGGTATTTTGGTATAGTAATGTTAGTATTAATTCAACCCTCGATGAACAACGGACTTCTAGAATTTGGAAAAGTGTTATAATTTAATGTTTTTATTTTTTATTGTATAGACTACCGCTTGACTACGATCCTACCTGATAGTATGCGGTAATGTAGTCTTTGGTGGTAAAGCGGACTAGTTTAGAAGTAGTCTATTCACTCTTCTTTTAAAGATCCCCACGTCGTACTATAAACATTAAAAATTTAGTCAAAAAGTTTTTATCGTCGTTCTATAGATTGGTAATTATAAATCTTTGTTGTATACAAATTATAGTTGCATGCCATCAATAATGAAACACACTCAGTATTAATTTTTCATATAATTAATAAAATAGTATGTAACGTATGTTCATATTGAAGTAGCTTACTAGTCATGCGTAGTACTCACAAAAGTATAAATATTTTTTTGTTTGTGTACATATGTATTTTATTTCCTCCCTCTTTTATACTTAGAATATGAGTACATATTTCAATTCAGATCTTTCTTTTTGGTTCTAAACATGTGTTTTGATCATAACATTATATCCGGTAGATGTTTAGAATGGTTTATGACTGATTTGTATTGTGTGATGTGATTCAAATTTTATGTAAGTAAAATTGTGTTTGAAAATATTTGTTGTTTTATTATAAATAGAGGTAGTACAGTAGTAGTAACATTAATTATGAAAAGGACATATTGTAGAAGAATTTTAATTTCAAGGTTTTAATTGACATCATCTCTACTGATGATGTCTGTCTCTGTTATTGTTTTAACCCTAGTGAGGGGTGAAACGTATTTACTATAACATATATAAATCACAAGTATTCGAAGATAACACATAACAGTTGTTCTTGCGATGTCGTTATATCTGTTAATATCATTTATAATTCACCACACTGAAGTTATTCAATCACTATTAACATTCAATAATATCAATATTCCATAACAGCCGGTCAAAAACCGTAACATAGCTTGAAATAACAGTTCAGGCAATAAAAAATTAAACAACTGTTCTTGTCTTTGTCTTTTGTGTAATATTGTCATGAGCTAAAACGAGACGCACTTAGTATTTATTTGAAATACACCAAAATTATAGTAGGTCGTTTCATTAAAAGAAATCATCTTTGAAAACCGAATTATTAATTAGATTGTCTTATCTGTTATTTGGTTGATTAATCTATCTCGCTCACACCTATTTGGACTGTTGTTGAAACGAGAAGCACCTAGTATTATAACCCGAGAAAAGGAAATTATAATCGTGAAAGAAGATAATTATCCTCGAAACAACTTGCCTTGAACCTTCTTTGCATGATTTTTTCTACATCGAGGTAATGTAATTCATGTTCAAAATTAAACGAGAAATGGTTAAATGAATCTTAGTGTACATTTATGGTATGAATTTAGCAAAAAAACAACAACAGCAACAGCAAGTCATTAGCTTAGTACTAAATAGAAATAAAAGAGGATATCATTGGATACGTTGTTACTCTTTATGATAATTCACAAACCAATTATTATTATTATTTAGACACAAGTTTACTCCACATTTACTACAAGAAATTGTAGAACATCCTTTACATTTAGGATGTTTGTACCGAAGTGACCCGCCCACTGTTGGCCAATGTTCAGCACCATCTTTTCTGATATCTTTTGAAGGTGGAGGAGCTGGAGAAGCCTTTTTTCTTTTTAATTCCAATTCATCCTCAAGGGTGCTAGCGCTTAGTTAGACAACCTCATTTTTGTTTACTGGTTCTCTTATTACAAAGAACAAAGGCTAATTCATTTTTTAATTGTAAGTAGATTTTTCTTATGGTGCTTTATTTCCATGGCAATTTTTCTATAAATTCCCCACGCATTTATTACTGCTAGATCCAGTAAGTGAAAAAAAAGTTTATAGAGTCTGCCATGTTCTGGGTGTCCTACGGGTTTAAGATCATTATTATTGAGATGTAACGATAACTTAATTTTTTCAAATTTATTCAATGGCATTGTTGAAGCAATTGATTCATATCCAAACATCAGGGACGTGCCCTAGTATGATCTAGTGCCGAAAAATTTCTGCACTGACAGGTATAAAAAGATGCCAAAGTACTAGTGTATGTCAGATTCAGTAAAATATGTAGATGAGCTGAGGTTATCTTGTATTATATATGTTTGTTTGTTCCACTAATCTATTGACAAAATGCTTTGCAATAAATTAAGTGAAACGCATCATTACCCAAGAAAGTAGTTTTGTTCATAACATATACCATTTTACTTTTTTTCCATATCAACTTTCTTTTATCAAAGGGATAACTGACCCAATAATTAAATTGCTGATCAATTACCTCCTCTTAAACAAGAGGAGAATGTCTCCAACTATCTTCTGATAGACAGCCGTCTTCCAGCTGAGTCAAATAAGCTTTGATTTCCTTCTCATCTAGGGGTTTCTAAAATAATATCAAATAATAAAAAAATAGTCAAAAGATTTTTTCCCATATACTAGGAGATAAGTAACTGCAGTGGTATAAAATTCTGTTATATATTATATTATTTTTTAAATTAAACGCAACCTTTTTCAGAAATTGCTATGAAAATAATAGAAACATGTTACAAACCTTTCTTCTACTCATTTTCTCTTCTCACTCACACCCATTGTATATACTGTTGCTAAAACTAGATGCACCTAGTGTTATACCCGAAAAGAAAATTTGTAAAAAAATAACAATTGTTATTTAATACTAGAAATTCGTACCTGTTATTATTGCATGACAGTAACAGTAATAAATTTAATAGCAAGCCAACATGATATGTACATTAAAATATAATGACAATATAATTATAATAAAATAGTTTTAGTACAAATCATACTTAAAGGCTTACTTATCTTGTTTACAGTACAATTAAATAATCCCTTAAAGTAATTTAAAAATAATTAAATAATAAATATACTTATACCATAAACCATAAACATTGCACAGATAAGGTTGTAATAGAGTAAAAGTGTTTTTTGATCTTGTTCTTGAAAATTTGAAACGAGTCGTTTTGTATGTCGATATTAACCAATATTATGGTATTGTTTCGATATTCTATTTATTGGAGCCATTTTGTTTTTTAGTTTTTTTTTTACAGTCATTCCCCTGCGTATGGCGGGTCAGGGCCTTTATTTCGATTCACTTATCATCTACATATTTTATTCTTTCCCTTCTTTCACTCTCATATCTTTTACTCAAAACTTATCTTTCTTCCTTTATAAATCCCCACCTCTTTTCTTTCACTCTCCATTCCATTTCCTCCATACATCTTGCAGAGTTGAGACAGGTGCCTCGTCGATTTCAGTTGGAACTGCTTCAGCTGAAACAAATCATGCCATTTTTCACGTTTCAATTTATTGGAGCCATTAATCCAGTGTTAGTTTAATAGAAATTAGTTTTAAAAAGATTATAGCTTTTGTTTCTTAAATTGGGCATAGGAATGACATAGGATACTTTGTTTACAAGTATTGTGGAGTTCAATTTACCGTTTATAATTTTTTTGTAATAAGCACAAATCCAAAAGTGTTCTTTGATCAGCTAACTTTGTTTGTTACCTTTGATTTATATAAAAATATTTTCTTCAACAATCAATTTTTTTTTTGGGACAGAGAGAACGTTAATTAGACAGGTATATGGGTTTGTGTAGCCAAAAGTTTGAGAAACCCAGTGATAGAGATAATTGTGGGTTTCTTTTTTACTAATTAAAACGCATTCGCCCTTAGTTTTATTGTATTATGACAGTTTACGAGGTCTACAAAATGAGGTAGCCTTCACCTGTACCATTATTATTTGTGTGAATATAGAACAAATAACGTTTTAAATGGTTTGTTAAAGAAAACAGCAAGTATAAATATGAGACATAGCGTTTTTATTCAATATTCAATAGTAATTTAGTTTTATTGATAGAATACTCAGCAATATTACAAATACAACGTGAAACAATCGTATAGAGCAACTTAACTGAACATTACACTTAATACATCGCAGCGAAGTCCGCAGACTGGCGTAAAGTTAACACCGATATCAAGCACATCGACTCTTAAAACATAAACTATATTTATAAATATACTAGCAATGGTATTAAATACATACTTAAATATGGGGAGCGATAGTTAAGGGTCACCAGCGCCTTCTTCCAATACGATTCATATTTTCTTATACCGTCTTCAGTCTCGAACCGGAAAATAACCGTTTCCAACACTTGTGCCTAGATCCAATCCAACTTCGACCACATCGTTGCCATTTAGATAAGAGTTAGATCCCCTTATACCACGAATAGTGGTGATTGAGCACAAAACATCTCTTAGATCCGTCTACGACCAACAATTTGGACGCCCAATTTAATTAAGCTTATAGGCTATAATGGCGATTCTTTATTATAAAAGTTCTATAAAGCATTTACGAAGAAATTTAAAAATGTGATCATTGAAAAACTTGCCAAACCTTTCATGTAAGAAAAAAATATATTTCACCGATCAGCAGATATTTTATAAAAAAGTTTTAATTGAAATAGAAATTTTGGCTTAAAATTTACCAAATGCCGCCGCGTGGAGCACAGGGTAGAAACTGCGTATGTGCATAATTTTAGAGACGGGCAAACTTACTAACTACCACTGATATATAAAATAGCAAGCAGTCTGTTTGTATTCATCTAAAAAACGTTGGCCGTAGCGTTCATGTCGCCTTAATCTATCCATTTTTAAGTCTACCTAGCTACTTATATGAGAAATTGTGCAAAACCTAAATCCGGCCCGTCATCCCCCTCCATCAGATTTCAATACAAATAAGCATGAAGAGATGTAATCCGAAAACAATTTCGTAATCTATGATTTCAATATCAAAATCTCTAAATTTATCTACTCACTCATTTGTTTTATCAAACACTCGTTCTACAGTGTTATAGACATTTTCAGTAAGCCCCCACTTTAAAACTATCAAGCTAAGCGTCTATCTAAAAGTTTAATAGGTCGAAGTGACATGGACAGCGTCGTATGAAAGACGACGGCACAGTAGAAAAACGAGTACCAAAACACCAGCCAATAATTGCGCGATGGCTTACTATCAAAGAAGCCAATGTTGCTAGTTAGCAATATGCGCCAACGTTTGTCAATCGTAGAACAATTTCAGAAGTGTTTAGTTTGTTGAAAAACGTTTCATATTACAATCATACAAATTAAATTAATCATCATCATCGTTTAAAATATTTTGTAGATTTTATAAAAGTCAACGTAGATCACATAAACGTTGAGATATAATTTTTGATGTAGATTCTGAAGAGAATTTGAAGAGAATTTTCCTTCGGAGTACTAATCTAACAGCAAGTCGTGCTATCGCTATGGCTTAAAGCTTTAAAAGTCGACTTCACGAACGGAAATGCGATAGAACAGATAACATTTGAAGATTTTAAAGTAAGAGATACGTTGGATGATGATTTTGAGGTAAAATTTACTTCTTTGCCATCTCGTCGAGACTTGAGAGAGGTGCTTTAGCAATCATTGTTAGGGATCTGAAATAAAAAAAAAATGTTTTAAAATCTAATTGAGATAAATAACTAATTGATTTAATTTAACGTGGAAATAAAGTGTTTTGATTATTATTTATATCTGACGTCATTTATATTATGTTGCGATACTAACATGTTAGCACCATACATTATCCGTGATGTTCCAGTTATAAACATAGAAACATTGAATTGTAAATAGCTTAAATCACGTATAAATTTTTCTTTTTCCTGTAAACAAAATATCAAAAACTATGTATTTTAATAAATAGTTTTAGTTTGTTGATTAGAAATTACATTTAGAGATTTAAATTATGTTCAAGTAGACAACCACCTTACTTTATCGTAGTATCCTTTTTTACCAAATCAAAGTAATCAAGCTTAAGAAAAAAAAATTCTCTGCTTCCAAAATTTCAAAGGTTTGAGTTAATGAATCTGCAGAAAAATTCTAACGCAACATTTTATAAATGTCTTTACTAACATAATATATAATAACGATTTCAACAAAATTTCCACGTTTTAGAAATCCACACAGGCCGTTTACATGCCGTTAAGAGAAAAATCAGCAATTTTCATAGTACAAAAGTAAATTCACTCAAAACCATTTAAAGACTATATATAATGTAATAAGAAGCGATATAATGTATACTATATATTTATATAATCGCAAAAAATAAGAAACAAAGCATTACTATGTAAATGTGTACCTATTTGTCGGTCTGGTCTTGAGAGTGACTTAGACAATAGCAGCTGCAATAACAACATTATACTTTTAGATGATATCAGTTTTTAAATATTAACATTCAAAAGAAATAACGAATTAAGAAGCGATAAAACAAATTGTTATGAAAGGATAAAAATATATCGTTAAGTTAAACAAATAGAAGCTGATCGTGATGATGTTCACATATAGATGTTACGATGTGATGAATTACCTTCTCTGCGCAGGTATTGGTGGGGAAGGTTGTGTAGTCGGTGGCAATGACGCGGGACAGCTTCCCGACAGAGTTGGTTGTGGGTCGTCGTCATCTTTTTTTTCTCCTGTAATTTTGATCTTCAGTCATGTTAAAGAATCAAATACGGATTCATCGACATCATCATCACCAGGCCTCCCAACGATCGATTCTGCGCTGCTCTGGTTCCGGTGCTATACCAACGTCCATCACTGTTAGAATGGCCTCCGGTACCACTGGTACTATGGGCTATTGTTTGTGGGGGTTAATATGGTTGTATTTGGTCCATCTCCCACCACGCTGGCTTAATGCGGATTGTTGGGAGCTAGAGTCTCGTTTATTGATTATCAGGGTGCACCACGAGGAGGTAACGTTGGCTTGAGTACAGCGAGTACGCGAGACCCCTTACACCCCAATACGGATTATGTATTCATATTAAAGATTTTTTATTGTACATAAATCTTGAGATCAAATTAAAATAATATTTAAAGTTAATAGAGTAGATGATGGACATGCTCGCTTAGTATAATACTATGCATATGCTGTTGGAAGAAAGGCTTAGAGAGATAATGGTATCTGATCAGGTAGATTCTAAAATTCTTCCCATTTTAACACCAATGATTTAGCAAAGTAATCAAATTGGAGTGCTTACTCTGTGTTGCAGAGAAAGCGGGTTAGTCTCTGTATTAAAGAAGCGGTAAATTTACTAAACGATCAGCTGATCGGTGGATTTTATTTCTTACGACAAAATAATTAATTCAGTTAATATTTCATTCGAAATTGTGTGGACACTACTGTTAAAATCAAAGAGGCGTCGATCACTACGTATTTTTGATTGATCATGACGCGGAGACCTCTAGGAAGTGAAGCCTCTCATCCATCCTTAATGAGATTATTTCTTACCTCTAACAATAGGTGTGTCTCCGATATAGAAGGTCGGTGCCGGCGCTTCGACGGCAGCCTCTCTCACTGAACTATCCCCACTTACAGCACTGAGGGTGTCAGTACTGTCGAACATTATCGTACGTTCCTTTGCTTTTGGGACACGGCCGTCGCCGTCCTATTATATTGAAAAATCATACAGACACCGAGTTTTATCACAAAGAAAATAAATCGGATAAGTAAAACAGTTGATCTGTTGCGAATTACTCTTTAAGAGAGGGAAAGTAAAGTAAAAAGTAAAATAACTACTTTAAGACAGTAATTGTAGTAATTATTGCTAGGATTTTAAACTCTATACGATCACATATTTTATTTTACAAAATGCGCTCAGTTACCTCTAATAAGTTAAAACGTCGTCCTAAAAACTTTGTCTAAAAGGTTATTGGTAGATAGAAATCGATATCAGTATCTTTTCTTAATAAAAGAAAATATGGTATATAAAAAGTATCAGATTTATAAATCATCCCAAAAGTTTAAATTAAATTATGGATAAAACTGATCATGTTAAATTTGCTTATACAATGGCGATTAGCCATAGAAAATAATTTAGGTCCTATCCACTAACACTAACCACTTTATCTGTATTAGTATCCGGTTCTTGTACTTCATATTCACGAGAATGTTGCTCGCTGGACCGATGCTCGAAACTCTCCAATTGCACAGCCGTGATAGGGTCAAGAGTATCCAGAGACGAGACCATGGTGTTCGATCCTGGAGGGCGTACCGCTGTTATCTTTGTGATTAGTATCAAGCTCGGTGGGGTAGCAATATGTAGATATGAAAAATAGAATTTGTATATAAACTTTTTGCAGATACATGTATCCACCATAACGATAAATAGTTTAAGTTATGATTCGTTAAAGTGTGTGTTAAAAAAAGTGCTATAAATATTCCACTAGACTTGAGTATAGAATATATTACACTAGATAATTCTGTGGACATGTTCTGTTACTATACAATAGTAATGTAATGTAAGTAAAAAGCAAGGATGGTAGCAAGCTCACAAGGTTTATCAAATAATGTACAAGCTGTGATCAATTAAAAATAATTTATTCTAATCCGTGATTTTACAGGTTCAAGTACCGATTCAGATAAAACTTAAGGTGATATTGATTAAGTCATTTTCAAAATGTTTAAGTAAGCTTTACTGATGAATCGTATTCAAACAGTTCATTATTGAAGTTTCTACGTCTATCAATTTTTAATAATGTTTTCTTTGATAAACAGTATCAACAACCAGAACAGAAGAAAAAGCAAAAACGTAAAATAATAATAAAATATTTTCCCAATAAAACTAATCAAATTACTAAAAAATTTTAAATAAACGTTTTCGAGTATTATGTTAGGTTATAAAAACATCTGGTCTAAAAAGTTCATGGTGCCTAAATATTCACTCGTGATTTCTTACCTCCAGAAGTGAGACTTCCTGTCATGGGTGTATCAACTTCGTAATTAAACGTAGCCCTTGTGGCGTTCGAGCTAGTTGCTTCCAAGCTGTCGGTACTGCCCAGCATTAAGTCTGCACGTGCTCCTCTAGAAATTTTTAACTATCTAATAGTAAAGAAATCACAAAGCTTGCACTTGGAAATGTAAAGGATAATAGAATTTAGAAGATAATTTACCTGTATATAATTATTAATAATTATAAAGTTAACTTGTTATTAAAGTGTCGAATATTGTTTGAGAAATGACCACATATATTTTAAAAACATACTACCTAAAAAATTCATTAACTGTATACTATTTTTGACAAAACGGTAATATACTTTTTATACAAACCTACTAAAACTCCCCGACGAACTCAATTCCTCATCTTGACAACTCCATGAACCGCTAGCAGGATCTGTAAAGTGTTTACCAGAAAACGAGGTAACGCTGTGAGCAACCGACCTCCCGGAGGAGGGCGACAGTTCACGTATAGCACTTCCTTCGCGGGAGAAATCCAAATCTTCTGGTTTATCTGAAGATGTTACGATTGTTTGTTGTGTTACCGTAACGAGTTCGCCATCGGAATGTCTCTCCATAACAGTCATCAAACTATCCATTTCAGAAGGTTGAGAGGCCAATGACGAAGACATTTCTGATCCTAAAGACATGCAGCTATCATCGTATTGCGTTGGTCTTGTAGGTATATCAACAGCACCATCGCTATCCGTACTAGATACTGTTTCGGATACTTTCTTTCCATCGACAAATCTCTGTTGTATAACTGTTGTTGTTCTCACTACTTCAATGACACCACCACTTCCCGAAAATGTTTTAGAAATAGCTTGAAGTTGTTGTTGTTGACGTTTCGCTTTTTCCTCTTGATCTAAAATTTTCATCATCTCTTCGCAATCTCCAGGTATAGATTCCGCTGAACCATCACTGGGAGGTGCAGCACAAGCAAAGGCAGAAGTTTTCTTACATTCTTCATCCGCCTCTGTTTTTACATCTGTAGTATCCGGCTCTGGTTCTGGCACAAAAAATGCGCCACGGTCATCATATTTCTTTACTGTAACAATTTTTGGAGTTATTTGTTCCTGAATTCTTTGCTCTAATGCCATTTGTTGGTCTATTAGTTTTCTGATTGCAGCTGAATCGGATAAAAGACGCTGGGAAGGACTACCATAACTACCTATTTTTTGTGACGGACTCCCACCTTTTTGTGACGGACTTCCAGATTTTTGGCCTGGGCTTCCGCCTTTTAATGGGGGACTGCTATCTGAACTACTGCTATAAGAACGTTTTTCTTGTTCCAAAAAGCTGCCAGTGGCGACTTTTGGATCAGCATGTAATAATGCTTCTTTTTGTTTAGCCAAAATTTCAGCTTTTAATGCTTCTAAACAAGCCGATTCTAATCCCTCAAACTCTTTAAGACTAGAAACAGAAATATCATCGCCTTGGCTTCTGCTAAGAATATATCTTCGTGGCAAAGAACCATTTAAAGAATCTTGAGATGAAGAAGAATGTTGTTGATATTGTTCCATAAGAGCTTTTTCAAGATTTTCAAATTCTTGTAATGAACTGATTGATATGTCATCGTTTTCCCCACGCACTCTAAACCGTATTCGAGACGCAATCTCTGACTCTGACAAACTTCCATAGGAGTTTCTAAAACTACCGTAACTCCCTATTGACTCTTTTTGTGAACTCAAACTACCTATCCTACTGGCATCAAAATCAGTCATTTCTTCCTCTTTAATATCTTCCAGTGGTATCCTTTCGTAATCATACCTTGGGTCTCCTTCGAATTGCATTTGTATCCATCGTTTTCCAGCTTCTATTTCAGCCAACTCTTGAGCTTGTTGTTTTTTTTGCTCTATCTCATATTGTAGCAACTCTTCATCAGATAATGACCCAGATGCACTACTACTATCTTGTTTTTTTGAAGTTTGGGATAAATACTCTTCAACTTCAACATCGTGTCTTTTAACATATTTTCTAGTTACTATTTTGACACTTTTCCCCTCAGGATCAGTTTCTTGTGCTTCTTTCGCAACTTCTTCTATTACTACAAAGTCATCCATTTCGCTTGGTTTATCAACCATTTCGAACTCATCACTAGTTGGTGATTCTTGTTCTTTTTCATAAGTTCGCAAAGTTTTCTCTTCAGTTGAAACGACTAGCTCTGAACGACTACTTTCAGTTGCCAAATCAGATTTTAATTCAGGTATTTCAGAGATATCATAAATGTCATCTAAAACATACTCTCGTCCATTTTCTGTCGATAGAGAACTTTGACTTGGAATAGACAAAGGTGTATGAGGTGTAGATAAGTGTTCGTGAGTTTTTAAGCTTGAAGTGGATCCTTGTTTACTTTCTAGGTGACTTTCAGATATCATTTCACTCGATTTTTCCTCTTTTGTTTTAGGTACCGACGAATCACTTTTTGATTTTAATATTTCTTCATATTGCTTTGTGCCAATTGGTATTATTTCAGATTCCACATCGACTAATCCTCTTTGACTTGGTGGTCTTTCTACAATTGGAAAAGGTATTGCGCTAATATCAGAGACAGTTTTTTTGATGCATGCTTCAGTTACTTCGCGTTTTTCTTTGGGTAAGCTTTCTTCTGTGTGAGTTATGTTTTTGTGTATAATTTCTTCGTCTGCACTATGTTCCACTTGTGTTGTAATAAAACCGAATTCTTTAATATCTTCATATTGTGATGAACCAACTGGTATGATTTGGTTATCAACATCGATTAACTCTCGTTGAGGTTTATCAATTTTTGTCACAGCAAAAGGCACAGCTTCTGACTTCGGGCCTGTTTCCTTGGGTATTATGAGATCTTCAATTACAATTTCTTTGTCAATTTCGGGTTGTGACTGTAATGAAGATGCATCTAGTTTAGATATTGAAGAAGATAATATTTCGTCAGTTTTAAGTTGACTAGAAATTGTAGTATCAGAGCCTTCTTTATCTTTAAATGAGTCATCGTCGAATTCAATACTTGCAGAAGTTCCTTCTAAAGGAAAATGTTCTGGAATCATTTCTTTAGGCTGAAATCTCATCTCATGTGATCTTTTCATTTTTCCAAGTGGTTCAACGTCATCAAGCTTATTTTCTTCATCGCATGATATGTCGTCATCACTTACTTCTTTCGATCTAGAAACTTGTTCTTTCTCTGCTTCATGAAGAAATTGCTCAACGTAAGTACTGCTCTCCATCAGTTCTTCTTTAAGTTCATTAGCTGATGGTACTAGAGTCTCAGAAGCATCAGAGATGTCAATGCTAGCTACATGACTAGAGCCATCTGAATCTAAACTTTTCATGCTGTCTCTTGAAGCAAGCGAACTTCCGGCTGTGAAATAATCTTTTGAAGTCCTTAATGAATGAGAAGAAATATCGTGACTTGTAAGTGCTGTGTCGAACTCAGTTCCACTTTGAGCTGTTAACATAACTTCAATATCTGAAGACAAAGGCCTACTTTCCGAATGTTCAAAACTTTGGTAATGACTTTCACCAGAGCTAGACCAACCTTCAAGTTCAGATGCTGAGCGTCTTTCAACAACACCTAATTTACTCGCAATTTGTTTGTGAACCCGTAGTTTTACTTCAGGACTGCCTTTAGATGATCCGTCACGGTCTGAGAAACAAACTTCATTTTCTGTTTCTAGGATTGAATGTGGCCCACTGTCTGATTTATTTGATAAATCACCAGTATCTAAAGGGGGACTTGGTTCTCTAATCTGAACAGTATCTTTTTCTTCTTCGGAGGTTGTGACTTCTTCTTGTGAGTTCAATTTTTGAGATATAATATCTGATTGTTGACTGTCTAATAATTTATCGTCAATATCAAAGGCCGTTGCTAGTTTATTTATGTGATCATCTGCATGATGGGGTTCCTCAGTAATAATTTCAGGCCTTTCGGGGCTTATAAGTATTTTGAATTGAAATTCGGAGGGCGATTGTTTATATTTGCTACTTCCATCACTTTTCTCGCTTAAAATTTCTACTTGTGCTGCTTCAAGAGACTGCTTAACTTCATCAATGGTTTTTTCTAAAACTGATAAGTCAGCTAGTGGTTGAGCAGACATTAAAGTATCAAAATCAACTTTTTCTGTATCAAGTTTCATGCCATGAAACTCGGCAGAAGAGAGATCAGTATCATATCCACTACTACAAATATCTTCAAGACTTTTTTCTTTTACCAATTTGACTTCGTCTTTCTTATGATCAGTACCTGTTGCAGTTAAAAACGCAGAATCACCTTCTGTAGAAAACTCGGAAGGTTGTAATGTTTCTGCGCTAACAGTGGAATCCATCGATTTCTGTAATATTTCGCCTTCATGTGACTCGAGAGACTTAATCATATATTCAGTGTCTACGCTTTCACTGGATTTAACCATTAAATCTTTAGAGGTAGCTGCCGATTCTTCCCATTCATTCCTTTCTGTTTCAATAATATTTGGTGATAAATCCATCTTTACAGATTTGATTGATAATTCACTCTCAATTTCTGCTTCAGTCGACTTGATTTCAATTGTAGTGTAACTCTTAGGTCTATCAATAGAACTTGATTCATCACTTATTTGCTTCACTTTAATAGAATGTGGCTCAATTTCACCCATAACGAATGAGTCTACTTTGTGTAATGATACTTCTAATATTTGATCCTGTATTTGGCTTTGTTGTAATTTTACAGGAGATTTACACGGTTTATCTTTTTTGGGCGTTTCACTAGTTTTATCATCGTGTGGTAAGTCAGGTACTATTTCTGACTCTGAATGAGTGTCTTGACTTCCTGTTCGACTAAATGAACTTTTGACAGGTGAAGTAGATACTTTAATTTCTTTTATAAAGTCTACTTCGTACACTTCGTCATTTTTCTTAAACGATTTTGTTTTACTTTTAGGACTTGCTTCAGACGGATCTTTTCTTTCAGCTGAATCAGTCTTAAAACTAGGTGCATGAGAGGCGTCAGAGCTAAGATCATCATGCTCTTTACTTTCGATTACTGATTCTTCTTTGTGATGTTCAACTTTTGTACTCACTATCTTTCCTTTTTCTGAAATCTCCGTAGTGGAAACAACTTCATCTTTTTCTACTATTTTTAACGATGAATCAACAAATGCTGCCTTTGGCTTATCATCAGTTTCCTTCATATCTTCTAATTCGCCAGGTTCGGTGAAATACTCTTTACCCCATTGATCATGTGACATTTCTCGTTCGGAAATTTTTACTTCTTGTTGTTTCTTCACAGTTTCATCTCTAATAGAAGTCATCTTCTCTTCTGATTTTGTTTGTCGTCCTGTGTACAGACCTTGTTCTGTAAATTCTCTTTCTACCTTTATAACATCAGCATCGTCCGTGCTTTTAATTACAGTTTTTGTTTCTATGTCCGATCTTTTGGCAGAGGCTTCATGTGCCTTTTCCAATTTTTTTTCCGATGTTTCAGTTTGATCACCGTCCTTTCTTACAATAGATTTTTCCTTTAATTCGTGCTCTTGACCTCGCAATTCATGTGTTTTTTCAGTTTTTATTACTAGTGAATCATCATCGGAAGAAGATACATGTTTAGTTTCCGAATAAAATTCCTGTCCTGATATTTTTCGTGTTTCAGTTTCTTTATGAGTTAATATAGTGCTAAATTCTTTTTGCACTGAACCAAGCTTAGCGACCATATCTGACATAACAGCTTTCGGGTCAATATTTTGAAATTTAAGTTCCTTATCTTTAACAGTTTTATGAATGGATGAAGAAGAAGTCGATGTTTCAATAATTGATTGTGAATAAAAATTGTCACTTGGCATTGTTTTCTGCATATCTTCCATTTTTACAGCAAGTTGTTCCTTCTTTATCTGGTCTATGACATTCATACTTTTTTCGATAGTACGATCAACAAGCTCAATTGCTCCGCTGGTAATGGTAGGTTGGTCAACATTCACAAATGATAGGTTGTCTGCTAAGTGCTTAACTGGAGATTTAGGTCTGGCGGCTTCACTTAGTACTTTCGATGCCTCGGTTAATATTTCTGAAATATAAATCTAAATTCTAAAAACTGTTATACAATTACAATTATATACATCAAATATACCTAGTCCTGCCATAAGTTCTGTTACAAATGAAAATGCATTTTTTTTATAAAAAAAACAAAGTATTATTAAAATTTACATACTAGTGTCAGCAAAAAATAAATAAAAAAATAGTTTATTCAAAACGGCCATCTTTGGCTTTTATACAGGCTTTTAATTTGTTTGGCCACGAATCTATGGATTAACGCACTGTCTCCAAGGGAAATTTCGCCACTGCTTGCTCCAAAGATTTTTTAAGAGATTTAATATCGCCTTGTCGTTTAGGGCAAGCCATGTCCTTTAAAACAGACCATAATTTGAAGTCTAAAGAGTTGAGCTGGGGGGGGGGGGCAGAGACAGTCTTCAGCTTTAAAATTCGTCAAGTCCGGAAGTAGTTCGTGCCTTGTGGCTAGGTACAGAATCCTGCTGGAAAATCCACGACATATTTTTGAAAAGTGTATTGCTGAGAGGTTGTACTACATGATCTAAGACTGTATCTTGATATACTTTGGCTGAAGTTTTCACTCCTTATTCACAAAAATGTAGTTTTGTGACTCCTTAATAAGACAAGCCCCACCAAACCATCATTGACGCAGGATGATGAACACATTGTGCCTTTCCGACCACTTGAGCAGCTTCTTTAGAACTGTGAGCGTACACTTTATCATTTTGTTAATAGTAATGTTCTTCAATCGTGAAATTTTTCCATCGGTAAGGAGGATATTTCTGTGCCTCTTACATGCGTCGCGCAACATAAGGCGATCGATCCACTCTCTTTAATAGTAAAGATTAAATTAGGGCATGTCCTGTATGTCAACGATAATCACCGAGGTTCAGGTCTTGTTTTATAATACGCGACAAAGTCATAGCGGGAATCTTCATTTCTTGTGACAAGATTTTTGCTTCCTAATGGGGTTTTGACGAATTCTGGGTTTAACAGCATTTGTAGTTCTAACAGCCACGATATTTTCTGGTCTTCGACAGAGGAAGTATTGTTGTATCTGTTGATAGTACGACATACGAACATATGGCTGCTGCCAAGCTTTTGAAGTTTATGGAATATGACCGACGGCTCCATACCCACTTTGTGCAAGGCGATCACTGCAATGCTGATTTCTTTAACACCCCTTTCCATATTGTAAATTGATAATGAACACGAAAAAATATGTAAAATGGCGCAAAATAGAAATAAGTTTTTAAATTAATATGTGTCCCAAATATAAAATAATTAAAACGTTAAAATAAAAGAAAAGTTTTCATATAACAGTATTTATGGCTAGACTATGTAGTTATAATGTATACACAAATAAATAAATTGTTAAAATTTTAATAAAAATTATACTTAAGTAAACGCAAATTTTAGTTTTTTTTTGTGATTGACTATTATAAGCGTTATTTATTACAAATTTATATATATGGATATCGTATAAATGATATAGATACAATGAGATAAAGTGGTTTAAGCTTACGTATAACAAAATGATGAAATGAAGAAGTATGTAGAATCAAAGCGAAACATTACCCAAAAGTGAATAACAAGAAAACTTTTAAATGAAAAACAGCGCAGTGAATTATGTTAATCTTGTAAAAAAGTTGAAAGCAACAATAAGAAGATGATGCATTGTTTCTGCTGTAGGTTCACTTACCTAAAGCAACGAAAAGGCTCCGCAAGAAACAAAGTAAAGTTTACTGTGCTGATATATTTTGGCAAATCGTTCGTGAATTTGCAAAAAATGTCTAGGTTCTCAATTCAAATAAACGAATATTTAGCATTATTGGGCAGTAATTTTTTAATTATGTTATTATGAGTATATATATTCTTTTTACTACGTGTATGCGATGGAACATGCTAAAATTTGGCACAAAAGAAACACTGTGGCAAATGAGGTTTTTTCTTAATATGTATGAAAAAACAAAGAGTAAAGTTTCGCTATGACTCTACTTGCCACTACTTTATTGAATTAAGCTTAAAATTTGTATTTTCCGGTAGAATGTTAAAAGTTACAAATTCATGTGTATTCTCTTTTAAAGGTATAAATAATATAACAAATACAGGAAATACCCAATAATATGCTAATATTATATAATTAAATATATTGATAAAAGTATCATAGTTTTAAGTTAAAAAGGTACTGGTAACCTTTATTTTAAAGAGATTTATGATACTGACCACTTTGATGTGCTTCTGTTTCACTCAGTAAACTATCTCCCGCAGAAGAAGCTCGAGGAGACTGTCTATTCGCGTCCAATAATGAAGTTTCGGAACCTGTTTATACGAAATCGTAGGTATAAATAATACAGAAACACATACTTTAATTTTCTTATTTATACCCTTATTTTTTGTGACCGATTAATTGTTCATATCAATTTATATCTTACGAGACTCAAGCCTTTAGCGTGCTTATTAATGTATGGATTCTAAAAATATTATTGCGTTAAATTTTACGATGTGAATAGAAATAATTAAAAACCTTTTAGATGCATCCCGAGTTGCTTATCGCCAGCGCTATCATCCGTTTTAGTTTTATCTTTCAAAATTAAATCGACTGGAGACGGTGGTGGGGTTTTGGAGAATTTTGATACAAGTTCTGAAAATTTATTAATACATAGAATTAAACTAAATTAAACTAGCTTTTTCAACAAACATAGCATCACAAATCTCTCTAGAAGGTAGTAAAATGCTGAAAATTTTGTATTATTTTGTCAATAATAACACACATCGTAGTCTTGAGGCTATTAATGCTTTTGCCAGTTATTATCGTTAATATTATTGAAATCGCAAATGTAAAACTAGTAAAATTAGCTATTTAGGCTCAAGAGTGAAGAAGAAGAGAGAAAACAGTTGTAGAGACCTTAGAAACACATCTAGTCTTCTCTGATCTGATCTTTTTTAAAAAGCAATAACGAGTGTGTTTTACATTAAACATTGTGGTTTACCTACCGTGTGTTACATGACTGGAATCTATTCTTATCAGGGCTCCTTGGGAAGATATGTCTTCCAAAAGATTAGAACATCGTCGATTCAGTTCTTTCATCTCAAAACCATCCTCATCTTTTTTGATGGATTCTTCATCGAGATATTTTGTATCACCGTCTTGAATAATTACACTATCTCCTAAGTCCTTGGCAAGTTTTGTAATTGTATCCGTCTTTATAATTATTTCTTTGTCACTCTGTACTTTAGTTTTAATATGTTGGTTATCGTCTCCGTCAACGTGTTCAAGATCAGTTTTTGGTATGACATCTACGGGTTTTGTAATATCCAAAGGTTCTTGTTCACTCAACAACTTACTTTCTGTTAATACTGAAGTACTTTGAGAAGAACTAGTTGAAATTTTAATTATTTTTGAAACTGATCTTTCTTCCTCTAAGAATTCTTTACTCATTGTGATTGCTTCTGATGCATCTGATGCCAGAGTTTTAGAAACATCAAACGAGGAATGGTCTTCAGAAAATGTCTTTTCATCGATGGATTTGGAAGATTCTTTAACACTTTCGATAGACGCTTTAGAAAAATCTTTTGTTAAGTCTGCTGTAGAATCTTTAGATAGTTCGTTTGTAGCAAAATCTCTTGATGTATCTTTACTGTCGATAGATGATTTCGAGTAATCTTTTGTTAAGTCTATTGATTTTTTTGATAAATCAGGTGTATATACTCTTTCATCTATATGTTCGTCTTCCTTAGCTTCTAAAGAAGTTTTAGATGAATCTTTAATGAGATCTGTACCGCTGATTTTAGAGAAGTCAGCTGATGTCGCATCTTCCACCACAGATTTTTGATCTTCATCGGATGACTTAGTTAGAGTTGATACGACTGTAGTCACTGACGATTCAGTTGTCGATTTGGATACAATTTCAGATCGCAAGACACTATCAACAAACTGTGTTTTCTTAAAAACTTTTCCTAATAATTTATCATCTTCGACAAAATGCATAGTACTGCTACTAGATGTACTGGTCTCTGGAATCGCGACTTTAGTTTCGTCTTTAACTGAATCTATTGAATCAGATATTTGTTCTATGCATTTATCTTCATCAGCAAAATATTCAGTCTGAAAAAAAATTTGTATATGCACTAGTCGTCTCAGTATTTTAAAATAGACAAATAATTAATACATCATGCCTTTTAAGTACCTCTTTCTCTGGAATGTCATCAGCATCATCCAGTGAATCAGTTCTGAGTTTCTTTGCATCATAACTAGAGGACGGTACTTTACCATCAGCGTCATAAACGGGTTCAATAATTTCTAAAACTTTTGCTTTATCCATATCTAGAACAAAGTAAATTTTTATACTTTTTGACAATGAATGAGACTTTCTATTTAGTATTTACCGTAACAAATTACCTGACTCGGAATCAGTGTAGATCTGTTCTTCAACTTCTTCTGGAGAACTTTGAACAGAAAAAGTTCTAGTTTGTTTCTTTTTTGGCATAATTGCGATTTCTCCGCTGTCTCTAGATAGAGATTTCATTAAATTTGGACGATCTTTGACCACCTTTTTCATTTCTTCCGATAAATCTTTCGTTGTTGTTTCGTCTGTAGTCACTTTCTCTTGAGCAGATTCTAGATAACCCTCCACTGTTGTTACTGCTTCTTCTATAATAGAATCTACAGAAACTTTTCCACCAAAATCTTGCGACTCAGACTTTACGACATCGTGAACTTCCAATTCAGGTTCTTCAGCAGAAAGATCTACATCTTCAGAGGCTTGTTTAATGATAATTTCTATATTATCTGCCATTTGTTTCATAGCAGAGTCCGATTTTTTAATCCCAGGTGTGACGTAATCTTCTTTCAGAATTTCATTACTGCTGCTATATGGCTTCGGTAATTCGTCTTCCATTTCAACTTCAGACTCTGCTATTCGTTCAAGTGAAAGTGCTGGACTAATACACGAATGTCTTCTTTCCTCCTTTTGTGGAACTTTTGCATCATAAGACCGTTTCTCCGTTTCTATTACTTCTTTAGTAATTATCTTGACATCTTTTTCAATAAGTGAACTTTTAGCTGAAGCAACAACTGAACTCTTTTGCAATATATCTTCGATTACAGGTTTGACTTGACCTTTTGTTATTTCTATTTCTTCATCGAAACTTACAGAATCGGTCGAGGCATCTTTTTCTTCTTTAGTATCTTTGCTTTCACACAAAATTTCAAATTTTCCGAGTGTATCAGTTCTTATTTTACTTACATCAAACTTGGATTCACTTACAGATGGTTTGACTTCTGTGTATTCAGAGGGTAAATTCTCATTTGTGGAATCATAAGTCACATCCGACATCGGGACTTCTTTAAATGATTGTTTTATAATTTTAGTACTTGTAACTTCTTTCGCGGGATCAACCACTTTGACAACACTTGTAAAAGAAGAAACTTGTTTACTCTCATGGATTACTTTTTCTTCACGCTCTTTGATTAGAAAATCTTGAGCAATTGTTTTATCCGTCACTATTCTGAAGAAAAAAAAATTATTTATTGTAAAATAAGTATTAATTATTGTCGTTCTATATAAACGAAACTTTACCTTGTTTCTAAAATGTGTGGTAATTTATGAACGTATTCAGTATGATCTTCAGGAAATCCTTCAACATCATCAAGAGAGTCTCCGTGAGTCAGTTTTGGTTGTTTAGCCGTTTCACACAATTTGACTGAAATGTATGATAAATTAAATATTTAAACAATAGTTTGTCTTGTTTCACCTTTTACTTACCTAACTGTTCTTTGTTGTCAATTTCTTTAATATCTATTTTTCCTTTCGCTACATTCACATGAGTTCCCTGTGTTGCAATATCATCTTCTGATTCTTCAAATGTATAATCTCTAGATTCTGTTAAGCTGTGTGCATCAGATAATCTTTTCTCTTCTAAGCGTAGTTCACTAACAGAACCAGATCCAGCCGATGTTACTGATTGTCGCTTTTCATCTATTATAACAAAAAAGTTTATAGAAAAACTACTCTTAATATGATATCATGTTAGGCAAGGTTGCAAAGATAAGTTCGTTGAGTGTATGTCATAGAATGTAACCATGACTTATTAGTTTTTACTCAGATAAAGCCCTAAAGCCATTTCAACACTGGAAAGACATTTGCTTTTATCTAAACAGGCCAACGCCGTTATTTTGAGGTTAGAGTGCCTTAACGGGTTAATATGAAATTATTGTTAGGATGAATGAGGTAAAACACAACTTTTGTATTTATTCGACGAGTTCGTTTTTGTTTGACCTTGTCTCTCCTACCATTTCAGAAGTAAATGAGCCGGCCTTAGATGATCTTTTCGATGTTCTGCCCGTAACTCCCATTTTAAATAATTTCCACTAACGACACAATCGAACTATCCTTGGTAAACATTCCCCATTCAATAGAATAAGTAATACATAATTTTATTAGCTGCAAAGGTTCAAGTGTACACGTGTTTAATGATAAGTTTATAAAATTTTAAGTTGTCCTAGATCTCTCAAAACAATTGAATTATTTTTTTCTTTTATGTTATTACGGTTATTTTAAATGTTTTTTTAAGTTGTTTTTAATTTTTGATGTTTATTTAATTTTTCTCATTTTCATTTTTGTTCTCTTATATATTATAATATGTCTGTTATTATGCTTTAATGTTGTGTGTATTTGTTATACATATAAGTAGTAATTAGCTATAAGATATGTTTTTTGTTATCAATGTTGTATACTGTAAATACAACTTATAAATAAACTCATAACCAAGATGCAGTATTTAATTTTGTGTGAATTTAATATAATTAATATAATGATAATAATTAAAAAAATTGGTATATTGTTATATTTAGCTATGCTAAAACAACTATTTTTACTCACCTTTTCCTATAATCTCTTCATTGATTTGAACACCAATTTTTTCTGATCTTTTTGGTAATTCTTTGTCATAGTCATGTTCTAATAACTTTTCACCTTCCTTTAAAGCTTCTTCTTCAGAGGACGTTTTTTTATCAGTAACAGCATCTTCAGATGTAATTCTGTCCGAAATGCCTTCAGATGATTTTCTTTCAGACACTTCCACGTCTCTACTACTTTCAGATGATATTTTTTCTGAAGCTTCGTCTTTTTCGAATGACTTGTCCATATCTTCAGCTTCCGTCACAAATATTTGGAACTCTTGTTTTGGCTTAGGCAATTCGACATCTAATTGTATGTCACTGAATTTGGTTATTGAAATAGACTCGGTTCTGGAGTGACGTTTAGGTATTACCTTTTTAAATAAAACGTCGGTTTCTTCAACTTTGTCTGAATCAGAATCCTGTCTTTCTGTATCAAGAGCTTTTGGATCAATTTTTATGGAAGTAAATCCAATACTTTCTTCAAACTTTTCATCTCCAAATCCACTTCCCGAATCCGCAGTTTCTTCGTACTCTGCCCGTTCATCAATGTCAGAAGTTGAAATTTTGGCTTTAAAGTCGGATTGATCTGACTTCAAAGACTCTGCTTCGGAATGCCTCCTTGAATCTGTATGTTCCGAATCTTCTAAAGAGTCCGAATAAATCCGTTTAGAAAAGAAACACTCTTGTACGGAATCATCTTCTGGAACAGTTTCAATAAATTGTCTCGCTTTTGAACTTATCACCGGCGATTCTTTAAGTAGTACCTAGAATAAAATTAAACATTTTTGAAACCAAATTTTCTTAAAAATTAAGTTGATCAAAAGTTAGCTCGAAACCCAATTTTGCATACCTTATCTTTTTCATTAATCGTGGAAGACGAGCTTTCTAACTGTGTACTAAATTCTTTTTCTGATTTTAAAAATTCTAGTGTCTTTTCTTTGTTTAAAGAGTCAGAAATTTTAGTAAAATCCAGAATATCCTTGTCTTCTGCTTTTGGCGACGAGTCCTTTATTTCTCTGTCTAAAACTGGTCGATGTGCAGGACTTGTACCAATTTGATCTTCTAAATCCGAAAACTGGGACGCTTCATCAAGAGAATCACTTCGATGTTTTGAATATACCTACAAATTTAATATTACTGTGTGACAAAACCAAGTGTAAAAAATTATTAAAAGAAAATTTATGTTTATACCATGATTCTATTGACACCAATAAGGAAAAAAATACCTTAGACTCTGTTTGTGATATAAAACTAACGTCTTTTTCAGTACTTTGTTGCAAATCCACTAAAGAATCAGCTTTATCTATTCCAGATTGTATTGGAGAATCTTGAGAAATCTTATGGCCTATTAAATCGTGAATTTCTGATCCCATTGAGTCTGTTTTAGTATGTTTGCTTATATCAGATTTGGTGCTTGTTAAAGAATGTTGTGTTTCGACCTTAAAAAATTACGATAGTGAAAATAAATTTAATAAAACGCTAATATAAAACATCGTTCACCGCTAATGAGACGCAAATTAAAATTTTATTGTAGTTGTTGTAATTGTATTGTTGTAGGTATGCGACAGTCAAGTTTAGCATAATTCCTAAATTTGATTATCACGCCTTTTTCCGGTAGGGGTAGGCAGAGGTGAATAAACACCCACATTTCGCCAGATGTGGTCAGGTTAGGTCCCATGTAACGTCTGGACGGCGGGTACGCTTCTCGCGGCCGATGCGCCTTGGCATCTACAGGCGCAGTCGCTCGCGGAAGTGTACCTCTTCCTGCGGGATGCCGGAGAGCGTCGGCCGGACCCGGCCACGGTCCGCCGGATCAGGCGCGTTGCCCATGACGCCCTGATCCGGCGGTGGGAGACGGAGTTAGGTAACCCTGCCGCCGGCCGGGACACGGTGGAGGCCATCAGGCCCCACCTGTCCCGGTGGATGAGCCGGCGGTACGGGGCCTTGACGTTCCACCTGGTGCAGGTGCTGACAGGCCATGGATGTTTCGGCAAGTACCTGCACCAGGTGGCTCGTAGAGAGATGACACAAGAATGCGTCGAGTGTGGTGCGCCGATTGACACGGCGCACCACACTCTGGCGGAGTGCCCGGCATGGGGGCCGCAGCGCCACGCCCTCGTCGCGCAAGTCGGCAGTGACCTCTCGCTGCCGACTGTAATCGATCATATGTTGAGCAGCGAGAGGTCTTGGAAGGCGGTGGTCTCCTTCTGCGGCGCAGTGATGCGTCAGAAGGAGGCCGCCGAGCGCACGAGGGAGGCCGACGCCGCTGCCGCACCTTGCAGGCGGCGGCGGGCCGGCGGGAGAGCGCGGCGGCAGAACCACGCCGTCCGCTTCCTCCCGCCGTGAGCGACGGGCCCCTAGCCGGGCACGGTGTGAGGGGTCCTTCGGGCCATGGGCGTGGCCCTTTGGGCCTTTTGTCGTGTTTCCCCTGGGGGTGCGTCCCCCGGGGGAGTCTTGGTTTTTGTCCCCCCTCTCTCGTCGAAGTGGGGGGGGGGAGTCTGGAGGGAGGAGGCCGCCGCCCAATTCCTTCACGGGAAGGCGGTGGCCGGGCGTGCGCTCCGTCTTGGGCGCGCGCGGTCGTTTGAGGGGTCGGGGGGCCCCAACGTTCCGGTCCCGCGAGGGGCCGGTACGGGACGGCAGGTGGGTGCCTTTGCTCCCCGCGGGCATCCACCAGGAGGAGGTTTATACGCGGAGGCGCCCGGAGAGTTGCTTGGCTGAAACCCGGGCGTCTCCAGTACGCGTATTGCGGGACAAGCGGTGGTGGTTTTAGTGGGTATGGGGGTCACGCACAACATCTCAGTGGCCCCGAGCCCCACATAACCCGGCGTCCCCCCCCTGAAAAGGACGCTGGGTATGCGGTAACAGCATTTCCACCACGGATATCAAAAAAAAAAAAAAAAAAGGTCCCATGTAACGTCCGCTTCCTCCCGCCGTGAGCGATGGGCCCCTAGCCTGGCACGGTGTGAGGTGGCGTTCGGGCCGTTGGGCGTGGCCCTTTGGGCCTTTTGTCGTGTTTCCCCTGGGGGTGCGTCCCCCGGGGGAGTCTTGGTTTTTGTCCCCCCCTCCCATTTCGACGAGGGGGGGAGTCTGGAGGGAGGAGGCCGCTGCCCAATTCCTTCACGGGAGGGCGGCGGCCGGGCATGCGCTTCGTCGTGGGCGCGCGCGGTCGTCTGTGGGGTCGGGGGGCCCCAACGTGCCGGTCCCGCGAGGGGCCGGTACGGGACGGCAGGTGGGTGCCTTTGCTCCCCGCGGGCACCCACCAAGAGGAGTTTTATACGCGGAGGCGCCCGGAGAGTTGCTTGGCTGAAACCCGGTCTCCAGTATGCGTGTGGCGGGACAAGCGGTGGTGGTTTTAGTGGGTATGGGGGCCACGCACAACATCTCAGTGGCCCCGAGCCCCACATAACCCGGCGTCCCCCCCCTTGAAAAGGACGCAGGGTATGCGTTAACAGCATTTCCACCACCGATATCAAAAAAAAAAAAAAAAGGTCCCATGTAACGGGGCACGAGCCTGTTGCCACTTTATTGGGGCCACCACATGCACACACAAATATGATTTCAGTGTGCGGGTTTCCTCACGATGTTTTCCTTCACCGTTTGTATCTCGCTGTTGTAACCAAAGTTCACAAATGTACATAACTTAAATATTAAGTCATCGTTACATGCCGAGGTTCGAACCCGCGACCTTCGGAATGAAAGCCGCACGCTCTAACCATTAGGCCAGCGAGCTACTAGCTACTAAATTTGATTGACATTATTAATAACTAATGATGAAGGATTAAGTTTATTTTTGACTAGAGAAGGGCTTGCGTAGTATGTTTTTATGAAATAAGTAGTTCTACAAAATCATTAACACATACAAAACGTGTGTGATTTTTAAACGTTTGTTTTTAGTGAAACAAAATTAAATACCTTTTCTTTAAATCTGTTGCTTACTAAAACATCTTTTTGTTCAATGTTCTCTGAAATTTCTTCTTCACTAACTTTTCTTCTTAATTCTTGTGTCACCTGTTCTTCCACTTTGGTTTGAATTGCGACAGGTTTGCTATCCTTTTTTATATCACCATCTTCATCTACTTTTTGCGATCGATGCTCTTCTCGATCCTCTTCCTTCACAAGTTTTGTTTCGTATGTATGTATACTGTCAGTAATTCCTCCAATTGTTTGTTTATCAACATACATTTTTGATTTCATTTTGTCTTTTTCTACTTTTACTGTTGTTTGAGATTCAGTTTCCGTCTCAGAGTCTGTCGACTTCTTCAAAAACTCACTGTCTTCTTCAGATGAAACCTGTACGAGTGTAGAATCTGTTCTAATGGCTTTAGGAATTGGCTTTATTTTGTCATCCAGTTTTGTTTTTGAATCAAAATGTTGAATAGTTTCTTTGACTGATTTAACAGTTTCAATATGTCTTTCAGATTCAAAAATAATTTTGTGAGTTAACTGTTCCTGCGTCTCTGTGTTTGATATTTGTCTTGATTGCTCTCTAACAAATTCTTGTGTATATTCTACACTTTGATCTTGTTCTAGTGTGTGCTTTTTTAATGCCTCTTTTGTTAATTTTACAGTTTTGGTTAAATCTAATGATGGTTCCTTTAATATTTTCGATTCAAACGAGCTGATTTTATCCTTCAAAGTTGCTTCCGCTATGTCTTTTTCTGTGTCTATCACCAATTCTGGCGATTTATCACCATCATCTAATTTTTCTTCAACTCTTGCACTATCTATTTCTTTTTGAGACATTATATCTTTTGTTAATATATCGGGCTTAGTATCAATTGTTTCTGCAATAATAGATTTTCTGGGTGTGATGGTTATGTTTGAAAAATCTCCCGATGGAAATCTCATGGATTCATTTCTCATGTGCCTCTGTAAGTGTTTAGGAGTGGGTTTTGCTGGTGAAGACGGATCAAATTTTCTAAACTGTTCAATGGGCTTTTCTTTTTTAATTTCTTCTGTTACATTTTCTATGTCTTCTTTAAACTCTTCTGTATGTTTTTGATCATCCGCCGTGTCCGGAGACGTTTTAGAACGAGTTTTTTCTAATTTAGGCTCTTTATCTTTTACCTGAATAATATGATAAGATTATAATGAATAATAAATTACATTATTTCAATTAAAGAAAATATAGAAAAACACTCAAACCTGTTGTTCGATATCGTGGAATTTTTTTATATCGGGTTTAATTTGAGTTTTAATTTCAATAATCTCTTCACGAATTTCTTTCTTTTGCTTTGAGGCAGGTATTTTACTTGAGGATAGTTTTTTAGTAATTTGCTCTTTCCTTTCAGCCACACTGCGTTTTAAATCTAAAAATGAATAGAATAATAGTCTAAGAAAAGTTAGTTAGAGGAACTTTCAAGAAAAGATACAAATCATCTGATACACTTTATTGTTGTCTTTTCTTTATGATTTTCACAAACCTATTCTGAATTGGACAATAGTTTTGATGGACAGTTTCAGGTATCCGGTATGAATATCGTCATTTACCTTCATCTTCACTGTCTTCACTGGGAGTAGGAGTTCTCTCAACTTCGCTTTTATCAACGACTGATTTTTCTTCGGGTGAATATTTTGCTTCGTCTTGATCAACTTCTGATTCGTTACGCATTCTTTCAGCTATCTGGTTGTCATCATAATTTTTGTCTTTTAATTTATTGTCCTCTTCGGCTGTGTTAAAAAGAATTATATTAAGGCAAATTATTTTTGTTTAACTAACAGTCATGTTAGATAATTATTGTTATTGTTATTATTAGCCTTGGTACCTTTATATGCTTCAATTTCTTCAGAAGCCTGTCTTTCTTGATATATGTTTCGTTGAATTCGTCTTTCATTGGTCACTTCAGATTGTGATGCTATAATGTCATCTCTGCCAATACGGCACAAAGCTAACTCTAACGCGTTATCTGAAAATTTAAAACGTTGTAATGATATCTGTACAACAAAATATATAGTAAATTTTTGTAGCATGTGCAAAACTGTTTTAAAAATGCCAGTAATCTACGGTAAACTATAGTTTGATTTACAAGTTTGGATATATTCTTGTTTTTTAAAGCAACTACGTGACGTAGATTTAAATGTTGCAATGTCAAAGAGTTAAATTTAATTGGTAATTACAAAATTCGTTTCCAATTCCTGAGAATACATTTCGAACACTTGTAAGATTAAATTTTGTTGTGGGGACCTTACAGGCCTATAGTACCAATTTTGTTATTGAATGTAACTTGACGGACAACTATGTTGGTACTTCGTATCAGACCTACCCAATGCTTTAGTTCCTGATTGAGTCTTCCACAGTTTCAACATGAGTTGCGCCTGTTCGGCTGCTGTTATCCGTTTGGCTTGGATCTGGTTGACTGTAGCTATACTAACGCCTAGTTCGTACGCTAACGCCACCCAATCTTTGCCCAGAAGATTGCAGATGTCTTCCAATCTTTAGAGTAAACATATCTTTTTACTTTAACATACATCAATCGCAAAAGAGACAAAATTTTTGCAGTCCTTAGTATATTTATACTTGCATACATACTAAAACAGCAAGATTACGTATTCAATAAAATATCGTCCAAAATAATACAGTAACGATGAAATGAATGCATCTTTCCAAAATTTAAGTATATTTATACGTATATGTGTATAGTATTTTTTTATTTGATTAAGCGACGAGACGAGCGGGTGGTTTATCCGATGATAAGTGATATGCCCGCCCATAACAACGGGGCGCTAGCTAGAATGGTATTGATAGCACCACATTGTGCTTGTTGCCTTGAGATAGGATGTTTAGCCCCGCTACCCCAGTATTTACACTAACTACGGCACCCTTCAAACCGGAACATAGTAATGTTTGCACACTACTGTTTGGCGATAGAAACAGGAACAGCGGTAGTACCTATCTAGGCAGTCACCGGCAACGGAGACTTACAACTAGTAAAAATCTAGATGTATATATATAAATAAACATATGTCTCACCGTGGATCACTGAGTCTCTGCTGCCATATAAGTTCCTGCTCCTCAGTTCGCCATGGTACAGCATCCGTTTGCACCGGAGACGTTCTCTCAGCCGGGATATCATCCGGTACCATAATATTTAGCACGGCGATCTGAAATATGTATTAAACGTTACAAAATAGTATGACAGACCGACGATCTGGAGAGGGTCGCCTTTCCGGGAAACCGCAGGTTACGGGCAGGGCAGATCTGGCTATGATTCTTCAGGGAAGTTTATACCCAGAGTGTCATGACTATAATAATTAATAATTTGATAATATACCACTATTAAGAATGCAAATAAATAGTTTTAATATTACTTAGAATGATGATTGAAATATACTTGTGTTTATGTTAGTAAAAGTTTACTGTGAGGAAAAGACTACTGGGAAGAAAAGTTTACTGCGAGCAAAAGTCTACTGCGAGGAAGTCTACTGTCGGGGAAAGTCTACTGCGAGAAAAAGTCTACTGCGAAGAAAAATCTTCGCCGAGAATAAGGCTACTGTGAAGAAAAGCCCACTGTGAGGAAAAGCGTACTGTGACGAAAAGTCACAAAAAAACACTTGTAAGAAAACCATATGTTTTACAATGAACTCAATATCTAAAATGACAACAACAAGCTCGCACGTGTTACAACAAAAACAAAAGGGTCAAAGTAAGGGCCGGCGCGGCGACTACTTTTATGAGTCTATACAGTTTGATATTTCATAGTACTTGGTTATATAATATTACAATTGTTTTCTTTTTCTAAATTTTTTAACTTTATGTACTTTCTTATACCTTGTCGGATAGGTATTGAAGTTAGGTACTTATTTATGTGCTTTATACGATTTTTTTTTAAATAAAATTTTATTTTAAGATTAGACAAAAATGTAAGTAAGACGCCTTATTTCTTACTATCACGACTTTCAAAGAACCTAATTGAAAGGTTTTAGCTTCTAAGTGATAATTATAAACTTAATTTAATAAAACAATGATTAAACAATAATTATTATATTCAAATTTGTGTAGAAATAAGTAAGAAATTAAATTAAAGAATTTTTTCCGAGTAAATCGGGATTTTTTTAAAAAAAATTATAACTCTAGAACCATTGTTTTTGTATGGGCTATTCCATACATATACAGATAGGATACGAGCTATACTTTAGCCCCTCCAGATCTTTTACCCTTGTTACCTTTCACCCTGTATAATATTATATATCCTTTGAAGGAATTTAACATCTTTAACTTTTTTAAAAAAAGTTACTGAAAGACAAAAGGACTTTCGATTCCGATTTTTGATTTTAAGAGTAAATTGTTTTAATTTATGTTGTATGAGTGATATGATAAATAATTTTAACAGAAGATTGAATAATCTCGGTGTCATATAAATAATATAAAAGCTTATGAAAAATTCTGTGATTTATCAAAATATTTGATAATATTTCTCACCGGTGACGGCGAAGGTTCTCCCTTGGGAACCTTGGGGTCCCTCATGAACTGGCAACGGCAGATCGGCTCCAGATCCTGGGTCTTAATCATCACCGGAAAAGCGACTCGGTTCTCGCGGAACGCACGGAAAGGAATTGAAAGTTGCTCTCCCGACTTGGCAACCGGTACTAAGTTGCCACCAAACTCCAAGTAAACTGGTTTTCCTTCGTGTACCTGAACGTTTAAGTTTAATGTTATTTATGATCTAATATGCTAGAAGGAATGTGAGTAAATACATCCAATATGTCAGTTTAATAAATAACTTTGTTCCAATATGTATATCTTATTAATAATTCCAATACATCACAGTTATATAGTAGAGCATTGTTTTTTATCACTTCCATACATAATTTGGAAAAAGAAATTAAGTAACGTTTATACATAAAAGAGTACTACATTTATCTACCGTAGCTACTCTTTTTGCAGAAGTCACCTTTAGTTCTTTATGGAGATTTCTTCATCACATCCATCATCCATAGCTTACGGAGTGCACCGGTGCTAACACGACCGCTTCATCCTTGTCGATCTCATCGATCTAGTTTATTGAGCTACACGACCACTGATAATAAACTTATAGTTATGCGAGTTACCTCGACATCTCGGCTCTTGGCGACTTGTATGAATCTTTCGATCCGCTCCAAAGCCTTATCCTCCTTGTCATCAGTAACGCAGAACATGCGCAGATGAGCTTGGCACTCATCCGTACGTTTAGCGTACACAACAAAGCGTGCCATGAACGGCACGTGGATCGCCTCCCTACAAATCAGAAACTGCGATTTCAAGAGAGATCTATATGTGTAGGCAAATTCTTTTAAGAATCCACTATGTATTACTGCTATAAAAATTTAATACAGAATTGTTAGGAAAGTGCCTTCTCTTGAATGTCACGATATCTTCTCACCTATACAGCTCCGTAGCCATCTTTGTAGCATCTTCTATATGGCGACAATCGATCAGCCAGTATCGAGCGGAGACTGTAGTGGTGAAGGACACGCAGTCGTTGACAAACGTCAGTGGCGTGTTCTCGGTGACGTCCTCCCAATGAGCGCGGTTCGTACCACCTGATGCATTCATATTTACAAATGTAACAACATACATCTAACATAAAGCACGTTAGCTACGCAAAAAAAAATCGCTTCTAAAGGAATCGCGAAAGTTATCAGAAAAGCTTTAACTGTTATTAGTTGCAGTATGCAGTCTCCTGCTGTTCCAACCGCTAAGAAACTCTTTACTTCTATGCATGCTAAAAGCAGGCCGAGTAAACTTAATTAGAAGTAAATCTACATAATATCTCTAAATTACTTCAAGTAGACTTGTTTAAGATGGAAAGAATTAAACATACATATGCAAATGTAGAATATAGATTATTCTATTTAAAATTGTTCTTTTAACAGTGGCAACATTTATGTGAACGGTTATAAAAAAAAAATTAAACAGGATAAACAATAAAACAAAGTGTTTCCAAAACGGCCTATAGCAAACTAACAGCAAGCAAAGACAACACATTACACAAGAAAACGAGAAACAAAAAAAAAACGTTTATTAATCAATTAACAGGAAATGTGATGTCGTGGCACATTATGTTACAAATACCTGATATCTTAAAGTAAGTGCTGTATTTGAAAAACTAAAACAATGATTTGAAAATAACTTTTTTTTTTTCAACGATTTTACGAAACTGCAGGTCTGGTTTCTCCAAAAAACAGATCTCTCGAAGGACATTCACTGAAAAAACAAAACAGTACAAAAGTCCTAGACGGTGATTGAAAAGGAAAAATAAAAGGATGATGTGATGAAATTAGAATTGATAGGCCGTTTTGGAAATAAACTTTAATTAGTACAAGCAAATTAACAGAACTTTGAGAACGTCGACGCAGAGATATGAAATGAGGATGGTAACAATGTGACACCGCAAAAAAATTCCTAATCTGGTGATGCTTAGAGGAAACCATTCGTGTTATGTGATTAAATTGTCGGTGAAGTGCCATTATATGTCGGTTCATCTAGTAGATTGTTTTAAAATCGTTTTCTAAATCAACATTTACCGGTGTACATCACAGTGCATTTTGGATGCCCCAAGGAATGTTACATTATTTAATTTTAAATGGTGACAGTGTGTTGACAAAGCGTAAAAAATTCAGCCCGTGCACAGAATAAGAATGTATGAGAAGCGAAAAATGGTATAAAGCATCCAAATAACGTTCAAATAAAATCGTATAAACATGACTATTGGAATCAGAATAGAAAGCGCGTTCGTATTAACATCTAAAAGTAATGTCGTGAGTAAAACAAACTTAACAGAGGTTAAAATAAAATTTAATGTGAAACTAAAAATCGAGAACAACCCTGTCTGTAAGTTTACTTGTATAATGCTATTTGTTTTGTTTTTTTACCTTCGAGAGATCGTTTGCGAAAAACCCCTGTTGGTGTGCGTCCATTACGTGGGCCGCGTTTAATTTAGTTCCGTAAACGGTGAGCGTGCAACACACACAAACACACGAGAACAAAGACAATGTAGACACGAACATAACGCACACACAGGGACACAGCCCGTCAGCTGTCAGTGTATTTGCTATAAGCGTATCATATATATATATAGATAAAGATATATATCGTTTGTGTTTTTAATAAAAAATAAAATTGCTCCGGTATAACTTTGTAGATCATTGGATTGTATGATGAGAAACTACGGCTAAGTATTATCTGATCCACATGCTCATCCTTTTATCTATGGAAACGGGAAATATTTTCTATAATTTCTTTTCATCAACTTTATTTAACTACTCTATGCTTTACAAAGGTTAAAAATTATCTATTAAACATGATTAATAACTATTATATAGAGATGTCGTCAATCTATAATTACACTAGTTATAGATTAAAATAACTATCGTCTACCGATGATGTCAGTTGTTGTAACTAAACGATATACCAGTTGAACAATAGACTGAGGATGAAGGTTAAAAGAGCATCTTCTACACTATCGTGTTGTAATGGAATATAGGTTATACAGTGGTTAACAAGGTAGTGTTTTGATAAGATTTAAGCCTAGTTACTTATAAGCCTGATTCTTCCTACTTTAGGCTCACTTACCTTTCAGCAAAGCTATCTCATATTAGCGAATATAAGCCATAATCCATTGCAACACTTCAAATACCATTTGGATATTGGAAATGAAAGTGAGGGATATATTAAGCGATTATAACGTGGTTAAATTGGACGTTACCCTTTCCTCTCCAATATCCTCAATGATTTGCAAGTAAAGTAAAAGTAAAACGACGCATTCGCACCTGATATGGAGCAAAGTAGGCGGAGAGTTGGTGCCGATGAGGTGCTATACTGATTGGTCATGCCCTGGGTATGCGGGCGCGGTGCTGGCATACTCAAGGTGATGGCCTTGTGGAATTTTCTGCGCCTAGGCTCCACGGTCACCACGGGAGACACAGCCACACCGCGCCCAAGGAGTTTCGCTGTCAATTCTGAATCTATGATTTGGGCCTGTTGATTGAACATAAATCCTTTAATATACAGTAACATTTATGAAATTAATAATATTTCAATATATCAACTCCAATCAAAAAGGAAGGATATTAAAGCTGAAATACTGAACAATGAATAACTATATCATGAGTTTGTAAATCATAAATAGATTGAGCTAGGATTCCGCTGCCAAGCTAAAGATGTATAGAAAAGAATTATTACTAAAATATTTTAGCAGCTTCAAAATCATTACTAAAAGGAAACAAGACAAGTTGTTTCCGTTAATGATTTCTCGTTTTTCAGATTCAAGAAAACATGTAAAGTTGATTCATTAGAATTACTCATAAAATGTGCTCTCTGAATGATAATTTCTAGTTTATTAATAATTAACTAATAGTTTCGAAGATGGCTATGAAATGTTTTGTAAAGAATTTTATCTACACTGAAAATAAGATGTCCACAAGACCAAACGCGGTTTGAGGGAAATTGTCGAGTGCTAGGCAAAATATGAGTGCATAAAAAATAAAAATAAACTTACCTTTGCAGTGTCATAAAGTATTCTTCCCTTACTTCTTTCATAAACAAAAATAACAAATCCCTAATGTGTATGACTCATTAGGACGAAAAAAATGGGTTGTGCAAAGCAAATATGAACATATGAAATCACGGGAAAAGCATTTAAAAGGAACAATTTTTTAAACACCATACGTCTTAAACTCAAGCTTACATCATTTTTCTCACACATGCGCTTCAAAAAAGAAAACCAAAAAAATAAAAGGAAAGCTCGAAACACACAAAAACTTAGCGAAAAAAATAATTACATCATGCAACTCTCACGTTTGGTCTTTAGGAACAAATTTTATTTATATATATATAAAGAAAAAACGCTTTTTATCAAGACAAAAGCACAAATTATGATTACCCAATAAATTTAGCAATCTCGTAATACACATTACACTGGACATACGTCACTCCAAAACTCTTTCACTAAGAGCACAAATTTGACACTTAACGCTATACACATAAAATACAATTTCGAACGACAAGCTTATTTTTAAAGTTATTACAAACATGCTGAATTAACCCTAAAGACCAACTAGAGATAATATATATCATTACTATAACATATCATCGACACAAAATTACGCGTCAAAACGCTGTGTGAGAAAGTCACAAGTGATTTCATACATTGCAAATTCACTTTGATTAAAAACAAATTGTATTCGTTTTGGAAGGTATTTTAATGAACTCACATCGACTCTAGGTTTCAAGAAAATTCTAAATTTATTGGGTATGACATCATCCCTATAGGAGTAACGCATATTTGCGAATACACTTATAATCTAGAAATACACATTATTATTGTTATAATCGATCCGATCTTTTATTGAGCAAATTTTATAACGACAGGAATTAGCAGCGAGATCGCAATTTCTTTATAGATAGTAATTGTGACATTGATGAGAAAAAAAAGCTATTCACTAATATAGATGTATTTCAAGCTTATAAATATTTGACAGAAAAATTTTATTTTTTCAAGTTCTATTTAAAAATTCACAATCAATGAGATGAAATTATAGAGAAACACAAAAAATAACTCTTATAAAATTAATTTTCATTTTAAATATCCTTACTTTAGTGAAATTATTAGGAAATATTATATTAATTAATAAGATTCAGTTTCAATTCACATCACATAAGCAATGACTTACACAATTACAAGAAAATAATATTTTTTCAAATAAAATTCAATTTTAATTTAAATATCAATAGAAATCACTTGAATGAAATTATTAAGAAATATAATTTTTTTCTACTTAAATTCAGTTTCAATTCACAACACATTAGTGAAATTATTAGGAAATATTATGTTTTCAATTTCAATTTTTAATTAAGTTCTGTTTAATTTCCATTGAAGTCAAATTTTAGTCTATCATTAAAAAAAAATATTTAATGCAAGTGTTGGTAAATAAAAGGTTTTTAATTTTTTTTAACAATATTTTACGTAAGTTTTTGAGAATGGATCGGACCATGTAAATATGGAACTATATACGACAAAAAGCCATTATATGCATACAAATAACAATAATATAAACGTAAGTATAATTTCACTAGCACACTGGTAACTATATGTTGAACAATTATCAGCTATAACTATAACATATCCTAAAGATATGCCTTATTAATGATTATATTAATTCTTTGTATACCATTTACTAAAAACTAAATTTTTCTTAAACTTCGATGTTATACCGTCAGTAGCAATCATCCAATGATGATAATATTGGTGTTCCGGAAAATAATTTATTTAGACTCCATAAGAACTTAGTCTTGTTTTTTAAACATTTAAAAAAACAATTTTATATTGAGAATAATCAATTTCGCTTCACAAGCAATTATTTTGAGTGTGATTTTCACATGATATACATATAACAAAAAGTGTCTACTCTCTAATTGTAGCAATAGTTTAAACCTTATAATACCGATTATATATTGTCGAATATATTAGAAATGTGTATTGTATCACATATACATCAATACATATATACCTATTTGCAATAACTTTAACAATCTTTCAAGTTATTCTAAACATTCAACCACTAAACCTAGCGTATATGACTTGTTAGTAATTAAATGTTAGTAAACACCAGTTCCCACCGCATTGGGTCAGCGTGATGGGAAATGGCCTAAATCCCTCCATATGAATCCCTACAAACGAGGGCCCCTGGTGCAGGTAACGAAGCACCGATCGATGTGGGGATATGTCCAGCTGTGGACCTCTTATTGGCTGATCATAATACAATAGCTACAGTTTATAATTAGCTACTAAATCGAGACTGCATAAACATTACTTATTTAATCGAAATATTCAAGATGTCTATTAGTAGAGTAAAAACAATGCAACCAAATATTAAAAACTGTCTCCAAAATCAGCGATGGTACATTCGAGACTAAGATTAATACTTGCCGAGGATCTATCAATTCAAGTATAAAATAAAACAAAAATGTACTAAATATGCTAAAATAAAATTTGGCATCTTCCTTTGTACAATTGTTTGATATTCTATAAAAATATCTACAAATGATCACATTTATATGGACATTTTATAAAGCAATTCGGATAAAAATATTTATTCACTTAATAAGTATTTCAAAGAAAATTATTAAAATTTGTATGTATTAATTTCATTTATCAAATAATCTAGATGTTGATTTTTCTTTCTAAAAATTTCTTTCCAAACAAATTCAATTAATAATTAAGATATTTTTATAACACATGAAACAAAATATGGCGTAATAAATCACATTAATTGTAGACAATATACTTAAGTATACGAGTTGAAGAAATATTAGTCAAAATCAATAGTAATTCATATTACTCATTTATTATTCTCATGAATATCAAGTTTTTTTTATTAATTACAAGCTAATACTTGAACTCATGGTATTTATTTACCATGACACCGAAGATGTTAAAGGATGTTCATTTAGAATACTTTGACTCTCATATGTGAAACAAGCGAGATGTTCACCTGATGGTTAGTACCACAGCATCACATTGTGCTCGACGACTTGAGAGTTAAGATGTTGTCTCATTACCCCAGTAATTTCACTAGCTATAGCGCCTTTCAAACCGGAACACAGTAATGTTTGAACAGTAGTATTAATTGGCAGAAAAAAGCGCTGCTGCGGTACCTACCTAGAGGATTTTTTACAACAAATATAGGTTGTAATTGTATCAGTAAAAAGTTACTTAGTAATATTTACGTAGTAAGTCAATTGCTGAAAGCAATCGCTTCTAAACTACTCTCAGATGGATATCGAGATCGTTTTCAACTAGTTTATGTATAAACAGAGGAAGCAATGATCTTTTCGCTTTGTTTCCGGTGAAACAAAACTAAGCCCACGCCTCAAAGGAATTCAATAAGTAAATAATTTAATTAAACACATGTGTTTACTGGTGGTAGATTATCATACTGGAAACCATCTAGGCAGGTACCACTGCAGTGTCTATTTCTGCTACCAGTATGCAAACATTACTGTGTTTTGATCGAAAGACGGCTGTAACTACTTAAATTACTGTAGTATAGAGACTTCAACCCTTTCTAACTTCACAACCCATCTGTATATTTTAATTATGTATATATATAAAACCGACTTTCTTTTTACTGGTGGTAGGTTTCTGAGGGACCGTTTAGGTAGGTACCACTGAAGCGCTTATTGCAACCGACAAATAGTTCAGGTTTAAAGGGCGCTGTAGCGAGAGTAATTTCTAGGGTAGGGAGTCTCAACATCTTATGTCTCAAGCGGCGAATGCTATATCATCCTCAGCAGTAGATATCATCTTAACTAGCGTCTCGTTATTGGCGAGCGTGTTCACTTAGTATCAAGTGAACGTCCCGCTTGTCTCATCACTTAATTCAATAAACAAATAGAGTATATCAATGAGGACTATTAATATAATTTAATTATAACGTTTCATTCAAAGATTTACGTTTTGATGTTTAAGATACTTTCATTACTCTTATATAAGATTATTTCAGATTGTCTCAAAATCTTCGACCCTTTTATAACGTAAAGTATATTGTTTAAATATCTATATATTTTCTGTCTTCACTTAATAATTGGTGAACTATTGAAATATTTCTTGCTAACGTTAATCAATTAAAACAAAATGTCGTATCATTGGTAATATTTGTTTCAAATTTAATAAGGTCACCTTATCGAAGACAAGCTGTTTTTAATATATTCGCCATTTAATTTATACTACCAAATCAAAGAAAACCTTTTCTTCTTAGACACATTGTTGACGGTGATCTTTTTTAAATTCATATCTTTAACCCCTTTGCGCGGTTTGAATAGGTTTACCTGTAGGCCGACTTTAATCTTCTTGGTTAGTGCTCCTTGTGGGAAGACTGCTTGGACTTGCGGCACCACGGAGCTTGAAACCATACCACCTGGAATGTATTATGACAATTTTCAAACAAAGCGATTAATATACTGACGAAATAAGATTAAATGAAGAAGTTTTTTTGTCGTGTTTCAGTTTTAATGAAACTGTAACTAGTAGAGTCAAAGAATCAAGCACTGAATTCTTGTTGTGTATAATCAAGCCAATGCCTCAACCCTTCATAAATAAACCTTATGTAGATACCTCTTCCCAATTTCTTCGATAATTGGTATAGTGTAAACGGTACAATATTTCAGTTTGAGGTGTGCTACAGCCGATTACAGGAGTAATTAGATCATACCATATGTTTCAAGATGGCGAGCAGAATGCAATGGCATATTTCATACCTTAACTAGTAAATAAAAACAAACAACGACATCGAAAGAAGTTGAATGTTCTGTTCGACTCTTGACTTTAATGGCTCTAATAAAGCTATTATATATATCATACCTTCAGGTCCTATAGCATGAACCTCTTGACGGATGCGAGATATCACCGCGAAGTACTGCGGGAAGTCGTGTGTGAGGATGCGGGTCACACGAGGAGCGTCCCAGCCTTTATCCTCATCGTTTGTTTCTTATGAAACATGACAATGATTTTTTTAATATTTATACAATTATGGATTTAGTGTTTAACAAGTTTGTTTTAACATAATCCTGATACAAGATTTATTTCAATGATCTTAAATAAATCGATATTGATATCGAATGAAAACGGGGTTTAGTCCAGAGTTAGATCAATGTTAAAATCAACTTCATATTGATGGCGTTTATTAAAGTCAGCTAACTTTGTTAACGGATGCAGTGGTAGACGACCAATTTATTTGTCTCTTCCAGTACCTTCTATTTCGAGGGTCTCATGCAGGATGTCTTGCACCACGTCGTCTGTCGCGTCCGTGTTGTGCTCTCGCCAACTGCTGCCGTTGTCCGAGCGCAGGATGACTATCTCGCGCTCTTTACCACGCAGGGATGCATAATGCGGCACCTCCAGAATCACCGGCCTTGAGATGAACATTTAATTTATTAATCACCAATACAAAAACAGAGTTGTTTTTAGTTTAACTTCCCTATCTGCGAATCTGTTTGTCTATCTCTATCAAGTTTGTCTATAAATAAACATAACTAGCTTGTTGTTTTAAAGCTTTATACTTTTATTTATTTATTGGATCATGCCAAAGGTTAAATGACATGTATATCTAATTTTCTATCTGTATACTATTTGCTTATTGGCGCATCAGAGAATACTTATATAACAAAGAAATTAACGCAACTTCAAAATTTAAACCACAGCCGAACTGAAATACTTCCAATAGATTTCTATGCATTGAACGATTGTTTATAAACTTAATATATTTAATAAAAACTTAATAACTTTACCCCAAGAACTTAGCGGCAACTGGACCCATCTCCAATACCCTTGCGGCTAAGGCTTCTCCTTCCATCAGCGGCGGCATATGGTTAATGCGAGACGGTTTCAAATATCTGTTCAGAAATATCAATTAATTAATGTTTAGGAATTAGCCTTAAAATACTTTATTTATTGACCCCTGCTTTGCGATAGTGATGTTGTAGTATATTGTTCCGGTTTGAATGGCGCTGTAGCTAGTGAAATTACTGCGGAAGCAAGGCATAATCTTGTTTAGTGGCGATGTGCTCAGTATTAATAGCTTCAGGTAGTTATGAGCAGGTATTGCTGAATGCTATTCCGGTAGTTGCTGTTTGTTCTATAGCTTCGATAAATAAGAAAAGATCTGACCTGCATGTGATCCTTGTGGGTTGCTGCGCTGATAGTGGTGGCACTATGACGCGAACACCACCACCGCGACAACCACGCATCGCTCCTCCGCGAGCATCCACCAGGAACGAGACCAGGAAACTGAAAATTCACACTGGATGTATATTATGTATATAGAATATTATGGAGTAGAAACCAAAACCAATATTTTTTTTTCGAAAAGATTACTGTCTCTATATAAAAAATAAACTGCCTTTTAGGTATAAGGATGTTTAGTTAGTTTCATCGCCTACATGCCTTTAGCATATTGGTGTCCACATAAAACAAAGGCGAGGATTGGCCATGTTTGGCAAGCGCAATTTGGCAAACAGAGAATAGTTCCCTTGTTTGCTATTGAAATATTCTGGTGTCGAGATAACTCATCATTCCAATTGTATTATCTCTGTTACTTCTATTTATATGACTCGAGATGAAATTTATCATCTATTTACTCAGGATATTGTTAAAGGAATTCGCAACGTATATAGTTATAACTACGTTATTATAAAGGATTATATTTATAATCTTTGCTATTGTGTGGGTTTATTCTCTCTCTATTATCCCGTATATTGGTGGGGTCAGCTTTCTTTATTTTCCCTCTTCAATTCGCTCTGCCTTCGACATCATCGTCAGTCACTTGGTACTCACACATGTGGGTATTAACGATTTATGCTTCAAATCAGTTTCTGTATAAAAACGCCATTGAACATATGAAATCAATTCCTACTTACTTCTTCCACTGTAGTTTCTTCCTGTTTGTTTCATATCCCAGGGAGAGTGTGCATGAATTATTTATTTTTTAATAATATAACAATCTGAAATAGTTTTACTATTAGGAAATTATATATTATATGTAAAAATTAAACCTAAATATATATAAAGTATAATAACTAATACAAACGAAGCAAGTATAATTGTTGCCAAGGCATTTGATGACATTAAAAAATGATGAGAGAGACATCATCATCATCAGCCTGTAGACGTCTACTACTGAACATAAGTATCTCCCAAAGATCTTCACAACAATCGGTTCTGCGCTGCCTGCATCCAGCGACAACCCGCGACGTTTACCTTTCACATTCATCATAGCCTCTAATACCGCCGGGCACTAGGGACCTTCGTTTGTGAGGGTTCATTTGACAGGTTTTTGGGCCATTTCCGACCACGACGGCCCAATGCGGATCGGTGAGTGGGAACGAGAGCCTCTGTTGATTAACAGGATACTCCCAGCAATTATTTTTATGTCCTCTATCCATATAGTCCTACTGATAGCGAAGCTGAAGTGGCACATGGCACGCAGAACCCATAGACCCTCCACTTGGTGGACAAAGGAAATGTTATCAACATAAGGCGACAAATTTCCACTGCCGATTTCCCCATCAATCATCTTCCTACAACCAGCCTGCATCCCGTAATCCAAGAACTCCATCAGACTGTACACCTGTTCTGTCTGTTCAGACTCGTTGCCATGGTCAGTTACTGTATTTTTTCCCGAGTATACTAAACTGTAAACTACAGTAAGAAAGTATACATGAAATACACTTACAAATTTTAAGTATAATAATATATATAATGTAGCATAAGTGTGTATATTAAGTACTGACTTCGGCTGCGTAGGGTCCACGTTGTAGCAATAACCCTTCGGCGCCTGCGCAGTGCTGTACCGGCTGATACTCTTCACGACTACTTCCTGTTGCGGCTGGTATGGGATACCGTTTACAGATCCTGTCATAAATAAGAGCGCTATATATTTATTTACATGTCTGTTTAATTATAACAAAAATGCACTGAATTGAAATCTGATAGAAATTATCTTCTGCTACAACTTTAATGTAAACACCACCGCAACTCCTGTTAGTACCGTTACCTGGATTAGTAGTGCATCCAGGTTCTTTGATCTGATAGAGCAGAGCACTACAAACTTCTGTTACATTAAGTAAAAGTCTCGACATATATAAAAAGAAACATTTAAGTGAAGTATTTACCTTGAGATATCTCCATAATATTCTTGTGACTCATGGCAGATTCTGTACGTTCGTCTTTCGTCACATCAATGGGCAACGAATCATCTCCTAGCGACTTCATATCATCAGCAGTCAGGTAGCGATATGGTTGATCATTGAGGATTGTATCTTCTCCTAGGATTGAATTTGTTAAAATGATATATGCACTATGAGTTCTGATCTTTCTTGCAGTCCAAGTCTCTGTACTTTCAGTGTTGACCAGGGCAAATAAAATTAGTAATTGCTTTAGCTAAACAAATTTCTTAAAATTTTCTTTCTTACATATTAGTTATTTGAACAAGATGTTTTTATTATTTAGAACAGATTTCTTACTATATATTAAATATTTATTAACTACAAAATACAACTTATTCATTAATTACTCTGTGTTACATCATATAAAGAAACAAATAGAGGATACAGGATAAAGTAGAGTTGAAGAACATAAACCAGGTTTGATCATGAGGGTGATTTAAGACCCCATTATTATTTCAATATTCCGATACTTCTACTGACCTCCTTCTTCTTCGGAATCGGACATAAACGTCTCGAGCATCGTTTCCGGTGCGACGACTTTATACTTCTCAAGAGAGGCAGCTGATATCGACGGGTCGGAGACTTCCTTAAGGGTCTCCATTACTGTCACATAGCCCAGCTTGGATGCGATGTCTAATGGTGTTTGACCATTCTTTTGGGCGTGAAAATATTACATTATATATTTAGTATATAGTCAAAACGCATCATCCCTTAACTCCAGATTAAGCACAAATTTATGTATACCATAAATATATAAAAAGAGCAATACTTACGACGGTAATAGCATTTGGGTCTGCCTTGTGTTCTAAAAGAATGTTCACTATGTTGATGTGACCCTGCTGGGCAGCGTGATGCAACGCCGTGTACCTGTTCACGTTTAATATAATAAATATGTTAATAGCTCTTTTTATTCCAAGATTCTTCTCTTATTTACTCTCCTAATCTAAATAGGAGAAGGAAAGTCGCCATCAGCCTTCACTGTCTATTCTTTAAGTCTCAATAAAATAACAATCACATCAAAGCTTAGTTTAAATTTTTATGAACTACTTAATCACATATGATCATATAACTTTATCTAAAAAAAAATTGTATCTTTTGCTATGATTTAAATCGACAATTCTAGACTTAATTCGGGGGTGTGCGGAACAAAGGGTTCCAACAACTCAAGGGACCAAACCCAACCTCACTCGCTCATGGTTTACCTTGCTAATCAATGAGTCTCTGGCCCCTACCAACCTACATTGAGCCAACGTGGTGGAAAATGGCCCAAATCCCCTCATATGAACACCTACAGACGAGGGGATCTTTGAGGGCAGGCATGTCCAGCAGTGGACGTCTTTGGGCTGATAATGATGATTTCATTTGTATTTTCAAGTACAGTTAAGTACACATATTAATCAGCACTAAATATTACAAACCCATGATTCGTTTGAGCTTTCACGGAGGCACCATTTTCGAGCAGGTAACGGACCATGTTGGCCTGTCCGTAGTGGCTGGCGATGTGGAGTGGTGTATACCCTCCTTTAGTACAAATATCCACCTGTGGAAGTAAAACAGTAAAAGAATACCAATGAGTAACAGTAATTCATATTTAATTGAAAAGATTTAAAAAAATCCTTTCACCAGTTTTAAAAGTCGGTTCTTTCAAACCTCGGATCCTATGTGGCATCAGCTCCTTATTACCCAAGGTAAGATAGTATAGTAGTCTAAATAAGAGAGTATAGAGTAGTCTAAATAACTTTATTATTGTAGTAAGTTATAAAACAATTTGTTTTATTCATAAGTTGGATATTAAGTCTCGATCTCGTCTAATCCAGCTCTGACCGTCTTTTTTGGGATTTCTAGAAGTACCATAAAAAGATTCGCACCAGTCCTCCATTCTTGACTAGCAACTGTGCCACAGGAACTCTGTCTTCTTGGGCTGCAAGATGAATCGCCGCCAGCCCATTCTTTGCTTGGTGGTCCACTTCAGCGCCGTGCTCAAGTAATAGAGCGCACATTTCCGCATGACCCTATAATCAACATCAGATTTTTAGTATTTTCGATGGATTGTTTTTATCCACTAAGTTACCATTTGACCTCAATCTTATATTATATTAAGTGATAATAAGGCGGAAGATAATTATCTTTATTCAGAGTAAGTATTAGTAGTAGGAGAAATTGATAGAGAGGCGCTTGGGCAGATACGGTCATTTTATGTGAAGACCAACAACGCATATGGTCAGGGTAGCTCTGGATCTCGAAACTTACTTGGTTGACGATGATCAATAAAGATCTAAAGAATAACAAATTGACAGAAACCATGACACAAAATAGAGATAGATTTAGAAGAATGACAAGAAGAACCGACCCCAACTAAAGATGGGACAAGGTCTAGTAGGAAGAAGAAAAAGAAGAGTATTCTGGGTCTGGTGACTTTAGTTATCGTTAAGAATACTCTTACTCTTATGTATTGACAGCCTCGATACATAGCTGTAATTCCACCAGGTTTACGTTAAGAGAATGGTAGCTTAGATAAGTATTAAGACCCTAAGGCCTTAATACGTATCAAGGTAAGCGACTTGCTACGAAGGCAAGTAGTTTTTTGCGCACAAACACCAAAAAATCATTATTAATTTTCAAGCGGATGAATGAATTAATAGCTAAGAATACATTAGACAAATACTTATGCTCTTTTTCGCTCAGTTAATAAAAGGGTACTTGCCTGTTGTGCAGCAAGATGCAAAGGTGTGAACCCAGCCTTGGACTCCGCATTGGTAAGGGCTCCGTACTCTAAGAGGGTGGCTGCGGTCTCCATTTGGTTTTTTCTTGCCGCAATATGAAGCGGCGTATGTCCGTTTTTAGCTATTGCCTAAATCAAAATATATTCTCAGTATTATTATATATAACCTATAAAAGTAAGGATAAAGTCATTATATATAAATACATCCTTGAAGATTTCAGTAGTCATAATAATTTGCTGTTTATCCTTTACTTTTAATGTCTTAGACTACGTTCAAAATATTTTTTAAACCGAACCCGGTCGTGAATACTATGAAGCTGTAATAAAAGGAGAGGTTAACAAAATAACACTGTACTAGGCACAAATTTTACTTTCTAAACAACATACAGCCAGACTAGAATATTTTTTAATACCAAAGGTACAAACTAAGTTTTATAATACTTTAGAGTATTTTTAATATGAGCCCTCAGGCCGTGGATCCGGGTCCACGAGCCCAGTGTCAGATGAGCTGTAAGAGCCGCTGTGGCTTGCAGCCCGATCTACATCAAGAATATAGAATATGAGCCGTACAAAACTAACATAAATATACTTTATCTAAATTCTTTATAGAGTAGATTCATTTGTACAAACGAATATACTTTCTGAGACGATTATTGCTATTTTGTCAATTTTTCTTGAAAATATTTATATATATTTATCTCCATTGGCGGACTTTAAGAGCTATTACAACGGGAAAGATTATACGCATAGTAAAAAGTACACAATGTATAAAATATCATAATAACCTTCCACAAATGATTCTGTCATGTTAAATAGTAAGTAAATACTTTAAAGTATGGAATAATTGGAAAGTTTTTTCACATACGAGTACTTACGAGTAAATACCAGTTATTAAAACCTGGTCGCGTAAATATCTCACATACTCACTTTAAACGTTTTTTATTTTATTGTGCTTCCATTGAGAAGTCTATTCAATTAGTTAAATATTATGGTGTACTTTTTTTATATATCATCTATTTAACCTTTGCATCAGCTCCTTTCTCCAGGAGCGTGGTGGCAACAGCTTGCTGGTCATACTGTGCGGCCACGTGAAGCGGCGTCATACCATTCTTGCCCGCCTGGTCTGGTGATGCACCATGAGCCAACAGCAGATTAGCCACCTAATATTTTAACCCAAAAAATAATCACAGTTAGGTAATAAGTAAATCAATCGTAAAGTATGGCGAAGAATTTGTTAAAAAAAATGTCATTGAAGTAATAATTATAACAATTATATAATAAACTATTATTTTCATTCTATGTTGTTATAACAAATAGCAATTTTAAAGATATATAAAGCTAAACATGAGTACTAAATACACGATACTATTGTTTATAAAAGTAATATATTACTTTACAGTTGCGCTTTAAAATAGATACCAAATTTACATACGTCCAACAGATGTATTGAAAGATGGTTTTAAATAATATTTATTACAAATACTTATTATAGGGAAAATTGTTGTAATTATTTAGTGCCAAAGCTATTCAATGGCATAAACTGACTAAGAAGTGATCATAATAGGTTAATTAATATATTGACTATATTGTCATCAACAAAATATTCTTTAGTTTGGACACATATCTAATTGTGTATCTGTTGTAAACTATTACCTAAATAAATAAAAAAAAGTTGATATAAAATTTGTGAGGAATATTTTACCTTCAAATTTCCATATTTGGCGGCGAGGTGCAGAGCTGTGAATCCTTTCTTAGTAGTTGCCGTCAAAGGAGCGTTATGTTCAATGAGTGCAGCCGCGACCTATTATAACGATAACACGTTAAACTACCAATGATAATCTCAAATCAGCATCGTTTAGTGTTAAAATAGGATCATTAGGATGTATATTATAGATCAGATAGGATAAAGGTATAACATATTTACGATATTACCTCCTTTAAATACCCTTAACAATTGCAAGTAACCTTACAATGAAACATACAGCAATTTTTTCTTAGGAAATTCCATGCGATTCTAATATACATAACAAAACACTCATTTGGAAAGGATGTTTTAACGTGGCTGTAGTTACAGTACAGACACAAATTTACCTAGAACTTATAATACCCTATTTAATTACTGTAATCTAAAACAACTAAAAGAGACTAGAGGTGAAAGGCCAGAGAAAACAAACAAGAAAAAAAAGAAAGAAGATAGCAAGGCTAAGATATATAACACACACCGCGTACGGTTTTATTGATATAATATCCAAAGTATAGATTAGTTTATTGAATGAAGAAAGGAATCAAAAGCAGACAAAGTATATAAATAAAAAATAACTATTTGGCTATTATACTTATATCATCATTACTCACGTCATGATTGTGCTGCTTAGCCGCTATATGAAGGGCGTTGTAGTGATCAGCGGTCATTGCCCTCACGTCTGCTCCGTGCTGCAGCAGCAGGACCGCGATGTCGACGTTGCCGAGCCGCGAGGCGATATGCAGCGGCGTCTGCCTCTCGCGCGCCTTAGCTTCTACAGCAGCACCGTTGCGGAGCAAGATGCGGATTATGTCCGTCTAAAAAAAAGGTGTGTGCTCAACCATGGATCTAGACAGCTTTGAAAAAATATATTTGTAATATATACATAGAGAAAATTTTATAATACAGGAGTGGATACCTGGTTAGCCCTCGCGGCCAAGTGGAGAGGAGTCTCGCCTCGGACCGTCGGCACGTCGGGGTTCGCTTCATGTTGCAGCAGGTATATGACTATGTTCATACAACCCATGAATGCTGCTACGTGTAGTGGAGTCAGTCCGGACTCAGTGGTCGCTTGGATACCTACGTTTAAAACATTTCATTTATCTAATTTTCATTCGATTGTTTATGAATCTTTAAACTTTAGTCTCTATTATCGAGCTCGAATATATTAACAATGAGATCGACGAAGTCTAGCGAAAAGTTCTGACGAAATCTTGCTAGGCGCTACTATAGCCTCTCTTTCTACCACTATGCAATATGATGTACACCATTACTGTGCTACGATGCTCTTACCACATTAATACCATACTGTTTCAAAGCATTGAGCGCTTTGAGCCCTTGTGTAAACAAATTAATTAGCAGTTCATTATTATAGGCAGGCGTAACATCATTAAACGAGCAAGCATCTCATTTCATTATCCATTAATTAATAGAGCCCATGAAGAACTCATAAAAGGCATGAGTTCTGTGCCCAATAATTAGTACAGTCATTATATCTGTCTTGTTTGATATCTACAGTTTACAGCTTTACATTAATACAATGAAGCCACTTACTTGCACCGTATTTAAGGAGCAACTCCACGACTTTGATTCGATTCTTCTTACAGGCAATGTGCAAGGGAGTGAATCCGTTTAACGCCCGTGCGTTCGGATCGGCACTCCTTAGATAAAAACACAAAATTATGCATCTCTAGTTCGGAGTAGGAAAACTAAGGAGAAAAGATATCAGATAAAACAAGATGTCTATATATTGAAGAAATATCGAGGTAGCGAATATATTCACTTTTTAAAACGATTGAATCATAAAAAATTCAACATCATGTAATATTAGAAAAATTAAATAAATAAAACTAACATATATTAACAAATATATAACTTTTGCAAATTGTCTTTTATTGATTCTTTGATAGGTACAGATAACAATAACGTTATTTCAATAATCTGAGATTTAATTTTGTTTAATCGAAAATTACAAAACATAAATTTTCACAGTGGCATAGATAGAAAACTTTATATATTAAGAAGTATACCAAGTTTTTATCATCACCAGTCTACAGGAGTCTATTTCTAAAAGAAAAGGTCTCCCAAGGATCGCTACTTAGGCCATAAGTATACTCACCTATCTAGTAGCAACTTTGCTACTTTAGCGTGCCCGCAGTGGGCAGCGACGTGCAGTGCTGTGAGGTAATCTACGGTGACATCATCGACTGGTGCACGCCTGGATAACAGCACTCTAGCAGCCTCGGCGTGGTCTCCTTGCGCCGCCATATGGAGAGGAGCTAATCCATTCTATTATAAAGAATATCAAATACGGTATTATAATAATTTTATTTTCCGTGTTCAAGCAGGAAAACTCTTCATATCTTCTACCATAATGCTATGAGAGATTGAGATCGATTGAAAAACCAATAACTGTTATTAGTGATCTTTAAATCGCATATTTCATTTCAGTATTAATTAATAAAAAACGTTTATGTAATTTATTCGTAGCATAAGTTTTATAAAATTTCGCTGATTAAATTACTCTAAAATTAAATTGATATATAAGTTACTTTTTAGAGCTAATTAAACGTTTACCTTGCTCTTGCTAGTGATGGGCGCGCCCCTTTCGAGCAGCGTTTCGACAACGCGTTCGTGTCCGGACCGAGCCGCACAATGTAGAGGTGTCAGCCCGTCCCTAGTGCGCGCCTCTACATTCGCGCCATTGTCGCACAGCAGCGACACCATGTTTTCTTTCCCTACAAATTTTAAAACCTTGTTGATATAGTAAATAAACTTTATTAAATATTATAGCGATACTACACAAAATTTATTTATATATAAATTAGATATTATATTCATTGCGTAAGATATTTATAAACCATTGAAAAACGGTTTATAAAAGTGGGTAGGATTTTTTCCTTATTAAAATACATCGTATAATTTTTCTGTTCATTTATTATAATTAGCATTATAGTTGTAAAAAAAGTGCCTGTTTCATTTGAATGGAAATTAACGCTAAAAAAGAAAAAGGGGTAGAACCCTATTATGAGCTAATACAAAGTTAAACAAAGGGTTGGAGCGAATGGGGCATAAGTAGGTTGATAGTTTGTCGCCGATCCCCCTAACTCTTACGTCAAACTAGAAAATTCTTTTTTTTTCACAATATATAGGAGCATAGAAAATCTTTTATTTTTTAGCTTTTTCATCTATGGTGGTCATGGGTAACACTTGACCTCAATTTCATAAGATCTTTATTAACAATGAGCCCGAAAATCATAAGTTGTATTCGCTTGCTGGAATGATGTAAAAATTAATAAGTATCACAGTGATACTTAAACAGGCAAGTCCGATTTTTTTTTAAAGATATGACAAATATAAATATTTGTTACAGATTAACATCTAAAAAAGAGAACACAAGTAATTCTGATATACATATATAAGGTTGGCAAATATCTCCCTTCCGCCTTTTTGTCTTATGAATTTCGCGGCTATGTACAAAGCTCTACAGAGCTCGTATCTGGCAATACTATACATAATTTGAAAGGTGAAATATATTGCTTTACAGTTTCGTCGTGGGAATCTTTGAGAGTTTTATCATCAGCAGTAGGCGTCTATTGAATGCGATAATAATGATGATGTAATTTCAGTGGTAACAATTTTTACTAACCCCACTTGGCGGCAACGTGGAGTGGACATATGTTGTGTTTAGCCGCGCAGTTGACGTCGGCGCCTTTCGCCAGCAGCAACCTAGCTACGGCCTCGTTACCGTAATGTGCAGCTATATGAAGCGGCGTGAAGCCAGACTTTGAAGTCACATCAGGGTTGTGTTCATTCTGAAGAAAAGTCAAAATTCTGATAAAATAGAAGAGCTGAAAATACATGATTTAAAATAGAATCATTTTTACCCTTTAATCATCAATCTATATATTTTCTGAAAGTCGTGTATATTGTCCGATATTCAATACAAGATCGGTAATCTAACTTTAAGCTTAACGTCAGTTAGGTTTATGATTAGGCGATAACAATCATTAAAATAATCAATTATAAAATATAGACCATATAAAAGACATACTTCTAAAGGTAACGAGAGTCTAATATAATAACAATTGGAAAATGCATATTTTTAACAGAGAACATATGGAAAAAACTCGGTACAACCATAACAACTTTATTCAGATCATTCATTACTTCAAGACTTCAAATATATATGAATATACAATTGTGCTATTCCTTTTCAAGTATAATAACTGAACATTCGAGCGGCTCATGTAATGGTATGTGGTCACCGTCGCCAATGGAAAGCCGCAACACTTGTGAAGTAACCCCTTGGTTGCTATTAAATAAAATAATACTTTACCTCGAGTAATAAATTAGCGGCTTTCACATCGTCCTTCTTCGCGGCGATATGCAGAGCTGGGAGACGCACTCTGCCTCGGGTGTCTGCCTCCAGCAGCACCGCGACCACTTTCTCGTGGCCTTGCTGCATCGCCACTGCCAGTGGTGTGAAACCATCCTAACGAGACAGTGTTTATTAAAGTCAGTAAAACGGAACTAAGTCAAGCATGGCCAAGAAGACTCGTTCTTCACCCAAGTAGAAAGTAACTAATGCATTGCTAACTAAACTTTTAAGTCTCCAGTTATAGACCTAATATTTTGTCTTATTTTATAATATTACGCTATTTAAGAAAATTAGAGTAGATAAATCATAGATTCAATGTTTTATAGTGACTATATCGTCGTCATAAATCATTTAACTTTTTGAGAGCTATGATGCTACAGATCAATTCGATAGCCGTATGATACCATAAATTTACCATCTATGAAATATTCATTAGTTTAATATATATGTACCTCAGTGGCGAGACTCTGGTTGGCGCCATTTGCAAGTAAAAACTTGACAACACCGTCGTGGTTCTCTTGGGCGGCCATGTACAAAGGCGTGAAGCCATTTTGAGATTGGATGTTAACCTAAAATAAAGATATGGGTTAGTGGTAACTGCAAAGTAGCGCAGCAAAGAGGATATTACTTTGTATGTAAAATAAGGTTAATGACATGTTGACACACACATTTTAAGTACATACATCTAAGGACAGACGCAATTACATATATAAAATATTTGTAGACAAGATTAACATTTAAATTACGAGTACAGATTATTTTAAATAGTAGTTTTAAAGTTCTGTCAATAGATGGTGTTATAATAAATTAATGCTAAATCATTTTAAATAAACAATACATTTACTTCTGCTCTATAAACCGAATTGTTCAATTTAATTCCTAAATTTTATAATTATAAGAAAGAAAATCAATGCTTCAAGTTTTTATTTTCTCTTCTATTATTAGCTTTCAGCGAAAGCGAGGGGTCAACAGCACGACGATTGTCGATCAATATAAATAACGATTTGACGCCATTTTTATTCTCGGAAGCAATTTGCTTTGCGCATAAAGTTGATGGATCGTTAAGTTTCTCCGATTTATATTACCTATTACTTTATGGTTGTAAATCGATGTTTTCTTATGTTTTAACGCTTTGTTGTTATCGTTATTTTATTATTTAGGTTAATATATAAAACCTAAAATAACATGATGAGGCTAAAAACATAATGAAACTTCGTACAAAACCCAAATTATTTTTATAAATATACACAACTAAAATATAAACAATATTACATCTATGTTAAGGATATAATAGTTAAAGATAAGAGTAAAAAATTCTCTAATACTGCGCTTTAATAGGTAAAAAAAAATTTTTTTTTTAATTTTCACAATTCTGTAGTTAGTCAAATAGTTCATGTTACCCACATTTTGTGCCCCTTGTTTAACTTTGAATTTTAATTTCTATGTTTTTTCTTTGTACAGATAATAGAATCTAAACTTAAACCTTAAAGAAAACCTTACAATTTTTATTAATAGCTGTTAGGTAACTACTTCCAGTTATTAAATTAAAAAACCTTTCATATTTAGGAACCCTAAAAAAGTACCATAATATGCAAAAAAATTAGCGTAGGGGTTATATTAGCTTAGACTTTCTACACTAATGTCTGTTGTACGGAAGACCCACTTTTTTAATTCTTTCTCAAAACAATGTATCGATACTGAAGTTTCGCTTACACTACATTAGGCTCAAAGCATGATGATATGACAATGATAAACAATGATAATCTACCTGAACGGCATAGCTTTGGGCAAGGGTCACTTCATCATTATCATTAGCCAATAGACGTCCACAGCTGGACATAAGTCATAAGGAGAGAGACTATCCACCAGAATTTATTTTCCAAATTTAGAATGATATAAAGCAACTGTCCCAACACTGAACTTAGGATTACTTATTTTATTAACTGAACTTATTTCCATCACATTTCGTTCCGCTCTTTAAGTAAACTCTCGTTGCTTTATTAAATTTATAATACCTGAGCTCCATTCTGCACTAGGAGCTTGACGACCGTTTCCTGTCCTGCCAGGGAAGCGATGTGGAGAGCAGTGTTTCCCTTTTTAGTTGCAGCGTCGATTGCAGCGCCGCGCTGAAGCAACTCACGCACCACTTCCACATGACCGTCCTTCGAAGCTAGATGAATAGCATTGAGTCCGTTCTGAGAACAAAACATTTTGTTTAATGGCTGCCTACTGTTATCAACTTTCACTGAAATTATATATCAGTTAAGGTTGTTTTTTTTTATTCGATGAACCGACGAGACGAGCGGACACATTACATGAGCGACACAGCACCACATTATGATCGTCGCCTAGCTATAGCTCCATTTAATCCGGAGCACAGTAATGTTTTCACTGTAATATTTGGAGGTAGTTAACAGTGGTACCTACCCAGATGGTCTAGGGTCACAGAGACCTACCAGTGACTAATATTAATGATTATACAAGAAGTGATATATGAGTATTAGTGTTTATTAAAGCAGCCATAATGACCTGAAAGGACGGCAATACTGCAGCGTTCAATTGATTTGTGATTATATAGTTAAAAGGAGGTATACTTTTAGGGTGTTAGGATTCCCGTATAACAGTTCACGAGATCCATGCCAACCTTAACTGCCTGTGGTCATCATCAGCCGATAGACATCCACTGTCAGATATAGGCTTCCCTCAACGGTATCCACATTAATCGGTTTAGCTCTGCCGTTGGTAGGGGTTCATATGGAAGGATTTGGGCTATATTCCACCACGCTGGCCGAATAATGGTTGAGAGCCAGAGCTCCTTTTGTTAATTAGCAGGATGCACCACGAGCAGCAGGGTTTCCAGGGGTCCCGGACAAAAACTCACAGGATCCAATTGGGCCAGCGTGGTGGGAAGTAGCCCAAATTCTCCTATATGAATTCCTAGCCGATCAGAGTTGGAATCTTTGAGGAGGATATATGTCCACCAGTGGAAGTCGATCGGCTGATGATGAAGCGGGTGTTTATTTGACTGGTCTAAAGTCACCTGTTAATATTGGTAATTGCGTTCAAATACCGATATTATAGACTTTTTAAGTATTGAGAGATTAGGACTACTCTGTATTACTACAAAGAAGAACTAGGATTGTGTAAAATGTTTGTTCCTTTATGATCCTGTTGGTGATCTTCCTCAGCGTTTGGAGAAGTGACAGGATCTTTATTAAGGTATTGTATTTTTGTAATAATATTGACTTCTTTATTCTTAATTCTATTTTTATTACTTTGACCTTCACGTCATGTACAGTATTGTTTGCGTGTACGCATTTCACATTGATTAAAGGTTAATTATGTAACTCGGTGCTTTACGAAGTGAAAGACCTTTATCACGCCAAGGGGTTGTTATGCATAAACAAAATGCCTTTAGAAACCTTTGTTACTTATAACGCAAATTGTTTTAACCGGGATCGATGCTTGAAATGAAACCTTAACAGTTAAAATTCTACTTATACCGACATTAGTCAAAAAAAATCTTAACCTATTTATTAATTTTTTTTATCGAGGGTGAAATTTTCTAAAAAGATACCTTCGTGTAGGGGGAAGATAAAGTTATACAGGATTTTTACTCACTAAAACAACCTTAATAGTTAACCTCCGTGCGTTGCGAGAGGATAAGCATCAGACCTCCTCGCACTTGTTTTCATCTCGGTCTCGTTTTGTGGTTAACGAGGGCCCCCCAATTCCAAGCCCAAGAACCAGACACCCTTACGTGGCGTTCCAGGACACGTAGACCTTACCTTGTTCCTACTCATAATAGCCTGAGACTACGGAGTAAAGGTAACGAGACCTAATGTCTAGTGTCTAGCACAATGTGGTGCTGATGGCTTTGTATATCATCCTAACCAGCGCCAGGATATGGACAGGTTTATAACTTACTATCAGATGAACATCCCACTCGTCCTTTATCGTGGATAAAAAAAAAATTAAACAGTAAAATTATATTTCATTTATTACTAAACTTTGAGGATATATGGAGCCCAATGCTAACAGATTCTATGACTGATAATGTATCAATAAGTAATCATTTACATGTCTAATATATCATTTATAACTTAATAAATTATACAGTATGTTCTCGAATAAAAAAACCATAGTAATTAACCGTTTTCATCCATAGTAAATAATAACGTTATAGCAAACATACGGCTTTATTTTTTTGATTGGATGCAGATATAGCTGCAGTGCTGTGACGTGACTATTTTCGCGTGGCAAGCGATAATTTCCAGCGTAAGCTTGCACCTTCGTCAATATCACGCTGGAATGAGCTTTATAAATAAAGAAATACGACTGGTTTTACTTCACGCGAATAGTCATTATACAAATGACTGCAATAAAAAGCTTTAGTACAAATTGCTAAGATAATGACGATTTTAATCTACTGGTGATAGGTCTCTGTTGCCGGAGACCGTGTAGGTATGACCGCAGCCTATTTCTGCAGACCAACATGTACAAACATATGTGTTCCGGTTTGAAAGGCGCTGTAGCTAGTGTAATTACTGGGTAACGGAGACTTGACATCTTATGTCTCAGGTCACGAGCGTATTGTGACGCAGTGCTTACCATCTTAACTAGCGCCACGTTATGGGCAGGCGTATAACTTACCATCAGATGAACGTCCCGCTTGTGTGGTATATTCCATAAAAAAAATACTTTTTGACCCTAGAAGTTATGAAGTCTATTACCATATCCGGATGATACTATATTGCGTTGTAATATGGTATTGATGTATTATATTTTATATTATATAAACATGGTTCTAAAGAGCCGCCGCCGAAGCAGCTGGATGCAGGCAGCTCAGGACTGGAGGATTGGATTTGGAGATCTTTGGGAGCAAGTCTATCTCCAGCATTCGGCTGATGATAGATTGATTGATTATATATCACATAAAAGATGAAGAAGCAGAGTAGGAGTGACCGTAAATGGTATACCTGCTATAAACATTCACTGCTTTAAAAATTAGATGTTAATCTCCTTACCTCAATTATTTCTCTAGCTACAACGCCCTTCTAACCGGAACAAAGTACCGCTTTCACATTATTATTTAGTGACTGAAATAAGCATTGCAGACTACCTAAACATTTTCAACAACAGAGATCTTTCACCAGTATTTATCTAGAAAATTCGTTAAAGAATGATTCTATAGAATCTCTTATACTATACTGGAAAAACACTTTAAGCAAAAATCGACATCTTAGTGTTATTTATATATCTATTTATCTATTTATATGTATATATATGTTCTTACTGTCATTAATAGATAAGTCAATTATGACTTATGTTGAATATTTTGTGTATGATGATTTTTTTTTTCTCGCGGGGGAAATCTTCTTAAAAGATACCTTGCTTTTGGGGGGAAGACAAGGTTATGTGGGGCTTCTACCCACTAAAACCCCCTCGGTGGTCTCCCTCAGTGCATTAGGAGGGGCTCCGGGATCTCCTACGGAACGCACCGGCGCCCCCCTGCACTCTCGATTAAACATTCCACGGAAGGGCCAAAGCCCTCCTAGACCCCACGCTTTGCTACGGCAAATACAAGACCACAATGTATTTGCCGTCCTCCTAAGGCTCGCTTATTAAGCTCTGAGGGCCCCCACCCTCAAAGCCTACGAAACCGAGGACCTTTTTAGTCGCCTTGTACGACAGGCAGAGAATACCTTAGTCCTATTCGTAATGGCCCGGCACTACAGGGCTGACGGGTTGGGGCGTCCGTTGCCATCGCCCCGACGTCCTCGTCTATGGACGGAGTCGGCCCTCTCCCGACTTCTGCTCGGCGGACTCCTTCTGCATCATAACGGTTTCACAGAAGGAAACCAACGTTATCCACCCATTTTTCTTTGCCAGTGCAGTTGATATCGCTACTGGCAAAGAAAGGTCATGCCCGATTTTGTGGATGAGAATTTTCCGTTCAGGCTCCCACGTAGGGCATTCTGCGAGCGTATGCTGAGCGGAATCCAGCTCTCCACCACAATGGTGGCATTGCGTGGTTGGTTCATGTCCAATCCTATTCAGGTACTCACCAAAACACCCGTGTCCTGTGAGTATCTGAGTCAGTTTGAAGGTGACATGTGCCACTCCGCCCGATCTAAGCCAGGATTCGAGGTTCGGCAGAAAAGCGCTTACTATACGCTGCCGTGAGTTCCGCGGCTCAGCAAGCCGCTCTCTCCACACCTCCAAAGCGCGGCGGCGCTCATGCCTGTGCACTTCCACCACATCCAGGGGTTCGGCTTCTTCTCGATGAGAACGTAGACGCGTATAAATCCGCGCGTCCCTTTCCGCCAGAATGTCCAGAGGTGGGAACCGGGCCAGGATAGTGGCCGCCTCAAACGATATCGTCCGATATCCCCGTGCGATACGAATGGCTATCTTCCGCTGCAGACTGTTTACTTTAGCCCGGCAACGTCGGCTGCCCGACAACCGATCTGACCAAACCGGAGCGCCATAGAGAGCCATCGGTCGCACAACACCCGAATAGAGGCGGCGGACTCCTTCCCCGGGAGGTAACTTACCACCTACCACATCATCTCACGAAGGTTGGCTGGTAGAGAATGCCAACAGGCGTTAAGCCCGCCTTTAGGGTTAGCTTTAAGGTTTTACAATATTAAAAAAAAAGAAAAGAAAAGAAAAAAGAAAGAGAGTGGGTAGATATTTCATTAAAGTTTAAATTAATGGTTTTATTAGAAGCAGGCAGAAAGAAGACACTTTTGAAGTAAAACCCAAAGGCATAAAACTAATATTGGAAACGCAGACCTGCTGCAAGACAAGTTGCTTCAGCTCCATGCCACGGAGGCAAGTAAAACTATTTAAAACCATGTATATAACCATTATTTTTGTAGAAAGAGATAGCAGCTAATGTACACAACAGAACATTATGGGGGCGGTTTAAACAAACCCTTACTCTTAAAGAAGAAGAAAAACGCCCCGTAGTGATGTACACAATCTAGAATATTTTGCTAATCTATCAGCAATATTGTTTAACAATTGAATTTTAACCCAATAATTAACTCCGTAATGATGATACTGTAATTAATTTATTATCATAGATTTACCCTTCTTTTTTATATATTATATATTTATAACTAAAGGGATATATAGTGCTGGTAAATATCTGTTACCGGAGACCATCTAGGTAAGTACCACCGCAGCTACAATTTCAACCTCCGAACAGTAATGTGTAAAATATCACTGAGTTCCGGTTTGAAAGGCGTTGTAGCTAGGGAAATTATTGTAGTAAGGAGACTCAACATCTCAACTCTCAAGGAAAGCGCAATGTGGTGCTGTAAATATCATCCTAACTAGCCCCACGTTGTTACGGACGGCTGTACGTCACGCCCATATAGTGCCTTTGTGAAATAAAAAAAAAACATTATCATCTAGTAATTCATTTATAAAAAAAAATAGTGCTTTTGGAAGGTTATACGCTTTAACTTTTATTACAGTATTACCCTACCCATAACTTTACTACGCTGAATTCTAAATTTATGACTACTTCGTAGCTCCACTTAAGGTCACCTTTAAAATAAAACAGCGCTTTGGTACGCTAGTAATTTCACTACCTAGTGTACTACTGTTGGAAAATATATACCGGAAATGTGTATCATACAATACACCAAGGGTTCGGATGAAAGGAGATTACATGTGGTTGAGATGCGAATGTTAAGATGGATGTGGGGTGTGACAAGGATGGATAATATTAAGAATGAGTATTAGAGGAAGTCTGAAAGTTGCTTCAATGACAGAGAAATTGAGGAGAAAGAGGTTAGCATGGTACGGCCATGTTGAACGGAGGGATGAAGAACATGTAACAAAGAAAGTAATGAGAATGAAAGTGTATGATTATAAGGGTAGAGCAAGACCTAAGAAAGTGTGGATGGATTGTGTGAAAGACGATATATACAAGAACAGTGTGAATTCAGATATGACGGCTGATAGAGAGATATGGAAGAGAAGTACATACTATGCCGTCCCCACATAGCTGGGTAAAGAGCAGGAGAAAGAAGAAGAAAGAAGTGTATCATACAATTTCTTTTAAACCAACTTCCTACTACTTGAGAAATAAATTCGTCATAATCTAATACTTCACTATTGATTTGTCAAACAACTAACGATGTGATCTGATGAACCTACATCTTTAATGATACACAAAATTCTTCAGAAATTAAAAAAGGCCTGATAAATCTAGGTCATCTAGGTGATAGAAAGACCTGAACATTTTTCTACTTTAAATACGTAAGAAAAATCTTTAGGTTATATGCTTTTGAATCTAAAAATCGTTTAAGGTCTTCAATGCCACAGTCATTGAAGCATTTGAAATCATTGACAGATCTAGACCGTATAAAAGTTTAATAATAGTTAAGATTAGTATAATCTCTTATATTCAATATAGTTTAATCTAAACTATATTCAATATTAGAGATATAAATATATATAAATATTAACTATGTCTAGCAGTGGACGTCCATCGGTTGAAATGTAGACGTTCTATAACACAATATAAACAGTGCTTTTTGTATTATCTGTATATATTTATTCTGTTTTAGTCTATACAAGACTTTCTGTATTAAATACTAGCTCAAAACATTAAAGATTTCATAATTTAGCAACAGTAGAAACAAAATTGGATTAAGATATCGTAAAAGTAGAGAAAACAATGGAACAGCACTAAAGGTTCTCGTATATTCCATCGTCAGACAAGAGTAAATATACTTGCACGACAAGTGATATCTTCAGTGTACACAGTACTAAAAACAACGACGACGGAGGCTACTAAACAAACACGTCGACTTTATGTTAAGGATAGAGAGTAGGGAGGTGGGAGGGCACAAAGTTCCCTCCTTATATTGCTCCCCGTAGACCGTACGCAATATCCGTTCCGTTCTAGTGTAATGGTCTGATACGTATAAAGTTTATCGTACCTTGGTCCAATCTCTTTCGCCGGTTGTAAATATGTTGTAGATATTTACAGAAATATTTACATAAAAAGAATGAACTTATAAACAATTATAAGAATTCATGATATGAATAAATACAGAAAAAGGAGATTGCAGAGCAAACGGATGTTATTCGGAAAAGAAAATTGTCGCGTTCCTTTGTAGTGTACTGTTACGTTAAATATCAAGGATCATTGGAATTTTATTTATACTCTCCTCTCATACCAGCTGCAGGAAGCACTAAGTATAGAGCTAGGATATCCACTACTCAGTGATCACCATCGAGTGCCATCGTAAATTTTAAGTTAGGTTGTCAGTTAGTCTGTCGAGTAATTATATTAAAATAAATCTACCCTCTTATTTCATCGAACTACTTTCTGCGGTGTCTTCTGAATAAATAATCTTGCCTTCGAGTACCAGGTAACTCTCAACTCTTGATACCTACTTATATAGTATGTTTTCTACTTTTATCTGTGATGTAAAAAAAATTATCTTTTATGCTCTTGGTGGATACCAGAGCTGTTCAAATATTCCATACCCTCATTGACCACTGATGGCGATCACCCAAGAAATTTTGTAGCTATAAAAAAAGTGAATTGTAAAGACTTCTTCGCAACAATGTTTATTAAAATACAAAAAATACATACAAAAAAAGGACGAGACTAGCAGGATGTTCTCGTGTGAGCATCCTCTCTGAACAGAGCCGTTAGTTATAATGTTTATACAGCATCACGCGCTCGGCTTCTTGAGACTTAAGTATGTCTCCGTATTCTAATTACAGCGCCCTTCAAACTTGAACTACCGCATGGTAGTAGAAAGAGACGCTACGTCCAGACGTAACTAAACAATCTTCATCATATTAGTAGTGTTTATCGTCTACCTTAGTAGTTTCTCTATCAACCCTACTTTCGAATCGGAATACAGTGATGTTAACATAATACTAGCTACGGCCAGGCCCTTATCAGGTCTCTGTACTACCCACGAGTAACAGTAAGCAGGATAAGTAGATTTATTTCGAGTTTATATCTCATACACAATTAAACTAATTAATACATCTGTCACAATTAAACCTTTTTTATTTGGGGCCGAGATATCTTCTAATCGTTTCTCCTTGGGAGAGGGAAGTCAGGGTTGCGTGAGATTTCTACCCACTATAACTCCGTCATTGATCTCTTTTAGTACATTAGGAGTGACCCTGAGATCTCTTAAAAAAGAACCCCAAAAAATGCTCCCACCCTCATGGCACACGGATCCCGTGAAAGCTGGGCTTACCTTAATCCTATTCTTACTAGCTCGTTACTCCAGGGTTGATAAGAATTTAACCCTGATCATTAAAAATAATTGTAAATCACTTACGGCATTGCTGACGTTGATGTCGACCCCTTGTTCTAGAAGATTGATGATCTTCTCTATCTGGCCAGCGCGAGCAGCACGCAGGAACGCAGTGCTGGCGTCCGCCTACGAAAGACAAATACATTAACAACCTTAAGGACTAAACTAGATTGTACCTAATCCTTTAAAGACCTAGACAATCTTATCGTGAGCTTTAGACATTACAAACGAAGCATTGATTATTCTTCGTTTAACTTCTGTCGTAAACTTTAACGGCTAATAATATATTTTTTTATTCTAGGTCTAGAAATATTGCCGTAGGAATAGTTTTAGTGTTAAATTTAAAAACCAAATCAGTATTTTTGTCTATTACGTACAACAGCTAAATATAAAAAAGGATATATATTTAAATGTATATCATGTGCTTTATATATATGCTTCCTATAATAGGCATACATTAATTATATTAAAACTAGGTTAGGTTAATACGTAAAAAATATATAAAAAACCAATGTAAATATTAAAGAAAAATTAAAAAAAAAATGTAGAAATTGATGAAAATAACCTTAGATATAACTTGAAGAACAGTTTCTCATATTAGTTTAATAGTACTTCTCATTGGTAAGTTGATTTTCTTAGATAAATCAACTCGGCCATACATCTGAGAGCTTCAAGAATAACCACAATGTTGCCAGCGATCTTAAGGAGGGTATTTAAAGATCCAGGGATTCCTTGGATGTGGTCACAGCTAGTAAATATATCAAGACTGTTGCACCAACAATAGGCCGTCACGTATGAGTATAATAGATTATAGAGCTAAGTGATTACTTCGGAGAGGACCATTTCTAACATTGGACTGCAGGCTGGTTATGACATATGTATGTATGTACAGCTTTATATAGCTGATATCCAGAGATTCTTTGACTCCTCACCAGATCTCTGAAAGTATTAGACATGAACACTAAAATTTGGTAGAGAAATTGCTTTTGCAGTTGGTCAGCTGAGATTGGATTTTAGAAAATTCCTACTCCAAAGGAGGCGAGGGTCCTAATAAAGAGAAGGGCTAGATGTGCAAGATACCTTCGATCAGGAATATTTCTGATTAAATTCAAGTATAAATTTTAAATATAATTCTATATTAAACTATATTTATTATGATATTGCATACAGAAATATGAAGTACTATAAGAAAGAGAGAAAGAGATAGACATACAACGACGTACGCGTGGAATGAATGCGAACACGATTCTCGATTTGTTTCTTTTTGTATAACATTAAATAGATACGATCGAAGGAAGCTTTACCAAATTGTGGTCTAGTCTAGAAGTTTTAGTACACGTTATACCTATAGGTTCAATTTCCAATCTACGCTAATGTTTGTGAATCACGCGAACGAATTACTTCGGTCTCTGTTTTATATATCCTTATGCATTGTAACAAATAACATGCTCTCTCTTACTTTCTTACTCTCTTATGTCAATCGAGCCTATTTTCTACTCTTCTTTTATTAACACATATAATATAAAATATCATAATATTCTTATTTTTATCCTACCCTTCTCCCAACTTTGTGCGGTCGGCCCAGTATGTCCATCTCTTCCATATCCCTCTATCAGCCGTCACATCTGTATTCACACTCTTCTCACACATGTCATCTTTCACATAATCCATCCACACTTTCTTCGGTCTTCCTCTACCCTTATAACCATCCATGTCCATTCTCATTACTCTCTTTGTTGTCTTTCATCCCTCCGCACAACATGGCCGTACCACGCTAACCTCTTGCTCCTCAATTTCTCTGTCACTGGAGCAACTTTCAGACTTCCTCTAATACGTAAATATTATAGGTCTAATTAATTTGGTTATGTACTACCTAGAATTACCTTAAAAAATTGAATGCAGTAATAATTGTTATGACTGGAATGTGAAGTGTATTAATAGTGAAAAATATATCGTTATGAATTTAGTACATTTAAGGTATAGGTTAAATTAGGTGACAATAGGTGGACTTAATGCCTATAGTCATTATCTGCCAGTCAAGTTAGGAAGTGACGAGATGTAGTGGTAGTTGATCAAGAATCATTATATTAAATATTGTCAGTTTTCTATTCATACTAATATATTTACTACACTATTATACACTTACACATATTATATATATACATACATACATACATATATATCACGCCTATATATATATATATATTACTTTTTCTCTATACGAAAAAAAAAACAAGTGCAGAGATCTTTACTAATGGTAGGTCTCTGCAGATCTCTAGGTACATCCACCGCAGCGCCTATTTCTACCGCTAAGTAGTGTAAAAACATTGCTCTGTTCCGGTTTGAAGGACGCTGTAGCTAGTGAATTTACTGGAGTCACGGGACTTACCGTTTTAGTATTAAGGTGACAAGCGCAATGGGGTACTATGTATAACGTCCTATCTAGCGCTACATTATTATGTAGAGGCGAATCTCTTACCATCAGGTGAACGTCTAGTTCGTCTCGTCGCTTCGTAGTATATACTACTATAAGTATATATATATATTCAAAGTAATAAAGAGTCCCTTTACTGGAAGTCAGAGGCGAAGGAGGTTCGTTTGAACGATGAAATCGAGCGTGTTTAAGCATCAGACGGGACTTACGTAAGCTCGTGCCAAGTTGAACTCAACCGTACCAAGCTTTATAGTCTAAGTAGTGTCTACGGCACGGGCGCGATAAATTACGTCTACGGCGTAGCTACCGGAATGGGTTTTGTTCCTAGAAATAGCTCCGCTTTATGTTGCCTACATCATTGCGAAACTTATTCGCAAAGGGAACACTCTATTACATAGAGTAATGCTTCAACAGAGAAACTAGTTATTTCGATTAAATAGTATTGCATGAGCTATAAGAGTCCCTGCTCAACAACTCATGGGACTCAAGCCGACCTCACCTGCTCCTGGCTTTCACCAACCCGCATAAGTCTTCATGGTAGGCAATAGCCCAATTCCCCCTATATGAACCTCTACAAACGACGTCCTCTAGTACCCGGCGATAACGGAGGCCGAAGCTTAAGTCTAGCAGTGGACTTGATTATGATACTAAATGGTAGTAAAGTAAATTTAAATACAATTCCTATACTCATTTACTACCAAACAGTAAAACGCAAATTTCATTTCTATATTGTATCTCTAAAGAAAAAAGATTTTAATTTAATTATCTATTCTTTCTCTATGAGCAAAACATCACTGCTTTTACTAACCCCCGACTAAAAGGGGTGGATATCGGTGTTTCTTTTTTTCTTCTGTCAGAAAATAGCACTCTTATCGATCAGATGTATGCGTGTAACAGAATCATCTTGTTTTCTTAAGACTAATATCGAAGAAATAGCTTCTCCAAGGGAAGTTTCTCCATTTAGAGAAGTTCTACTTCGAGTTAAGTTGTCTTTGTTACTATTTCTGCTTTATTCAAAAGATTCTAACTTGATGAACAGCTGCTAGAATAGATTCTTATTCTTTACTAAAAATAGGTTTTTACTGTACGCAATACAGTAACAATATATGATACCCAGTAGAATTGTGAGTCCATATATTGTTGAGTTGGTTAAAAAGTAGCTATTACCTCCATATAGCAAATTTAGAGCTGTAACAGTTCTTTTCCCCTATAAATAAAGAGTTATTCAGTACTCTATAAACGTAAATATCTTAAGAGTCTCTCCAATACAGGTGAGATCAGGTCTAGATTTAGTAGGACAAGATGCTATTGAATTTCCATGACCTATTAAACAAGAGGGTGCTTCAAACTGAAGGCCTAATGTGAGACGATGAACCAACCTAAAACAATCGACTCTTAGACGACTCAAAAGAGGTAGTATTCTTTTGAGCACTAACACTCCAGAAATATTGCCTGCGAAATATATTTCAATCTAACATATATCCTTCAGCTAGAACATATGTAAAGGTCAAAGTTAGTTTGATTATCAAAGCTTAAGACATAAAATACTAACAGATAACATCATTTAAATATTATTAATATGGACTATATTAAATATAAATTTACATACTTTCTTAGGACTTAAAATGTTTTTATGATTTAACAGTGATTTGAAAAGTTTGGTTAGTATTGATTTAATTAGTATTTATACAGCGCCTATAAACTACATTATTATCATCATCATCATTATTGTTTCAGCCTACTTCTGTTGAGTAAACTTATTATGTAATTATATTTTTCATCACTATTATTATTCTATTTTAATTTCAATAATATAATATATATATTATTAGATTTCCAATATGTATATATGAAACATCACCAGCTGATAGACGTCCTCTATCGGACATATTAAAATATATTACATGAATAAAAACTACTATACTATCTAATATAAAAACTACTAAACTTTAATATCTATAGAATTAAAATCGCTAAGTTATTAAACAAAACTTAAGTAAGATAATTCAAGCTGTTCAAAAAGTTAACAATTTCATTCAATAACAAGTTAAAAACTTCCATAATTGTTATGTTATATTATGCAAATGTATAATAAAGTGTTATAATATATTATGAAGTATTTAATAGACCGGAAATTAAACAATCACGTGAACAGCCATCAACACTGAAGTAGTTTCAAGTAAAGAAATGATTTATGCGCTCTCACATTATACACTTTTATAAGAAAACTCAACTATTAACTATTAAATATATAATTAGTTACTGATTTAGTTAATAGCTAATACATTTTCTTTAGATCCTCATCATCGTAGACGTCCACTGCTGGACATAGGCCTACTTCAAAGATCTCTTCATCGACCTGCACTGCGTACATAGAGCGGCTTCCTGCGACACTCCTTCATATGGGTCATTTCCCACCACCCTAGCCCAATACGAATTGGTGGGAACCAGAGCCTCGTTTGTTGATTAGCATGATGCTCCACGAGTAGGTAAAGTTGGCTTGGGTTCCGTGAGTTGTGCGGGACCCCTCACCCGCTTTAGACCCTACACTTTTAAGACCCTAATCACGCCAAATTTTATTTGTTGAGAGTTTAGCCATGTCCAGCAGTGTTCAGCTACGAGCTGATTATAAGTAATAGTTATAAAATAGGTCATAAAAATGTATATTTTTAATATCTGCATGTATTAAGTTATCATTATCATTTTAATAAATTGGTCCACTACTGGACATAGGTCTGTAGTAATGTATTCCACAAAACACTGTTCTGCCCAATTTCACAATGGCAATCAAAACGAAACACAGAGAGGCACCTTAAGAAGAAGAAGAAGAAGATACTATTGATGATATATATGACTGATGTATGGTAGTGAATGATATGGCATAAGAAACATGGAAGTAGGATTAATGCTGTGGAGATAAGCCTGAGAAGTATAACTGGAGTGAAGATGATGGACAAAGTGAGGAACAGTGTGATAAGGAAGCGGTGCGGCCTGGTTGAAGATGTAATGTAAAGGAGGAGAAAGGGATGCTTAGATTGTTCAGCCATGTTGAAAGAAGATTAACGAAAGAGATATACAAGGTAAGAATGATTGGAAAAATCGGTGCTGGTAAACCTAGGCGGACATATACCGATCAAATCGAAGATGTCCTAAAGAAAGGCTGGGTTAAGAGTACTCGCAACCGATGAGCATGCATGAAGACGCTCATGAAAGTGGAGGAAGCGAGAGAGGTGTGCCAAGATCGTAGCAGGTGGAGAGAGGTGGTCTCTACCTACCCCACTGGGAACGAGGCGTGATATATATGTATGTCCATTGGAGATTACAAAAGGACAATCTCTTACATGAGAGACTAATGGAAAAGATATCTTCATATCAGTTCAAATGGATATTTTGTGTGTATTAGGACAGATGTAGACACTAGATGGACTGGCTATCTGTGGTGAAGAAGCCACTAAATGCGGGAGACTGATCGATGTGGAGAACTGTAGGGGAGGTCTATATCTAGCAGTGGATGTCTATCGGCTGATGATGGGTATTAGGAACAGGGATATGAAGTAAGCTATGAACTATCTACTAAGGTCATGTCCTGCCTATTATATTGAATTATCTGTGAGGATAGCCTCTCAAAGTATATTTTTGTCTTAGAATTATATTGACAATATTACTTTGTGTTACCACTAATTAGTTTCATATAATATATAATCATCATTATCATATAAGCCGACCAACGTCCACTGCTGGACATAAACCTCATCCAAAAATCCTCCTCCAACATTTTGATCCTGCTCTGCTCGTATTCTTCACCAGATCATCGGACCACCTCGTGAAGGGCCTGCTAATACTACGTCTTCCGGTACGCGGTCACCATCGAAGAAATTTGATGTCCCATCGGCTGTCAGTCCATCAAGTGATGTGTCCAGCCCATTGCGACTTAGGCTAACTATATTTGGGACTATATCCGTGACTTTAGCTCTCCTGCGGATTTCCTCATTCTGGTAATAGTTTCCTGTAATCTATGACGATAAAGAATATTATTATTAGGTACTTACTGCCAACTGCGCTCGATATGTATTCAGGTTGTAATAAATAACTGGAGTGCCATCAAAGACTGCTCTTTACAGGCTTCTGTCGTGCAAATATGTCTGCTGCACTTAATAACCTAACAGCTTTCCACTGGATTGCGGTCAAACGGCAACACGGCTTTAATTTATCGTATTTACAAAGCGTACTATATATTTATTATATATTTATGTGTGCGTGTGTGAGTAAATAACATAAGCCTATATAGAATGTATGTAACTAGAACATAAGTCACTTGATGGCGTATTGACACGATCCGTTCATGTTGGTATATATGTACATATATATTCGAATTTATTTACATAAGATATTAATTATAGCAGTAAAATTAAGCTTTTGTAATAATACAATCACAATTGAATGATCATCCTAGTAATAACTTTATTTGGTTATACTTATATTCATCATCGTCGTCATGAGATATTCTTCAAACTGAAGTTTGGTCGACAGTTTCGGAATACTATAATATTTTGGTCGTCAGTTATTCTTTTCCACGCTGATGTTTATTAGATTTGTTTTAAAAAAAAAAAACTTTTTACTACTATTATACCATTAAAAGTTGAATTTTAACTGTTTACACGGGAAATTTTGTTGGAAATGTTAGTTTTCATTTAGTCCCTGGCACACAGCATGCCGACAAATGTGTCAATGCCTGTCGGATATGATTAACAAAAACCTTGATAAACTGATTGTCTTTAGACAGGAAATCAGTGTGTTTTATTCCATATTTTTTTTTAATTCGGTGCAGCGGAATACTAGACATTTAAAAAGAACAAAATATCATAATTTTTAATGATAGGACGTCTACAACTGAGTTCAGCTCTTATAACCGATCCAATACTATCATTGTTCACCCCCGCGTACTGAAGTAAAGAACCTAGCCACTTGTTTTCAACAAGTCTCCAATTTTAGGGTTCCGGTCGAACAATGGTGATATCCTCGTCAGCCTATAGGGAGATTGAATAGAACTCGTGACACTTTAGGACGATCGATAAATGAACAAGTTGTCAAGTAGAAAGGAAACGAAGATATTTTATACTAATTTGTACGGCCTGTGCAGATATATCTGCTTCATCAATGTTTCAAAGCAGTTAATCATTTTGAAACAGATATTATAAAAAAAAAAAACTAGTAGAATAATGTGTGAAGATTATCAGATATCATAAACTTAATACTTAAACGGCCTACTTAATGTTCTTACTTCGGAGACTCGAAACTTTGTCCATTATACTGACACTAACAAAGAAACCTAAACAAATTAGAAAAGTTAGGTCTCCCAAGAAATTAATAACAAACTTTCATCTTAATAAGATTTTTTTCAAAGAAGCTGGTTCTTTATTAGAAGTAAAGTTAGAAATAAAGACATCTGTAGAACAACTAAAGTGATCAGAGTAGCGCTAAAGATTGCTAAACTTATGTGGCAATGATCATATTGTTAGAATGACTAATGGCTGATGGAGCAGTAAGGTCCTAGAATCATGACTCTGTGGTCCTAATACAAGAAGACCCTCCATACGGAGGACCAGCGATCTGGTAAAGATCACTGGAACCCGCTAGATGGAAGCAGCGCATAATCAATTGGAGTGGAGATCTTCTCTGGAAGCCTATTTACAACAGTGTTGACTATCGGCTGATGATTAATTAGTGTATTGTTTCTTTTTTACTTTCTAATTAATGTAAGTTAAGTTTAATTTGTTTTTTAGACAACGGGAATGATTAATTTTTATCTAACTACTACATTATATTATCCTTCCCAGCGGCAGACTGTCATAAAGTGCTTGCATATTCACAGTCGGTGCAGTGCACGCGGACAATTATTTCACACCCCTACCGAGGGGTGAACTCACCCTCCGACATTATACTCATGGTAGTTAGATGAATATTTATGTAAGGGTAGTTTTGGATTCGGTGGTGATTTGTCGAAATGAGGACATTTGTCCAATGCAAGTTACGATTCAATTCATAGAAATATATTGCGTTATATTATATTAAACGATTTTAATGTGTGTAACTTGGCCATAACTTACAGAGTACTGTTTTTTGTTTCATATTACTCTGTAGAAATTATTATATTAAAGCTGAGCAATGATAATTTTAAAAAAGTAACGTTTTAGTAACAAGGAAAGAAGAAGCAAGACTTCTAACAGATTCTCATTACAAAGAATCTGCAAATTGCTCAAAATTCAAAAACATCAGCTTAGTTCTCACGAATCTTCTATTAAAGCTTTTTTAACACTACTTGTTATACTTTCTTCAGTTCTTTTCATTGTTTTCATTGGTTCTTTATAAAAGACATTATAAACAATTTAGCAAACAGCATTGTAAATGACTTCACCAACTCGCCTTTGGGATAGCGTCGTGGGAAATGACCCAAATCCCCTCATGAATCTTCACCCGTTGTGGGGATCTTTGGGGAACTATGTCTAGCAGTGGACGTCTACAGGCTGACAATGATGATAATTATATATATATATGTTATAAAAATATCAGTATTGATGAGAAAAGTATTCTATTTAATATATTTTTTTTCTTTACTATTAAATGTTACAGCAAGGTATACAAAAGAGGCTTAATGCCTGTTACCATTTTCTACCAGCCAACCTTCGCAGGTGGTGTGGTAGGTGGTAGCTTAATAATTGTAATAATAAACTTCTGTCTAATTTAAAACTTATTTTAAAGGAAAAACATAATCATCTTCAATATTAAATATCAAATGTATCATATAGTTAAACTTCAAGCATGTTAAATATATTACCCATTTTAGGGCATGTACCCTCAGTTATCGTTCCGACGCTGGCGACCAGCCAGATTTTCTAATTCCTAACCCCTGCATAGGCTTCCGGGCTGCAGACATATCTGATTAAACTCTTCCGGGGAAAGGGAATAGTGTAGTCTTTTAATGCATATATATATATGAAATAACGATATTTATATGTATTTTTCCAGAATGATATTTATTCAAGAAGAAAAACTGCAGTGGTGATGAAGATGAAATTTTTATTTACTTTGCAAATGAAATGGTATAGATGAAGGATATATATAATATATATATATGTACTAACATAACTGACTATATCTCGTATTAATGCCGTATTGAACAAATAGCAGTTAATCACTTGCTTCCTAACAAAGAGTCAAGTGTGATGAAGTTTGGATGAGGTGTGATATTTCAGTAGTCACTTAACTGGATACTTCTTTCATTTTTAAAGAATAACGACATATCTATGTTTTATTTGTCCAAATATTTTGCTAGCATACTTTATATATATATATATATATAAATATATATTCAGTATCAGAATTCATTCACTCATAATAAGATCTCCGAAAAAACTACATCTAAATATTCAAATTGGATAGAGACATTGCTTCTGCCATTTGAAAGCCAGCTAAGGGTAAATTTTACAAAATTCTTTCCCCTAACAGAATTGCAAGGGTGCCACGGTCAGCAAAGCGGGAGGGTAGTAGCTAGTATTATAGATAAGATGAGTATGGAAGAGACTTATGTAAAAAATATCTTATCAGTCCGTGTAATTGATAAAGATAACTCAGGGGTTCTTATTAGTATATACATTTTACCCTTATAAATCAGAAAAAAAAAATTGTACGTTTAAAATCTTTTTCGCAATATTAATTTCAATATTGTATCATTATAAGAACGTGTGTTTCTTTTATACTTTCCCCTAAATTTTTAAATGTTTGATAGCGAGGGTGTATGTGATACATCGAAGTAGATAAGCCACCCCCAATTGTCGCATTGATTGTGAACGTCATCCCTGTGACGTCATCCTGTCGGGCCGACGAGGGGTTGTCTGGATTACCCATTCCAAGCTCGGAAATTGGCCGTTGTCGAGTTATATGTTGTCTACGTATGAAAACCAGACGAATATATTTTTCTGGTCATCATCAACAGTCAATAGTTTCCATTGCTGCTGCTGTTCTCTGGTTATAACATATTTTCTTTTACTGGAGAAGTAAGCAGGTGATGATAAACGATCACCGTCGATCTTGGATAGTTATGACACTTACAAATAACACGAATGGAGCTTAACAGCAAGTAGATTTTTTGGATTTGAAATTTTCTATATAATAATAGCTTCATCTACTTCATATAGAACTTATACTCTGATATGTTTGTGTGGAGATCTTTAAGAAATCTTATCTTTATATATGATGTAGCTACTGATGATGAATATATGGACTTGTGCAACATCATCACAATCTAGAAAAAATCATCTAAGCTTAAACAGTGTATCTACACTTTGTTACTTTGTGATTAGATGAATTTAATATTATATATTACACTTACAATTACAAATTATACATGATACATATGTTATATACCTAATATTAAATAAGGTTTAGATCAAGTAAAAGCCTTCAGTTTTTTTTATGTGAATACAAAGGTGAAGATACCTGTGGTCTCCACAAAATATAAGTACATTCAAAGGGACAAACGAGCGACAAACAGCGGGACCCACTACGTCTAGCCCCCTTTGTGGAAGCCAAGGCTTTTCACACGGGTGCTCCAGCGTTCTTCTGCTAAAAGATGCTCTATTGTTCAGCTGATTGTGGTTACTATCGCTTGATAATGATGTGCTAATTGCTATCTCTGCACCGCTATTCGCTGCGTGTATCGCTACGTAAATGTTAAGTAGTTGTGAAGGAAAGAAAACAAGTACCTTACATTTGTTTTTTTTTTTCTGCGATGAGCTGATACTTGACTAAATTTTACATGGTATGAAGTATGAAGACAGCTTCTCCATATAATCCTGCTCCTATGTGTTAGTAGCCAGAAGGGCAATGGTGTTACGGCGGTAAAAATGTGATCGTAATAGGTTCCAGTCGTTCGAAACATATCTCTTACTAAAGTATGTTTGTAATAAAATATTTGTTCTTTTGACATTCGAACTAGAATGTATAATTACTGGGGTAACGAACCTTAGGTCTTAAAGCCAACAACACAATGTGATGCTGTGTAAATCATCCAAACTATCATCAATGTTTTATAGATAGGCATATCATTTGGTTTCTTATTCTACTGTCCAGTAAGTGAGGTGTTTATATAACAACATGGGCTAGTTAGGATGATATACACTGCACCACATTGCGCTCCTCGCCTTAACACTAAAGATGTTAAGTATCATTGCTTCGGTAATTTCACTGAATAGTACTTCTTTGATTCGGAACATAACATTTGCACAGTACTGTCCGGCGGCAGAACTTCAGGTGAACGTTCTCCTCGTCTGGTCGATTCGTCGAAAGAAAAAAAAAAGGAAAAATAGATGATACGCCGCACGAAAAAATCATAAAGAAAATAAACAGGAAAAGCATGTATGTAATGGAAAAGCGCGAGTCGGATGTCTGAGCGAAAAAGTTAGCCAAACTGAAACTCTGATGCTGCGAAATGTTTGTATTACTCTTGTTTGAATGAAACATGCCTCTTGAACGAATGCGCTTTAAAAAAGAAAGAGGCTTTATGTTAATTAAAAAGTTTTTGCGTGTCTCTTTACCCATAAAATATTATCCAATTAAACGGCGAGACGAGTGAGACGTTCACCTGATGATAAGTGATAAACCTGCCTGTAATAACAAGGCGCCACATACATATATTATATATCACGTCTCGTTCCCAGCGGGGTAGGCAGAGACCACCTCTCTCCACTTGCTACGATCCTGGCACACCTCTCTCGCTTCCTCCACTTTCATGAGCGTCTTCATGCATGCTCGTCGGTTGCGAGTACTCTTGATCCGGCCTTTCTTTAGGACATTTTCGATTTGATCGGAATATGCCCGCCTAGGTCGACCTGCACCGATTTATCCAATCATTCTTACCTCGTATACCTCTTTCGTTAATCTTCTTCCATCCATTCTTTCAACATGGTTCCAGTTACGATAATATATGTTGCACCATATATCTCTCATCGCCTGAGACATAAGATATTGAACCTCGTTTACATACAACTGTTAGGCTGCGGAAGTAAGAGCTGCGGTGAACCTACCACCTCAGTACACTTATCACTCCCCGTCTCGCCTTTATTTATTCAGTACACTTATACCCCACAAAATATAATTTTGTTCTGAATTATTTACATCGAAAAGAAAATTCATTTTGATGTTAGGAAAAAAAGAAAAGTCATTAATTCACCCCTTGGTATGAAATGGGTGTGTATATTTTACAAGCGTTAGCGGGGAATGTAGCGGATATAATATTAATAAAGTTATTAAGGGAGATAGTACGATATAGCTTATGTTATTTATCACTTATATCTCTAAACGGATAATACCATTTTTTGGTTTCAAAAACCTCATTAAATTTTAGTAAATAGTTTTCAATCTAATTCGTATAATTTAATAAATTACAGAGGAAGCTGTAATAGCTCAGCTTGTAAGGAGGTCGTCGAGGAGACGCCTGCTTCCGGTTCAGTAAAACTTTGCGAGGAAACTATTATGTTATATAAATAATAGGTTTCGTTGATATGTGATATACCCCAACAAAGCACTTGTTTAGTGTAATAAATGGCTTTATTCTGAAAGAAGGTCCCGAATCCCAGTAGTGGGAATACTAAGACACAATTGTATTAATATCTTTTATAATAGTTATGTTATTTTCAGTTTGTGACGGATTTGAAATGAATCCAACAGTCCTATAAAGATATTTTCTTTAAGGTCAAACGTCACGGTCATGTGAAGTTCAAATGGGAATCGAATATTGAAAGGTCAAGGTACTGATCGAATGGGAATGGCTTCCCGTTTGACTTTCTATGATTAAAAGGGATACGTTTATATCGAAACTAACTTGTTAATGTAATGGAAACATACACGGGAATAATGATTAATTGTAAGATGATATATAGTCTATAGCGGATACCGAGATCTTTATTGATTTTTCAATAAATCTCCAATAATATAAGACTCAAAATTTAGTAGAGATATTTCTTCTACCATTTAGATGTTAGCTAAGAGTTGATTTCACATAATTCCTTCTCCATAGGGAATTGCAGAAGTAGTGGAGGAGAAACGGTTTATGTATATTTTACTTATATGTCTTACCGATTGCCTTCACATCATTTGAATAGAAATAAATAGAAATAAAGAGTTACTATTGACACTGTAATTATTTTAATAAAAATGTATACATACAAGATTAAAATTTACTAATCAAATAACTTAAGAGTTGTATATATATATATATATATGTTGAGTTTTAAATATGAACGACAAAATAGAGGATACGTACAACATTGCACATTGAATATTCATTCCGCTTCGCTGTCGGAAGGGCTGTACCCTAACCACGATAAAGCGAATTTAACTAAAAGTACGCATTGCAAGTGCAACGACCTGACCAAATTATTGTAACACCCCATTCCACCCCTTTCCTACACACCTCTTTTTAACCGACGAAGAAAAAAGAGATTCTCAATTATTTTATCATCAAGCTGTTTATTGCTATCACCAGATAGTAGGGAACCGTAATGCTTCATGCTGGGCACAGGCTTTGTCAGAAGATTCCCACATCGATCGTGTAGGGATTCATAAGAGAGAATTGGGCCATTCATTACTCTGGCCCAATGCGAGTTGGTTGGAGCCAGAGCTTCGTTTGTTGATCAGCAGACTGCACCACGAGCTGGTGTGGCTGGCTTGAATCCCACGAGTTGTTGCGCGAGAACCCTCGACTCCCCTAGATTACACCCTTTTACCCCTATTGCTACAACATATTTATTTAAAAAAAATACTTTGTAATTACGTCTTTTCTTGGTGTTGATTAATTTCTATTATTTTGTATGAAACTTTGTCTTAAATTTGATATTATGAAAAAACAAGAAGTTCTAGTATGAAAATTAGTATGATATACTTTTATTAATATTCATTATACTAAGTTATATTTTTTACATATATATTATATATACTGACATGATTTTCTTTTAATCCATTACAGCGGTTCTTATAAAGCATACTAGTTAATGTAAATAGTTGCTCCCCTTTCTATTTCTTTCAAATGATCAATCATAATAAAGTCTGCTTTAGTTTCTATCAGATAAATAAAAAAAGATCTAAGGCCTCCAGACATTCGACGTGTACCTAGTGCCTACAGTAGATACGCAGTTCCCCTCTTTTCATTACACAAATGAACATTTCCTCTCGTTTTTCCGCCTGCAAGATGAACTACGCGCAATTTAACTATATTCACAGCCGAAGTAATCCAACAGCAATGAATAAGTATAAGTCACTACATATTTAGCGTATGAAGCTACTCGTTTAAAGATACGATATTTAGGGGTTGTATGTAAGAAGGGTATTTTCTGGAAGACACTAAATCTTTACGGGAGAAGATATGTTAAAACTTTTACTCGTTAAAACTCCCTTGACTGTCGTTCTGGGTTTATTGATGCTATTAATTTATTTCTATTATTAGTGCTAAAGGGAATTAACGTTAAATACTTAAACTACCCCGTAGTGATTGATAGTAATTCTAAGTTTTATATTATTCAACCCCACATATATTTTATAATAATATTAGCCTATGTACTTAGAAGAAATACGAGAATTGATGAGTATAAATTTTACTTAGCTGTAATCTTGGCGCTTGATAAATTAGCGCTAGTTAAAACTATTATAAATTAATTAAAGCACCACATTGCGCTTATTCGCCAAATATACGAATGCGGTCTTTACTTCGAAGTATATAGTCTGTATTAACCAATTAAACACGATGTGGGAGACTTCTAGAGAAGAGTGGAGACTTTTTGTAGACTAGTGTGATATTATCAAAGACTACATTGCCTACCATTAAGTGGGATCGAAGACAAATGCTGGTTCATATAAACTATCTATATATGTATATATGTTATATACATAAATCTATGGAATATATCCAGGGATTCATTGTCTGATCACAAGATCTTCGAATTAGACGTAAACATTGAAACTATGGTAGAAATATTGCTTCTGCTATTTAAAGGCAAGCTGATAATAGATTTTGCGAAATTCCATCCCCAAAAATAATTGCAGGATCGTTATAGCTAGTAAAAGGAGGCGGGGATTAGCTAGTGGTAAAATATATATATTAACCTAATTTTATTTCGTACTACTTTTGTGTACTCAATAATATAAACACATAATTAATTAAATTCTATCACCAAGTGACGAATGGAAAGTTAGGTGTAGTTACTGTGCCGAGGGTGTGTCAGGGACACGGGGTTTAATATTAGTATGACATGAAAACAATTGGGGCACATTTACACTAACCACACCACCCTTTAGTCAGTATTCGTAAATTCGCAAACAGCGATATGACTGCGAAATAGGAGTGTAAGGGTCCTGTGTTAAAACTCACAGGACCTAAGCCAACCTCACCTGCTCGTGGTACTCTGCTAATCAACTGGTGGACTCTGGCTCCAACAAATCTACGTTTGGCTCGCGTGGTAGGATATGGCCCAAATCTCCCCTTTATAAACCCCTAGAGCCCGGCGGTACCGGACATCATGCTGTCTGGTTAAGGGCGTGAAAAGCCGCTGGATGCAGCTGTGCAGAATGGATATCAAAATCTATGGGAAGACCTATGTCCAGCTGTGGACATCTCTCTGCTGATGATAGATACGGCTATTTATTTTTTTTATTATAATATAGTCGACTATATAAATAAAGTAAATAGGTAATCGCATGTATATAAAAAGGCAAAAAAAAAACTCGACCAAAGTCCTTTACATTCCTTTACATAAACAACATCCGGAGTATATACTGGTGGTAGGTCTCTATTTCTGCTGTCAAACAGTAGTGTAAAATCATCACTGTGGTCCGGTTTTAAGGGTCCTGTAACTAGTGCATTTACTGGGATAAGAAAACAACGTAATGAGTTAAAAAATATATATGTACCTACACTGTGTTTTGGAATACATGACAAGGGACCTTTCGATTCTATATTATATACCTAGCGACATGGTGAAGGTTGCTGGAAGCAGTTGGATCGATTGATGTGAAGATCTCTAGAGGAGGCCTATGTCCAGCAGTGGACGTCTGTCGGCTGATGATGATATGCTCGTCACTTTGATACACTGAAATAATTTCACTGGCTACAATGCCCTTGAAACCGAAACACAGCAATGTTTGCCCGCTACTGTTCGACGATAGAAATAGGAGCTAGAGCAGCAACAGAGACCTACCACCATGTACGGGAGGTCTTAAAGACAAGCGTAACATGATGTTCTGTAAACATCCTAATTGCCTTCTTTATATGTTATCAGTATCTCTTACCACCGTCTAAACATCCGACTCTTATTTCTAAGCTATATGAAGACTGAATTAATTGAATTTCTCTGAAGGTTGTTCTCTATGATGGTATTGGCGAAGTGTAATCCCTTTGTTCTCATTCGCTCTGTGGTTGGAGCTCTAAGCCAAGGTTTACCGGCTCGTCGGAAGCCGTACAGGCAATATGATATTAACCTGGTGTCAAGGGCGAGCGCTAATGGAACGACAAATTGTGTATCTACGCATATATATTACTGACGCTATGCTAACGTATACGGTAAATACGGGGATGTAAACCCCTACAAACGTGGGTATCTTTGGAGAGCTATGTCTAACAGAATCAGAAATGAGGAGATCTGTAGGAGAACTAAGGTTACTGACATAGTCCAAAAGGATTGCTAGCTTCAAGTGGCAATGGGCAGGACACATCGCTCGAAGGACTGACAACCGATGGGGCACTAAGGTCCTCGAATGGCGACCACGTACCAGAAGACGTAGTGTTGTCCGGCCTCTCACCAGGTGATCCGACGATCTGGTGAAGGTTGCGGGAAGCAGCTGGATGCGGGCAGCGCAGGATCGATCGATGTGGAGGTCTTTGGGAGAGGCCTATGTCTAGCAGTGGACGTCTATCGGATGATGATGATGATACGGTATACCATTTTAGGCTTATCCTCCACTGCAGGTAAGTTCGTATTGTTGGAAACCGTCTAGGTAGATACCACAGCAACTCCTACTTCAGCCGCCAAACAGCAAGGTGAAAGGGAAGCTTAGCGTGTTCCGATTTAGGGGGTTGTAAGTACTAAAATGACAGTGGTAATGATGATTGTCAAGGCGACGAGCGCAATGTGATACTGTGTATAAATTATATAGCATCCTAACTAGCTTCACGGTGTTATGAGAAGCACTTGCTATCAAGTGAACGACTCGCCCGTTTCATCGCTTGGTTGATCAAACAAATATTTACTATGTTCCGCTTTGAAGGATCTTGTAGCTAGTAAATTTACTGAGGTAATGAGATTCAAACATCTCATATTCTGATGAACACCATCTCTTGATGTATGTATCACTCAAATTAGTGACAATTTATGGAACTTGGTAAATTTTAAACAGACTCAAGTAATGCTGATCATCATCATCGTCATCATTATTGATGTAGATAATGAAGGAAATTTCTGGAGTGTCTTTAATTGAAACTGGGTTACACAAATCAATAAAATATTATGCCGGTTAAAAGCCGCTTTGGGTGATCCATCTGCAAATTTTTCCTCCAGTGCCCTAGATTATTGTCGAGGACTTAAGTAGTAGATGAAACTTAAGAAAGCAGAACAATAGAGTTAAGGATTTTAATGATCTCTGTTCTGCGAAGACAACTACAGAGTATTAAAACTTCGACGTCTCCAACGCCTTTGAGCAGAACTACGGCAATCTGTACTGGAGGAATACTTCCGACGGCGTTGGCTCTTTTCAATCCTCATTCGATGTAAATATTCTTTCAGGAAGATTCAGGATAGTGGCCGATGACGTCAACCATGACCATGTTTATACGCTTCAAGTCGATGAATAAATTTTTTCATAGATATTTTGCTTGAAGTGTTGTATTTGCGCATTGCGTTGGTGAACGGCCGTCCGCAGTAAAAAATCATACTAACCTTTACAAGAAGTACTAAGATAAATATACTAAATTCACAGCAAAAATATGACATAGTAATGTATATTAAAGCCTATTTAATTTAACAGATAATAAAGCCTTTAGCTTTAGTTAGAAAAGCTTTACATATAGCTTTTTGTTAATTTCAATGTATACCTTCTTACTATTATGTTTTGGATTATTACAGTAGATCTCCTTTCTTACATGACCTTTACATATAAAATCCATAAGTAAATAAAGTTTTTTTACTTAGTCATCGATACTTTGAACATTAAAAAAACAAAATAGTACTATAAGTATTTTTAAAAAATTAGATTATATTCATAATAGACTTTCAGGAGCTATATAAAACCTGTTTGTTTAAAAAATCTATCTCTATTACTCAGTACATCATCATCAGCCGATAGACGTCCACCGCTGGATATAGGTCTCCCCCAAAGATCTCCACATCCCTGTTACACATTTAATACTTAATCATCATCATCATTATCAGCTGATAGGCGTCCACTAATGCTTATAATATAGATTAACTAGGTATTCCTTTATCACTATTAATAATGTATAAAGTGGGGAAAAATAATATAAAAAATTCAGTAACAATGTTATGTTAATGGTAGTTGCTCAGCTGCTATGAGGAATTGAAAGCCTTCAGCCGCGTTATATAACAAAGACCGAAATTTCAGGGGCTGGCCTTGACACAGACGAATTGCCAAACGTCGCTGAAATAGAAACCTTGTGGTTTACACATACCTGGTTCGGCGTCGCGGTTTCAGTAGTCATCTCGGCTGAAGACGCCCGTCTACTGCACCAACGCTGACATGTACGGCCGTCGCGGTCGCGGCCCGACGGCCCGAACTACCCCCAGCCAAACGCGGGACTCAAACGGCGAACATCGCGCCGGATATCGATCCTAACGTGTCCTTGCACTAGCGAAACGATTCAAACGTCCGGATATCCGATTCACTACTAACACACGAGTAAAACCGGATTAATTTAAGGCTCATTAAATTTAGAATCGAAAAGGGGAATCAGTTCATAAAACGAAATGAAAATCGCGTATTCACCTCCGCCATTTTCCTTTCGGCATCTACGAGGTCCTTAATGCACTTTATCTACTCTATTTACACTAAGCAACAATTAAAGCGATACATAGACATTAGCTATTTTAAATAAGTTTTTTTTTTTATTTTAATATATTTCTTTAATATTCCTTCGAACTAGTTGTTGCGCTTGGGACGTCACCGCTAGGGTGAAGGATTTTGCCGGCTTTGGGCCCTCGCGAGCTAGCCGCTGGGTGGGGTGACGGTTCTGCGACTGCGCGTTGGAGTCTCTTTGTGTGCGTAATTTGCGTGTATGCTACGAAAGCGACAAATATAAATTGACCTCAACCTCCCTTTTCTCAACTGCAAATTACGACATACGAGGGGTAGTTTTATCGGGGCAGAGAGCTCTCCGTTCCTTGGTATCTATTCACAAATACAATCGATAACGGACACCGCTCAGATGTTAGGAAACGTCAGACATGATGTCGGGGTAGACAGAGAGGGAGTACAGATCCTCCATTGCTCTTAAAAGTTGCGCATTTGTCTTAATAATTTTTAATTAAAACAACAGTAGTCCTATTTCGGATTAATTTTGCATATAAACTCTAACATTTTCAACAAAGTTTTAAAATAGCTCACTAATTAAAGAAACAGCGCTCTAATAACAGATAGGTTGTAATAACCTACTTAAACAGTACCTTGGGTTTTAAGCCCAGTACATCTAAAAATAACCTGGCTAGATTGATTTGGCTACAAACACTTAGCTGTAATTAAATTCATATAAATAAAACCTCGATTACATATGATGTTAAGTGATAATGAGGACAATGATGAAGCGATCATCATCATCAGCCGGAAAACGTTCACTGCTAGACAGACCTCCCTCAAAGATCTCCACATACAGTCAGCACAGCCTCTAGTACGGCTGGATATTAAGGGCTGTCTTATGTAAGGGTTTGTATAAGGCTATTTCCCACCACGAGGGGTTCAATGCGGGTTGACGAGAGCCTCATTTATTGATGAAGACTGTACCACTCTGATCGCCTACCTTCACTAGTTGGAGAAGCATTTTAGGAAGGTTTCTATGTACAAATAAATTGGATGGTTGCTCCTTGAAACATTGTTCTGTGATAAAATCCAATTAGTAATAAGTATAGTATCTAATTATGATAAGCAAAATTCAAGTTATTCAATACTAAAATGAACGTACATAATGTAATACATAAAAAAGAGTATGTTCCTGGGGTAAGACAATTGCCAGGTAATTTAGGAATGAAACTATAAGTATTAAGATTGTCTATCATCACTAAATAGTTCATGGTATTACTTTGCTATAAAAAAAATATATAACCAAAACTCAGCTGAACGGGTTTGAATTTTGACCTAATTGCGGAAGTCGTTAATATTGCATAGTAACCAAATAAAATTTTTTTTTTCAAGTTTACAGTCTTATGACATAAAACAAAAAATCTGAAGTTTCCCGAAGGGTTGAGGTGAAGTAAATCGGGGGTTATTATCATCTAACTGCGGAAAGAGACACACGATCAATTCCTTATAGCTGATACATATACAATAACTGATGAAAACCGATCAATGTGAAGATCTTTGAAGGAGGCCTATATCTAGCAGGTGACATCTATCGGCTGATTATGATGATGAGTACATATATAACCCTTTAAAAATTCATCCAATCTTATAACGTACACATTATATTGAAAAAAGCTGTACAATATGAGGCAAATCAGGTTTTAAAGGTTTTTTTTATCGATTAAGCGTCAAGACAAGCGATATGTTTACCTGATGGTAAGTGATACACTTGCCCATAACAACATGGCGCTATTTAGAATGATATATACAGAAGAAAATTGTGCTCATCGCTTGAGACATATGTTGAGTCTCGTTACCGCAGTAAGTCCACTAGCTACAACGCCTTTCAAACCGGAATACAGTAATATTTGCACACTACAATCTGACGGCAGAAATAGGCGCTGTGGTGGTCTCCATCAAAAGAGACCATACCATTGCTCTTCAAGTTTTTAGACAGAAGCTAGTTCTTATTATACCAGTAATATTTGTGACGTAGATAAAGAGCCAAGGAATTCAGAAGACTGTGTTCATCATCATCATTTCAGCCTGCTGGTGATCTACGTACAGTACTGTTTGACGACAGGAGGAGGCGCTGCGCTGGTACCTATCTAGACGAGCGAGACCGTCTCTAGGAACAGACACCTGCCACCAGTAAGCAACGTCGGTCAACAACAATCGGCAACACAGCAGCGAACCCTCTGTTATTGCGACTATCCATGGGCGTCAATGATCACTTTCCACCAGGTGAACTGTTCCCTCGTTTGCCCACACTTCATTTAAAAAAATGTTTCTAGTAATATTCCTGCAAAACCTCTTTTACATCTAAAATTATCTAAGAGCTCAATTTCATATGATGTTAAGTGATCACGAGATCGTAGTTGATAAAGGATGCTCATCTAGATTCCTCTCGTTTTTCTTTGTTAATAACCGTAAGACGGCGATGGTGGCAGATTTACAATGTAAATATATCTGTAGATAGGCAGGCTCGAGGAAACCCTGCCACCAACTAAAGTCGTCAACGTGTAGCTCGAAATTAAACCTTGTTTGTGTTTCTAAGGCACTATATGATCATCATCTTCAACCGATACACGTCCAGTACCGGACATAGGCCCTCCCCCGAGATCTTCGCATTTATAAGGGTTCCATGGGAGGATTGAGGCCATTTCCTACCATGCTAGCTCATGCGGGTTGGTGGGAACCAGAGCCTCGTTTGTTGAGTACCAGGGTGCACCACGAGCAGGTGAGGGTGGCTTGGGTCCCGTGAGTAATTGTGCGGGACCCCTTATCTCTGCGATATGCAGGCAGTTAAAAATAAACCTTTTATTAACTTTCTACTCGATTGTTTTGGCTATAAATTACACGCTTAAACATCCTAGGGGTTATCTTTAACTGCAATAATGCAGTCAATACTGAAGATACATCAATGACCGAGGGTTCCGCATGCCGATTTAAAAGGAAACCTCTGCGGTATGTTATCGGACGATCGTTCAATCGCGAGCAGCGTTCAACTCGTGCGCATTTAGCCTAAATGAGAACAATAGGGTTGTTACTAAACATATTTTATATTTTTCTTTATTTTCTATAATATACCTTTTATTGTCAGCATACAATTTTTTTTTCGTTGAAGCATCATTACGAGAAAAACATGTTCCAAGTATAACTTTTGTGAAGTTTTGACATCCGCTAACCAGCACTTGGCCTGGTGGATAAATTGACTCTCAAATCATCTTTGTACACCGACGACAAGTTTTGAGTGTCTCTTGTTGAGCCATCCCTGGAGCAAAGAGGACAAAGTGTCTCCTTTCTTTGGTTTATTCATTTACAAAGTCGACGGACATCATTACTCTGAGACTTGACGAGACAAGTGCTGAGCTCTGGCTAAAAAAAGTAAAGGAGGCTGTCGTCTCGTAAGGAAGATACTTTAAATATAAATTAATATATTATTATCCTAACCCTGATCCAAAACATGAGTAAGCCATATATATATATATATATATATTTGATTTTAATGAATTTGTTTAATTTGATAAAATCTTACCACACCCAGTAACTACCATATCCCTCTAACATTCTGATACCAAGGAGATTATTGTTTGGAAATCCCACATGTCCATAACTATGATATTTGAAGTAAGACCTTATAAAGTCTAGATCAGTACAGCTGTTTTGAAGATTACCTCAAACTCAAAGACAGACTGTTACAATAAGTTTTTTGATATAAATATCGTGTAAGATATAACGTATGACAATTACATATAAAAAAATATTAATTTTACTAATTAAAGACAATGTTAGTTATCTATATGATGATATGATAACAGATTTAGAATAAAATTGATAGATATAGTTATTTCAACATATAAGAGACAATTTTTAACGTATGAAAAACATAGATCATTTGTCAGCTCATTTGTAGATGAAAAAAAGTTGTAACTTCTGGAACTTCACCAAGTTTAAATCGTCTAGATTCTTTCTTCTTTCTATTCCTTTAATGTTGCGGATTAAATCAGGTGCCAGCCCTGGCCAGGCTCAAACCAAAAGCTGCATCCGCGCACTCAAATCAACACAGTTAAATTTAGCCAGTCGAAACCGTGATGTCAAGCGCAGCGTACCGCTTCCCTCCGCGGAAGCCGGGTCCGGACTCGCTCTGAATGAAAACCCGGTCTTGGTCTCCGCACTGGACCTTCGCGGAGAGGGAACAGAAAACTTAAAAGATCACACAAAGATTCAGTTCGACTTTAACATGTTATAGGAAACGAAGTTAGTTGTTATTGTTTGTGTGTATGTGATTGTGTAGGAACGAATTGTTTTCACTTTGAAAATTTGGACACAAAATTATTTAAGGTAAATTGTATACGCTAAATATCTTTTTAAACTTGTAGTTAAATTTTAGGTTTTATAGTTTTTAAGCATTTTCAAATAATACCTAACCTTTAACAAGTCTTCATAAGAAAGAGAAATATAATAAGTTTCTTAGTGATCATTTATATCATGTGGGAAAAAAAGTGCTCTTGATCCTTTATCTTCAGGAGGTAATAATATTTGTAGTAAACTATTACGATACTAATCTAAATTAAAATCGATAGCAGTTTAAATAACATCGATAAGTGTTCCACTAATAAATGCGTGATTATGATTATAATCATAATTAGAGCTTATTGATATCCACTAACATCAAAACTGTATGTACCTTTGATAGTCACAGAAAACACTTTAGCTTTTTCTTGATAAGCCGAGGGTATAATGATATTTGATACAACCTGCTCATCCTCCACACTGGAATTATTGATTTATAGTCCCTCTTCTTTATCATTTCTGATCACGTTCATCGTTAATACATTTGACTATTCCAGCCTTTTCTCCCACATTACATTTTATTCAACAATTGGGACGAAACCTGGCGGTAAGTACACCTTCTCTTATATACAAAGAAGAAGAAAGAAAATGAAAATGCTTTATTCAGATTTGCTTAAATGTATATAAATAACGTATAATTTCATCGGCTTAAAGCAAAAGATGTTAAATATCGTTACACTAGTAATTTAACTAGCTACACCGCCCTTTAAACTGGAACACAGTAATGTTTGCACCTTGCTGTTCGACGCCGGAAATAGGAGCTGAGATGGTCCAATCTATACCTATCTAGACATTACCGACAAGACCTTTTTTTGCTTGCAGAGGGAAATCTTCTAAATTTACCATGCTTCTGGGGTGAAGTTAGAGTTACGTGAGATTCTTACTCGCTAAACCCCATCGGTGGTCTGCGTCAGTACATTCGGGAGAGGCTCCGGGATCTCTTATAGAATACACCGGTGCCACTTTATACTTTGTGTTAACACGTCTCTGAGGATAGTCCAAACACTTCTAGGCACCATCGCTGAGCCATACGCTGTCCCATACAGGTTCGCCTATTGAGCAATTCTAGCCCCCACCCTCGAGGACCGTGAAACTCCTAGACGCTTTTAGTCGCTTTCTACGACAGGCAGGGCTTACCTCAGTCCTATACTTACTAGCCCGAGACTACAGTGCTGTGACGATAAGACCTACTCTCATACAATAAAGCTACTTGACACCAAAATGTCAATTTAACTTTATCATCACCCACGCTTATAATATATTACATCAACTTTGGTTAAACTTAAACTAGATTTGGGACTTAGGTTGCTCCCAGTTCCAATTGTGACATATTGTCGGGATTTCATAAAGATTCAATCATATCTGTCGAACCTTTTTTCATTTATTTCTCAATCTTCACATACACTTAAATGTAGAAACAAATTACTAAAGAAAACATATCTGAATGTATGGAACATAGGTGACCTTAATCCTAAAAGACTTCAAGACAAAGAGAGAGAATTTAATGTAGGGATTCCATAAAAACACCTAGAGGAAATCGCCTCTACATGTCAGACCTTCGCGAAAGGTTCTGACGTGACTCTTCAAGAACTTTAAATCATTACAGTGTTATAATGGCAAAAAGTGAAAACCAAGTAGTATGGAATTAATGAGATGTGAAAGATCGCAAATGGTCCGGATGTTGATGATGGAATTCGGCTTTGTTTGTTTGAATTATTCAAAACCTGGACTGCTGAAACGGATTTCATTATTTTAATCATTAAGAAGGAGAAGTAAAGGAGAATGTTAGACTATGATAAAATAATTATCAAACAAATAAATGAGTAGAGAACAAAAGATTGTTCTGCAAGTAAATTATCAGAGAAGTAAGAACAGGGCATAAGTTGAAAAAAGTAAAGATGGTAATTTACGTCATGGAATTGTGCTTTTAAGTTATTATTACAAATATTTAAGGGTAAGGGTTTCCGTATAACAAGCCACGGGATCCAAGCCAACCTCATATGATCGTGGTGGGCCCTGCTGATCAACAAACAAATCTCTTGGCTCTATCCCACCAACCCGCATTGGGCCACCGCGGCAAGAAATAGACCAAATCCCTCCGTATGAATCCCTGCTCGATCGATCTGGAAATCTTTAGAGGAAGCCTATGTCCAGTTGACAACTCTCGGCTGATAATAATGATGAAAACAATTTATCAAATCCTAGTAAATTTGCTACAGTAATGAAAATGGTCGATGGATATTTGTCAATCCTCAAAATTATCAACCGAAGATAATAAACAAAAGTTCTAGACTAAGTTATAATAGTTATAAAGTATATTATATATTATGATATATACCTAATAGTTTATTAAGCTAATTATATATTATATTATTTTAGTTCTTTAGATATTGAGCTAACTCTTGACGACAAATTCATGCAGTTTTGAGTCACAATGAGGATCTCATGTATTGATACTATGTAAACAGAGGTATTCGATAAAATCATAGTACTATCTAAATTCTTCGTGACTAAAATTGAATAAACTTGGTCTGTAATAAGGCGATTAACTGCTGAGATACTGTAGCAGTTAATAGCTTGAAACGAGCATAAATATATTATCTGTTTAACCAATCGAAGTATAACAATACATCGTCTAGAGTTCAGATGCTTGACAGCTTTCATACTATGATTGCGGCAATACTATCTCCTTACTACTTCCTCATTCCCATTCCCTGATGCGGTTGCATTTAAGAAACTGATTTATAACTCATCGCAAAGTAATCTAGCCTCTATTTACACCGGCGAACTGTATTTAACGATGTACAGCACTGACCCAGAGCTCCGCATATAGACTAATAAAAGAACAGCATCTGTTCTCTGTTATCGGACGATCACATAGTCGCGATCTGCTACGAGTACAGTGGCTTACGTTATTAGAAAAAAAAAAAACAAATTCTACAATATACAGAATTGTATAAATATTGTTATGTACTCAGATTTGTGGATAGATATTCCAATTTTTTTTTTTTTTACTTTAAACTTGACTGTCATATGACAATGTCTGTGGATAATGACGAATGCTCGCTTAGAATCCGGTGCTTCTCATATCTTGACAGGATAGATTTATATTATAAAGTCTTTGTTGCCGGATACTGTATAAGCGGATGCCACTATATCTCTTATTTCTGCCGCCAAAGATTAACGTGCTCTGGTTTGAAGGGTATTTTAGCCGGTTAGTATACAGGAGTAACGAAACTTATCAATTGAATATCTTTTCTCAAGGTGACTAGTACAAAGTGCTGCAGTGTAGAACATCCTAACTATCGCCGCATTGTCCTGATTGGGCCACGTTATGGGCAAGCGAATCACTTACCATCAAGTGAATGTCTCACTCGTCCCAAGAATTCGAAAAAAAAAATAAGTCACTGCGTTTCCTTAATACATAGGTACCTATTTCATCATCATGAGCCTATAAAAGTCTACTGCTGGACATATGCCTCCCACAAATATCCTCCACATTTGTAGAGGTTCATATGGGGGGAAATGAGCCATTTCCCGCCACGCTGGCCCATTGCGGGGATGGGAGCAAGTGAGGTCGGCTTGAGTTCTATTAGTTGTTGCGCGGAAGCCCTTACACACCTTACCTGCTTAAAGGCAGTTAATATACGATAAACTCCATGTAACTTATTATTACCTTTAAAGTAGTTAAATGTAAGTTATTTCACATGGTATATAAAGTAAATCGTAACTTAATACAGATCTAACGATTACTATTCTAAAGGATATCCGGTAATTTGATTTCGTACGCGAATATACTTCGTTGTTGGAGCTTGATTACACTTCCTCCAATACTCGCACGCTTTCTCTCTTTATGTTATTGGATTATCTTTTTCATCAGCTCTTTATATCTGTTTATACTCGTATCTAGATATTGATAGATGAACTATAGTTCATCTATCATCATGTTGCATATATGCAATAAATGTTATATAGCACCTAGAAACATAAACAGAACCTTAGTTAATCTATTATTCATGGCATCTTACTAGTCGTTATATTGTCTATCACTTCGCGAGTCTCAACAGGAGAAGCATTAAACAGACCATTCCCGGATTGAAAGGTGCTAGATATACATATATATACATATCTATTTATGTAGTCAGTGTATATATTATATCAATAAAAATCAAATCAAACAAAATGATATACACAGCGCCAAATTATGCTCATCTCCTTGACACATGAGATGTTAAGTCACGCCAGTCATGTCACTAGCTACAGCACCTTTCAATCCGGATCACAATAATGTTGGCACTACTGTTTAGCGGTAGATATTCAAGTTGCGATGGTACGTACCAGCAGTAAAATCTTTGCATTCATTTAGATCAATTCGCAGTAAAATCGAAGCTTAGTAACAGTTCGATTTGAAATCTCAACACAAATGTTGCTCAGTACAAATCGTAACAAACAACACAAAAAAACTGTAATCATGTTTAAAAAAAAATTCCAACCCTTTCATGTTTCGTTCTCGGAACCCGGCACTTCATAACACAAACAAGTCTTCCTTACTTTTGATCTTAAATTACGACGTACCATATTTTGAATCGTAGTCGGATTTATACACAGCGACCGGTAGCATATTCACTACTGAATATTTTCTTTCAATATAATAACAAACAATTTCTACCGATGTAGGAACCTCATGCATTTAAGCGAACATCACGACATCCTGATTTTTTTTGATGTAGATAAGACCTTGTTTGTCCTATTTTACTTTAAATAGGACATGATAGAACAAAAGGTAATAAGAGAAGAGAGAATACATGAAGCTTAATAGAAGGAAGTTCGTTTTAACTTTAATCTGTTCATAATTTTCATGAGGTTTCTTCGTTTATCTGGAATTTGACGATCATATTCAGAAAATAGAAATAACAGAGATATCTGTTTGTATATTGTTACTCGTCTTCTTTACCCAGATATTTTTACTGGCACAAACTTTCCACCTTTACTGTTGTAGCCTTCATCAATTGAATTCATAAATGGTCGTATCCTTTCTTTTAACGATCTATCTGCGCATACTGACATACTAACTTGATGTACAAACAAACCTTTACTTTAGCTTTACACACAAGCTTTAAATACTTGTTAATTTTATAAACAATAACGCTGGTTTCTTACTAATAATTAAAATACTATTCGGACTATTATTGGAGTTAATCTTCCTAGTAAGCTGAATACAGTGAGATTATTTCAAAGACTATATACAAGCAGCGGCGTAGTATTTATTTACATTGAGTTCTGTTTATATAATTAAATGATTACAGAAGTTTGGAAAGATAAAAACAATGGAAAACAAAAGTGGGTGTTAACTGTTAACCTAGAATTCAACAAGCGTACTCCTTAAAGTATTTATGTCTCGGCTTTGAACTCATTACCGGTGTAAGATGGAAACGTAGGCAATGTGGGGGCAATAAAACTGGATCTTGAATTCATGGAGTGGAGTGACGTCATAGAAACGTATAATCACTGTGAGTTTCGTTTGTTAACCCTTTCGCAAAGTCGTAATATTAAAACTAAATCTGTTAGGGTAGTATTCATCATAATCGTTACCATATTTCTGTTTTATGTTTAACTAAATATTACACGTTTAATAGAAAAAACTACTGATATTCTTACATTTATTATATCAAAGGTGATTTACAGTAACCACGGTCAACGGAAGGATTAGGTGGATTGATATCCTAACCTAATAGTCATCACAGACTAGCTACTATCAATTATTGTTTCCAGATCAACGCGGAGTCAGATGAAAATGTATCTTTTATATATATTTACGAATCGTGATAGGATATATTGTATAAACCTTAAGAGCGATACGACAATCGTTTCGAACCAATCATCACTACGTATTATTTGTAACATCCTTGACGTGCGGATTGCGACACCGCGCCGCGTACGCAACGGGTATAAATCTCTGAGAAGTCGTTAAATATAGGGTCAGATACTGACCGAATAAGAAATACCTGTTAGAGTTACCTATATACAAGATTAAACTTTGTCAGTAACTCTTTTATAGTTCAGGAAACGAGACTGTGGAGCTCCTTGCTCGATGATATTAGAAGAGCTCCAAACAACTCCAAACAACTTTTCGGGAAATTGATGAACGGATAATATCTGTATACAAGGTTAGTTCTTCGTTATCAATCTTATATGTATTTATTTATTTGTCTTTAGTTACATATATTAATGTTTCTCCTTACCTGCCATAGCTTTTCCTACCTAGGTTCACTAGTAGAGAATGCCCATAGGCACAAAGCGCTACTATTACAACCCTAATTGAAGTGTTTCAATAAATATTCGAAAGAAATAAAAAAAAAATTGTACATGTATTCATTAACCATGAATTAATTACAAAATAATTTAAAACCGTTCTTTATCAATGAAGTTATTTATTTAATAACCTAAACTACCTTTGCCCTTATAAGTAAATCAAAATGGCGGACGGTGAACAACAAAGCATTCTCTTCCAATCTATTTTTAGGTTATGAAGAGAAACTAGAAATGTTTAAAGTAAAAGAGAAGAAGAGAAATTTGTGCTAATAATTAGTGATGTAGTTTATCTATAAATAATAGCAAAAACTAAGATGATATACACTGCACCACATTATGTTCGTCGTCGTGTAAAATAAGGTTTTAAGTCCCATCACGTCATTAGTTTCACTGGCTATAGTGCCCTTCAATTTGGAACACAGTAATGTTTGCATACTATTGTTTGGCGACGGATATATCAAGAATACTTGGAACTGGGCTATATACAGCATCAGAGATTATTTTATACTGAAAAAATGTTTAAGTCTAGATACTGGTGACACGTCTCTCTTGCTGAAGACCGTCTGAGTAGGTACCATCGCTGCGCCTACTTTTGACGCCAAACAGTAGTGTGCAAACATTGCTGTGTTCGTGTTTGAAAGGTGTTGTAGCTAGTGAAATAACTAGGATAATTACACTTACAATGACCTCAGTGTTATTGGCAACCGTATCACGTACCATCATCGTATATAAGAAAAATCTTAACACGGTTTTGTAGCTTTTTTTTATTATAGGGAAGAAATTTTATAGAAAGGTACTCAGCTTCTGGGTTCTAGGTAGAAGGCAAGGTTATGTACAATTTTTACCGACTAAAATCCCTCCGTTGGTCATCCTCAGTATTTTGCGTGAGGTCCCAAGATCTACGGAACGCACCGGTACTTCCCGGCACTACACCTAAGCACATCTCAGGGAGAACTGTAACCCTCCCTGACACCCTCGCTGTGGTACAAGCGCTAGAGCACCCTTATAGTCGCCTTCTACAACAGGCAGGTCTTACCTTAGTCGTATTATAAGTAGCCTTAGACTAAAGGACAAAATACGGTTTCATATCTAGAGTCGAAATAAATCTAAACAGAAATATAGTCGAATAGATGGAAAGATACATTACGACTGAAATAAAAAAAAATGAGTTATGGGATGTCGGATGTTTTTTTAACGGATCGAGGTAAAGAACTTTCGTGGGAGCGTTTAGCTTTTTTTTTTACCATCATTTTTATAGACGCTTGATTACGTAGTTACTATATTTATATAGACGACTGTTATATCCGTTATCTATATTTAAATGGACTAATATAATAACGGTTCGTTGAAAACTAAAATAATCTGCTTGTATCCGTTTAATAGTTTAATAAACAAAACTTAAAATTGCTCTGGGGTGAAGCTACCTATATAGAAATTAACAAAAACATTGAAAAATAAGGGTCTTGAGATCTGGGAGTGCTTAAAATTTTTATAGATTAATCAAGACAGCTAACGGAAGCCACTCAGGACTCCAAAGTCGGCAATCATATGGCACAAAGAATAAGCCTAGCCATCCAGCGCGGTAATACTATTAATTTACTTGGACTCTAGAAGTCGAGGTAGTCCTGAGTTTTTTATTTTATCGTTCATATATAAGTTTAGTCTATTTTATTGTTACTTTTTTACATCTAAAAAAGCTTATCTCATTCATGTTATTATTTAATGTAATAAATGGGAAAAAACTTTTCAACTATTTTATTGGAAGGTCTCTATTGCCGAGGACCGTCTAGGTAGGTACCCTGCAGCTCCTGTTTCTACCAATTTTTCCAATTTGAAGGACGTTGCAGCTAGTGAAAGTACTGCAGTAAGGAGGCAATATCTAGGTTTCCAGAAGACGAGCATAATGTTGTTCTCTGTATCATCTTAACTAATGTTACGTTGTTATAGGCAGTTGTATTACTTACCATCTAGTAAACATATAGCTTGTCTCGACACTTCGTAGAATATAAAAGAAATAAGATTTCAACAAGATCATATCTATCAAAATGTTTACAAAACAATACAGTCTCGTTTCTAGATATTAGACGATAGTTTATAAATGCAGCTATTATCCTTCAACACAGCCTCTAGTTCTAATCCTGAGTCATAAGTTTAGGTCTTAGAAGGTTTTTTCATTGCCTTTTTAATTACCACAGTCATATTGTAAATCTTCTGCCATATAAGCAATACCTTTCTGTTAACAAAGGAAAGCCAGAGTATTTCCGGCGACCAAGCTACACTGTCTCCGTGTCCATAGTCTCTTAACGTCATTCAACATTGTCTGTAATCATTATCATCATCATAACACCGGAAGATAATTAAGTTAGGACGTTATCGGTAGTAATAAGTAACAGGCTGTAACATAGCAACAGTTCCAATTGGTATAAACAGTCCCAATATGTAGTATTCATTGTATAAAAGTCATTGCGCTAGACAATGATGATGTATTCTTTTCCGGTTTCGTCTGTAATGACATCATTTGATTTCTTATTCGTTTGGCCGGAAACGATCGTGTGCTTCAATGTTTGAATACTCAATAGCTGTCACAGTAGAATATTCAGCACAATGTTCACCTTGACGAATTTTATTTATAACAAAACTATTACAAATATCTTCTTGGATAACTTTTTAAAAGTTAATATGTTTCTAGATTAAGTACTAATTTTCATAGCTTCTTTAGTTATTATAGATGTTTTGAAATTTATTAAAGAAAATATTTTACCTGAGAAAGCTAGTTTCGTTATACTCATATTAAAAAACAACTTATACATATAGTTATTAACATAATAAACCTAACTGTAGATACCTTAACAAATAATTACACTGTGGAGGATCTAAAATTTAGACTCTAAATTTACTCTGGTTTTCAGACAGTGTAATAAAACAGTAAAAAGATCACGCTTTGAAACAGAAAGAGACAATGTACGAAGTAGAAATTAAAACTGTTCTCATGTTTTCGCTACATAAACATGCCATATTTCATTAAAGAAACATTTTCGACACACTACATCGGCGGGTGAACATTTGAATAGGAGAAAAAAAGATTAAATAAACACACGGTATCGTAAATAGGCATCTGATAATCCACCTTGGCACCTCGCACAGTTTCTTTCTGCATACACATATATTATTTACTCGTTGTTTATCCATTACAAATAGGCCGAGTTCCAGATACGGCGCTTTGGGAGTACGTACTACATTCCGTCAGGCATTTTGAATTTCGTAGGGTTATACATGTATCTACAATATAAGAGCCAATGGATTCAAACGGCGAAAGACCGTGTTTTGTGAAATACATTGGTAAAGACCTATGTACAGAAGTAGACGATGATGATGATGATGGTGATGATTATGAAAAAAGAAGGAAACTTTTATTCAACATTGATGCAATTGCTATAAAAGGTAACACAATAATAATATTGGACGATGGTTTTGACGATGACGATGAAGATGATAATAATAAAGAAAAAAAGGAATTTTATTCAACATTCACATAATTACTAAAAAAAAGGTCAAATGGTAATAATATTAGATGATAGTTATAATGATGATGATGTTGGTGATGTAATTTTTTATATATAGTATTATACATAAACTAAGTTCCCCATCCACTTTGCAAGCCGTAAGTATAAAATTAGACTTGAAATTTTTCTGAAATATTCCTTCAGAGCCACCGCAACCGCAAATGACTTTCTATAGCAACCGTTGCTACAGCAACCGCACGAATAAGGCTAAATGGAAATGTTTATAGAGGATAATTGTAAATAAAATGACGAAGGATCTGTGAAATTCAAAAAATAATAATGACGACGAAGGATGGACGAAGGATCTATGAATTAAAAAAATAAATAATGTCGATACGATTATTACTTTTCACGTGATTGGCGAACATTATGTATAATGTTGATATTTATAAGGTCTTCGAATGGCAACCGCATACCGGAAGACGCGGTGTTGGCAGCCTCGCCGCAAAGTGGTCCGACGATTTGGTGAAGGTCAGCAATTGAATGCGGGCAGCGCGGGACCGATCGATGTGGAGATCTTTGAGGGTGGCTTGTCTAGCAGTAGACGTCTATCTACTGATAATGATGATTACATCTTGTTCCTCATATCCTTTTCCCAGCTATGTGGGGTCCGCACAGTTTGTACTCTCTCCCATATCCCTCTATCAGCCGTCATCTGAATTCACTCTCTTCTTCCACATGTCATCTTTCACGCAATCCATCCACACTTTCATTCTCATTACTTTCTATGTTATGTCCTTCATCCCTCCACACAACATGCCCGTATTAGGTAACCTAATGATGATTATATATATATAGATAAAATAGATAAGTTTTTTTTTTCGCTAGTACCGCAGCAAGCGACTAAACGATTAAGTACTCAACTCGCATCTATCACACAAAGCGATATAACTACGAATATTGCTTATTATATTTTTATATAACGATATCGCGTCTGTGTGTTAGTGTGGAGCGATTGATGTAGTCTTTAAGGTTATTTATTTGGCTCGTAAATGATCTCGCGGGTAGTTCGACAAAATTATAATAAGAGCTTTAATCATTGATGAGTCCGTTTATCGTACTGTACGTCGGTACTCTTTTATGTTCACGTTCTCGTTGATCTACTTATCTACAACACGTTTACATTTGAAGTTATATTGTTTATAATATTTACTGTATATTTATTAATAAGGGGTGTAAGGGAACCTAAACCAACCTCGCTCGATCGTGGTGCGCCCTGCTAATCAAAAAACAAGCTTCTAGCTCCTACTAACCTTCAGCCAGCGTGTTTGGAAATAGCCTGAATCCCTCCATATGAACGACTACTAACGTAGATATATTTAAAGGAGGTCTATGTCCAGCAGTGGACGTCTATCAGCTGATGATGATGATGAATTTATTAATTGTTGTAACATTTGTGATTCTTACATATATATTTTTACGACAAAAATCTTAATGACACTATTATTTACGTGTTTTATTCGCGGATAGAAAAAACCTATATAATACGCGATTAGCCAACCACAATCTGTGTATGACTCCACCAATTTTCTTTAAACGTTTTAAGATGTGTTAGATACATCATCATCATCATCAGATGGCCATCCTCTGCTGGACATAGGCCTAGATTCATATGGGAAAATTTGGGCTAGTTCATGCCACGTTGACCCAATGGCTTGGCTCCCGTGAGCTGTACGAAAACCTTTACACTCCTAATTAGTAAACATATGTATTGCCTTATTACTTATTTTCCTTATTTAAATATGTATAATTATATTTATGTATAATGTAACTATGTTTTCAATATGTAAGATTGTATTTTTGTATATTTTGCTTACTTATCTTGCTACCCTGTTAACTGTTTATTTTACCCCTCTTCGCCTACAGGGTTGCCTGAAGAAATTCAGTTGATTGTATCCTTATTGTAAACCATAAAGAGATAATCAATAATTCAATTCCATTTTTTTTATTAAGCGAGGAGACAAGCTGGATCTTCACCTGATTAGTTATGTTGACATATACTCCAACACATGTCCTCTGAGACATTGAAATGTTGAGTATCATTGGCCCAATTTATTGCCCTAGATACACTAGCTTTAACACCCTTCAAACCGGAACATAGTACTGTTTGTCGGATGCAATAGGCTCTGCTGTCGTCTCCGGCAACAGAGACAATCAGTAACATATATTAATGTTGTTGACAAAGTTATAAGAATGTTGTCATCAACAAAATAAAATGCATATATATATCTTTGCTGAAAAGTAAAACCATTAACAACAACAACTATCACAACAATATCTTCATGTGTTCCGGTGAAGACATCGCCTGATGATAGCTAGTCACAACAATACATCATCAATATCATTAATCATAACCATTAAAAAAAATAGACTTAGATGATGAAGATAAAGGAATATTGTTAAGCAGTATGAATAAAAATGTATACTTTTGTATACTTCTCTGGTGGGTAGGTCTCTGATGCTGGAGACGGTCTGCGTAGTTTGGTAACTACCGCGGCGGTCCACAGCGCTTATTTCTGCAGCTAAACAGTACTGTGTTCCGGTTTGAAGGGCGCTGTAGCTGGTGTAGTTACTGAGGTTAAAAGACAACATCTTATGTCTGGAATTGACGAGCTCGATGTGAGAGCCACTTTGTTATGGACGAGCGTATCACTTACCATAAGTTGAATGTCCCGCTCGCCTCGTCACTGCATAGAATATAAAACATACTGTTCCAGTTTGAAGGGCGCTATAGCTAGTAAAATTACTGGGGTTGTGAGACTTAACATCTTATATCTGAAAGCGATAAACGCTATGTTGTACTATGAATACCATCACAACTAGGACCACATTGTTATGGGCGAGCGTATTATTTACCATCAGGTGAATGTCCCGCTCGCCTCGTCACTGCATAGAATATAAAACATACTGTTCCAGTTTGAAGGGCGCTGTAACTAGTAAAATTACGGGGGTAGCGAGACTTAACATCTTATATCTGAAAACGAAAAACGCTATGTTGTACTATGAATACCATCACAACTAGGACCACATTGTTATGGGCGAGCGTATTATTTACCATCAGGTGAATGTCCCGCTCGCCTCGTCACTGCATAGAATATAAAACATACTGTTCCAGTTTGAAGGGCGCTGTAACTAGTAAAATTACGGGGGTAGCGAGACTTAACATCTTATATCTGAAAACGAAAAACGCTATGTTGTACTATGAATACCATCACAACTAGGACCACATTGTTATGGGCGAGCGTATTATTTACCATCAGGTGAATGTCCCGCTCGCCTCGTCACTGCATAGAATATAAAACATACTGTTCCAGTTTGAAGGGCGCTGTAACTAGTAAAATTACGGGGGTAGCGAGACTTAACATCTTATATCTGAAAACGAAAAACGCTATGTTGTACTATGAATACCATCACAACTAGGACCACATTGTTATGGGCGAGCGTATTATTTACCATCAGGTGAATGTCCCGCTCGCCTCGTCACTGCATAGAATATAAAACATACTGTTCCAGTTTGAAGGGCGCTGTAACTAGTAAAATTACGGGGGTAACGAGACTTAACATCTTATATCTGAAAACGAAAAACGCTATGTTGTACTATGAATACCATCCCAACTAGAACCACATTGTTATGGGCGAGCGTATTATTTACCATCAGGTGAATGTCCCGCTCGCCTCGGCACTGCATAGAATATAAAACATACTGTTCCAGTTTGAAGGGCGCTGTAACTAGTAAAATTACTGGGGTAACGAGACTTAACATCTTATATCTGAAAACGAAAAACGCTATGTTGTACTATGAATACCATCCCAACTAGAACCACATTGTTATGGGCGAGCGTATTATTTACCATCAGTTGAATGTCCCGCTCGTCTCGTCACTGCATAGAATATAAAACATACTGTTCCAGTTTGAAGGGCGCTGTAACTAGTAAAATTACTGGGGTTGCCTGAAAGCGATGAACGCTATGTGGTCTTATGAATACAATCTCATTTAGACCCACATTTTTATGAGCGGACGTAGCTCTTAACATCAGGTGAACGTCCCCATCGTATTTCCGCTTCATTCAAAAAAAGAAAAACCTTTTCTAACAGTAACTTATGTATACGTTTCAAAAATATTTTGTTTTTGATGAACTGTTTAACATCAAACTTATTAACTTCCTTTACTACTTGATGTTATTATCAAGCATTATTGTTACTAAGTTTTCCATTTGTTTTATATCTAAAGTAGCAATTTTTTTTTTTGACGTGGTGTTCCTTTCCTCAACCAACACGCCTCTACGACTGGCTGTGCATAGAGGCGTGTTGGTCCCCACACTGATGTATGGTAGTGAATGTTGGGTATGGCAGAAGAAACATGAAAGTAGGATTAATGCTGTGGAGATGAGAAGCCTGAGAAGTATAACTGGAGTGAAACGGATGGACAAAGTGAGGAACAGTGTGATAAGGAAGCGGTGCGGTGTGGTTGAAGATGTAGTGACAAGGATAGAGAAAGGGATGCTTAGATGGTTCGGCCATGTCGAAAGAATGGATGAAAGAAGATTAACGAAAGAAATATACAAGGTAAGAATGATTGGAAAAATCGGTGCAGGCCGACCTAGACGGACATACTCCGATCAAATCGGAGATGTCCTAAAGAAAGGCCGGATCAAAAGCACACGCAACCGACGAGCGTGCATGAAGACGCTTATGAAAGTTGAGGAAGCGAGAGAGGTGTGCCAGGATCGTAGCAGGTGGAGAGAGGTGGTCTCTGCCTACCCCGCTGGGAACGAGGCGTGATATATGTATGTATGTATGTGTTCCTTTCGCGACTGTTATATAGATATCGTATGAAAGCGGCACTTGCCAACAATCCGATGGTTATATTTTTAGAACTGCTATTTAATGTTCGCTACTTTTGCTAGTATGAACTTTTATTTCGGTGCAAGCAAAATATTTTCACATCTGGTGCTATTTACCACCACTGTCTGTTAGTGATGAGAAAATGCTTCAGAAACGTCTCAAACTGTGGAATGGAGAAGCAGGTTCTGTCAAAACGAGATCACAGCGAAATATCGATTAAAAAAGCTTAAATGTTTTTTATATACAATGAAGCTATAAGACCTGATGATAAGTAATATGCCTGCTCATAACAACGTGGCGCTAGTAAGGGTGATATCCACTGCACCACATTGCGTTCATGATTATCTTCATCAGACTATAGACGTCCACTGACGACAGCGGACTCATCTAAAGACTCCATCGATCAGGTAGGGAATCGTATGGAAGGATTTGGGCTATTTCTTGAACTACGCCGGTCCAGTGCTGGTTTGTGAAAGCCAGTCTCGTTTGTTGATTAGCAGGTTGCACCACGAGGAAGTAAGCTTGACTTGGGTTCCGTAATTTGATGTGCAGGACCCTTATTGAATAGTCAATAAGTATAGAAGATAAAATTTCTGATTAAAACGTGTGAACGTCGCCTATAGTTGTAGAATAAAAATATACACAGCATCCATTTTGTAGCGATAGTTGTGATGAAAACATTTGCTCTTATTTATCATGGCGCGTGTCTGTAGCATTTAACGTTGGAGATTTCAAATTGATGTGTAGTGTAAACACAATCCGAAATAGTGTATATTACACGATACCTTGCGTCGGATGTGGGGGGAGATATTTAAAGAAAATTTTAACTCAACAGTACATTTGATTCATGTATTAAAATTTTCACTACTAAAAGGTTAGTTGAAGGTTATTTTAGAGATGAAGAGGGTAATCTTATGATGTATCGGATTACTTCAGATTTTTATCTTTCTTTAACTATACTTCACTTCCAAATTATTCTAAGTACAATGGCGTTAAGATACGTCTACCTATAACAATGTAACACGAGGTGGAATGATAGTGTAGTCCCATTCTATTTTTAATTTAAAAAAAAATCTTAATAGAATTGCTGTAGAAAATAATATATTATATCTCATACCCACATCATTTTACTAGCTACAGATATCTTCTTAGAAAAATGGTGATGTTTTCACAATGAGTTCACTTTATTAAGTAACAAGGGATAACCTTGAAAATAATTCTTACAAAGGCACTTAAAACTAATTTCTCCCCATTGATACCCTTTGAATAACCTTTCTCGATACATTGATCTTTAATCATTCCTGTCACTATTACCACTTTCATCATGACTACGAATTGTTAACTAACCTCATATTTAATTAGTTTTATACAAATAATTACAAAGTTCAATAACGTTACGAAGATATTGTAATTTGATTACTGCATCGCCATATATATTATCATCATCATCAACCTTTCCACTGACTCCTAATACCCAAAGCCTTCTACCAAATACGGCAGATAGTTGAAAGCGAATGAATTTTTGAGGCTTTCAGATAGATGAAGCAGCTCTTAATAGGTGCTGGTGGAAAGGAAAGGCAGAGGAATATATTTGATCAGAATATTTAATAGTTATACAGATACAATAGAAATTGTCGATACATTTCAATTCAATTGATAAGTTACAAGTAAATCGCAAAGTTATATAACTTTATACCTCCAGCATGACTCAGATCTAGCTGTTAGATCATTTATCGATAGTTTCCCTATATATATATATATAGATAAAACATCACAGACTGGGTTTGTCATTGATGTGTTGTATTCTAGAAATAGTAACAATGCATGTGTATCTGAACTAGATCCGATGTTGGCAATAATTTCTGCGGTAAACCGTCATCATAACTCACCTGGTATTAGTTTACGAAACGATTTACGATCAAGCAACAAATCTACTTAATATCACCCGTTGTTATAGTGTATTTTCTATGTTTATAAGTTCACCTGTGTCTTGACTGAAGCATTGATAATTCAGTTTGTAAATAACGAATCCGGTATGCAATGCAATGAAGCGTAGGTTTGATACTCAATGACCTTGAACTTCCGCTAGGAGGACATCAATTAGCAACCAACATATTCTAACAATATGATTTGGTGGAATTGTCGCATCCGCTAACACATACTTGACCATAGAGGTGGATAAATATCTTTGACTATCTCCTCTCTGCAAGAAAGAAAGCTTCATTACCATCAACTATGTTAGAGTATTTATTTATACAAATTCATCAGATCCTCAAACTCTGTATTCCTTACATCATCACATATTTTCGGTTCTTTAACAAGGATACCGTGACATACTTTTTTGTCTCTGATCTTTTGAATTTACATCAAATATTAAATAAATCTTTTGAATTTACATTAAATATTAAATTCTACCCTATACATATTATTATAATTAACGATCCATCAACTAACTAAAAACATTATAGACGCTTTAATTAAACGATACAGATAATAAATATGATAATGAATATGAATACGAAAAAAATATATATTTCTTCACATTAAACTTGCTCTAAACACATCTGCCGAAACCATTAATGCTACATAACATAAACATTGCCCATTATAAATAAATATATGTTATTCTTGTGCAACACGTTACGTACGAACTTCTTCCTGCGATACAGTACACAGTGAGAATAGTTACAATTCTTAACCAGCCGCAGGAAGGATATATATATATAAAAACAGATATATAACTATGTAAAAAGGTAAGCTGTAAGCTGATGGACAAAGTGAGGAACAGTAGATGTAGTGACAAAAATAGAGGAAGGGACGCTTAGATGGTTCGGTCATGTTGAAAGAATGGATGATAGAAGATTAACGAAAGAGGTATACGAGGTAAGAATGATTGGATAAATCAGTGCAGGTCGACCTAGGCGGACATATTCCGATCAAATCGAAGATGTCCTAAAGGAAGGCTGAGTCAAGAGTACTCGCAACCGACGAGCATGCATGAAGACGCTCATGAAATTGGAGGAAGCGAGAGAGGTGTGCCAGGATCATAGCAAGTGGAGAGAGGTGGTCTCTGCCTACTCCACTGGGAACGAGGCGTGATATATATGTATGTAAAAAAGGTTATATGTATAAAAATACAAGTAAAGAATGTAGAAGAGTATTACTTTAAAAAAATTCTCATTCACGTGTCTTCTAATCAAAGTTACTACTTTGATTTCCGATAATACCTGAACCAAAGTAGAATTTACGAACCTTAGTTCATACTAAACTGTAATTTCATTATCAAAGTATTGTTGAGAAACGTAAGTATCAATTAAGTGAATAAAGTTAGACCTAAAAGATCAACTATTGCTTTTAACCGTTAACTTCGGTATTTAATTACCATATGCTTTATAACTGATAAAGTACGGCGGTAGTTGTGTAATAATAAATTTCTATATAATAGTTTGAATTGATATAAGTTAACTAAAATGTTTGACTTAGAGAGTTGAAGATTCAAATTATTCAACGTTAATATATGAACTTATTTATCACATACAAGTATATTCTTATATGATTTAATCAAAACCTGATCATATGTAAAATATCTTTTTCCTTTCGTATGCAAGATAATATGTAATAAAGTTTTCAAGACGTTTGCAGAGAACAGAAACGTTACCAATCTTGACGAGTCTGCGGCAAATCATACGAATATATGTAATATTTGACTAAGTTTTATAGCGAAACGGAACCAAACTAACTATAATACAATAAAACATACTATTATACAGTAGAATACATTACGTAAGCAAGAACATCAAATCGAAGTACAAGTAACCGTCCGACAGTATCGCGGTCAACAATATTAACCGAATGCTTTTATAACAAGCACATTGCCCGATTTTCACCAATTTAACGCCGCAATAAACAATCTTATAGCACTTTAAGACTTAATAGCTCATTCGAAATCAGGTTTAAAACAGTTTGACACTATACAATATAAATTTTCATTCGCTAATGGTTTTGTTGCGAGCAAACCTGTCAAGTAAGTCTTAATAATACAGATAATCGTCAAACTATGTCTATAAACTATTAGGGATAACATATACGATTTACGCGACCTGGTTTTAAAACCTAATATACTGTTTACTAGTATTAACACCAGATTCCCGAGCTAAATACTTTCAAGTGACATGCTTTTTAAAACATTAATTGAAGTGTTATTATTCCAAATACTAGTTTATTACTACGGTTTTAAACGAAGTTCTGAAACCTAATATCTCTTCGAACTACGCGAACTTGCGGGCAATGCTAGAACAATCGATGTGGAGTTCTACGGTCTATGTCCGGGAAAGGATGCCTATCAGCTGATGATGATGATGATGATGTACTTAATGCCCACGCCAATAATTTTCAAGTATTAACAGACCATGAGTCGAGTCCACGAGCTCAGTATCAGATGAGCTGTTCGAGTCCAAACGACTACCAATCGCAACACATCAGCGGAGAATAGTTTTTCAAGTAGTAATTTTAGAAACATTAATTCAAGTATTAACTTTTTACAATGTATTTAAGATACCAGGTTTTAATACCAGGTATTCGCTTGACAGTCCTATACTTACCAATAGCCCGTGCATAATACTTTCAAGTATTATTTTTATACACTTACAACACACGACGGTTTGTGACATAGTTGATGAGTTGACTTAGTTGACATAGCAGTGTACGTCAATAAGTTCAATTTACATAATACTCGAATCAGATCCGAGAATATCAATAATAAGTACGGCTCAAGAATATTTTTATTTAAGTGCTGATGATTTTTTACAATACTTCAATAAGGTTTCATTTTCCAATTATGTATGGTAAGTATTAAAATATTTGAAGTCATATTAAGGCCGGATTTCTATCTATCTCTATTAAACCAAAGGGGACAAAAGAAGGTATATTAAAACCTCATTTTATATTCAATACAAACAGCGAATATCACTTTTAATACTACTAACAGATTTTTCTTATATAATTAAGTGACGAGGCAATTCGTTCACCTGGTGGTAAATGATACGCCCGGTCATAATAACATGGCGCTAGTTAGTATAGCACCATATTCGGATCGTCGCCTGACATATGAGATATTGAATCTCACTATTCCTAATTACACTAGCTACAGCACCGTTCAAACCGGAACGCAGTAATATTTGCGTACTACTGTTTGGCAGCAGAAATCGACGCATCAGCATACTTTAACCATACTTTATAAAAAAACCCTTTTGTGTATGTGAAAAGGTTTATTTATTAATTTTATGCAAACTAACTAGAATTCCTATTATACAATATGTTCCAAGCAAACATAGCGCATATGAAATTCTGTAATCCGTTTAGTAAATCTGGACAGACGGGCGTCGGGCGAACCGTCGGTACACTCGGCGAAATATCCGACCTAGAATAGACAAAACTGAAGCCGTTAATAATAGAACATTAAGCAGCTAATATAGCTACAGCTAACATAACTACAGCTCACATCGCATATTTAGCATAACAGCTGGTATGTAAAATAATACATACTACTTAGGGCCTTAAACAGTATCACGTTGTGTTAGTCGCTTGGAGAGGCGAGCCGTCAATTCTCGTTACTCCAGTAATATGACTAACTAAAACGCCCTTCAATCCGGACTTTTATTTAGCGACAGAAATAGAAACTGATGATATTTGAATACGATACCTTTAAGCAAAAGCTATTATATCATTGTGCTCCATTACTTCTGTTTGATAATTCTCAAGTTTTTTATGTATTATAATAACTTAGCGGTGTTGCTTCATTTTAACATTTTTACTTATTATAATAGTAGGACGAAATGATAGTTTTTTTTTTAAATGTATCGTAAATAATAAAAAATTATTGGTGAAGTGTTTAAACTTTACTGCTTTGAAAAGTATTAAAGAACTCTTAAGCAGCAGTCTTTAGTGTTAGGTCGAGTCTAGGAATCTTGCTTCGGAACTTACCGACTTCCATCACGCTGTGCTCTCACACATCTCAGCTCCAAGTTAAAGCTAAAATGTTAACCAAAGGAAATACATAAACAACCCATTTCATGTACAGTAAAAATTTGTAGCTATCTCTCAGCAGACGCTGACCAAACATGTCAACGGATGTCGCCTATCTACGAAAGCTGTTCTCAAGGTCTGTCAGTGTACTGGTGGTAGGTTTCTGTTGCTGTAGACCATCTATGCTGGTACCACCGCACTTAATATTTCTGCCTATAAACAATACTGTGAAAGCATTAGTGTTCCGATTCAAAATACCCTGTAGATAGTGAAATTACTGAGGTAAAGAGACAGCATCTTGCGTTCATGCGGCGAGCGTAATGTGGTGTAACATATCCTAACTAGCGTTGTTGTTATGAGCGGGTGTATCATTTACCATCAGGTGAACGTCCTGCTTCTCGTTGCTTTGGTTAGATAGTAAAAATAGTTTGGTTACAATGTTTTCTCCCATCAGAAAGCTTCTCATAGATTCTTATCTAACAGTTCAATATAACACCGCAATTAACACAACGTCTGAACAAACCTATAAAACCTCCACAGGAATTTACCAGCGTAATGTTCTCGCATTGCGCAAAGATTTTTTCAAGTGTGTATGTCTGTGTGTGTGTTCAAGTCGTTTTTCAACATTCGCATCGGTTTATAATCTGCTCTGTGTATATTTCGCGTCGTTAACGACTCGGCCGCCGATAGATAGCGGTCGGAATCTTAAACCGGTGTTACCGCCGCGCGTTGTTAACGAAAACGATCCAAAGTTCCAGAAAATCACGAATAGATAGGAACAGATTAACACTTATAGATCTTGCCTATCTCATTGTGATTCATAATGTTTGATTACCCCAGTAATTCAACTGGATACAACCTTCAAACTAGAACGTAGTTACTGGTATATCTCTGTTGCCGGACATCGTCTAGGTCATATCAGATCAGATCAACGCAATGCCTATTTCTACCGATAAACAGTACTGTACAAACATTGCTAGATTCCGGTTTAAAGGATTTTGTAGTTAGTAAAATTACTGAGGTACCGAGGTATCTTATATTTAAGGCAACATCTATCATCCTGACTAGCGCCACGTTGTTATCCCTTACTATCAGATAAACGTTCCGCTTGTATCATCAGTTCAGTGAATATATATATATATATATATATGCATTATGCTTCTCGCCTTAAGACAAATATTAACATTCGTTACCCCAGCAATTACTTTGGCTATAGTTCACCTTCCACTTAAAAACATTGTAAAGTTTGCACACTACTATTGGGGGTAGAAGTAGACACTATAGTTGTACGAGCTTAAACAGTTTCCGGCAATGGAAACCTCCATCTTGCGTATCTCTTTCTTCTTCTTCTTCTTAGCATTTGCCCCGTCTTAAGACAGGGTCTGCTTTCTTACTTCTCTCACCCCATTTCGCTCTATTTGGAACATCACTTTCTTTGAGATTGAGATCTTGCGTATCTCTTTGGTTGATATAATGTTAAACTACGTTATCCTCAGTACTTTTACTGGTTACAACACCCTTCAAATCAGAACATACCTAACCAGTTACTGTAGAAGCTTTTTATTTATATCACGTTACAATAGATTCAGACAAATTAAGTTTATTTTGGACTAATTTATTTATAATTTCACACCTCGTTGTGAATCAACGTCTGGCCCATGTCAACGGCTGTCGCAGCATTTCGTACTGTAACACAAATTCTACTCATATATTTTAGCTGTACCAAAATAAAACTAATTTGTACAGACGTTGAAAGGGTTCCGTACGTAAATAATGTAGAATGCGAATGTGGGTATGTGGATTTTGGGAATATCTTCTTCACCATCTCTAGCAATCAACATCCACAGTTCCACATTGTTCTGTTTAGAAATGTATAATATTAGTTTGGCAAATATCTCCCTTCCGTTTTTTTGCTCTTTATTCAATGCTTTATAAAAAGCGTTACAGTGATCGGATTTAGTTCAAATATGCGCCGTTTTGTTCGATAATCTGTTTCCATCTAGACGGCAACTTCATAATACCTCCCTCGTAGAAGCCCCCCTCCTTATTTGCGAAGAACTCGGACAGCCACTTTTCACAAGCCTCTTTTGAGTTCAACTTTACACCACCAAGGGCGTTCACCATGGACAGGAACAGGTGGTAATCACTTGGCGCTATGTCCGGGCTATATGGTGGATGCGATAAAACCTCCCATCCGAGTTCCCGTAGCTTCTGACGAGTCATCAACGAAGTGTGTGGTCTGGCGTTGTCCTGGTGGAACACTACACCCTTCCTGTTGGCCAATTCTGGACGCTTCTGGTCGATCGCCTGCTTCAAGCGGTCCAGTTGTTCGCAGTAGATGGTAGAATTAAGCGTCTGGCCATATGGGAGCAGCTCATAGTGGATGATTCCCTTCCAATCCCACCAAACACATAGCAAAACCTTCCTGGCCGTCAATCCCGGCTTGGCCGCTCGACCACGACCGTTTTTGCTTGATATTGTCGTATGTGATCCATTTTTCGTCGCCAGTCACCATCCGCTTCAAGAATGGGTCGAGTTCGTTCCGTTTCAGCAGCATATCGCAGGCGTTGATTCGGTCGAGAAGCTTTTTTTGCGTCAAATCATGCGGCACCCAAACATCAAGCTTTTTTTTGTATCCAGCCTTCTGCAGATGGTTTAAAATGGTTGTGTGACTAACTCCCATCTCCTGGGCGATGTCACGAGATGCCACATGCCGGTCTAACTCGGTGTAGTCCTTGATTTGATCGGTATTTGTCGTCACAGGCCTTCCGCCGGCTGGCTTATCCATGGTGTCGTTTTCACCGGCTCTGAATGGTCGAAACCATTCCTCCGCGGTTCGAAGTGATAGAGTACCATCCCTCAAAACACCATTAATCTCACGGAACGTTTCTCTAGCGGATTTGCCTTTAACGAATGAAAACTTTAAAATAGCGCGTTTTCGGCGTTAGTGAACTCAATGTTTACACGTCTATAACTGTTGAACGCAATATCCAAACTAATTATGCATAGTGTCGTTTTGTATGTTATGTCAAGACCTTTCAAATTATGTATAGTATTGCCAGATACGAGCACTGTAGCGCTTTGTACATAGCCGCGAAATTCAAAAGACAAAAAGGCGGAAGGGAGATATTTGCCAACCTTATATATCAAACGTCTACTATATAATCGGAGAGACAAAACTAAATGTTTAAAGTCGACTAGGTTAGTGTTTATCTACGATCCCATCTGATAGTAAGTGATGTAGTCTGTAATCTTAATGCGCACTAACCTGGTAACAAACTCTTCACTCTTCTTGAAGACACCTGCGACATATTTTGACGGGAACACCGACTCCGGTAAGTTGTGGCACTCCTATGCTGTTCTTATGAAGGAGCTTAACCTCCTTGTTTGCAACCTGGGGATTGTCATAACTTAAGGATGAAGAATCAGCGTCTGGTCGTCCGATGGTGAAAAATTGATGAAATAATTAAACTTTTCATATTATTCTAAAAAGCCCTAACTCTCAGTTTTTTGACGTATATATAATTCGGATACTTGCACTATTATTAAACATATGAAATCACCTTAGAAATATTTAAAAAAAAACGTAGTCTTCTTGTTGTCTCAACTCACACAACAAGAAGATCCAGCTTCTCTTACAGGGAAAGAATCCAAGCTATTTATTCACAAAGCTTGACCCACTTTATAATGACCAGGCATATCACTTACCATCAGGTTAATGTCCTATTCGTCTCATAGCTTTGTATAATAGTAACAACAAAGACAGAATTACATAGATACTATGGGTTAGTATCTTTACATGGCTAAAATTAGGATGATATACATTGCACCACATTGCGCTTGTCGCCTAATATGCATGATGTTGAATCTCGTTACCTCAGTAATTACACTAGCTACAGCACCTTTGACATCGGAACACAGGAATGTTTGCGCACTACTATTTGGCGGCAGAATTAGACTGTGTAATGGTACCTACCTAGACGGTCTCCGACAAGTGACCTGCCATCAGAACCTTACCATTTCGGTGTCTCCAATATTAAGATTAAATGTAACGTGGAAACAATTGTAAGGTGTGTACATATATTCTGCAGAAGCTCACGGAACCATAAGATCTGTGATAGTACATCGCGTTCCAGTTGTGGAAGTATGTCCACGGGGACAGAAATAAAAACTCGCCGCAGGTGACCGTCCAAACAAAATAAATGTCCGTCTTCATTATTGTAAAATACGAAGTACTTTCGCATCGGTCTTGAAAGAAAAAAAAAAACAAATAAATTTTATATACTACGTGCTATAAACGAAGCAATGCGTTTCATTATCATAAAATGATTATTTTTAAAAGGACTTGCCAAGTATATTTATATCAACTGCATATTCAATATCATACATTAATCTAAATCATCATCATTATCATTACCCGATGCCCGAAGGAGACGAGGGTGACGTTCACCTTCAATTAGAATGTTAAACACTGCACCACTACGCTCCTCATACACTAGCTGCAACGCCTTTCAATCCCGAACACAATATTTGTAACGTACTGTATGTATATGTGGTAGAAATAGTAGTAGCGGTGGTAGTTATATAGACCATCTCCAGCAACAAAGATTTACCACCAGTAAGTAATCTTGGTAAAAGATTGACTGGAAAAGGATAATGGCTTTATGTCCGCCATCTTGTTTACGCAACAAAAAAGTATAAACGTTGAATTAATTATAATGTATATATGTATGTATGATCTAATTGTAAATACCTTTCTAGTAAATGAAATAATTCATTTTGTATATAGTAAAGTTTAAATTTTTTATATAGTATGGTCTTTTAGTCCTAAAACCCTTAGTACCTGTAGATCAAAGTCTTCGAACAGTGCGTGTTGCTTGTGATGACCTACGGCTCTGAAACTTGGTCGCTAATTATGAGCCTCATAAGAAAGCTCAGAGACACACAGCGGGTGATGGAGAAGGCCATGCTTCTAGTATCTCTGCATGATGAAATCAGAAATGAAGAGATCCGCAGAAGAACCAGAATCACCGCCATATCCCTACGAGTCGCGAAGCTGAAGTGGCAATGGGCGGGGCACACAGCTCGTAGAATTAATGGACGTGGGAGTCTAAATGTCCTGGAATGACGATCACGTACTAGAAAGCGCAGCTTTGGTAGACTCCCTCCCCCCACTAGGTGAACAGAAGGCATAAAAAAATCCTTGGGAGTCGGTGATTTCAAACAATGCAAGACCTTGCTTTAAAAGAGACCGATGTCCAACATTGTATGTAGGTCCGTCGAAATGATGATGATGACAGTAAAGTTTTTTTAAAAAAAAAACCGTACGTATCTCATAAATCAATGAACCTGGTCCTGTTGTAAAATCGACTAAGAACCAAAATATCGATAATCGTTGACCTCAATGTAGACGTTTTTAGTGCATTACATCATTATCCGATGTTATGACTTGAGACCGGCACTGCACTGAAAATATACATAATATTTCAAAACAAACGCAGAAAGCTTGAGAGCTAATTACACGGTATCAATGTCCAGATCACTAACACCTTAGAAACCTTAATAGGTCTTAATGGATAAGTCCTAGAATATATAAATAGTTTGCTCATCATAGAATTAATTCAAAACTAAATTTGTTATTTGTATTTGACGAAGCGATGAAATGAGCGGAATGTTCGCCTGATGGTAATGTGTTCTGATAATATCGCTGATAATGTGGCGCTGGTTAGGATGATGTACACTGCTTTACATTGTTATACGTCGTTCTGTGTCTTCTGGCAACCGAAGGCTTTTTTATTTTACGTAAGGGAAGTGCCTTCGCGGGGGTGAAGACTGGTTATGTGGAACTTACTTATTCGTCTAACGCAGCGACCCAAAGTGAGTCCTAACCTCCAAAACAAGGGAGCGCCAACGTTGTGTGGCCTGTATTGCCTCTTGCCAGTCCACTGCTTGAAGCTTGTGTAGATCATGCTCTAGGGCATCTTTCCAGTAGTATCTGAGCCGGCCGATAGGTCGACGTCCAATCGGCGTGCCGAGAAACGCCTTTTTGACTCAACAATTGTCTCCCATCCTTAGCAAGCTTATGTGGAACTTGCACCGACTAAAACCGTCACGATGCTCCACTGTCGTCTCTTTACGGTGAGGCCACGGGAACGCTATGGCACACCTAGGCAACCCCTGCAGCACAGGTTGCATCACGCAGCTCAATCTCGGCTAGAGAGACCCCTCCATTCCACCTCTGTAAGGGCGCGCGAGAACATACAGCGCGCCTTCATCTCGGTCTCTTATCGTCACTTTGGCTTAAATCTGTTACCCAGAGGTCATAACAGAACCAAACCAGAAAGAACCTAAGGGAGAAAACTCAATTCCCGGCGGCGGATCTAGTCTAGACCTACGTTTAGTTCTCAGTTGAAGTTAGAATCATTAATGAAATTATTGAAGTATCAAAACATTTCACGTGTCAATGCCATGAAAAATCTGTTGCAGTGTTTATCATCCTAACCAACGCCTTTTTTAATATTACAGGGTAGGTAAGAGAGTACCTTCAGGAGAGCTTTCCGTGTGACTAATAATATCATCGATTTAAAAAAAAAACTGTGCTCTACCATTCAGTAGTTTGATTATTGGAAGCTTAATGTTTTGGCTCCAGTTCAACCACGTGACGAATCCGAGAAGCTCTCGTTCGACTTCTTTCATCTCAGTTGTAATAGACCATTAAGTATTACGCGTATTATGATACGGATATAAACTAAATTGGCAGGAAATCGGAACAATGGGATCGTTGCCAATTTCCAATCGACAAGCTCCCGTGTCAGAAGTTTGTTTAAACATTTCAAATTTATTTCTAACATTATTTTACACACAATAAATTTTAAAGACTAACATATAAAGTCCAACAACAACTTAGACAACTCTGTATTAGGTTTTTCTTCCTTTATCAACTTAAAGCACTAAGCTTAATCTACGTCCGGAGAGGCCGCGGGATCTCTTATGGAACTCTGAGGAAGGGCCAAACCTTTCTAGGCACCATCGCTGAGCCATACCCTGTTTCACGCAGGTTCGCTTGTTGACTGATAACGGCACCCACCCTCATGGCCCGCGAAATTCCTAGACCCTTTTAACTACCTTCTACAACAGGGGTTTACCTTAGTCCTATTCTTACTAGCCCCAGACTACAGAGCTGAAGTAATGATAGGTCGAATGTTGTAAACAATTTAAAACTTTATTTTGTCTAAGACAATTATATTTGATATCTAATATGATAATGGTGTAAAAATATATAAAAAAAAAAACTATAAAGATTCAAGAAGATTATAAAGATAAGATTATGTTGATAAATATGTGTGAAGACAAATCTCTGGAAACAGAAGAGGTAGTAAAGATAGATAAGATATGTACATAAAAGCGAATGTTTCGCAGCCATTTAGACGTTCTCATGTACTACTCATAATTTATTAATTAATTTATATGTTCTATCAAGTTTTTCATACAATTAATAAATAATATTGTATATATGTTACGAATTCTTACAACTTAACTTTTAATAAACCGAATTTCAAATGCGGAAGTCAGTGTATAAGTAATAAATGTCTAGTATTAGAGTTTCTAATATAATAAGCGTATATATTCCTGTGTTTATGTCTGAATTATATAAATAAATTGTAAAGTTCATGTTTTATCATATAAAAGTTATTATAGTGACAGTTTTTTTTACAGGTACGAGAATAATTTAATAGTGTAACTTTCCACCGCCTTGGCACAAGAAATGTTACTTTAGTAAAGTTAAGAAACATGGAGAACCTGAATAATGAGAATGAAGTCAAAAATAAATTCGAGAAGGTTTTGAACGAAGAACTGGGACAGTTTGGACAGTATCAATTGAGAAGCATTTTGCTTGCGCTACTACCTGTCATATTTTCCGGTTTTATGGCCGGAGATTACATATTCACCGCCGGTAGACTTCCACACAGATGCAAAGTGCTCTGCGATGATATCGAAGAGGAATACGCACCGGAGTGGATTTCAAACGCTATTCCGAAAACTTCGACAGGCTTCGATAACTGTTTCCGTTATCAAAATATAACAACAATTGCAGGACCTTTGAACGGCACGTGTCCTTCTATACTGTTTGATAAGAGCAACATCACAAATTGCGAAAGTTACGTATACGATAGGACTAATACCGTTGTGTATGATTTCGGATTAGAATGCCAAGAATGGCTGCGTGCGTTATCAGGGACTTTGAACAGCATGGGTGCAATGATAGCTCTTCCTTTAGCCGGTTTCGTGTCCGACAACTTCGGTAGACGAATATCTATTGTGTTTTTCGGATTCAACGTTGCTCTCACCGGCTGTGTTCGAGCCTTTTCCATCAATTACACAATGTACGCTACTTTACAGTTCATGCAAACGGCACTCGGCGGTGGTCTTTACAGTGCTGCTTATATACTTGCCACAGAGATCGTCGGCTCGAAATATCGTATATACGCGAGCGCATCGATGTCTTCAACCTTTGCACTGGGACAGGCTTTGTTAGGTGTTATCGCCTCATATGTTTTGGAGTGGCGTAAATTGACTCTAACACTATTCATTCCGGTATTTATAACCGTTTCCTATTATTGGATACTCATGGAGAGTCATCGATGGTTGCTCAGTAAACATAAAACAATAGAAGCTAAAAAGATTTTACAGCGAGGTGCCAAATTAAACGGAAAGGAGATATCGGGTACATCAATTGATATTCTTCTAACCGCCATTCCTAAAACTAGTGATAAGAAGATTGATAATACTAATCTATTTTACCGGGTTTTAAAATCTCGCGTGATGTTACGACGATGTTGCACGACTCCTTTCTATTGGATCACAACTACCTTTATTTATTACGGTCTTTCAATAAATGCTGTTAATCTATCTGGTAACATTTATCTGAATTATATTCTGTCAACTCTGATAGAAATACCTGGTTATTGGACGGCAGTTCTTGTTTTAGACAGAGTTGGCCGAAAGGTTACCTTGTTCTCTGGATATATGTTGTGTGGAATATGCTGTTTAGCGTTTGCCTTCACACCGAAAACTTTCTACGGATTATCGTTATTTTTATATTTATTAGGTAAATACTGTACAGGTCTTATTTTCACATCGCTTTATTTATATACCACTGAGTTATACCCTACGAGACATCGGCACTCATTCTTAGGTTTATCTTCGATGATAGGTAGGATTGGGTCTGTGATAGCTCCACTAACTCCACCTCTTATGATATACTGGATAGGTATACCATCCATTTTGTTTGGCGGTATATCAACGGTTACAGCTTTTCTGATTCTCACACAACCAGAGACGCGAGGGAGAAGAATACCAGATACTTTTGAAGAAGCTGAAAATTTAAAGTGAACATACTTAATATATTATTAATAAATTTTATTACGGTTAAATGTAAGAAATCATAATTTTTATACAAATATATTATTATAACTGTATAAGTTTTTATTTTTCATATATTTTGCTGTAACAATTCTCCGGCAATCTCTTTCTGCGACATTATCTTGCAGCCATGCATCATTTAACGCTGTTTTGCTTGATGGCATTAATTTAGTTAAAACCAGTGTTTGTTATACTGAATACAGATGATAGTAAACAATTTTACTGGTTTGAGATCTATCATTTTATATATGAGCACAATAACACTTAGGTTTAATGCACAAAAGCAGGAAGTAGTCGTAAATTTAACGCCTCACAAAACGGAACTAAAGCTTGGCGAATGCGAGTTCCTTATCAGTCCAGACTGCGTTTAAATACATATAAATTCTAAAACGAAATTTATTGCAACCTCAACGAAGGTGCATTATATAAACATTTATCAAACCGGAAGTCCGAAGATCGATTGAGATAACAGAAAGATTAAAACGATCGTGATCGTTTTAATCTTTCTGTTATCTTCGTTGATCGCATGGTAGTTGTACTTTATTCTATGCTAACGAGAGAAATTGCATTAACCAACTAAAAATAGGATAGTACTACAGTTTTATCATCTAATTTATAAAAGAGATATAACACATGACTTCATTAAATTTGTAGGACTGCCTTCGAATCTGATGCACGACTTGTATTTATAAATACTAAATAGTTTACAGCAAAACATATCATTCAACGTTAGGTGAACATGTTGTTTCTTTTCAATCGTAGTTAATAAAAAAAAAACTCAACGTATAACACAGACTTCTAGCTCAATACGTAATTACTGAATGTTATGATTTCAGTCGTACCGTGTTTTGTTTGCGGCAGCACCTAAAATACATTGGTCATGAATTAGTTTACTTAACCTCAGTTATACGTTGATGATTGTGCGATGTTTGGTACGATCTCACGAATACGAGACCGCCCACACTCTAAATACAGGAAACGGATACACGGCATAAGATAAATGTATAATAGTTACGACTACCAATCGGCGTTAATAGAATTCTCAAATAAAGCATTATATATCATATAGAAGTTACACAAGTAATACTTATAAAATTAATTCTTAAACATCCCTGCTCATACATACAAAAGACATCTCTAGAACAATTGAATAGATCAGTATTAAAAGTTTACTTTATATTAATTTGTATACGATCCTCTAGTAGTAAAATAGAAAATAAAGATGTAAATCAAGGTTTTAAACTATGTTCCTGATCTATATTTTATAGTATAAGCAATTCTTAAACAATCAACCGGTTAAAGTTAGATGGAAATAATATTTAAACAACACATCCAGAAACGATCTAATAGGTTTATGAGAGCGCGTGTATGCAAGAATGTTCATTCACACAAACACATACTACTAGTTTATAATAAGATGTATTAATAAATATAATAATTATATAAATCATACGTAAATGTGCACTCGTAAAATTTTGGCAAACAAACAGGAAGCCAGGAGTCTGTTGATTAGAGAGACGGCCGGTGAAGATTTAACACGCCGTCGAAAACTTTGATATTTGTAACGTAAGATCTATATATAAATTGTTAATAAATCATATTTGTTTGTATAACAGACGATAATGTCTAACCTTGGATGTGAATTCTTCGTAAGTCCTAGTAATTATTAAAAAATCTAGTAATTATCAGTTTAAAATGAATGTTTCTTAAGGCAGACTCAACAGGTAATCTCATTCTGCCTTGAGGTTAAACAGAAAAAAAAATGTAAAAGTGCAATTACTGTAGTTAGTTAAATGTATGAGACGTAGTTAGAAGCTAGAGACTGTACTTTAACTTTATTATAAATAGTTGGTGGTATGTCACTGTTAGTGACCGTCTACGTAAGTACCACCGCAACCGCCGATTAGTAATTTGCAAATATTAATGTATTCCGGTTTGAAAGGCGTTGTAACTAGTTAAATTACTGATGTAAAGACACTTAACATTATATATATCGAAACGACGACCGCAATGAGGTGTTGTTGTATACCATCCTTACTAGTCCACATTGTTATGGGAGGGCGTATCACTTACGATGAGGAGCACGTCATACTCATCGCATGACCCAATTGAGTAAAAAAATTAATAAATTGGTTAGTTTATTCCTAATTATAGATTAGCATAAAATTTTCAAGTACCGTAGGTACCATCTACCCTATAGTAGATCTTCGTTTCTCGTTTTTTTTATTTTACGAGACGACTCGAGACGAACAATATCTTCACCTATAACCTCGTAGAGCTAGTGAGAACTATATACATTATACCACATTTTGTTTGTAACCTGTAGATAAAAATCTCGTTCCCCAGTTAATTACCTATTTACGTCAAACTAATGGTTTTATATTTGATAAGATTCAACAAAAAGCTTTAAATAATTATTATAAAAATCTAAATTCTTAAGGCTTTCTTAACTCAGTTTAAAAAACTTGTACCTCTCCTTAAAAACATATCTATACATTTTTACAGTACAGAAAAAACATGAAAATAAAAAAAAAAGTTCTTGCTAATTTCATTTTAGTAATATATATGCATACAGCTTGAGAAAATTAGTATATACTACATTTTTAAGTCGTTAATGCCATAACAGGACTTACGCTCTTTGAGCCTAAAGATACATATCATAGATTATTATGGTGGGCAATCTTCTCTGTCCAGGATATCATTATTACATAATTCTATGTAAAAGTTAGATAATATATATAAATAAAAAAAAGAATATCACAATAATAACATTAGTATACCATTACTACGTATAATATTGAAACTAGTAGTTATAATAGGGGGACCGGAAAGTAATGTCGTTTCTGCGCATGCCAATACTTGATTGTCATTTGTCAGCTCATTGTTTTGTTCAGAGGCGTACCAAAGACATTGTGAGGTTATAGTGATTTCTTTACTTATAGACAATTGAATTACAATTTTTTTTTGTAATTTTGGGTAAAATGGCCAGCCAAATACCAGAAGAGGTACACATCCGGCATTGCATGCTCTTTGAGTTTCGCAAGGGAAATAACGCAACAGTTGCTACCAAAAACATTTGCGATGTTTATCCAAATGCACTGGACATTCGTAAATGCCAAAGGTGGTTTTCCAAGTTCAAATCGGGTAATTTTGATCTTTCCGACTCGTATCGATCAGGAAGACCATCAGCGTTAGACAACGACGTGTTAAGGGCGGAAGTGGAAGCAAATCCGTGTCAGACTATCAAGGAATTGTCAAACAGTCTCAACAAACCTTGGTCGACCATCCAAGAACATTTGAAGCAGATTGGAAAAGTAAGCAGAGCAGGTGTTTGGGTCCCGCATAATCTGTCCGAACAGAATAAGGCTAACCGATCAATCACATGCAACTTATTGCTTCAACGACACAACACAGAAGCATTTTTTGATCGCTTGATCACAGGAGATGAGAAATGGGTCCTGTATGATAACCCAAAACGCAAAAGGCAGTGGCTCTCTCCAAATGAAATCCTTCGGAGTACTGCTAAGCCAGGTTTACACCCCAAAAAAGCGGTTTTGTGTGTTTGGTGGAGTATTCGCGGCATTGTTCATTTTGAATTACTGAAACCTGGAGAAACTGTTACTGCAGACCTCTACAGCGAACAATTGCAGCGAGTCAATCAATCTTTAATTGAAAAGTGGCCAGCGATTGTCAACCGAAAAGGCGTCATTCTCCAACATGACAATGCAAGACCGCACTGCGCAAGGCGAACTCTAGAAAAAATTAATGAATTGGGGTGGGAGGTGCTGCCTCATCCACCATATTCGCCCGATGTTGCACCATCGGATTTCCACTTATTCCGAGCGCTGCAACACTTTTTAAGTGGCAAAACATTTGCAAATTTGGATGATATCCAAAATGCCATCTCTAGATATTTTGCCGAAAAACCAATTAATTTTTATCGATCAGGGATTGAAAATTTACTCACTAGATGGCAAAAGGTTATTGACAATGATGGGGAATACATCATTGATTAAAAATAAAGACTCGTTAAAAATGTATGTGTTTGTATTTAGCGTAAGAAAACGACATTACTTTCCGGTCCCCCTAATACTTGTACACAAAGAACTTACATACTTGAAGAGTATTTATATTATATATACTTGTTATTCCCCGCTTGCTGCAACACCCCTGCAACTCCCTTAGGACAAGAAATTTTGTGAAATCCATGCAGAACTGACCTCAAACCAACAGTAACTATATCTTTACTATGTTTTTATGTTTAGGTAATAGTTCCGAAGATCTCGTGGAGAGCCGATGAATCTCTGGATGCCTCCTACATATATACTGTTAATTAAATAAAGGTACAGTTGCATTACTCACGAGCTAGTTATTTAATCACTGCTCCATAAATACTTCCACCTCCGGATTTACATATCTCAATCGAAGTTCTCTTTCATCGTAACATACAATACAGATTACTTCTGGAAGCTCGGGCAACAGAAATACATATTTATCTCAACGCCATTGGTTGTAACAATGAATCAATATTTCGATTATATCGGAAATGCAGTTATATTTGCACTGCGTAAAAAATTGCAATGTGCTTAAAAAGATTGAGGTGTCCTGCCTACCACCACTAGAGGTGGTAAGCAGAAGCACTCCTCAATCGTAAGCTTTATAAAGGCAAATAAACATTACATACCTTAGCTCCCTTTACATATCTAAACAATAATCTCTTTAGTAACTCAAAATCTGACTGTCTAGGCAGTAGGTATTACCGCAGCGCCTATTTTTACCGACAGACTAGTATGCAAATATTACTGTTCCGGTTTAAAAGGAGCTGTAGCTAGTAATTACTGGAGTAACGAGACTCAAAATCTTATGTCTCATGCGACGAGCGAAATGTGATGCAGTATATCCATCTGAACTAGCGCCATGTTATAATAGGCGGGCCGTATCCACCATCAGGTGAACGTCGCTTAATTGTATAAAAAAAATTGAAATTGGTAATTTTATTTCCAACTATAACATAACAAATTTTGGGTACGCTATGTACCACCCTTTTTTTTTATCGTGGGGAAATCCTACATTGGATACCCTTCTGCTGTGGGGGCAACAGAGGGGTTATGCCGGACTCGTACCGGCTAAAACCCCACGGTGTACGTCTCAACGCTTTAGCCAAAACCACAGAAACGCTTTCGCACACAACTGTGGTCTCGACGGCGAAAGGCCACAATGGGGCCGCATCTCGGGGTGACTATGTACCACCCTAATGGTGTCAATTTTTCGTTATTTTTATTTTACTAGACTCAAGACGAACGATATCTTTGCCTATAACTTCGTAGTGTTAGTAAGGATTATGAACCTACATTGCAACATATTTTGGCTCGTCCCCTCGAGAGAAAAGTTTCATTACCCTTGTAATTTACCTATACCACGCCATTCAAACCTGAACACTGTAGTAGTAGTTTTTTTTTTTATGGTGATGTTCTCGCCGCAGTTTTATTGACAACTATAGCGGCTTCATCGGACTCAGGGCTCGCGGATCCGGTATCCGCGAGCTAGGTAGTAGTAGTAACGTTTGCTACTATAAAGCGGCTGCAATAGGAGCTGCGATGGTACTTACCAAGACGGTCTCCGATGACGGGGGCCTACCGCCAGTACTTCATCATGGCTCATCAAAGCTCATTTCTGCCGCCAAACAATAGTGTGCAAACATTACTGTGTTCCAATTTGAAGGGCGCTGAAGCTTGTGTAATAATAATACTGAGGTAATAATACTCAACATATCATCAGTATAACGTCCTAAAGAGCCACGGTGTTACGGGTAGACGTATCAGACATAACACTACGTGAACATCCCGCGTCTCGTCGAATAAAAAAAAAACTAGCTGTTTTAAATCCCCTACTAGGGCTTCGTCTGACAAGAGTCAAGATCATAATTATGCTGACCATATACAAGTTGAATATCACAGCGTAAAAGCTTTTGACTTACCAGTTTCCTCATATATTCCTTACCCAGCCAATTAATTTAAATATATTTTTTTATAAAAGTAAAAAAACGTATGTAAAGTAAAAAACAGTAAAATAACTTTGTTTAGAAATCAGTATGCAATTGTTTTAATAAACCAGAATATGAAAGATCTGATATCCGTTTACAATTTGTGCATTCATTACAGTAGACTTGACTAAACTATAGAATCACAAAAAAAAATTACAATTACATGTAATAATTACAATTAAAATCATTATTGTTGCAATAATTACAAAAAGCGTATTAAATTATAAATGTTAAGTTATATTACACTTAAAAATACCTGAGTAATTACAGAACAGTTACATATAAAAGTTAATTACTTAGGTTTATTATAAGAACTAGGTGATTGAGAAAATGTGCGTAATAAAAATAGATTAAATATCGTATATATTTGTTCCTCCTTTAATGATTATCCTTTTTTTATTGAGAACCTCTTAGGATTGAGGATGAGGACCCAATAGTTAGTGACAAGCTTCTCCATAAAATACGAGACGGTATAGTTGCTATTTTAATACTACATAGAAAATTTATATAAATAATCAAAGCTTTACGTGAGTGAAGTAAAATACATTAAAAAATATATATTTGCAATTGAAATTTGAGTAGTTTTAATTAAAAGGCCTTTGGAAACTCATGACTACATGGTTGACGATGTTCAATAAAGATCTGAAGAATAACAAATTGGAAGAAGCTGTGACACGAAATAGAGATAGATTCAGAAGAATGACCAAGAGGATCGATCCCACTGAGACAGTCCGGGATGGATGACAAGTACGGGATGATCTCGCGCTTATCGTAGACAGGGTGCTGGAGAGGGTTACGGTATTTAACGAAACATCCTTGAGTGCAGTGCTGAGACAGGGGTGTCTTCCTTAGGAGATTCTGGAGCCTCTTGCAAAGATATAATAATGACCACCGAGGTTTAAGTAAGTACAAATTCTAGATAACCTCGTCTTCCACTTCAAAAGCAGTGTATTTTTTCAAGATTTCTCTCCCGAAAAAAAAAAATCTGTCGCCGGACACCGTCTATACCACTGGTGCGCCCTATTACTGCCGACAAACAGTAAAGTGCAATCACTGTCTTCAAGTTTTAAAATCGCAATAGGTAGTAAAATCACTGGGTTAGTAAACATTCTTTCTTAAGACTAGCACGATATGGTGAACTAGGGCTACATTACTATGAGCTATATATATAATGTGTGTGTGTATCTATATCCTGCTTATAAGTAAAACATAAAAAAAACTCAACTTAGTCTAGTCAGTTTTAAATAGTGGGTACGTTGATATTTGAATACTTCTTCCTACTGCCCTTCTCCCAGCTGTGGGGTCGGCACGGTATGTACTTCTCTTCCATACCCCCATCAGCTTTCACATCTGAATTCGCACTCTTACGCAAGTCATATTTCACACAATCGACACATTCTTCGATTTGCTCACCCACCCTTATAACCATCCACGTTATTCTTATTACTTTCTTTGTTGTCTTTCATCCCTACGCATAACATGCCCGTACTACGCTAACTTCTTGTTAATATTTTATCAATAAAATTTATCTGCTTCCATCGCGCAACGACTACGGCATAACACGGAAGCACCAGGTTCGATTCCGGAGCAATATGTTGTTCAATATTCATATAGCAAATCTGACGTCACAACAGTATTACTGTGTTACTGTATTCCGATTATCAATATAGTAAAGCCAGAGTATTTTTAACGCTTAATAGAATGGTAAATTGTAGTTAAGTATTAGCTCAATGTGTGTACTAGGATACAACAGTTGGGAGATTAGAAACCATTGCACGTATCCCAGTTAATGTAGAGCTTTTGTATTGATCACATTTTCAAATGTGGCGATTTAACTTTCCTAATTAATGTGCCCTACAAGTGAACATATACAGCTATATTATTTAACATACAACTTATATATACTTCAGTCATAATCCATCATTGCAACATAACAGAACCTGTTAAATTTACATTAACTTCCGCGAAGACATTTTGATTAAAAACAGCCTTCACCATTGTTCCCACTATTGAAAGTCAAAGACAAAATTTTTATTCAACGTTGGAACATTCGTTCACTCATTGAACCTCAAGATCTACCAGCCATTCGCAAAGGAAATGCCTCGGACCTGATACGATCGGGCGCAAATCTATTCTCTGATGAAGTCAGCATCATTATCAGCCGACAGACGTCCATTGCTGGACATAGGCCTCCGCCAAAGATCTCCACATATATTGATCCTGCGCTGCCCGCATCTAATTGCTTCCCGCAACCTTCACCAGATCGTCGGATCACCTGGTGAGTGGCTTGCCAACAATACGTCTACTGGTACGCGGCCGCCATTCGAGGACCTTAATGCCTCATCGACTGACAGTCCGAGCAATGAAGTATAGTGCTTGGCATTATAACTGTATGAGTTATATAGCGTATGATACTGGGCTCCACGACCTGGGTTACGTACACTAACTTTAGCTTTATTCATACCTATGTCTTACATGCCCAGTAACATTCTGTTTGAGAGTCAGTGCGTATTATTTTAACACATTATTACCATATCACGATGGCCAAGTTCAAATCATGCGTCTACGAAAACTGTTCTAGGAACATTTCGGTTTCCTCACATGTTTTCCTTCACAAGCTCAAAATCAGTGTGAATTGAATTCGCAGCTCTTTGAGATATACAACGTGTAAAGCTCTTTACGAAGTGACTAATACGGCTTTTACACTATTTTATCTTCACATGACTGAATAAAATAGTATTCAGTTGTAACTTCAACGTATCCGAAAAACAATCATATTTACATTTAAGTGTATAAACGTACAAAATAAAAAACACAAAACATTATACTCAATAACAATTAAAAAAAATGTCTATATACAATGTGAATACGCAATAAGAGATTATCACCAACTACACACGATTAGATTAGAGAGGCTGTAGGACCAGCGAGAACACTATTCGTCTCGTCTCTTTGTACTCATACGTAAAGGATAAAAGATATAATCTCGCCTATACCACGGTTTTGACATTTCTATGTAGGTTTCAGGTTCAGGTTTCAAACTTTATCAAAAAGCGTTCTAATGTCCCAGGATGTACAGTTGAATGATAACACTACGATAATACTATCTTCAGCGGCATTTTACGCTCACATTAGGTCTGCAGTCTCAAACCAGTAAGAATAGGGCTCGGGTAAGCCATAAAAATAAGCTGGAGACTAAAAACGTCTTACCGCTCGATAATCGAGTCTGAAAGGAATGACAAATAAGAATTAGTCTATTTGCCTTAATACAGCGAGGGTGTGAAAAAGTGTCCTACCCTTCCTTGGGATGGTATTACATTATCCAAATGGAGTCTCCCCCAAACGCTTGGAAAAAGATCTTCGGCAGAGTTTAAGGTGGGTAGAAATTCTTCATAACCCTAAGTTCTACCCGAAACAGCACTCTAGTACAAACGACTTTTTTTAACTACCTTCATGTTCAGTGCTCTCTGATACTCTTGTATTCCATATTGAGCCTAACACAGGCTCGAAGGAAGCTTGTGCAAAAAAACCGTACACTACGCACTCTGTTAGTTCTCACTGTAAACCGTATTATACACCAGTTCTTGGATCTTCATTCTTAACATCAACTTCTTCGCGGGCACTAACTTTCTTACATGAGGCAATAAGCTGTTAAAGAATCCAATGTCTTCGTCTTTCGCCGGTTCAGTGTTCTCAGTGCCCGTCGCGCTTCTTTGAGCGTCGTCATCGTCGTCATAGAAATCTGTCTCCATTATAATCGGTTTTGTATCGAACTCGTCGAAGTCATCGTCATTGGCGTGGACTTCGCTCGGCGGTTCCTCGTAGTACGACGCAGTTGGATCAATCGAGTTGAACTCCGGCGGATAGTGCTCTTCGGTGTTCTCGTTGCTCTCGTAATCGTTGAACTGGTTCGTGAGGAACTGGAGCTTGGCCAGGTACTCCCATTCGGAACCCTGCTTGCGTACTTCCTTCCTCGCTTGGTCTCTTAGGTATTTCCACTTTAACCGTGCTTCATCGCCTGAAATATTTGAATTTATGTTATTAGTCACTACCAATAGACGAACGTTATCAAATGCTTTTTTTTTAAAAAAAAAAGATAATGTATGGACGTCACTATTGAGTGATGATTGAGTAATCACTACAAATTACATGTTCATGAAAAAGTTAGTAATACAGTCAAAAGACGTCCTATAAGATATAGTTCACGAGTAAGGAAAACGTTTTGAAGTAATCAATATGTTTTACTGGTGGCAGGTCTCTGTTGTCGGAGACCGCCTACTTGGGTACCACTACAACGCTTATTGCAGCCGACATACAGTAGTATGCAAACTTTACTGTATTCCGGTTTGAATGGCATTGTAGCCTTGTATAATTACTAGTATCGTAGGTAGCTAGAGGCGATATCTTATGTCTCGGGAGACAAGCACAATGTGGTGCAGTGTAAAATATCCTATCTAGCGCCACGTTGTTATAGGCAGGCGTATCACTTACCATCGGATGAACGTCCCGCTCGTCTCATCGTTTAGTTGCATAAAAAACACACATGTTACAATAAGCTAGACATGTGACATCAATCAACTCGCATTTGTCTAGCGTGATCATTAAATGATCTAGAATCACCTCGTGATAGTAGATCCCAAAGGAAACATTAAAAGCTCAATAAATTATTTTGTCTTCATATTTACATTACATATTCCGTAATAAAAAAAAAACTCTTTTCAGTTGATATCTTCTAGTAATTAATTAAGAATAACCGCTGTAATGGTAATCAGAAAATTATAGGATAAACCTCGTGTGCTAATAAACAGCATCTCTTCAAATCCCACATACGAGTATAGATTTCTTCTCGAAGGTTTAACTGTTTGGTCATTTAATTTAAACTATAATTATTGCCTTGATTCATGGAATTTATAAGAAACCGACAACTACAAAGAAGAATTGATAAGACACCCAGGACTTGTTAATTTTTGGTGGTTCTCATTACGTTACTGGGAGCAAAATTATATAAATAAATAGTTTTCTAATATATCTAATACTATTTATATCCGAAAGTATGTTCTAAATAATCATTGTTATAGCATTCATATAGACATTTAAATTTATTTATTAACAAATTAACTAAATAAAGGATTCTATTTCTCTCCTAGATGATACAGAATATTGAAACTTACGAGTGACCCCCAACTCCGTAGCAATCTCCTTCCAGCTCTCGTCAAGTTTGTACCAATTGTGATGCCCCTTCAGCTGCCGGTTCCATATCAAATCCCTCGGCCTCACCAGATCTATCAGTTTATTCATATCAACGTCTATCGTTCGCCGTTTATTCATCAAGAGTTTCTTTCTCATAGTATAACCCAATTTTGGCCTTTTTATCGAATCGTCCAGAGAGTTGAAGACTTCGTCAGTCGTATCGTCGTCGCCGTCCCCGTCCTCAGCCAAGAACTGGTGGTGAATAAAGCTCAACTTCTTAAAGTGCGGCCATTCTGATTCGTTTGGGTTCTTCTTCATTTCTTTCCTGCACTGATCTTTAAGGTTCTTCCATCTTTTTCTACAGTTTAGACCTATAAAAATAAAGTTTCTTTTATATGTTTTTTACTCTTATTTTCTGTACTAATAAAATAGCATAATTAAGCTTTCTCATTGTACGAAGATTCCTGGCAGAGACGCGAAGTAAAATAGATAACGCCTGTGTTGCCCGCTCCTATAGGCTTTCAGTTTATAAAAAAGAGCTTTAAGGTTTATTTTTAAGAAACATCTTCACGGGTATAATTTTTCTTGTTCAATAACCACAATATTTTAAAACATTTTATTCTACTTCAGTTCATGAGAACTTTCAAAAGTGTAAACAAAAATCGTTAATTAGTTCATTAACATTTCATACATTTTTTTCTTAAATATACAGTTGTTAAGTTGTACAATTAAGTTGTAAATCACCCATAAATTAAGACTTCAGTTAAGTGAAATTATTTTACATACATAATTTCAACTAGTACGTCTGTATTATCGCTTCACGCTCGAGTGTTACATGTATATTTTGTGTTTTTTATGTATTGTACTTGCGTTTATATTCGTGATAATCGAGTATATTTCGTTTAAGCAAGTGTATACTGTTTATCAGTCTAACGAAATTCTTTAATTTATATGTTGATTAATTAAAAACATTTTAGAATATAAATGACTTGTTGTAGAATGCCGTCTGTCAATCATTCAGTTAGTGCTAAGCGAGTGCGTCGAACGAGTCTGCGCGGGGTGAAAACAAAGCGTAAACAATATGGCCGACCCGGCGGACGCTCACGTTCACCTTCACAAGCGAAGCGAATACGCTGTAACACTCACTGGTCGTCCCGACTTCCGCGGCGACCTCGTTCCAATACCTCTCCAATTTGAAGCGATTCCTATGTCCCCTATAGCTTTTGTCCCACAAACATTCCCTGGCCTGTACAGCCGCTATGAGCTTGTCCATGTTCTTGGACCTCACGCCTTTGACTTTAGACTTCATAGCGGAGCGGTTGCGCAGGCGGGAGCGGAGACAGGCGCTGCGAGCGACGCGCGGCGTTGCACTGAACGCGATACTACCGCCCGCGCCCCGCTACCGCTCACCGACTCGCTCCCGCTCCCGCTCGACCGTATCGCCGTCCTCTTCGCCCGTAGACACGCCTCGTACGCCGCTGTCCTACCATACAACGCTATCGCATATTGACTGGCTGCATATCGTATATTCCATCGACGGCTTGTTTGGTAAATACTGTTTACGTTCACGTACTGTATCAGTAATGTATTGTTACTGAAGCGATACGATACTATATACTTTTAGTATATTTACATTTAGGTCGGATCAGGTAGTAACAATAGTCGCAGTGGAAGCGGACGCCATTCACTAGCACTGTCCGCGTAATCGTATAATACTAGAAAAGGACTATCTTTCCTATTATCTATCCTAACTAATATTAAGGTGTGTGTTATTTCTAACTACGTTTTAATCATTACTTGTTCTTATTAATACTGTCTTATTAAAAAATATAATTATCTCTTATAGATATATAAAGAATTTAAGATGTTAAATCTTTACAATTACATAATGACGATATTTATAATTTTGGTCACACTTTAAAATACTAAGATAAATTCATTTCCCTAAATAATCAAAATTTGATGTATCGAATGATGACTTCGGAGATGGTACAATTGAAACTCGATATAGCGTTTTTGATACCAATATCAAATTATGCTATACTATATAAACACATATATTATATATTCCAAATCAATACTTTTGATAATAGATAAAAGCATTAAATCTGTTATTGTTTGTTTAAATTTATTTCTATGATTGAAGTTCTATAAATATTTGGAAAATAGCGGGAATACTTTACTCGTGTTGTTATGCTAATCTTATATCTCGTCTTGTTGGTCTTATGAAAACAAATGCTTTAAATAACCTTAAAGCAGTAAGTGTATATATGTCTTGTAGACAATTGTAGTAAAATTATTGACATTGTAATTATACGGGACATCATACCATATATACGCAAGTGACAATCATTATGTAGTCAACCGTATCACTATCAAGTAACCTTCACTTTCATCTCGTGTCCTATTATAAATAAAAATATTATTGTTAATTACAACATAACTTTCTTTCAATTAATTAAGAGCTTTTTAAGCTTTTTTGTGATTGTGCTTGCTCTAACATGCTTTATACTTCTAATAATGCTCTGAATATCAGCATCACGCCGCCCTCGCTTCAGATGTTTGTTTAAATCTACTAGCAGACCATAGAGGACGTTAAACCATAAAAACTCCACATAAAGTCGTTTATTAGGAGAGTCACGGACTTAAACAACGAGCAGAGAATGAGAGAGAAGTAATATTGCTATTATTATTTAAAAAAAATATGTTACTATTACTTTTTATACAATAATCCAATCTAATATATATATGTAATATATGAGTGGAAATCTCTCATAATATATGTATATATGTGTGCGTGAATTTGGGGTCGAAGATGGAGATGCGCCTAGAATTTTCTGGCCATCGTAAGTCAATAACTGGAGTACAGGTAAGTTAATAAATACCGGTCCACCATTCGAACACTCATAAAGAGATGAGTACAATGAGGTTCAGTGTACATCATCCTAAATAATGCCACATTTTTATCATCAAGTCTTTCCGGTCTCATTGCTTCGTATAAGGAAAAAAATATAGAGCCGCCGGTGTCATATCAGGAATGTTAGTGTTACAACGCTTAACGTTAACCATCTTTTTTTTCGTTCCTCGTGGCATATTTTATAGACAATTTTCTTGATATATGCTACATTAACTCTTTCTTTCTATTTCCTTTCAACATTTCATTTCTCTCTTTCCCTCTTTCTTACTCAATTTTTTTGTTTTTCTCTCTTTTCCTCGTAAAACAAAACTTGACATAAAAGAATCGAGCACCATCTCTGCAAGGCGTTAAAATCCTCTCGAGTACAAGCGAGGATCAGATTCAATAAGCAATGTAGAGTCACGTCTCCGGTCCCTGCTCAGCAGCTCCACACATAGCCATAAAGAAAACTGTTCGCAGCCAAGACAGCGTTACTGCGCATGAGTCAAATGGAGAGCCACTCGAGGGTCATCACCCGTTCGCGCTCAGTGTGTTCTTCAAGCGTTCCGAGTCAGCATCTCGCCTGATCCAATTATCGGACACTTCGGATCGCTATTTGCTGCCAGGGCCGATTTATGTGCGAATAATAGTAAGTTTAGCCTGCCATTTATAAAAACCGTCACTACTTCTAAATAATTTCCAATCAGTTTAAATCTTAATTCCTATCTAAGATGTTTTAGATTGTTTCATTAAACTATATGTTAAATTTCAAAACAAACATTTCCTATATATTAAAGAAACCAAATAATTCCCCTCATACATTATTTAATAACAAGGGACTACCTTATTAATATTTTGATCGATCTATAACTTAGAAGTTACTTTTAACTTCGATTTATATGTACATAGTAATAGTACTATGAAAATACTATTTCATACATATTGATATATAAAAAATTTAGTATTTTTTATTTTTATTTTGAGGTTATATTAAGTTATTTTCTTAAAAACTTTTTCAAGTATAAATCCATATATTTATTGGTACGCTAAGTATTAATAGTACGACCGTAGTACTAAGGCATGTAGTGGGTTCAAAACTTGCACTTGTAATATTTTTACTTTATATCAATGATCTAAATATAATTAAGTATACGTATTATTTAAGATTTCATATAATATTTTATATGTTAAGCATTCATATTTTCATTATATAGTTTCTCTTATTTTTTTCATATTCATTTCCAATGAGAAACAATCATCCATCCTTCTCACAACATTGTTTTTTGTATACATTGTTGCATATTATTTATTGTTGTATAGATTTCGTTTATTAATCAATTGTTACTGATTAAATCAAAAAATTTATTAACTGTATATTTATCATACAAAAATCTATATAAATTTAAGATAAACCGGTAATTATATTGAATTTTAATACTAATGACGGATATTTTCTACGATCGTTGTTGTTTTCCGCTTGATCAATATGACTGTGGTAACACTTGAAAGTACTTTACTATAATTAAAAAAAAGTTTTCTTTGTTCTCTCTTGAATTTTTCCTGATAGTATTTCAGACTCCTAAGGATATATTATTTATATCTAGTTAATAGAATGATGACATTAATAAGAATAATTCATCTCTTTTGCTAGACGCAGTCCGTCGTGGGCTTATACTCCTATACGGAATCACACGCGCGAAGATATGTATGTATGTATTGAATACCTTTACGTAAACATACTAGATTAGAATATAGAAAGAGAGTAAATCAACGGGTATAAAATTATCTAGATATAAAACCTCCTTTCTTTAAGTTCAAGAAATAAACTCTAAATGCTTTCGTAGAGTTCTAATATGCGCATTTCTGAAGTGAATAGTATAACTGTAGTCTTACAATACTAGGCCTATTAAAATTTTGTATTTATTTTACAGTTGTTAAATATGTAAAATGTCCTACTATAACAAAAAAAAAAAAGATCAGATATTAACAAAACAAAACTGACAAGTATACATAGAGAAATATTCTCATCTAGATAATTTAGTTCATCGCATACCATTACATCATGTTTTAAGTTTCGATCCTTATAACATCAGGTTATATAATTATTGATTGAAATGGGTAAAATTATAAAAAAATCATTGTTCTATATAAGTTATATTATAGCTTACCTAAGTCTTTGCTCTAATTAATTAAAAAAAAACAATAAAGCTACAAAGAAAACAATGGGAAGGTCATGACAGATGTAAGAACAAAAGAGAAAAGAATATTTTAAGACAGTAGAGAGATACTTTGTTAAGGAATACTAGTAACAATATGTTCTCTAAGTCAAAGTCAAGCCTTAGGGTAGAGACACCTAGATCTTAATGTTTTTTTTACAATACATCCTTTAAACGTGCTCGTTTAAGGGTAGTGCAGTATTTCTTTCTGACGAAAGTTTGCTCAAAGATTATTAAGGAAGGTTTGTCTATGCCGCCAAGTAACTGAATTCAAACATTACTGTGTTCCCCTCACTGAAACACCATCGTCTTTGACGTCATCTTCAAGGTCCATTTAATGATTAACAAGTTCCCCATCTTCATAAACAACAAATCTAAAACTTCTATGAAGATATCTATGACGCAATGAGTAATCTTAGTCCATTTCTTAACTAAAGCGAAAGGCTCTTATCGCTTTATTTAAACTGTTTTTGAAAACATTTCAAATCTGTTTGATATAAAAAATAAAGTTTTCTTTTATATTAAAGATAACTTTTTCACTTTAACCCTCTATAACAGTAAAATCATAGGTAGTGATTCAAATGCGTGCGACTGTACTTAAACGTATATATTTAGTTATACTCTAACGGCAAATATCGTTCTAATCAAAGCGCCTGTTCACAAACATATAAACCCTTCAGTACAGTCCTCTGCCAAACATCGTTCTAATCAAAAGGTCTGTGCACAAACATATAGCCTTAAGTACACTCGACTTCCAAACACGATTCTATACAAAATGCGTGAGACTGTACTTAAACAACTAGAGCCTTAAAATTGGTAACCACTAAAAGATAGTTGCGATGAAAATTCGTAATATTATACTTAACATATATATGCTGAAGGTACAGTCGACCGCCAAACAATATTCAATTCAAAATCTGTTAGACTGTAAAGGGTGTCTGGCGGCAGATTTATATTTTAAAAAACGAATATCTCAATAAGTTATAAACAGTGCGAGGGAAGGTGGTGTCATTAGAATCACCGACCGTGCGGATTTCTTAGTCACGATGTCGCAATGGTCGGGTGAGCATCGCGCGTTTGCTATTGAAGCATTTTTCTAGAGTAACGATTCTTACGTACTCGCTCGCCGACAGTTTTGTTCACATTTCAATATTCGACGGATAGACGATGGGCCGAGTGTGAATTTAATTCGTTCGTGGGTGGAGAGGTTCCGCGCAACTGCTTCGGCTATGAACACACCACGGCCAGGACCTATTCGATCGTCAAGGACCCCCGAAAACATTGAACTGGTTGAAAGCAGTTTACGTGAAAATGCAAGACTTTCGATACGGAAAATGGCAGCTTCACTGGGACTTCCAAGAGCAATTGTGCATGAAATTTTGAAAAAAGATATGGAGTTTCATCCTTTTAAAATTCAAATAATTCAAGAATTGAAAAAAAATGACTTTGCGTCACGCAAATTTTTTTGTGAAACTATGTTGGAGCGTTTTCGCACTGTCAATTCCATTTTTTGGAGCGACGAGGCTCATTTTCATTTAAACGGACACGTGAACAAGCAAAATTGCCGTTACTGGGCTTTAAGAACTCGCAATCCTCGACTGAAGCACCAAAAACCATTACATTGCCCAAGCGTAACTGTTTGGTGCGCTTTATCCACGAATGGGATAATCGGACCATTTTTTTTGAAAATGCACGGGGCCAAGCGACGAATGTCAATGGTGAGAATTATCGGCTCATGATTTCGAATTTCTTTTTGCTGAACCTGCGAGCTCATTCATCATTCTCATCACACACGTGGTTTCAACAGGATGCGGTACAGGTACGACCGCACACATGGCCAGAGCTTCGATGGATTTGTTGCGAGAAAATCTCCCTCAAAAACTAATTAGTCGCTTTGGGAACATCCCGTGGCCACCGAGGTCACCCGACCTAACTCCAATGGATTTTTTTTTGTGGAGCTACCTCAAAGAGAGAGTTTACGCCAACAATCCGCGAACTGTTATGGACTTAAAAGAAAATATTCGGCGAGAAATCACCGCAATTGAACCAAGTTTACTGCAGCGTGTGGCACGGAATATGAGGATCCGTTTCGAACAGTGTGTGCAACAGGATGAAAGACATTTGGATGACATAATCTTTAAAAAATGAAATCCGCATTTGTACTCTATCTTTTAATACTTTTAGTAAAATTATATGTCAAACATATTATTTTTTATTTAAATTTGAAAACATAAATCTGCCACCAGACACCCTGTACTTGAACGTATACAGCTTTAAGTATAGTCATCATCAGCCGATATACGTCCACTGCTGGACAGGGGCCTCCTCCAAATATCATCATATTTATCAGTCCTGCGTTGTCCGCACCACCGGGCATCAGGAGCCGTCGCTTGGAGGGGTTCATATGGGGGGATTTCGACCATATCCTACCACGCCTCCCCAATGCTGGATGATGGGAGCCAGAGCCTCGTTTGTTGATTAGCAGGGTGCACCACGAGCAGGTGGGGTAGGTTTGAGTCCCTTGAGTTGTTGTGCTGGACCTCTTACACCTCTTAGTCTTAAGTATAGCAAAAATTAAACATCATTCTATTCAAAATACGTGAGACTGTACGTAAGATATACATATATATATTTCTTTAAGTACAGTCGACCGCCGAACAATATTTAATACAAATTCCGTGAATCTGTACTTAAACGTTCTTAGCTACAGTAACCCCCAAAGACAGTTCCGATGGATATATGTATGAGTATGTTCAAACGTACATATGCTGAAGGTACAGTCGGCCGGCATAGTTTTAATTAAACATTGGCGATATTGTAGTGAAACGTTTCTTATAACAAAAGTCGTCCCTGAATCCCGATCAGCTTAATGGCGCCGATCGTATGCCATTATTCGACAGAACAAAGTAGGTACTGTGTGGTGAATAGATTACGGCGCATCATCCGCTGCGACGCGGCCGATATCGGATAAAGCCGACAATATCATCACGTCAGAGAAAAAGTTGGCACGCTTAACTTCTTTGTGCTTAAACTTCAATAGTTGCATCTTAACTTGGACCTAGCTATGACCCAATTCTCGCAGGCGCATATTAAAAGTTTACCGCACTATATATATATATTACATAAACTATCTGAACTTCACAAATATTTGTTTAGTGGCACAGCGACTAAACGCTTGCCGGAACACAGATGTCTTTAAATCATCATGACAGCATTTCTGTTTCCATTCATCAATTATTCAAAGCCAGAGTATTCTGGTAAAGAACCGACGATCACCTGATGATAAATGATACTCCTGTCTACAACATAGCGCTTATAAGAATTATACACACTACATTGTATTCATCGCCTTCAGATAAAAGATAATAGATATTAAGTTTCCTTACCTCAGTAATTTCACCAGCTACAATGCCTTTCAAACCGGAATATTGTAATCTTTCCACGCTACTGTTTCGCGACAAAACTTGCTAAACGTCTTCCGGCAATAGAGACCTACAAGTAACAGAATATGACTAAAATTTCTAAGCTTAATTAATAAGTTTTAGTCATTGTAAATAAATGATTGTAAGGACTAGTAATGATTTTAATCCTCGATCTTTTATTTTTACACAAGAAAAAATCGTTTTTTATATATAAATATATGATGTAGATTAAATTATTTCGAACTATCTACTAGACAATTATCCTGTAATCCAACACTTGTTAGACATAGGATTACCGTCCCTTCCGTTAGAATTAGTACAAACTTCTAATCTATTATATAATTCAAACAAGATAGCTTTTAAATCAAACAGAAAAATTGACGGCTTTTACCTATTTGTTCCTGTACAACTTCTTTTTTTTTATTTAGCCTTTATTTAGACAATAACTCTATATGTTTGTGTAAACTGTTAACAATTCGCCTGTCTTCCTAAAAGGCCTCTAAAGAATTCCACACGCGTCTCTCTTGATTGGCTATTCAAAATCCATTCTAGACCAGCAACTTCCGTTTTATCGTCTTTCCATCGTCTATTATATATCTCTTTGCTGCTTTAGCTACATCTGGTTCCATTCCACTCATCCATTTTTCTCTAGTTTCTTGTAACCCCTGTCCACCTCAATTTTCAAATGCCATCCTACGTTTCAGATTCTCCATACTGAATCTAAATATCTTTCTAGGAAAACTGCTATTTTTTTATTGTCTGTTAAATAAATGAGTTGATTTTCTTTTACATAAAGGCTAATACTATGTTTATATTTTGTATATTACTAGAATGTGGATGGTATTTTCAAGAACTTGGTCTAAGTAATACACAAGTACTTCATTGAAAGACGGGAGTGTAATTACAGTGATTTTTAACTGCCAATATTTACTATTAACTAATAACTATTTCTTATAAAAAACAATATTGGTTCAATTATGTTATAAAATTACTGTTTAAACTTTTATTTAACTAAGGGTTAATCTCGTAAAAGGTTAAAGTTCGTTGATACAAAATATGAAGTGTCGATAAAAACCTTGTTCCGTGCCAATATCTTCGGCTTTATCAAAACTTTATCCCCTTAAGAAGCTGAAGTGATTTTTATATAGAGTACGCTGCCGAGAACTGGAGACTTGTGGCCTCGCTTCCGTTCTGATAGATAATAAAAAAAATCGGCCAAGTGTTTCCGTCGCGAGTTTCTAATTCTACTATTGAACGGACTATTGATCTCCGAACATCATTTTACTCTAGAAATATTTGCATTATAATGTTATACAAGAAATTACACAGAATTAAAATGAATTCCATTCATTAAAAATGTTCTAATCTCAAGCTTATTAATAACCTTTAAACTACTAGATGAATCTTGGGCAACTTATTATTATTAGATAGGTCATACATACATTTATCACATACGCTTTAAATTATGATCCTGCACCATATCGTAGATTCAAAATATTGAACATATGACGTATAGATATAGAACTAAACGCGTTATTGGAAACATAAAAACATAAGGTTTCACGTCGCTTGCGGAAATGGTGAATGACGTAGGCACAGCCTTTATACAAAGAATTGACATTATCCTATTAAATGTGATGTACCATTGATCGAAAACCTTTTACTATTTCCGCCTCCTTCTTAATGGATTGCATTAAATTTAGTTATAAGTCACAAAGAGGCAGTAGATAGTCAGTCGTACTCGTCTAGAGCTCTCTGCTCTCGGCGACAGGTAGGCGGGTTCGAAAAACTCCACTGCTGAACAGACTCCATAACATATGGTCTTAGAATCTAACTCAATACCTACGTTTTACAAGATCAACGCGTTAGAGGGTATTTTTTTACCCACAAGGGTGAATTAAATTGTACATTCGGCGCATCGCAAAAACTGGTTAAGGCAACAATATCTGATTTTTCTGCGACTTTCATCAACTTAAACCACTGGCTAACTGGATGCCATACTGAAAGCGTTTGTCCAGCCGTGGATCACTAAGCTAAAATAGATTATTGATTAACTCACAAACTGCTTGTTGTTATTCTAATTACAATTACTTATATGAATCTAAGTTTCGTTATTTTTACAAAGCCTATTTTTGGATCTTGTCAGAATAAAAGCTTATATTGCATTATTAACTAATAGAGTTGAAAATAAAGAATCACACTAATCATACCTAATTCCATATAAGAAATTATTTCATAATTAAATCATGACTTATTCAATTGGATACTGTCAACAACTTAAATTGAACCTTAGTTACAATATACACTTGAGAGCAATGCATCCGGTTGACTTAAAAAAACCTATAAATCTCGGAAATTAAGAATGCTAGCTTAATGAAATAAATTGTGTTTAGTAGACAATTAAATACTCCTTAAATAAATATATATGTTCAAGTGAAAATATATACTTTGTTCATAATAAAATCATATATAAAGTTTGTTTAAACCACATACGCACCATACATAAGCAATCTTAACTCTAAAAAATTATTTCACGCTCAAAACTCCAAAAAGTAATTAATACGGATTTTTAATGATATTAGTAATCCAGTAAACTATTTCTATATATTCGTTCCGGTAACAAATCACCTCGCTCTTGGATCATATATGCAACCTCGACTGAAACCTTCTACAGAGCTCGCTGCATACCTGTAAACTTGCCCGTCAATATCTCTGAGGGTTTTGCATTTTTTTTTATTTGTTTTATGTATTTCTTCATACACGTAATCGCTACTATGGTACATTAATACAAAAAACCTTTTTTAGTACATGATCTTCATCACTATTCATTTATTCACTGGATATAAACCTATCTCAATGTCTTCCTTCAAATATAGTCCTCAGCTTGCAACATCCACCTACTTCCAGCTGTTACGTGATCGTCGATCTATCTGAACAAAGGGCTCTCTACATCCGGAATTTTTCACCACTATTAGTATAGTTCAATTTAACTTTGACTTAATTTACGAGTACATTCGTAATGATTTATTGTTTTTTTTTTTTCAACAAAACAACGAGACCGGTAAAGATCACCAGATAGTAAGGGATACTGTCGTACACATTAAAGTGCCAGTTAATATTTACACATTACCTAATTGTACTCATTGAAAATAAGATGAGTCTCTTTCCCACAGTAAGTCGTGTACATAGTAGTGTTGTATGTGAAGTTAAAGAAAAAAAAAAATCATTGTTACAGTTGCTGTTCGACGCATGGCGACAACGCAGCATCATGTCGGGCATGACGGGAGCGAGCATGCTGCGCACGCGCCGCAAGGATGTCAACGTCAAACCGAACCGGAAGTGAGTATCTTTTTATAAGTCGAATCTCCGAATTGCGAACATTGGCGAGAAGTAAGTATACTGCTATGCAAACTGCCACCATCGATAGGTGGTGACACGAGACGCAAGGATTTTCTAAAATATTGCACTGAGTAAAGGAAATGAAACTATCATTATCGACGTCCACTGCTGGACATAGGTCTCCTCTAAAGATCTCCATATCACTCTCGCGATTCTCATCAGATCACCCTGTGATAAACAGACGATCTGGTGAGATCTGGTAAACTACCCAAAGAAGTGAGGCTAAAAATACAAAAAAAAAAGTAATACAATACAATTTAGTCGATTATAAATTTATATTACTTACTCTTACTTATTCCTCTGGCGCTACGGCTCAAAGTGAATCTTGACCTCGAACACAAGAGAACGCCAGCCTTACATTATAAAATAATTATATAGTATAGTACATTCAAAATAAATGTAACAAAATATCGAAAGAACGTAACAAAATAAACAGATTATGATGATAGCGAAAATGTAAAGTAGAGTAAGAAATTGCAAGCAATATCAACAACGAGAGTGCCTCCTATACGCTGATGATCAAGTTTTATTATCATCATCGGAGAGGGAGTCGCAAGCGATGGTCGACAAGGTGCATGGAGCTTTAACAAGCAAAGGAATGAAAGTGAATGTAAGCAAGACGAAAGTAATGGTTTTTGAAAGAGAAGAATGTATGACAAACTGACATTATGATTGAGGGACAAAAAGTGGAACGAGTGAAAGAATTTGTATATCTGGGTTCACAGTTTACGAGAGATGGCAAGTGTGATGATGATATTGAAAGAAGAGTTTTAAAAGGGAATCAAGTCAATGGGGCACTTCATAACTTTATGAATAGCCGGAACGTTTCACAAAGTGCACGACTGGCTGTGCATAGAGGCATGTTGGTCCCCATACTGATGTATGGTAGTGAATGTTGGGTATGGCAGAAGAAACATGAAAGTAAGATTAATGCTGTGGAGATGAGAAGCCTGAGAAGTATAACTGGAGTGAAACGGATGGACAAAGTGAGGAACAGTGTGATAAGGAAGCGGTGCGGCGTGATTGAAGATGTAGTGACAAGGATAGAGAAAGGGATGCTTAGATGGTTCGGCCATGTCGAAAGAATGGATGAAAGAAGATTAACGAAAGAAATATACAAGGTAAGAATGATTGGAAAAATAGGTGCAGGCCGACCTAGGCGTACATATTCCGATCAAATCGGAAATGTCCTAAAGAAAGGCCGGATCAAAAGCACACGCAACCGACAAGCGTGCATGAAGACGCTTATGAAAGTTGAGGAAGCGAGAGAGGTGTGCCAGGATCGTAGCAGGTGGAGAGAGGTGGTCTCTGCCTACCCCACTGGGAACGAGGCGTGATATATATGTATATGTATGTATCAACAACGACGAGTCCAATCATTGAGACGATGGGTGAAAAAAGGAAATGGAATGAATAACATAGAGGATGAAAGAGAAAAAGTGATGAAGGGAGAACTGGAATGGAAGAGGGTAATATGAAGAAAAATGTATAGTAGCAAATTATGAAAATGCCGTCCTACTATATCGGGAAAAAAGATTAATAAAAGAAGAAACTGCTACTATATTGGAATTCCTTTACGACTTTAGTTCACTCATTACTGGTGTTGATTATAGAGTATTTTAGAATAGACAAATGTATATAAGAATGTTCTCATATTTACATCATTAGACTATTTCTATATATTTTAGTTATTAACCCAAAATATACCTTTTACGAATGGAGACTAATTTTGATCCCTTTCCAGTCTAGTATACAGAAATCGGATCCGAAGCTCTTGGAATTAATCCTATCAACTGCGAAGCGCGAACAATGTAGAGCTGAGCAACCGGACAAGTATTTTACGAAGAGTGATAATAATAGATATCTTATTGTATTATAGGATTTAAATATATACACGTTTTACTTAATATCATCCGTACGCAAAGACAGCCAGCTCATGGGCAAACACATGTTAATATAAAGGCTCTGAATGAAATAAATACCTAGCCCTTACTTTCTCCTGCTATATAGCGGCAAAGAAAAAAATTGATAATATGTTTAGTAGCTCTCTACAAATTATTATATGAATATTGTTTTAAAAATTGTGTAAACTTTAGATAAAAGCTTTTACTTCATTATTACAAACAGGTACTTTAATTTGTATCAATATGAAAACAAACGGCATTAAAACATGTAGAGATTTTAGTCTATAATATCCTCTTTAAAGTTCTATTTAGTACTTAACATCAAAAATCATTGAATATTTACACTCAGTCTCATTTATCTATACTTTCTCCTATAGGTTGGACCGGAAGTCGTCCCGGGGCATGCTCTACGAAAACGAGGAGCTACGGCTACGCACAATCAACATAAATGCAGAGGTCGAAAGAGGTATATGAAATTTACAAACATAGTATTAGTACACTATTTTTTTTTAAATCCACTGAATTGAATGACACTACAACAACATTCAGCGAGGGTTGATGAAACGTAACAACGAGAAGCTTAGATACGATGGTACATTGCAATAGCGCAGTAATTCCACTACAAACTTCACAGTAAGGTTTGCACTCTACTGTTTGGTCATAGAAATATGATAGCATCACCCAAAATAGTCTCCATTAATAGCGTTAGAAATCTGTTTTACAACAGTCTCCGAATCTCCAGAGAATCTCAAGAGTGTAAGTATGATAATTCCAAATTTCAGCACATTAATTTTCACTGCTGAATATAATCCTGCCTTTCCAAAAGGAGGTTTTATCATATCTACCCTTGCTATGTAAATTAGAGACTGCAATATACTGATAATTATAGCAAGAATAGCTCGTTGAAATTATTTTCTACTTATTCGCTTTTAACCACACACTACGGGTAGAGTTTTGTTATAGATATTCAAATCTGTATGCCACACAATCTATGGTAGTAGATCTACGCCTACAGTTCACTGTAGCACATAATTGGACAGGATCGACCGGTGCGACACTACCTCTCACAGAAAATCAGCGTGAAATGGCTGGCTTCCTAGTGGCTGCCATGTTTCGTCTGGTGAGTGAGAGAGCCGGATGTCCATTCTTTTTCCTTTCCTTCAGACCACCCGAATTTCGACATTTGTTAGATGGACCGGTGCGACGTTGCAGTGTTCTAGGAGCTGTGATGTTGTATTTGGTTAGAAACTGACTAGTGTCTGGTGGTCCGTCCCCTTTTATTCCTACTCCTGTTCCTCTGAAACGTATCCTATATTTTACCCCTCCCTTCTTTTAAATGTTATGAGATGATAACGGCCTAGTAACACTTTTGTTGTTATTTGCGTCTGTGGGCAGCGGCGAATTCACCTACCACCAGGTGACCCGCTAGCTCATTTGCCTCCGTTATATTATATAAAAAAAAAAAAAACATTGTAATATTTATAATTATGTATTCAACGTATGTTTAATTCACTATTTTCTGAGCAGGTCAATCAGATATTAAGAAGCTGAAGCGTGAGAACGAGCAGCTGAAGCGCGAGATATCGGCGCTCCGGTACGAGTACGACCGCCTCGACAGCATGCTGAGGGAGAGACGATCCTCGCCCGAACACTCGGACGTACGGACAATATATATATAAACATTTTTTTTATTATACAAAGCGACGAGGCGAGCTAAACACTCACCTGATGATAAGCAATACGCTTGGTCATAATAACGTAGCGCTAGTTAAGATAGTATCAGTATATACATCGCACCACATTGCGCTCGTCGCCTTGAGACATAAGATATTTAGTCTTGTTACCCCAATAATTTTACTAAAATCAGAACACAGTAATGTTTACACTTTACGACAGAAGAACCAGGATCTGTGGTGGTACCTACTTAGACAATGTCCGGCAACAGAGACCTACCACCAATAAAAAAAATCATCTTTCTATAAAATATCCACTTATAACAATCGTCGTAAAAAAGCTGATATAAATTTATGGGGTATCTCAATGTGGACGTCATCAAATTATTTACTTGACACATGACTCCTATAGCATTTCAAAATTATTTTTTATGTTATGAAATTGATAGATTTTTGATGTACTATTATTCAAGCATTTTCACCTTTCGAAGTTCCTCATCATCATCACCAGCCGACAAACGCCCATTACTGGACATAGGTCCCTTCCATAAATCTCCATACTGATCGCTCTTGCTCTGCCCGTATTTAGCGCTTCCTAGCGACCTTCACCAGATCATATAAGTTATAGGAGACCTCCTTGCACTACGTTTACAGTGCGGGCTCGCCATAGAGAATAGCTCGCTGGCCTAATGGTCAGAGCGTGCGGCTTTCATTCCGAAGGTCGCGGGTTCGAATCTCGGCATGTACCGATGACTTAATATTTAAGTTATGTACATTTGTGAACTTTAGTTACAACAGCGAGATACAAACGGTGAAGGAAAACATCGTGAGGAAACCCGCACACTGAAATCATCTTTGTGTGTGTGTGGTGGCCCCAATAAAGTGGCAACAGGCTCGCCTAGCCTATCTGACCACATCTGGCGAAAAGTGGGTGTTTATTCACCGCTGCCTACCCCTATTGGGAAAAAGGCGTGATAATATAAAAAAAGGTACATAGAGAACGTTGCCATATGCCCTGCCCATTGCCACTTAAGTCTAACAACCTTTGGGGCTATGTTGATTACTTGTAAAAATCTCATTTCTGATTCGTGCAGAAAAACTCTGAATATAGTCCATTGGGTGAATTAATCCTATCGAACCCCTATTTTAACTTAGGTACTATAGTATAAAAAAAACATATAAATGCATTTCTACAATGGAGCTTTTTTTTCGTAGAGGATATTTAGACTAAAACTTGAGTTGGTAATAAAAAAAATATTTCATTACTGATTTTATAAAGAAAATAAAATATAACCAAAAACAATATTTCGACTTGTACTTTTCGAAGAGTTATATTCTCTTAACAATATAAACTAAGTAATATATAAAGCTGTTTAATGTAAGAACCAAGCATTAAAATATAATTAAAAAAGGTAAACTTAATTGTACAAACTTCAAAATTTGTACACAAATCAATCTTGAATGTGTAAAGGACTTGGATTAAAAACATCGACGAATGGATTCCAACCGCGGTAACAATCGCACACCTCTATGCAAAGGTAAGAGCGATCCAGCCTCTGCGCGGCCTCTCTCAAAGGAGCCATAAGCAGCGTCAACGCTTCCGGTGGCATGTCTGCTTCGATAAATAGACTGTACAAATTAACGGACTTCTCTATAAACATAATTATGTTATCAGCAATAACGCTACGGCTGTTCCTTTCATATTCGCAAATATGAATGTTCTCCAAATTAGGAATGTTGCAAAATTTTGCAAACAAAGTCTCATAATCCACATCCTCCGAAGTCAGTTTGATATTCTTCAAATTTTTAGCAATACTTCCACTCCTCGCTATCGAATTTATGTACGATCTAAATGTACTTAATCTACTGTAATTTTCAACATAAATATCTAAAGTTTGAAGTTGGGGACATTCCGAAAATAATATCAGAAAAAAATCTTCTTTAATACAAACATTACTAAGCCTTAAGAACACGAGTCTTGATAACGTCTTTACTCCGGTAAGTAACCCGATTGGACGACTACGTCTAAACACCGAACCGTTTCTCCTACAAAAGTCTGTGAGAGTTAGTTTCGTTGGACAAATTTCTAAGTTTTGCTCAAAATCTTTACAAGAGTCTATACAGTACCAGTCGTTCACCACATTTATTACTCTCATATTAACCTTACTTTGCATACAAATGTATGTAGGGAAGTAATCTTTCAGCTCCTTTAGAAGAATTTTAAAAAAGTTCTCATTGAAATCGGTGTTAGATTTGTTCCAAGCTCTGAAAACTATATTTAGGTCTAACATAAAATCTTGCGGCAGCACCGGGCAAACTTTCACATGTATATCACTGCAAATATCATGAAACAATTTAGAGAAAATTGGTGAAACGTACACACGTATACGTTCTAAATACATTATAAAAATATATTCAATCTTTTCGAAATCCAGATTTCTTATTCCTTTTAGATAATGCGAAGTCTTGTGTGTAACGCGACAGTCTCTTATGTAGTAAGACAATGTATCGAAGTTGATTTCAATCGTGTCTTCATCGGACGTTTCGTTAACTGAACTATTATAATCCTCGTAATTATCAGCAATCGTTATTATCAAATCCCGAACGTTAGGTATATCTTTCAAAAACATCAACGGAGTGTCCCTATCCTGTAATTCAAATACTATAAAATGGATCTTACAGAATTCTTGCTTTCTGAACACTTCCGTACAGTCATTCCACGTGCCGTCTCTTTTACATTTACTTGTGTCCTTGAAAAAGTTTATGTATATATTTTTTAATGTGTCAGGGCAAATTTTACATATGTGCGATAGATATATATTTGTAAATGTAACATCTAGAGTTTTCAAACTCGCTAATTTAGGAATAAAAGACACTAAAATGTCCGCTGTTAAATCTTGTACTCCGCTCAGATTTAAATCTTGAATGTGGTGACCAAAATGCTGACAAAGCTCTTCTTGTAGAGTTTTCGCAGTGGCTATAGAACTTCTCGACAGAACTAATCTCCTCACGTGGCATGGTGTAAAAACTTTTCTCAAACTCTTAGAAGCATTGTAGACGTTAATTTTCGATACTTCGTCGAGATAATCAATAACAAGTCCGCATATTTCGATCGGTAGATCCAAAAAAAACATCTAAGTGTATGTTAAACCAAAAAATTATATAAAATGCTTTTCCAAAATGATAAAATGGATACTAAAGTACTGTAAGCAAATGTCAACGGGTTTTTTTTTAATTTGATGTATACATGTTAACAAGTTTACACTGACATTTGTTGGCTCTAAAGATTTTATTGAATAGTCTGGTCAATAAAATCTTTTTGAGTATCTCTTTACGGATTAAATACTTATTACATTTTTACCTAAAGTTAGGTAATTTGTTTTTTAAATCAACGTATATTTTTGTCTTCGATATATAATATAATATTAGTGTGGTCTGGCGTTGTCCTAGTGGAACACTACACCCTACCTGTTGGCCAATTCTGGACGCTTCCGGTCGATCGCCTGCTTCAAGCGGTCCAGTTGTTCGCAGTAGATGGTAGAATTAAGCGTCTGGCTATATGGGAGCAGCTCATAGTGGATGATTCCCTTCCAATCCCACCAAACACACAGCAAAACCTTCCTGGCCGTCAATCCCGGTTTGGCCGCTCGACCACGACCGTTTTTGCTTGATATTGTCGTATGTGATCCATTTTTCGTCGCCAGTCACCATCCGCTTCAAGAATGGGTCGAGTTCGTGCCGTTTCAGCAGCATATCGCAGGCGTTGATTCGGTCCAGAAGGTTTTTTTGCGTCAAATCATGCGGCACCCAAACATCAAGCTTTTTTTTGTATCCAGCCTTCTGCAGATGGTTTAAAATGGTTTGGTGACTAACTCCCATCTCGTGGGCGATGTCACGAGATGCCACATGCCGGTCTAACTCGATGTAGTCCATGATTTGATCGGTATTTGTCGTCACAGGTCTTCCGCCGGCTGGCTTATCCATGGTGTCGTTTTCACCGGCTCTGAATCGTCGAAACCATTCCTCCACGGTTCGAAGTGATAGAGTACCATCCCCCAAAACACCATTAATCTCACGGAACGTTTCTCTAGCGGATTTGCCTTTAACGAAGGAAAACTTTAAAATAACGCGTTTTCGGCGTTAGTGAACTCAATGTTTACACGTCTATAACTGTTGAACGCAATATCCAAACTAATTATGCATAGCGTCGTTTTGTAGATTATGGCAAGACCTTTCAAATTATGTATAGTATTGCCAGATACGAGCTCTGTAGCGCTTTGTACATAGCCGTGAAATTCAAAAGACAAAAAGGCGGAAGGGAGATATTTTCCAACCTTATATATAGGAGATAACCAGAAACTCATCGACTCAACTCGAAATCTCCGAATATACTAGACAGAGACTCAAATTTTGGTAGAGATTTTGCTGCTGCTAGTTATAGGTCAGTTAGGAATGGATTTTACAAAATTTCTCCTCTAAAGGAGAAATTACAACCTGGAAAGTGTGTAGGGAACAGCTAGTTTTCTATCTCGCTATTTTACTTGAAGGTCTAATTTCTATATATTTTTTTTAAATTAGAATATGTTCACCTCAATGTTGATCCCTAGTTTTGATGCATATGAATTCCTCTCGAAACTTTGTGCCATACAGTTTCAAGAGAAAGAAATTCACATTTTAATTATCCTTTAGAAAAAGACAGAGTAAACAATGCACGTCAACAAAATTGGTAGGATGATGGGGTAAATATATTTTTCATCTGTTCGTAATAGGTTAGGATAATTTTTCATGAGAATATATTACTTATTTGTCATCTGACGAGTAAATTTTGGTATTTCAATGAATATATCAATTATTTCAATTTATTAAAAAAATAGTTACCTGATTTTGATCTGTACGATGCGGTTTACTTTCTCACTATAATTATATATACTTTTAAACAATGATTGTGTTAATTATAACCATCATTTACTTTACAAGCTATACACTAGTCATCATGCAAATGTTGAGTAAGGTTTCACTACTGGTATTTTGTTATGTATTTGACTGACTACATTATTACAAGTGGCAGTGGGCCGGCCATGTCTGTCGTGTCAGTGACGGCCGATGGGGGAGAAAAGTCTTGGAATGAAGGCCGCGTATAGGTCGCTGAAGTATAGGTACGTCCTCCCTCCAGATGGACCGACGACATCATTAAGGCGGTCGGAAGTGGGTGGATGCGAGAAGCTGATGATGATGATTATTACAAAATTGGAAGAAATTATCGTATATTATTTTATTATATTAACACCGTGACCTGCCATTCATATAAAAGTAAGATCAAATGATCTTTCAGATAATTCTAACCTCTAACGATAGTCTGTTTGTTATGTCAAAAAAAATACATGACAGCCTCGGTTGCCATAGGACTTACATGTGACAGGAATGTCTATAATCTCCCCCGTCTCTACCTATACGGTGGAGGGGGGATTAACTATTTACAAGCAGAGAGGCTTACATTCAGCGATAGTGAGGCTGTTCAACGTAATATGCCTAAAAATAAAACAAAGGCCGCGACGGTTAGTTAACGACGCATTCCAGCGATAGATACTACAAAATCAATGATATATTATAACTGGCGGTAGATCTCTCTTGTCGGAGACCAATCAGTAAAGGGTAAACATTAAACATCGTGTCGTAAAAGGCGACTAAGAGACAGAAGCATTTGTTCTCCAAAATTTTGCGGTGCAAACTAATAAGCGTTTCAAGTATTGCAATTACTTGCACGGAGCTACCTATAGCAATAAGGACCTATATCATCAGCAGGATGTGATGATGAATACAGTCTTCTGAATTCTGTGGTGCTTTGTCTTCTTCACATAAATTACTGGTATATTAAAAACTAGCTTATGTCTCAACATCGCATAAGCAATGGTCATCTGCTGGCGGTAGGTCGCTCTTGGTGGAGACCACCACAGCGCGTATTTCTACTGCCAAAGAGTAGTGTGTAGACATTACTGTGTTTCGGTTTGAAGGGTGCTGTAGCTAGTGTAATTACTTGGGTAACAAGACTCAACATCTTATGTCCAAAGGCGTCGAGCTAAATATGGTGCACTGTATACCATTCTAACTAGCTTTACGTTGTAATGAGCAGGCGTATCACTTACTATCAGTTGAACGTCCTGGTCTTGATATAGTAGAATGATCCGTCAGGCAAAAGCCACCGTTAAAATTTTGTGAATAAAGCACAGTATGGCTTGGCAGGACAGCGCGTCGGTGTGCAGCGTGTGCCCGGAGTGCATCAGTGTGGACGGGTCTGCCCGCGCTGTCGCCTTCCACGACCTCAGTGTGGTCCCTGAGGAGGGAGAAGAGGGGAACAAGGTGAGGCTAAACATCCGCTACTTTACTTTTTTTATTCGACGAGACAAACGAGATCATCTGATAGTAAATGATACGTTCTTCCATAATAATGCGTCGAAAGTTATGATGTTATACAATCATATAAATGTCACTGTGCTCGTCGCCTTGAAACATAAGACTAAGTCTTGTTACTCCAGTAATTTCACTAGCCACAACGTCCCACAATCCGAAACTTCAAACCGTTTTACGTACAACAGAACAATGAAAATAGAGAATTAAAAGAGCGTAACTTTGTACGCTGGTCGAAGGTAATGAACGCATCGGATCGTTTGACGTCTTTGATGTTCGATTTGCCAATGGAAATAAACAGAAAGTGGAGAAAAAAAACGGTCGATTCGTCAAGATCGAAATTAAACTCGCGTTAAAACGAAGCTGGAAACGTTGAGCGCATTTGACGTATCAATTTGTGTACACCTCCGACGGTGCGAAGTGGTAGGATCATCGCAACAAAAATAGCACAAGACAAAGCAATCCAATCGACGGTACACACGAAGCTGCTGCTGAATGGTGACGAAGACTTGCAGTTAGTTGATAGTGAGAGTTAGTGGATGGAGAACAACTGGGAGCGAGCAGATTCGACTGGAGAAAATAAGTCAAGGCCGGCCACGGAGTGTGTATGAAAATAATGTAACACCTAGTGTTAAAACTTTATAAATAAACTCAGTTGAGTCCGGAGCGGTGCCCGTGCTGGCGGATTGTGAGAGACTGATGAAAGCAATGTGTTCACCATCGACTCCTCGTTACTGTGAAGGTGTTCTTTATTTATTAATATAAAAGTGCAATTTGTGTAAATACATTTAAATGTGACTGTGTAAATAAAGCTTTGGGGACATGTGAGCGTTTGCATGTTTTTGGTCTAAAACAAAATTTACAAGCGTTTTGTTGTGATTTATTTTTACACATTAACTCATATAAATAATAACTCAAAAATTATCTGTACGATTGTATGATGGCTGTAATATATTTATTTTACAGCAAATCGACACAAGTTTTCTCATTAAATTTACACAAGAACGCATGTAATGCTATCTATAAGCTATCGTTTGTTGCAGTGATTTCTTTTCATGTGAGAATTAAAACTAATAATGATAACTAGTCTTTCTAATTTCACACACTATTGTAATATCGATCTCTCGATAATTATTGGACATTAATTTAAGTGTTGAAACACGATATTTGAGTATAATAACTAACGTTTTCAAGCACATATCGAGTTCAGTTTTAAAGGCAGCCGTGACAAATCTGGCGACTGACGTTAACTCGTAATTTTAAAATGACAGCTAGACGGCTTTGGTATTCAAAACGTCACAGAGCTTGTTTATAAAAACCGTCATAATTATATAAAACATATATTTATATCTTTAATAAAAAATCTTTACAATATAAAAAAATATATATTATTATACAAAAGTGATAATTGAGTTTATAAGGAGGTCGTAACCGCTATACCTCTCGAAGATCGTATTCAATTCCTAGCGATCTTGAGCTTCCGATGAAGGGAAATATAAGGACACCGATATTTTCCCAAATCAACAGCTTTTTTAGACTTGTATCATCCAAAAACCTTAATACTCTCCTTTCTAAAATATGCTCCTAGTCACATTAAGAAAATTAAGAGGGCTGTTTATTTATAACAATATTTGTAAATATTTATGTTATCCTCATAAAATGAAACAGATTATAAATCAGTACGTCATATCTGCGAAAGTACATGTAAATTTATGAATGAATATGCACATGCTTTCCTATTAGCTCATTATACTGATCTTATTGTGCAAGGTATAATATTATCGCTAAGTGTTGTAAATCCGACAAGCGGTGATGTTATTATAAACATGATTATAATCCTCTTATTACTTACGCATAATAATGTACAAAAGCTTTTAATGATATTAATATGATAAATGAATTTTATGTTAAGAAGTATTATTTTTCTTCAATTTCAGAGTGGCGTCGAAACTCCGTGCACTTGTGAGGGATGTCAGAATGATGCGACATCGGAACCGCCGGTAAATAAAACAGGACAGTGAGGAAGTAGTAACATCACAAAATATGGAGCAGAGTAACAATATCAAAACGGAAGGGAAATTGGAAGACGATGGGCACGAGCGGACAGTTGATGTGATCATTCACGACGCTCCCGACATGCCCAGGTTCTTCCAGTCGGTGACGTCGCCCCCCTGTCATGTCGTAACACCACCGCCACCCGGTTTCGTCATTGCACCATACCAAACCACACGGTTCCCCACTGGTGGCAATGTGGAGGAACTCCTCGGAGACGTACAGGGGTCTCCGTCGATACACACTACATATATACAACAAAACTCTGTCTTCATGTGCAACACTAGGCAAATATTGCAAAGGCAATGTTGTTGCCAAAAGGAAAATCCAGTTTCCAAACCAGAACCGCAGCCAGTTGAGGAACAACCGCAAAAATCCTATGTCACTGAGAAGAATATAGAATTAACTTACGATTATCCAAGATCGACGCCTGTACCGAGCAGTCCAAGTCCAAAATCTGGAGAAGAGCTAACGACAACAACGGAAGTGGCCAGCACCGTCGTCTTCGTCGAAAGACGAATCCCGGTGAGACCTAAGAAGTTTGATTTCTTTTTTCGATCGCGATCTGCGCCCGTTGGAGAAAACGAGGAGCCAATATACGCCACTGTCAACAAACTACCAAAACGGTTACGTCGCATGGAGCTGGCCAATCTTGAGAAAGAGGTAGCATATAAATCTGGCGAGCCGGACTCTTCGGTCAGAACTGAAATGACGCTTAAAACCGACTCCGAGTCCCAACTGCCACCGCCTGACGATGACACCAGTAGATCGGAAAGGGAGAAATCCACAGCGCCACAGCGACCCGAATCACCGAAGGCGAAGAAACGAAAGCGTTTCTCTTTGACCTTTAAAAAGAGAGAGAGGAAAAGAAGGGATAAGAAGAAGGAGGTTAAAAATGGTGCGCCCAAGAACGGAGTACCGGTACAAGTGGAGAGTGATAACGAAAGGCTGATAGACGGTGAAGGTCAGGAGATGGGGAAGCACAGACACTGCAACCGGCACCGGCCGCGGAACACGCTCTCCTCTTCTAGCTCTGGCCCGCGATACAAGCGGGATAGCTACCAGGTATAACACGTACTGAACACATGGGATAAGTTAAAGCTATTATCATACTTACAAAAGAAAACTTACATACAAACAAATCAGTCAATACACGCTCATGATACATTAGAAAGTAATACATAGGCGTATATACGAAGATGTTTGGATCTGTATGAAGGGAATTTTCTAGAAAATTACCGCAAAAACTTTAATATATCGGTCTCCCTTCTTTATGACAGTTTAAGTATCTACTTATTTATTATACATACTTAAGTTTTATTTATAAATCAATACAGAACATATCTAAGCCATTCACATTTCATTTCTTAATATCTTAATATTTTCATTAAAGTAAATTATACACAATTGAAGCAAAAAGCTGAGGACGACCAGCAGTGGGTGAGTAAATGCTGATGATGATGACGTTTTACAGGGCGATGATGATGATATTAGGATAACGGGTTCTAGTACCACCTTATGTCTCAAAGCGATGAACACAAATGAATGCAAAGTAAACATTCTAACTAGACCTCAATTGTTAAAGGTAGGGTGTGATTTATCAAGTCAACATCCTGATTGAAAAAAATTACATATCATATTGGAATAAAAATTGCTTATATAATTTCTTAGGTAACTTAACTTAGGTTAGGACTAAGTAATTCATTAGTTTTAAATAATTTTAATTCTTAATTAAAGCTGTATTTACTGTTTCGCAACGCTATTTGTTATGCTCTTTTATTTTAAATTATAAAATGACATGTAGGTATGAAAAACTACTAGTGACCATATTCCATGTCGCACTTCTCAAGACTACAAGTAGTACACCCTACTCGTATCTGTTTTTATATATATGCTGGTGGCACATCTACAATACGAAGAGAGTAGATAGATGGGTCCAAAACTTGACCAGGATCCTTACGAAGCTTTTAAATAATGCAAGCACTGAGGACGGTTAAAAATTAGTTATTTTTTTGCAGGAGATGACCACATCGCATTCGGAACACGAGCGCACCAACAGCGTGTGCTCGTCGATGAACTCTTTGGGGTCCGCGTGTACGCACAAATCGCGAAAACTTTCCGCGGCACCGCAAGACGGATCCATACCGTGGTGCGGATGTTGGGGCGCCGGATGCGTCTAGACACATCTAGAACGATCAATGGAAATGTGATGGATATTCAATTTATCTCAAGCAGATTTCGACGGGCGGGACGAAGTCTGTTGTAACTGTTCTTCGCAGTTGAAAAGGTGGTCGCGAACTAAAACTGGTTATACCTTCAAACTATTCTTTTAGCTCGTGGGCCCCGGATCCGCGAGCCCCGATTTTGATGAAGCTGAAGTCGTCAATAACGTTAACAGTACCATTTTTATCCGGAAGAAAAAAGGATTCAAACGATGTTGCATACTTGTATATCCAAAGCACGAGTGCATGGATTTTCTGTGAACTCTTCCTAAATTACTGGAAATTAATTAGTGAAGTGGTATAGTTTAGTTTTGTAAAAACAATGTCTATAAATGTAGTTATATACATAGAGTAGAAAGTGATGCACATAGATTTTTATTGTATATGAGATACATTATATTCCGAACGAAATCTATCAGAAAGTGTAAAGATCTAAGAATATCTAACTGTACCTTTAGATTTTAATTTAGTATCAAAAAAAATATGGACATTATTTCTGCACCAAAGAGTATACCAATGAAAATAATATTTTTTTTACTGGACATATCGACTAAATGATGCCCACGACGAGGCACTGGTTGATATACCGTAGAATGATATACACAATACCACATTGTGATCATCACTTTGTGATATCTAGTCAACTTCTCTAGCTACAACGCTCTTCGAACCGGAAAACAGTAATGTTGACACACTAGTGTTTGGTGGCAAAAATAGAAAATGCGGTGGTACACCACATAATACCTGGAGAGTCCTCACCATGAGACCTACCACCAATAAAAGATGGATTCTGTCGGTATTATATTTTTTAATAAACGTTGTCAATTACGAGTCGATTATGCCTAATAGATATGTTATAATTATACACCCAAAGCCTACGCAAATGAATAATAGATTCTCTACGTTTTATATAAAAAAAAATTCATTGGAAGTTCTAAACTGATATAAATTAAACCTGTTCTCTAAAAAAACTCAAATCTTAGATATTCGACATAGGATTAGTATGAATATATACACAAGAGTATTGTGAAAGTAGTCGTTAATTTTTCTTCAGATCTTCTTTTCGCGACACAAGTAAAAAAAAGCCATTTTACTGTCACTCAGTATTCACTAATACCATAATACGAATTAGACGTTTAAAAGCTTGTGCTATTTCCGCTATTACTACTTGATAGCATATGGAAATAGTTACCATGTATGAAGTGTGGAGGTTTCAAGAATACTCTATATCCGTCTAAATGTAGTACCAGAATCGAATCTCGAATCACCAACTCCAGCAGTTTGTTGCTGCACCAAGGGGAGTTATAGCAATTTTTGTAATGATATCAGATTTGTACGTGTACCAACTCTTGCGCTCTTTAGTCTGGTCTAATAATTTAGTGCCAGTTAATTTTCCAACAATCAATTGTGTATGCTTTGGGATATTTGTAAGTTTTGTGTAAAATTCTTAGTTGTGAAAAGCTGTAAATAAAACTATTGTTCTGTGACGTCATTTGTAGATACACCCCTGTTCGGAACACAAATAAATTATATTATAAACGTAGTTTTTGTTTAATTAAAGATAGCTCTATACAGGCGATTGCCCCGAGGAGGTTCAAACCCCCTCATGCTCTAAGAATATCTCTGCCAGCTCCAGCTCAATATGTATTAGATGCCTTGATTCTCTCCTTAAATGCCTCAAATTCCAATAGTGGGAATATTAATTATTATTTATTTTTTTTATATAGTCACGCCTTATTCCCAGTAGGGGTAGGCAGAGGTGAATAAACACCCAGATGTAGTCAGATTAGGTCCATTGTAACAGGGAGCGAGCCTGTTGCCACTTTATTGGGAGCACCCCACACACACACAAAGATGATATCAGTGTGCGGGTTTCCTCACGATGTTTTCCTTCACCGTTTTGTATCTCGCTGTTGTAACTATTTATTTTTTTTTTAAAAAAAAAAAACATACTGTTGTAACTATAGTTCACAAATGTACATAACTTAAATATTAAGTCATCGGTACATGCTGAGGTTTGAACCCGCGACCTTCAGAATGAAAGCCGCACACTCTAACCATTAGGCCAGCGAGCTACTATGGCGATATTAATTAGGCTTATTTATTATTATTCCGACTGCCCCGGAACAAGTCAGACGCACCAGCGATGGAGACTAGTCGATACATCAATGAAGGCGTTCGAAGACACGGACGATTTTAATAAAGTGAAAAAAAAATATTAAAGGATTAGGGTGAAAAAAAAAAAACTACCGAGTTTATACATAGATGGTTATTTATTATAAAATAGTTATGACACATTCCTTTGAACTGTGCTTTTACAGTTAATTGAGACGCACATAGCAAAATTTATTTACCGCCTGAGCCGCATCACTAGCTGCTTAAAAGATTTTGAATATTTCTTTAGTGATCTTCAAAGATAAATCCCGATGAACAAAAATGATTTACTACACACACTGGTGTAGTATGATAAGATATTACTTGTCATGTTCATAATTAATATATGTTTTCTCTAAATGATTCGCTAAAATAAACTAGCGGATATACCACGACAAAGGAAAACAGGACGGTGTATATTCTCGTACTATGATATAGTAAAAAAAAATTGATATTTGATAATTTCTTGAAACTAAAATTACAACATATATTATATATGACAGGTTTCTATTATGACTGTCCAACCATATGGTATAATAGCTAAGAGGAAGTCAATTTTTTATTGATGAAGACTGTCTAGTTAGGAACTACGAAGGCATTTATTTCCGCCAAACAGTAGTACGCAAAAATTCCATGTTCCGGTTTAAAGCGCGTTGTAGCTAGTGTAATTGCTACGGTAATAAGACATCCGTCTTAACGACAGTAACATTATATCTTAAGGCGAGGAGTACAATGTGGTGCTGCTGTATATATCACCCCTAAGTAATGCCACGTTGTAATGACCGGATGTATCAATTAACATCCGGTGAACATCTTCGTCTCGTCGCTTTGTTGATAATAGAAAAATATATTTATAAAGCATTTAAATTTTATAGGACATATAAAATATTGGAAAGTTATGATGAGCACATATTATTGCACAAGATTTGACTAATTTTAATAGTAAAAAAAAACATAGTTTCCTTTAGCAATATCATATTTGACCGGAAATAACAATCGTTAGATAAATAGTGTCGATGACTCCAATGCAAGTGATGCGGCTTCAGTGCGGCTAAGCGTACATTGATTCTACATTTAGAACATTCGAGAACCTACAAGCAAAATAATTTAGACGCGAAACAATCAAATGAAAAAAAACATCAAACCATAATTTCATAGGAATCGCTCAAATCACCATACATCAAACAAAATGGCACGAAACTCTAACAACGTAAAAAAAAAGGAAGCGACTGTGCGAATAGAAAAAGAAACTTTAAAAAAAAATTACATTGCATAAGTAACAAACATATGGCTTTTAAAACTCTTTTATATAAAAAAAAAAATAATCTCAAATAAATAAATTACCAAAAAAAAAAAATAATTAATGAATGTACAATATTTACATCAATTATTTATATAGAAATTTGCATTAAAGAAATCATTAGGGGAAATCGCGGACATTGATTTTGTTCTCTTTACATGAGATCTACGAAAAGCGATACTATAGTAATTTTAAACAAATGAAGAAAAAACAAAACTAAGGGAGGCTATGTCTTTTTCGATTCATAGTAAAATATAAAAAATCACCCTCCCCCACCAGACGACGCTTCATTCCCCCCGTTGGACACGGCTGCGTCCCCGCTAGAGGGACGGACTGTAATGACGAACATCGTATCGATAAAAACTTACGTGTAAATCCACCTTAACTATGCTTAATGGAGACACCTAGTATATTATATTAATAAATATAAATACTTATATATAGTTACATTGATTTCACATATCGTATTGCGTCGACAAATATCCAAGAGACCGTATTAAAAAAAAAAAACGGTAAACATACATAACCACGCGGAATATTGCACTTACCGAATCATACATATGTTATAAATAGAAACATATACAAAATTGATGCGAGATATACAATACAAATAAAGCGTTATGCTGTTGTGTATGGAAGTTTATATTTAGTGTATTAAAAAAAAAATGGCGGAAAGAACGTTTCTCGTGAACCAAAATCAAGTACTAATCTCAGTCTATCTATAAATTACTTATAATAGGCCATTCACTGCACGAACCGGTTGCAACCTGCTGTTAAGACTACAAACACCCCCACCCTACCCCCTCTAAAAACCTAAATTAAAAACATTGAAAATTAAGTAAATATACTCACGGAGACGATTGTCTAATGTTATGAAAAACATTATATAAATTGTATAAAAAATAAAATTATCAAAAAATAATTTAACATCACAAGCTGCCTGAGATTTTAAGTCAAATAAAAAAAAAAATATGCATAAAAAAATAAAAATTCAACAACCTCTTCATATTGATATTGTGGAAGAAATTTGTAAATATTTAAAATATCAAAGTAATTATATCGCATTCGTATGAGATATAAATTTCATCAAAAAAAAAAAAAAAATTTTTTGTAAAAAAATAAATCTATATTTTGAGTAATATGACTAAAATTTCATAATTTAAAGATCTGTAAAAAAAAAAACAAAATAAGTCACATTTCTCCCGACAAGTCTTCCTCGAGCAAGTTATACTTTATACAACTTCAGCAGATTGATAATAAAAAAATATATATTAAAAATAAAATAATATCATTATTATAAAACGGGACGTTCGTGTTTATATATCGCTGTGTAGAAATTACTAAATGCATCCGGTGTTGCCATTGCTTTCTCAAATATATCCAAAAAAAAAATAAATGCGAAGTTCACAACACAATCCATACTAATACACTCCTGTGTCTATTACAGAAAAAAAACAAAAGTCATATAAAAAAGTTTTTGTAAAAATTACTAAATGCCTCAGTGCTGCCATTGAGTTCCCAAATACAGATTAAAAAAATATTAGCGAATAATTTCACACCACACTCTGTACCAATGTACTTCCGATGCAAATACACGACATCACACTATTATGTATCAACATTAACCTATCTAGCGATTTATCTGGTCGACATCTAGGCTAGAATGGCATTTTTAGTCTGTGGCAAGACTGTGCATATTATATATCGTCTACGTGAAAAACCGGTGAAAATTATCGTCCAACATTTAATCATATATCTTCGACACACAACGTAAGAGAATATCATTTGCAAACGTTTGATCAAATATTGGCCATATATGCGGCCAGTGTTATTTCAATGCAACATTATTACAGATCATACATAGCAATAATATAAGTGGCTTCGACTTTATCCTTGCGAGAGAAAACCCAGTGTCCCAGCGGTGGGAACATTAAGTGGGACGTTTATATACAGAGCAATACAGATAGTATAATGTACGCACTAAAATTTTAAAAGGTTATATATATATATTCGTCGTTTTCTCTGGGCCTTTCGCAAGGGTTCCGCATACTAGTCTCATATTGTTATACAAATACATAATACGACGTAATGCGAAGCTATTTGTTACCAAGCGAATATATAAATAAAACAATTTTTAAATAATAAATTACAAGCTCTTAAAGTATACTTTTTTTGCATATATATATATATATTAAAAAAATGTTACACAAATATCACTATAATATTAACAATAATAATTACTTCACGACTGAACGGAATGTGCTCGTACATGGTGTTGCCATTAATTGATTACACATACATATTGCTTAGTTATACATAAAGTACTTAATTTTAATTATTCACGTTAAATAAGTTTTGTGCACGAATTTCGACCTTAAATCTATCAGAAACGCGATGTGGTTACGAATAACGCCTTATACGTTAAAAATACGCACGAACCGGACTCGAAACAATCACACTTCTGAACGAAATTCGTTTTTTTTTTTGAGAAAGCGCTAAACATCAATATGCAAGCATCCCGTTACACCGCAGTACCACTAAGCACGTTATGATATGACAACACTTGTAAAAAATAAACCGCCTCCCTCTAACAACGTCACTGGGACCACCGGCGTTTGCTTTTTTTTATTCCATAAAACCTACTTTAGAACAACGATAGCAATTGAAGTGTGAGTTCTGTCGGCAGAACGTTTCCGACTCCTTTGCCCAAACCGCTGCTGACAGTTTGACAGGTGTCAGTTGTACGACAGCAGTCAGTACACAAGACAGCCGAACTTACGCACTAGGACATGTCACCGCATGAACGTCACAAATGGCGGTCAGTTTCGTGGGATCAGGAGCCGCCAATGCGCTCGCCCGACGACGTCACCACGGTCAGCAGACGTCAGACGCCGTCCATCACGAATGCAACCTGCATTGTGGGTTCCTATCATAGATAATAAACGATTAGTTATTGCCACTATTCTTTATATTTTATTTTCAGATTTTACTAGAACGTTTAGTTTAAAGTAATTAATTAGTTAACGAACCAGGATCATTTTATTATTTTACAATAATATGAACAACTGCTACAGCTAAATGAAGATCCTTGGCAAAAGCTCCAATGTCCAGCAGTGGTCTGCCAGGGCCGGATGATGATAATGGCTAAATGCTTGCCTAGTAACACATAAATTCGATTGGTTTTTGCAGACCTACCTGGCTAGTTCATCATCATTTCAACCGATGGATGTCCACTGCTGGACATAGGTTTCTTGTATTGTGTTCCCCACAAACCAGGGTCTTGTCTGTTGCCTGACTTACTACTTTATTATTGTAAAGCTACTGCCATAAAAGCATTGTAGTATACAACTGCTAATTTAGTATGCAAACTTCTCGTCATATGGATGCCGGATAGGATCACATGTTAAAAAAATGTTAAATTTAACTCACACACGTTCCTCACACCATAACAAAGGCCTCTTGCCCGCGGAAGAGGAAAGGGTGCTGGTCGATCATGGTCTGTACGATGTCCTCGAGGTACGGCCGCGTCATCTCGAAACGGCCCATGTCCGAGAACTGCACCGGCAGCAGCGTCGGCCACCAGCAGATGGCGAGATTCTTGCTGTCCATCGAGTTCAACTTGGAGTTGTCGGCAACCCTGTATGGTAATGGCTGTTTCACACTACCGCTAGTAGCTTTTATTTTTAGGCTTAAATAAAATCACTTTTAACGGAATAATTCGTTTTCACTTTCCACTTCGTTTCTTTCTTTGACAATTATTTTATCAATGATATTTTTTAACTAATATTTCTATACATTCTATGGAATAAGAGAGACATTTACATGACAAGTAATATAGCTGCTGAATATATCGCTAGTTAGAATGATACACATAACACTACATTGTGCTTTTTAACTTGTACCTCTATCATTATACTACCTACAACACCCTTTAAACTACGACACCGTGAAGTACACAATACTGCTTTGTGGCGGAAACAGGCGCTGCGGATCTAGACGGTCGCTTGGATCAGACATCTACCACCCTTTCAATATGTAACACAGTACCTTGCGAAGTGGTGCAGTACGTAGTCGAGCGTGGCGCGCGCGACAGGTGTGAGCGCTGTATTAAGCAGCGCGCGCAACGCTAACAACCTCCAACTGCGATCCTTCAACTCCACCCCGCCGGCTATGCACCCCCGCATCGCTGCACACAAGTACATATTTTATTTAATTAATTCACGTACGTTGTCAGGCTTATAAGCAAATAGTATCATAATTCATCATCATCAGCCGATAGACGTCTACAGCTGGACATAGGCCTCCCCCAAATATCTCCACGTTGCTCGCATCCAGTAGATTCCCGCGATGCTCACCAAATCGTCGATCCACCTTGTGGGAGGCCTCCCATCACTACATCTACCGGTACGCGGGCTCTACTCGAGGACCTTACTGCCCCATCGGCCGTCGGTCCTTCGCGCAATGTGCCTTGTTCCTGCCATTAAGTCTAGCAATCTTTTGAGCTATGTCCGCGACCTTAGTTCTTGCACGGATCTCCACATTTCTGATTCAATCACGCAGAAAAACTCCGAGTATAGCTCTCTCCATTATCCTTTGGGTGACTTTCACCCTTTTTATAACTAATAATTGTAGGGCCCATACTGATATTTTTTTTCAACAGTTTATACAAAGGATTTTTTTTCATCAGTTTATACAAAGGATTTTTTTAATTATAATCAGAAAATGGAATAGATTTAAAATAATATTTAAAAACAGATTATAAACGTAACACAAGTTTATTTGAAAATCTTCCTACTGCCGTTTTCCCAGCTAATGTAGGGTCGGCACAGTATGTACTTCTCTTCCATATCCCGCTATTAGCCGTCACATCTGATTTCACACTCTTCTAATATTAATTTTATATGTAAGTTTATTTGAAAATATAATTACAAAAAGTTGTTAATTTATTCTATCCGTCTCGACTCTACTTTTAATCTGTACAATGTTTACAGACGAGAGAAAAGTTATTTAAATACAAATCTTTCTTATATTTAAACAATATAATTAATTATGTTTACAACAATTTCCATTTATCGTTTAGCATCAACAGTTAAATCAAATCAATAAACTCACCGGCAATATCCTCCAACTGAGACATGCTAGCCTCATCTAACAGCGGTGGCATTTTTTTAGAGAAAAAGTCCTTGAGCGCAGTCGCAACAGCGTTCACTGGTATGTCTAACGAATCTAAGTCTATGTTGGGATCTGTAACATGAAATGTGATATTGGCTAAATATAAAGACTCTTATACTGCTTCATATCGCATTCATCAAGCTAAAACTACAGATTGAGTTTATTTTAGTAATACTCTCACTAACCTTCATAGAACTTGCTGAAGAGCATGTCGACATGCGCTCGGTTGCCAGGTACCCGGTAAAGCCCTTCCGAAGCGAGACCCTCTCTCTCAATGAATTCCACACACTTCTCCACAAAAAGTGGAACTCCGTGAGCGCCCTGAAGTTTCAGTGGTATTTAAAAGGCAATTTTACAAATATTCTATTATAGTAGTTTTTTTTATCTACAATGGTAAAACACAACCTAAATTGTTTACTTATATATATATTAGACGATAATAAAACTATAGACAGCAAAACGTGCTTGTCCAGAAAAGTCTAGCCATCATTTCATTATTATCACCAGCCGATTGACGTCCACTGCTAGACATAGGCCTCCCCAAAAGATCCCCATATTGATTGATCCTACGCTGCAGCATCGCCGAACACTAGGAGCTGTCGTTTGTCGTCATATGGGGGGATTTGGGCAATTTCCCACCACTCTGACCCAATGCGGGTTAGTGAGAGCCAGAGTCTCGTTAGTTGATTAGCAGGGTGCACCAATATGAGGATGGTATAGACATCCTAGCCAGTACTATGTTGCTATGGGCAGACATATCACTTACCATCAGGTGAACAACCTCTACAGGTTGTAGTTTTGCTAAATACATGAAAAGGTAACTGTTACCTGAGGACCCCAATTTTGTACTGATTGAGTGTTCGTTACTTGTGAAGAATTTTTCTTCGAGTCTTTGCTTTTGGAAAACTCCTGTAAAATTCAAATTTCAATATTCAAGTGATTTTGTGTTTGGTGATGTACTTACTGCACTATTTCCAAAGAAGACTGCCAGTGTTAATTTATTCTGTTCACAGAATGGGTTGCTAATGTATTGCTATTATCACCATAAAAGTTAGTAGAACAGTTGACGGTAATAAAATCCATTAATATAGATTATCTATTGGTTAATTACGACATAGTTGACATCGTTGAAAAATCTTTGTACACTTCCTTGCTTGAAATGATTATAATGCTTGATATGATTATTGACGATTTAAATAATGTAAATAAACTACAAATTGGTACAAGTCTGCAACGCCATGAGGCTAGATCATTCGTTTATCGAACAAGTGGATTCTCCTAGTTGATCCATATATGAAATGCTAATAATTATAAAAATCGAGAAAACTATTGTAACAATAGATGTGACCTTATGCCTGCGGTCGTGCTTGCTGAAGGGCGCCGCCCTGCGTCGCGAATCTGCCGCGCTTGACGATGAGTTGTCTTGTGCTGACGATGGATACTCTCCAGATAGCAACTGTATCATTTAAATTTATTTACATTAAAAAACTTATCAAGCGGTGGCAGGTATCTGTTGTCGAAAAATTAATAGAAGCATGCTAACCTCGTACGGCATTCGATCCTAATGCATGAAAATAATTAATATTTGTCATATTAGTATAAAATTTTGAAAATTCAATGTTGCTTTGCAGATACCTTCCGTAGTAAAAGGGGTACTGTACCTTGTGCGTAGGTTCGTGGTGAGGTGGAGGTGGTAGCGGGCGAGGTCGGCGTGCCTCCCCGTCTGAACTGCCGTCACTGGAGTCACTTGCTGCCGCTATAGTGAAACAAAGCATTAAGTGGCTTTACTTGATATTGATGGCTAGTTAAGCAATTATAATAAAATTCCAGATATGGCTTTGGTCTTGAAATTGCGATCTTTGTGTTACAACATAAATAGTTCTTTAACCGGACTTCTACATACAAGACACATATAGAATATTTTATGTTCCGATTTAATACGTGATACGGAAAGCTGCATTATCATTTTTTTTGACACTAAAAAACAGTAATTAAATAAAATTTATAAATATAATATTTACCCTTATCCTCTTGTGGTCTTGCTCTATATCCAGTGGGTAGTTCTGGCGGGCCGACGAACATCCCTAGCTTCGGTACTCTTGGACTCTGTACAGCCACGAGGTTCCCTAATGACCTGAAACCGGAACAATATTTATATTCTAGTCCTTAAGAAATATAAATTTTTAAAATCTAATTTGTAGGCAGATGTATTTAGTGAATTTTGTGTGATAAAAAAACATCATTACGAAATACAAGAAAAACCGTGCCATATTCTATAAGGACCCTTATTTATTAGTGATTGCACTGAGTGTGGGTCTTGTTCTCTGCTCTACTGCTCTTTTGCTTCAAAATTTTAAAACATTGTATTTGTCATAAGCGATTTTAAATCTCTCTAGAGATAATACCAATCTTAAACTTTTTATATTTTATATATATCTTGACCAAGCAACTTGACATAGTTATGACCATGCGTATGGCTTTTTTCTAGCGAAATGCCTAGCTTGTCCCCTTGTACGAAAAACGTAATATAATGGAATATTTACCTTTTCTTGTAGTGACGTGGTGCATGATGAGCGTTGTGTCGCCGGCGAGCGTGTATCCGCGCCGCGCCGCCTGACGCCTCACTAGAGCCCGAGCTATCCGTTTCAGAGAATGCTGCAAATTTAAATCAAATTAAATTAAAAGATAGTTTAAAAGCGAATAAACAGTTTGCAGTAAAGATTAAATCTATGATAAGTTTTTTTTTTTTTTGTTGGCTAGTTTAGGTGATACACACATCACGTTACACTCGTGGCGTTAAGATATAATTTAATTACAACCGACTCTTAGCATTATAGTTTTTCGTTACTTTTGAGGTAATGTATTTACATTGATAAAATTAAATTATATAAAAGGACTTACATGGTTGATGCAAAGGCGTTTTTTCATGTCTCCGATGTCTCCTTAATCTCGTCATTGACGGTGCCTCCATGTACTCGTTGGTCTCCTTGATCTGTAATGAGTCAGTCACAGTTAGCGATTTCCACAACTTGTAAAAAAACCTGCATGCAATGTATTTAGCCAACGCATTATAAGATATAAACAAAATTAAAACTTGACAGTTGATAATATTTATAATTGTAATGTAAAATTTACGCAGAATTTCTTTTGACAAAGTATATACAAAATTGACCATATTAAACGAGGAATCCACTTATATGAACGTCGCTGTCTTAATATTATATATAGTTAAACATAGCATACATACAATTTAATAACTTAAAATAAGTATACAATAACGTATTTTAAGACAAACACAATACGTTTTTAAAGCATAAATAGATATTTAAGCAGCTGTCTGTATTTATAAACAACGACTATTTTGTATAAGCATAAATAATCATTTGAAATAGCAAGTAACGTAGCTAACAAGCTGTACACAAACCATGCATGTTAAATGTATGTTAGGGATGAAATTGAAAGTCGAAACAAATTTTTCTCGTCGTATGACAAAATCTTGTAAATAATACTTTTTTAAATAACAGTAAAAAATAATCGCTTTAGATATTGAATAACAAACAACAACCCTCTTAATATTCCCACCATAGAGATTCGAGGTGTTTTCTAATAAGGAAAGAGTAGAAAGCTATTTATTCACTACTCTGGCCAAGTATGGGTTGGTATGCGATATTGCATAGATGACATAGCATATACATAACATATCATCTAAGTTGTATTTAAAACACTGTATAATATAATACATAAACGCTACATACAAAAATGTACCGTAACAGAAGCGACACAAGAGACAATACGTCTTAGTACCTGCGCGTACTGCGCGTCGAGCTCCGTCTCGGAGCTGACGCCGGACGGGTGGTGGTGGTGCCCCGCGGCCGCGCTCGCGTGCGCCCAGCCGGAGCGCCCGGACTGTGCGACACACTAACTGGTACCGAGTCCGGCTTGGCGGATAGTAAGTCCGTAACTAACATGAGTGGTAAGACGGTAAGCCTGCACTTACGCTAATAACAAGACCAATGTGTGCTATAACCGCGTCCGGCTCGAAAGATCATTTGTACGGTTTCGCATTAACACCAGGACATAACATGATGTACACCAGGACAAAACATCAATGGGTCGTTTCTCATTAACCAATTTAAATCATTATCTCTGTTTTGTTCTCACTCAAAGTAGAGTCGACTCAACATATCTTCTTCCACTCATTTCTATAAATAGTGAACAGCACAATCCACTCCTATTACAAACATATCCTCTTTCACACAACCCATCCATTTGGTTTTAGTCTTTTTTTACTTTTCCGCGAATCTATATATATATTTATCATTTACTTCTCTCCGCACCCAATGAATATGCACACCTATTCCTACTCCTCTTCCTTGATTCCTTTTACAATATCCATTCTTGTAATACTACTCATCCATAATAAAATATTTATATTATTAGCTGGTATGACATAAACTTACATTTATCTAGAATCTTACCTTATACAACGACAAACTGATATTAATATTCACGTTATAACAATTGTTAGTATGAATGGAACATGTTATGTTATCCACAAAATGGCATTAACAAATGCGTTTGAACATTATTTAGAATTAATGAAGAATGAATAATAAATTTATTTATTTTAATTAATCAATTATAAGACAAGACCTATAAACTCTTTAATGTTGTACACGTGCAGTAGATGTCTAACGGTTGATAAAGATGAAGGTTGTGAACACTTACCTTCCTTTCCCTGGAGTGGGGCGGTCCGATCGAGATGTGCTGCAATGCATCGCTGACCATTGTATAATTGTTCATATCCAATTTGCCCGGTTGCTTAAAAAGAAATAAAAGATTCTAACGATAATATTAATATAATGTAACAACACGTTATATTAACGAAAAGAACTTATAGATTTTTTTTTATATTTCAGTAACAATTTTATGACCGGTTTAGTTTAATGGTAATCCATCGTTATTATCATGGAATACTAGTTATGTTCAATATTTACCTTGAGAGTTTGCGAGTGACGCGGGCGCTGAGGCGGCGGCTGCGGACGCGTGCGACCCGTAGTGAACGCGCGGTGCCCGTACCCTGCCGGTTGCCAGAGACCACCCCCGTCTGGTTACGAAAAGATATACATGTGTTACTACAGTATAACTAAAATACAAAGCGTTACTTAATCTCCTACTGCTGGAACTTTTTCTCACGAGGAGAGTCAAAACGATTGACAATTACGCGGGTCAAGTGATGATTGGTGAGCGGATAGAGGAAATATGTCGCAAGATATTTTAAAATCTAAAAATATTTAAAGATATAATTTACATGTAAGTAAATTTACATTATTCTAACTCGCCACCCATGGGTTACTATGTGTAAAGTTGTAATAATTTTACCAAGACGATAATTAGTATGTATCCCATTTCAGTGCAACAGGTATACAACATTTAATACGTAGACACGATTGTAAAAGGTATAGTTAACAAATTTATACCAACCAATAAATTAAAAATAGCTTCAAGAGTTTGTGAAGCGTAAATACTGATATATGTAATGAATATTACAATTATATCAGACAGCAAAACTTAGGTTTCCAGCTATATGACTACATGGTTAAAATTAATTTCCATTTTCATCATGAGTACGATAAGGGAACTCCCAAAGATAAAATATATATAACGGTAAGACTTTCAGATTCAACAAGTATAATCAACTCATTATGCTTAAGATTACAACAAAAATACCTTAACTAAACCCATTATTACTACACAGGCATATTTTTAATGTTGTAGAGGATCATTCACTCTCCCAGTGTCTACTTCTATTACTTAATTTTTTTTACGGCAATGCCTTCAAATGAAAAATAATATTTTAAAAAAAGATTAAAAGTTCCAGCTGAAATATTGACGTAAAAACAATGAGACTGTTTTAAACTTTTATATTATATGTATTCTTAAAATACACTACAGATATATAAAAACTAATAGTTCAAACATATATCTATTCTACATTAATTCATGCAAAATTAAATCATAATAATAGAACACAATCACATTCTTTTTTTTAAGTAAAAGTATAGAACAAGACAAAACTATCTACATAAACTCTGCACTAAATGACAACAGAACTCGTTCTTTTTAAAAAAAAATAAAAAAACAATCAAGGCAAATCTATCACAGGAAACAAATCTCTGCAATATATAAATATGAACTATACTCGCTTGTTGTGCAATCACCTGACTCGTGGGTACTCAGCGAATCCTCGGAGCAGTTGAGATCGGCTGCGTTATAAAGTTACATCTCATTTAACTATTGAACCATTATTTTAATTTTGTGGCACAATTTTATACCACCGAGATGGCTAAAACGCATAATGCACGTCTAATAGTAAGTGATTACTTTAATACATTATCCTCATCGCTTTGTTTGCTCTCCTACTGTTTGGCGGCAATAATAGACAGGTCAAAGGGTTAAGTATGTAAGTTTGTTCTGTAAATCTTACGGGATAGGTCCGCATGCATCCTGTGATCGGGCGGCGCCGGCTCGGGTGGCGTGCTCGGCGGAGGGTACACACTGAAACCTTTGAAAATGACAAAACATTTAAAATATTCCAAATACAATTAGGATGAAAAGTATTAAAACATTATGAGACCTTTATATCATTTATGGTAACATAAACAACAGTACCTTCAGCTTTTCAATTATTGTTTAAAATCCGATCGACACAGAATATGCTTTGAAGTGATCTTGTGGTACATATGGGTATTTAATTTAAATAATAATAGGATCCTGAAGTATAGACTTCCATAGGGTACCATAGGTTAGTACCCAACCACCTTTTATATTAAAAGTTGTAGTAATAAATAATAAAATAAATACCAAAAAAGTTCTTAAAATTTACTTACATTAAATTTTATTAGCATTATATTTTAAAACTCATTCATTTTATATCTATATATACTTTAAATCATAACATTCACTCAACAAATGAAAATATTTTTTATTCTGAATTAGTTAAAAAAAAGTAATATCCAACCTTTAAGGAATCCTCTATTCTTGGAATTATTTAATGTATCACTGTACTCCGAGTCGATGTCAGCTCTTGAATCCGGACCAATGAGTAAATCGAGAGAGTTTGTGAGTTTGTGTTCCATTCTAAACAAAAGGATACCAAAAAATCACAGTGATTATTTAAAAAACATAATTTTTCTTATTTTGATTATCAAAGTAATGAAGGAGTTTGATCATCTGCAATTAATTGGTGTTTACGATCAACATTGTGGCTGTAATAAAGAAAATTTACACATTATGAAACAACACACATTGCTTTGTGAAATAAGATATTGAATATCGTAACCACAATCATTTTCAAACCGGAACATAATAACATTTGCACATTACCGTTTAGTGACAGAGACGGGAACTCAATTTTTAAAATATACTATTACTTCCGATTCAATAAAGAACTTAAATATCAAAGAAACCCTTATGATTCGCAGGTTAAAAGATTAACATACTTATGATTAAGGTGATGTGAGTGAAGTCGAGGGGGTGGCGCGGGGCGAGCGGCAGCTACGTCCGGTAGGTTGTGGGGCTGTTCCATACGGAAGGCTCGCTCGATCTCCCCTTTACGCTCCCATACTTCCTTGAAGAACGGCGTGTAGAACGCGGCTAGAAGATAAAGAAAATAACTTTATAATGACATACATTTCCATGATAGATAAAAAAGTAACAAAGATAATATTTATCATAAAAGTTTCATCGTCATCATCATTATCAGCCGATAGACGTCTACTGCTGGACGTAGGCCTTCCCCAAAAATCCCCACATCGATCGATCCTGCGCTGCTCGCATCCAGCTACTTCCCGCATAAAAGCTTTATATTTAAGTAATTCTAATGAGATCTTATTGTGTTTTTTTAACCATGTATGATACAAATTTCGACTAACATTTGCTCTCAGCGCTGGAGGTGTAAGTAGTGAAATGCGCGCCCAGCCTGTCGGCGGTCGCGTTGCCCTCCGTGATAAGCGCGTGCCCGAGGTCCGTGCCGAAGAACGCGCTCGCCGCGGACCCGCCGCCGTCCGTTACAGCTACCATTTGTATCGGCAGGTTCGGGATGTTCATGGAAAATGCGCTAGAAAATAACGGGATTACGAATTACGAATCATGTTAAAAAGATAGAGAGGCTTTTTATAGGTTAATAATAACCACAATAATAGATCATGGTAAGCAATGAGACGGCTATAATAATATAGCACTATTGAAGGTGTTTACTTAACACAGGGTCATTACATATTAAGTAGATCTATCCTCACTAAATCCAGATAATGTAGGATATTAAATCTCTTCACGGCAGTAATTTAAAAAATTATAACCTTCAAACCAAAACTAAATTAATATTTGAACAACTTAGCAAGAGAAAAAAACGCTGTACATAGATAGACAATTATTGTAGAAAAAAAAATCTAATATTATATTTTATTAACATTTGAAATAATATTTATAAAAATTTCATATTTAATTTTTATAAATGCAATATTATTAATTTTAATTACAATTTTGTCTATATATATTAAATTAATTGTAACATAAAGTACAAGAAAAAAAACATGAAACTCACTTGAGAGTAGCCAAACTAGCTTTCCTTTTTGCGGAATATATCAGTATGAAGCCGTGTATTAACTCCTCTCTGAACTGACTGGCGCCGTGAAAACTTGATATGATCACCTGCAATTATCGATCAATTTTAAGTCTTGTGTATGTGTGTCTTTTTTTTTATTGGACAGAGAAAAAATTTATAACGTAATCCAGTTTGAAATCCATAACAATGATAAAAACTCCATAAAGTTGGCAACAGAAACGGGAGCTAAGGTGAGAACCTACCCAAACAGGATACGGCAACAGAAACCTATCAACATTAATAATAATAATAATAATGAACCATTTACAGTACAGAACAATGCTTGTATTATGTATATGAAATAAGTTTACAAGTAGATAAATTTGTAACAAACATTCAATATTAATAAATTATGCATCATAACATTAACTGATGACTCAAACACAAGTCTCTTGTAATAACATATTATATTTTAAATAAAAGATAGTTTTGAACTCACTTCGACTTTTCTCTTAGAGTCTCCTAAAAATGTCTCTATCACTATGGACCTATCCCCAGTGAGAAAGCAAGCTCTGTGCAGTAGCAGTGGACTGAGAACTCGCTCCGGAGAATACGGATCATCACAAAACATGCACACCATTATCCTAGAATAACAAAAAAAACAGTCTCGTCACCACAAGCACATAACGATAGTTCTATAAAAATATAATCTAATGCACTCTTTGGTAACAGAAATAAGTGCTGTGGTGAAATTTATCTAGATAATCTCCGACAAGAGAGGCCTATCATCAAATAACTCAATTTATTCATATATCTGCTACCTATAACTTAAGACTGTCAAGTAATTAATTTTAATTTATATTATATATGAAATATACGAATATATTATCTTACTGTCGACTTTACTGGTAAATACAATATTCTTTTTCTAAGACAGTTAATATTTGTTTAGCATTGTTTATATTCCAATTACAGAAATAAATAGTGTTTTTTAATAAATATAAATGTACTCTCACCGTATATCGGAATCAAAACAAACGATTAGATCTCTATATAGATGTGCATAGCTGGCCTTCTCTCTATTGGTCCGGATCAACTCTTGTATCGCATCCGCCGTCAAAGCCTCCGTACCGAGCTCGCTCACCGAAGCCTCCATGTACGAACAGTGCAGACTAGCAATAGAACGATCCATTACATATTTCTTTACTATATTTAAACAATGTATTTGAAATAAAGTACTAATAAACGATAAACATTATTCTTAAGCTAAACACAAAAAAACGTCTGAAAGAGGTGCGGATTCCAATCCAGCTAAGCTTAAACTTTTTATGTAGGAAAACACTATGAGGAAATGGACTTTTTCAAGAATAACAGCTTTCATTATCCATTGACCACTAACACACATCCAGCGTACGAAATAAAATCTTTTTTACTTTTTTCTTCTTCAGTATCACTCATTACAGAGCTGTCATGGTCATCACTTCAGGTCTTGATGGTTAAATGATTTTTAATAGGCATAAAATAAAAATTCGCATAGAACTTATTATCATCGATGATCATAAGCTAAAGATTAAAAACTTACTTGTCTGCTAGATTTTGTCCCTCCTCCTGTAGCCTGGCCAATTCCTTCTTATCCATACCTTCATCTTGAACAAACATCACGACTAATGGAAGACCCTAGAAAGTCAATGTAAATTATTTCGAAGCATTAAGAATATTTTAAATAACTTTTTCATCTTATCAAATGCATATCATAAAAACTATAAATGAATAATTTTTATAATCCCTTTATTTATATAAAATATAATCAATACATATTCATAGTCTTTAGTATATATTATAACAAATGGAAAAATAAACAGGGTCTTAATGTTGCTACTACTGTAGTCCCAGTAGTTTTTTGATCTAGGCTTTTGATCAAGTACAATTTGTTGAATTTTATGCGACTATAAATGCTGTTAACCATGGAAACAAACGGTATCATCATGTTGTCCTTCGTCGAAACCTCAATCTCTACGGAGATCGAATTCGAGCCAATTTGGAACGTAAAACATTTTCGATCACCTTACACATTGAGTTATCAAAGCTTCTCAGAAAGAGTGATTAGTCACTGCACTACAGTTATAGTTAATGCAGCCTCTTCACCTGCTTTTAAACAATTATAGCAACTCTTTTTTTCACCACCATTGAACATTTCTCACCAATTGAATTGTATTGTTGATACGATACGGTACTCAAGACACAATGTCTCCACATTTGTAGTGAAATAAATATTACTTTCCAAATGAGGAAAGACGCTAAGCCCCAGCAGCAGGAACTAAGTTTTATTTTAAGTAATTACTTGAAAGGGCAATTTATCCTCTTGCTCTAAACTTGACAGAAGCGTTTTCTCGGCGCAGTTTCGAATGAACTCGAATGACTCCTGGTCTTGATAAACACAGAAATAACCTAAAAAAAAATCAATTTTGTATTATTACTTATTTAATTAATCTCATCATTGTTATATACAAAAACGTAATAAACAAAAGAATGAACTTCCAACGAACGTACTAAGAACCAACTTCCTTAAAAATTATAAACTTTCAGAGGTGTTTTTTTTTTTTGACAGAGAAAGTTCAGGTGGGATATTCACCTAAGGGTACGTACAACGCCTCTGCCCGTAACAATGTAGCGCTGGTTAGAATATTTATATTGCACCGCATCATATGCTTGTCCTCTTAAAACATGACATTAAGAATATTTACCCCAGTAATTCATTGGCTACAACACTTCAAACAAAAGTAATGTCAGAACACTATTGTTTCATGGACAATAATAGATTGCCATGAGTCCTACCACCAGTAAATCAAAAGGTTTCTCTAACTCCAGTACCTTTGCTGTTTAATTACGTAACTTAACATCAAAATTACCAATATCCATCAAATTGTTCTTCCATATCAAAAAACATGTTTGTATATTTACGTACCGTTGGGAGCGAAGTGTTCGTCTGAGTCGGTGTCGGCTGTGTCCGCATCGGCGAGGCGCAGACGCTGTTGCACACGCCAGGGCTGGCCCTGCACGCAAACACGCCGCGCCGCATCGCATCCCGCCAGCAGACGCGACCCGAATTCGCCCGCCACTCCCTCCATCTTGACGACGATCCAAACGTTTTAAAACGAATTGTACAATTACATCTTACTGTGCTAAAGCCGAGACAGTTCAGTTTGTAAAGCGATCTTGTGCTATATACCTACAAATAGATCTAAATTCGATTCTCACTAAACTTGAGTTTCCAGTGAAGAAACAACATCGTAAGCAAACCTATATATTCCAATAAAAACATCTTTCCTGAATATATGATATCCTCCAACCCGCACTTAACAACCGCGGTGGATAAATCGTAGATATAGTCCTGAGTCCCTTCAGTGGGTATATTAAAATGGCTGTTTATTATGTCCTTTTGGTCACACGAATAACATAGTTGGAATAATCGTACCTATGTAAACAGGTATCATTTAATACAACAGTGACTAAGATAAAAATAAAATATCTGTAGTAACAAATTTCTACTCATATATCTGTACTAACCCCCAATATGATGACGTTAATCTGGTTTGAATCCGTGGTAAGAGCCCAAGGTGCAGCAGGTGGTCCGGCTTGACACTGTGACTCGCTCCCTGAAGTCAAGGATCTGGAGACCACAGTTAATTCACACTTTTACACATTTTATTTATAAATAAATATTATTAATTAATAACATAAATATAATTAATGACAATTTTTATTATAAAAAAAAAAATTTCTTTTACTTATAAATTTAAAGCTTTGCAGCTTTGAAAATTCAATTATTTTAATTAATTTAGATGGCAAATGTTGTTCTAGTGGTAGGTCTCTATTTCCAGAGATCATCTTGGTGGATACCAACATGGTTAGTGTTGTATTTGTCCTATCAAAGAGTAGTGTGCAAACATTTCTGCTCTGAAGGGCATTATAGCTAATGAAAGTACTGAAGTTACGAGACTTTTTTTTCAACATTTGAGAGATTGCTTGTTTTGCAAAACTTAAAGTAAAACTGCAATAACCAATTATGGAAAGTTATACCTACCCAACCCTAGTGTTAAGTATCACGGGTAATGTAGCATCCAAACAATTTGATCCAGCTGGACAATGCTCCCGCATTGGACAGTGTACGAAGCCCAAGTGTTGGAACAGCATCAGTTTTCTGTCTTGCTCCATACGGTCAAGCATTTTATACCTACGATAACAATCACAAATTTTTAAACTGATTTTTTCAAGGTGCCCCGCATGATGACGAATTACTTATATTTGAAGTATTATTACTCTGGCATTTAATTCATTGTCTCTATAAAAAAATAACATTCATGATAACAACTTCAATTTCTATTACATGAATGTAACAAAAATCATCTTCATTTCAGTTTAATGCCGTACACTGCTAAATATAAAATTTCCTTATAGATCTTTAAAGCAACTAATCCAATGTCATGTGCATAGTAAGTTCTCAGAAATCATCACTAAGTCCACCAGTCAATCCCAAATATGGTATCTACTAAAAGATCTTTCTGTCTCTTCCACTGTTCAATGTTCGTGCTTTGTCGCTAGTATTATAATCATATCGAACACAAATTTACCTGAAATCATCTTGCAGTACATCGGTTATCTCTTTGATGTCTTCTTGCGTAATCGTACCAGTGGGTGATATGCTCTTAAAATGATAGAACAGATCTGCATGTTCTAACAGAAGCTCCTAGAACAATATCACATAGTTTTAGTATCCAATTTGATTTTTTAAAACATACAGTAGTTAGAAACCGCAATAGAATGATTTATAAGGTTTGTGTTCCCCACAGAGTATGAGCTTCCAGTGAAATTTGCCAACCAGCACTTGACTAATTAGAAATATAAATAGCCTCTTCCCTAAAGGAAAATGTTAAGAAATTTCTATATATTTTTTTATGCTTTAGTAGTGGACTTATAAGAATTGTACAATTCACAGGGTTACCTGTAGGTTATGTTTAGCGCGCCGCTGTATATGTCTCTGATGCTGATCGTACACCCTCTGCTGTTGCTCTTCCGTGAGAGCCTCGTAACATTCGCGGCCCATCAGCAGAACTCGCACCTCCGACAGCTGCTTGCCAGGAGTCACGTAGCCGGTCTCTTCTAGTAAACGCTTGAACTGTTGACACCATCTGCGAAAATAAATATTTAAGCTTCCATGGTCTGTTAATATTTCTCACATTAGATGAAATCTGAGAAACTAGTAAGCAGTGCCTGAAGTAACCTGTTAATACATTTAAGAACGAGTGATATCCTTATCATTATGGGAACGTGAGGAACATTTAACATTTGACATATGAGTGATTTGTGGATATTAAAATAAATAAAAACAATTCATGGTACAGTAGTATTTATAAAATTTCAAGCGAATAGGCGGCATAGCAAAGACAATCCTTGCTAGTATTATTGCGAGTAAAAGTATCGTACGTGTTCCGAAGCATTTACATTGATCGATAAATTTCTGCCTGTAATGAACATTATGAGTCAAATGTTAGCACTATGTGGAAACGCACTAACGGATTATGACGAATTACATATAAAATAGAAACAAATTTTCTTCGCTTATTTTGCAAAAACTAACTCGTAATTCCTCTGCTCTTCTTGAGCCTCGTGAAGGAATGTCTTGAACACCGAGGCTGCTTCATTTGTTTCCAATATCTCGTAAGGAATCTTCTGTGATTGTCCCAAAGTCTGCAAGCAAAAACCAATATTTTTTTATGGTTTTAAATTATGTAACTTTTAATATATTATCTATGTTCTTTCTCTTTATTTATATGTTTGTAAATTTTACTGGTGGGTAGATCACTATGATGAAACACTATCTAGATAAGTGCCATAAAGATTACTGAAATGTGTGTGAAATTATTGAGATAAAGACATTTAACGTCTTATATTTCAAGGCAACGAGCAATGTGGTACGGCGTTAATAATAGTAACTATCTCCTCATTATGGTAGGTATATCCTTAACCGTCAACTAGGTTATTATACTGCAGATATCCTAGCTCCGTTGAAGAAAATTAAAAGTAAATAAACTTTTGCAGTTCCTACTTCATACCTGATAACGCGCACGCTCGCCTAGTCGCAAAGTGGTGTCAGTGTTAAGTGGGCTGTCCAAGTCTGAGCCCGAGCCGGAGGCTGAATCTCGACTACGGCCCTCGCTGAAGTACACCGGAAAGTCGCGATGAGCGCGCAACTGCCTCACCACCATGGGCCAATCGCTGTATATAGTAGTATCATCGTTAATAAAAATAAATCTATTTTTTTTTAATTTCTTGCACCTTTTTTAACTTCACTTAGTGGTAGGTGGATGGGACTAATGTTTCTGGATGGATCGGATAGTCGGAATTATTTCGGAAGTGTAACGCAGGATTCTTATTTTCGATATTTTCAGCCTCCGCCGCGCCATTGCTACCCGAATGCGTTAGAAAGCGGAGGTCCTGGTTTGATGTCAGTGATACATGTACTGTGTATATGTAATATAATCAGTGATACATGTAAAGTATGATAATGATACCTGTCAGTGATACGTGTATGTGACAAATTTAGAAGTTATTATGAATTTTTGGTATCACCATATTTGAAGTCTGCCGCTGTTATATTATAACAGCTGACCAAATATGGGAACCGAATCAATTTAGGCGACTACATTTCACCATCTTTGTTACTACTCAATCGCCTCAATTGATCTCTGTTGCTGAAAACCGTCTAGGCAGGTTTTACTGGAATACTTTTTTGGCTATCTAACAGTAGTTTGGAAACTACTTTTTTGATTTGAAGAGCGCTGTAACTAGTATGCAATTGACGAGCTAACGATATTTAACATCTTATGTCTCAAGACGACTAATTCAGTGCATTGTGTTGTTTACTAACTAATGCTTCATTTTTATGGGTATGGTGTGTTATATAAGAAAGGGTGTGTTACTTTTCTTGCAGATCTTCCGTAGGTAAATTCATTCGTGAGAGTGCTTGTGGTAATTTCGCTAATTGTTTCCGTAGCTTCTTTGCTGAGCGTTCTTCTTTCAGACGTCGGATGTGGCGGCGATACACCACCTGTATATTTAGACGAATTAGTTATTATAACCATGAAGGATAGAATATAAATAAAAAAAAAACATTCCGATCTCGATTTCCTTTCTTCCTTACTTTACCACCATTTGCAACTGAGGCTCTAAGTTACAAGTGGGTTTAAATCTGGTTCTAAAAATATCCATTTCACACGTTGTTAAGAGACAATGAGTCCGTAGATGACGAAGCGTGTACGCTCAAAATACTCTGGCTCATATATGTTCACAACCAGAAAACAGTAATGCTGTTATAGCTGTTTTATAATAGATTTACAATGTGAAGGTTGCAGCATTCCAGGCGAGTTCGAAAAAATCTGTGACTTAGTGTTTTAAACTCTTGATACCAATGTATGAATCTTATATAAAAATATTTATCTGTATGAAAGTTTCTTTCACTCGGATAAGACAATTATTTATAAGCAGTATATTAGTTTGGCAAATATCTCCCTTCCGTTTTTTTGCTCTTTATTCAATGCTTTATAAACAGTGTTACAGTGATCGGATTTAGTTCAAATATGCGCCGTTTTGTTCGATAATCTGTTTCCATCTAGACGGCAACTTCATAATACCTCCCTCGTAGAAGCCCCCCTCCTTATTTGCGAAGAACTCCGACAGCCACTTTTCACAAGCCTCTTTTGAGTTCAACTTTACACCACCAAGGGCGTTCACCATGGACAGGAACAGGTGGTAATCACTTGGCGCTATGTCCGGGCTATATGGTGGATGCGATAAAACCTCCCATCCGAGCTCCCGTAGCTTCTGACGAGTCATCAACGAAGTGTGTGGTCTGGCGTTGTCCTGGTGGAACACTACACCCTTCCTGTTGGCCAATTCTGGACGCTTCTGGTCGATCGCCTGCTTCAAGCGGTCCAGTTGTTCGCAATAGATGGTAGAATTAAGCGTCTGGCCATATGGGAGCAGCTCATAGTGGATGATTCCCTTCCAATCCCACCAAACACACAGCAAAACCTTCCTGGCCGTCAATCCCGGCTTGGCCGCTCGACCACGACCGTTTTTGCTTGATATTGTCGTATGTGATCCATTTTTCGTCGCCAGTCACCATTCGCTTCAAGAATGGGTCGAGTTCGTTCCGTTTCAGCAGCATATCGCAGGCGTTGTTTCGGTCCAGAAGGTTTTTTTGCGTCAAATCATGCGGCACCCAAACATCAAGCTTTTTTTTGTATCCAGCCTTCTGCAGATGGTTTAAAATGGTTTGGTGACTAACTCCCATCTCCTGGGCGATGTCACGAGATGCCACATGCCGGTCTAACTCGATGTAGTCCATGATTTGATCGGTATTTGTCGTCACAGGTCTTCCGTCGGCTGGCTTATCCATGGTGTCGTTTTCACCAGCTCTGAATCGTCGAAACCATTCCTCCGCGGTTCGAAGTGATAGAGTACCATCTCCCAAAACACCATTAATCTCACGGAACGTTTCTCTAGCGGATTTGCCTTTAACGAAGGAAAACTTTAAAATAGCGCGTTTTCGGCGTTAGTGAACTCAATGTTTACACGTCTATAACTGTTGAACGCAATATCCAAACTAATTATGCATAGCGTCGTTTTGTAGGTTATGTCAAGACCTTTCAAATTATGTATAGTATTGCCAGATACGAGCTCTGTAGCGCTTTGTACATAGCCGCGAAATTCAAAAGACAAAAAGGCGGAAGGGAGATATTTGCCAACCTTATATTATATAGGTTATCTATATACCTATATAAAACATCACGTCTGAGGCTCATGGCAATGGCCCTCAGCCTAAACTCGAGTAATATATATATAATATATAATGCAGGGAATATCACTACGCTATTTATCGTAGTCAGTAGCATATTATACGGAATAGTATAATCAACTATACCTGTGTCCCATCATTTCCAAATTGCTGCACAAACTTAATCCACTCCGGGAAGTGGCTTAACCGTTTACTCGCCGCCGACCACATTTCCCTGTTAACAACAGTTGTATATTATTATTTATATACACTAAAAATAAATCTGCGCTCACATGTCACGTGGACGACGACCTGATGATGATCGCAGGGAATGTTTAGATAGATACTTATCACATCGAACCGGTCTTGCCGGAAAACGATTAGGGAAGATTATGTTCAGCAGTGGACCGACAATCGGCTGAAACAGAAACATGAGTTTCTTTCAATATGAACAAATCTCATCATGATTATTATATGGGAATGGGATAGCCATTCCCATATAATACTAGTTCAACATCTTACTTATCTTACTGGCGTAGATATTCTTGTCCAAATACGACCTATCTTCCAGAAAAGAAAATGATGAATATGAGAAAAAAAAATTGCACCTTACCACCACAATTTACATCATCAATCAACACCAGTTGTCTTGTCGATTTAAAATTAAAGCATTAGTATTCTTATCCATGTGTATGACGTGGGTGTCTCCAAGTAAAGAGCGATTAGGGTGTTACTAATCAACGTAGGCATCACGTAAATTCTAGTGAATGGTAAAAAAAACGTACTTATGATCTTGTACATGTATCCGTATCAGCTGTGTGAAAGCTTCCGTAACAAAGTCTAACGTCTCTCTTCTTATTCTCAACGCTTCCGCATAGTTCGCCACCTTCAAAGTAATGTTTGTTATTTATATTATTATATTTCTTTAAGAAAATAGTTCTACTGAAGTTCAGTACTATTAATAATCCTACTGTTGTGGTTCGATGCCTTGACAAGAAAAGACTGCTTACCATTTAACCACCACGTTGTCCGATGTGAGGGACCTTAGAAGAGGTTTATTATCAACTGTAGTCGTTTTACTTCTAACGGTAGTAGCGATAATAGGAGATTAAATAAAAAACTTTAAATCTAATATCAACTTTATCAACGACGAGTAAAAAAAGGCGACTAAAAACTCTTCGAAACGAGCAACGTGACAAGCGTGACGGTCACCTGTTGCTAAGTGTTACACACCTGCGCATAACGTGGCGCTAGTTAGGATGGTACACACTACGAGACATCGCGCTCGTTACCTTGAAACAGTATATTAGGTCTCGTTACCTTGGTAATGTCTCTATCTATAGCGCCCTTCAAACCGGAACTTAGTAATGTTTGCACACTGGCGGCGGCTGTTATAAGTAGCTAGAACTTAAATTTCAATATTACACACCTTTATCCTGGCCTTAGCCTTGTCAATCATCTGGGCCAACAGGAAGAAGGCCTGATCAACGTTGACGTTATCATGACTGGACGTTTCCACGATAGGTATACTTCCTTTGAACTCCTTCCTTTGCACAAGCCTCTCAGCCTCCCGCACGCCCTGCTCGCAGGCTTCGTCATTCTTGGAGGTGACGAGTACAACCGGCTTCTTAAGTTTCAGAATGTTCTGGAGTATTGCGGCTGTTATTTCGTTCTGTATAAAGATTGTTTTTTAAATTACTTTTTGATTGAAATATTATGATTCTAAGTATCTGTTCAATGTAAATGTTACCGCCAAATGAATTATTACCTGCTTCTCCCACGTTCTGCCCGGGACTAGGCTGACGTCGTATACGCATAGGAAGCCGTCCACCGTCAGCTTCCCATCAGCCATCAGCCGCTGTTCGTACTCCTTCTCAATTCCCAGCTGGTTCTTGCACACGTACATAAACTTCTCTGCCGACTGTATCTTCGTGGCGACGCATCGCTTCACATATGGCTCTGTTTTTCCCACTGCACATATATATTATTATTGTTGTATGTATAAAAAGTGTACTACTATTTCCTTAGTAAAATATACATATTACTATTTTTAATGTACCTTTAAATGGTTGGAAGCAAGCGTCATCGACGAACTCAGTTTGTTCTATCACCTCGAAGCGATACTCCTGCTCATCATTCTCCTTCTGCACTCCGCCCCAATATAAGAAGTGGTCGTTGTTCACTACTCGACCGCTGAAGTCCGACTAAGAACAATAAGTTAATAATTACAGATTTTTAATATTTCACATCATAACGTTATTTTATACTATTGACGAGACAAGGTATCAAATAAATCAATTACTTGTTTTGTGTAACAAATTTTCAAACTCCGTAATAATCTATACTCAATATAAAAACTAGGCTAGCTAACTATAGATAGCTATCTAAACATAGTAACTATATTTTAACCATTTCACAGTAACAACCGTAAATATACTTTCAAGGTAATTATAATATATCTTTGTTTTAGAACACTATAGAGACTACTCGACTTTGGTCTACTATACACTATTACTGCTATTATACTGGTGGTAGTACTTTGTTGCTATGATTGTCTAAGTAGTTAACTGCAACTCCTATTTCTGCCACCAAACAGTAATGTGAAAATACTGTTTCAATTTGAAGGGTAGCTACTCACTTCAAATCGGAACACAGTAGTATTGCTGAAATTACTGGAGTAATGAGAACATATTTTCTCTCGACGCGAGGAGCTTAATGTGATGCTGTGTACATCATTCTAATTGGCAATAGGTTGCTACAGGTATCTTTGTTGGGTTGTCTTTAAAAAAATTAAGCATAGAAAGACGCTAATATTAAACATTTTAAAACGTAAGGTAACAATCAATAAAAAGCGGTCAGCGAAAAACTTCGAAATAATTTCACCATTTCAGCTCGGCTCTACAATTGGTCAAGAGCTCTCAGAACTGATGACATTTTCTGAAGTGCTGACTTAAGCACAATCGATACCGGTAGCAGAACTTCTAAGTCAGCTTTATTTTCCCTTTTGCTATAAACATTTTTTATGTTACGTTTGTAAGGGAAAAACACTATTAAAGTGAACAGGCGATAAATCTGTACAAATCAATCTGTACCGATTTATCCATCTATAGAATGGAAAAAATTATTAAAATTTTAAAGGTGTAGACATGTGAAGAGCTACCAAAGACCTACAGTTTTCCTTTCTGACAAAAGAAACAATAAAATTGATTAAACTTTTAAAGTTATAGGTAATATAACAAAAATATTGAAAACCTACTTTTTAGAGACGCGTGATTTTTATTCAACATACGACTGTAGCACATTTGCCTCCTTTACTTTAGTTTTTAAAATTAAACTGATCTTATCTAAGAACTACATTAAACTAAAACCAAAATTTAACATTGATATATTTTAATCACGACCAATATTGAAGTTGGAACAAACTGTATCTTTGGCTTGCTAAAACAGAAAGTTTTTTTTTTTTTTTATTATCACGCCTTTTTCCCAGTAGGGGTAGGCAGAGGTGAATAAACCACCCACGTTTCGCCAGATGTGGTCAGATTAGCTCCCATGTAACAGGGGGCGAGCCTGTTGCCACTTTATTGGGACCACCACACACACACACACAAAGATGATATCAGTGTGCGGGTTCCCTCACGATGTTTTCCTTCACCGTTTTTTGTATCTCGCTGTTGTAACTAAAATTCACAAATGTACATAACTTAAATATTAAGTCATTGGTACATGCCGAGGTTTGAACCCGCGACCTTCGGAATGAAAGCCGCACGCTCTAACCATTAGGCCAGCGAGCTACTAAAAACAGAAAGTCTCTTTGGCAATTAGTAAAGATTATAGCTTTGTTTGATACCTAACCTGGATATATACTATATTATGTTTATAATACTAAACGGCATTTATTGACGTGCAATATTCAATTAGCGAGGCAAATGTTCAACAGTAGACAACAATAGGCTGAAACGTTGATTATGATGATTAATTAACATACATACATTGTGTTGTTATATACTATTAACTCTCATATCGACAATGTGTTATTCTGTTTTCCTTAAAAACCAACAGACGTATTGGGTTAGTGCTTACAAAATAATTATGGATTTGCCTAATTGTGACACCGTAGCGCAAGGGTGTATTGCTTACCTTGCCAATAAACAGGTTCGATTCCATAATACCTATGAGGTTTATGTGGTGATATAGATTATTCAAATTAACGTCCTCAAGCTGCCGTCAATTATGATGAACTACTACAACCTGTACATAGTAATACTATTAACTATTACTATGTAATAGTAGTCACACATATGAGAAGTGTTCTGAACGAACCACGCTAACCATCTACATCCTCATCGTCACTTAACATCACGGAATATTAGTGCCTAGTATTAATGATCGCAAAAAAACAAAAATTCAGTTTAGTATAATATGAATATGTCAGATTCGTTTCATTTAAGAACCTATCATTTGTATTTGTCGATGTTTAAAGTCAATTTTCAGTACAATTGTTAAAATGTTTAAACAATTTATGATGTTGATGAAAAGCGACAACAAATTAATTTTATTGTAAGATGAAGTAGTTATACGTACGGAGTGTTTAAATGGGAAATAGATGGTTACTATAAAGCAAAGACTATTTCCGCTTACCTGACTCAAGACGGAAATGTGATCGACGTTGTAATCGTCGGCGTTTGTGCGTACGAAGCGATTGCACAGGCATGATTTGCCCACGCCCAGCTGGCCCTTCTCCTTCTCAGTTCCTGATAAAGAATCAACAGTAATGTAAAATTAAACTGGACATAAATTTGATAGTTGATGAAAGAAACGAGAAAACAGATCGCGAGTAAGCTTTTTAAACAAATAAGTTTTTTATATATATTTATACTTTCAAATGTTATTAGTAGTAAACAGTACACGGAACACAATGTACAAACCTTATTGTATCCTGGATATTACTATATCTCAAGGCGACGAGCTCACTACCTACCTAGCCATATTGTTATGGGCAGGCGTACCACTTACCATCAGGTGAATGTCCCGCCCATCTCGTGTCGCTTCGTCATATAAAAAAAACTTTGTTTCTTGTAAGGTCGTTCATTGTTGTAGACTTGATTGCACTCCAACTAAATTATATTAGTTGATTTGTAAATTATTACTTACAAGTATATTATAGTGGGATTACAAATCATATTAACGAAAGAAATATACAAGGTAAGAATGATTGGAAAAATCGGTGCAGGTCGACCTAGGCGGACATATTCCGATCAAATCGGAGATGTCCTAAAGAAAGGCAGGATCAAAAGCAAACGCAACCGGCGAGCATGCATGAAGACGCTTATGAAAGTGGAGGAGGCGAGAGAGGTGTGCCAGGATCGTAGAAAGTGGATAGAGGTGGTCTCTGCCTACCCCACTGGGAACGAGGCGTGATGTATATGTATGTATGTGCTAGGCGACTCCTGGCGGTCTCTCTCTTGGGTAAATAAATTAAGTATATATGTATTTAAACGTGCACGTAGACAGCGGAAATGATATGACGACATAAAGAAGTTGACCAGGCTTAAATACTATCATTTATAAAGAATAGCTATGAACCGAATTAGTTTCCTTCTGATCACCAAACTTCGAAGAGGGCACCCAATGATGATGTTTGTCGGTGTATATTAGGTTGGGGAAACAGTTTCTTTGCATTTTTTAAGAAAATTCAAAACATATTTTAATATAGTTTATTTATATTTAACTAAAATAATTAGATGCCATATTGTTTGATAACTTTTTGCCATCTTGTAGGTAGGGACACGATTCCATTGCTATAGAAATTTTGGGACTTCTGATCAAAATACCGCGACAAGTGGTTTTGGCAGTCCTCTCGCGATGTTAACCTGCCTAAGAATTCTGAAGAGTGGTGGAAATCTGAATGTGCAAGGCCAGGACTATACGGCGGATGCATTAACACCTCCCAGCCAAACTCTCTTAATTTATGCTGAGTCGCTAAAGATGTGTGAGGTCTAGCGGTATCGTGATGAAAAACCACACCCCTTCTGTTGATTAATTCCGGCCGCTTTCTCTCAACTTCTTGCTTTAATCTCGTCAGTTGTTCAGTCAGCAGTAGAGTTCAGAATCGATAGTCCAGCCTAGTGGTAACAGCCCATAATGAATAATGCCCTTCCAATCCCACCACATACACAGCATCACCTTGTTGCGAGTTAACCTGGGTTCCGCCGAAGTCTTACTGGCAGAAGCCTGACCGGCCTTTGATCACGACTTTTTTCGCACGTTCTTGTCGTACGTGATCCACTTTTCATCACCAGTTAACAGCTTCTTCAAAAATGGTTCGGTTTCATTACGTCGTAATAAAGAATCACAAACGAGTACACGGTTCATTATTAAGTTTCTTTCAGTGAGCTCGTGAGATACGCAAATATCGAGATTTTTTGTGTACCCAATATTTTCAAATGCGCCAAAAGTTTTGTGGTCAATTCCTAGTTCTTCAGCTACGTCGTAACTACAGATATGCTGATCTTGCTTCACTTTTTCAAAAATGGCATCTATTTTATCCGTAATAGGGCGACCAGAGCGACGTGCATCTTTTACATCAAAATTTCCGGATTGAAAACGGTTAAAACAAATTTGTGCTACTCTCACAGACACTGCACTAACTCCATAAACATCGCAAATTCTTCGCGGCTCGCGTTGCATTTTTACCTATTTTATAGCAAAATTTTGAAATGTATCGAATTTCTTCATTAGATTCACTCATCTGGACTCAGTACGAAAAACAAATGAAAATCACAAATAATCCCAATTTGAATTTGGAATTAAGTTCTTTGAAATTTCAACTTTCAATGATACCAAAACCAGCAGCAGACATAAACAGAATAGCCAAAGAAATTTTATTACAAGTTCATACATACTATAATGCGAAAAGACTTTTTCCCCAAACTAATATACTCGGACGCATGTTCTGCACGGTATAGCTATAAAAGCATACCGTCACCGTCGGGCTCACTCCTTAACAGCAACATAATACCTCGTTGAGGTTAACCTTCATACACCTATAGTAGGACTTTCGCCCTTTAATCCTCCGCTTATGAACCAAAGAGACAATATTTAAATCTCTCATTAGAATGCACATGTTGTACAGCAACAAGGAACATGAAGAACATACTAACAATTTTTGTATGCACATATTATTTATTTCATTTTTTTTTTGCATAACATTACTAATATAGTTTAAAATTTATATCAACAAACATAAGTTAAGAGTTATGTCGTATTATTATTAATTGCATATTTAAACGGGAGCAAGAGTCACTTAATTTTCTTTATACACGATAGATATGTTCCCAAAAAATTTGTATAAAAAGAAAATTAATTGTACACGTTAAAGTGGTTGGGACAATTACAATTTGTTAATAACGTCTTAAATTGTATTTATTGATTGTATTTTATGAAAGAAAAAATATCATAAAATCTAAGAAATTCTTACCAAAAGTCCCATCATTTTAAATATAATTGGAGAACTTCAATACTTTCATAAATTGTGTATAAGCTTTGTGTATAACTTTGATAAAGCTCTATAAGAATAAAATACAGACAGCAGGCAATTCTTGATTATTGATTATTTATATATCTTAACATTACATTAAAATTTAATAAAATTTAACTTGATCTTTTAACTAGAATCTAATTGATTTTTCACCTTTTAATAATTTCTGTAAAACCTGGTCTTTTACAAATTATTTATTATATAATAACAATAATGTAAATAGGTTTGAAACCTTTATAGAAAATATCAAACTATCAGTTATATTTAATCAAAAATCAATATAAACACTGAATTGTGAACTCGCACAGGTCACAATGTATATACAAATATGATTGCCGAGCATCTATTACAAACCATCACACTTATCTTACACAATAAACAATTTAAAGGAAACCTACACAGTGCCACAGGAAGTAGAAGAATAGATAATAAGCACTGATATAGAAGATGACTTGTTAACAATTTGAGTTGTCACTTCATATTGTATTGATCATATAAAGTCTGATATTTTAGGACTCATATGTTTAACTTGATCATGAATTGAACAGATTTTTTATTCATTATAAGATTGAGATGTGCAAGACTCCTTTGATGACAAGTGGCTGGCGTGCATATAATAATAGGAGCTAGTTATAACATTATACACTACAGCAGAATGTACTCTTCCCTTTTATACACCAAATGTTAAGATCTTTAAACTGGAACACAGTAATATCTTCTTGCTCGGTGGCAGAATTATAGGAATAACAATTAATTATTTAATTTTCCACATATACTGCCAAAATGTATATTCTAATAATACTCTAAGCACATAATATAAATGCTACATGTATTATTTATTTATAAAATGGCTGTATTAATTATAGATCAAAAGATATACTATATTAAGATTATTACAATGCACATAATTATATACCTAAAATTTATTCCCTAACATTTTACTATAACACTATGAAAATAGTAGATTTCTACTAAACATATAATAAAAAATTAGTTACTCAAAGATTAACCATATTAGATTAGTCAAGATTAATTACTAGCTTTTTTGTTACTAAAATATTATTGCTGTTTACTTTAAATATAAAAACAGTATCAAGCCTAATATTATTAGGCTTACTGTTTGGCTGTGTATTCCATATTTAGTTATATTTTTTACTCTTAGCTAAGATTTGCTCTCTTAATTTTTTGTAATGGATTTATACTTATAATAAATAATAATAACAGCCCATTTATATCCCCACTGCTGGGGCACAGGCCTACCCTCAATATGAGGGCGATTGGGCCATAGTCACCACGCTGTCCCAATGTGGGTTGGTGACTTCACACATACCTTAGAGTAAATTCTAAGTCATGTGCGAGTTTCCTCACGATGTTTTCCTTCACCGTTTGTATCTCGCTGTTGTAACTAAAGTCCACAAATGTACATAACTTAAATATTAAGTCATCGGTACATGCCGAGGTTCGAACCCGCGAACTTCGGAATTAAAGCCGCACGCTCTAACCATTAGGCTAGCGAGCTAAGAGGTTTTTTAAGTGAGCTAAGCGCATTTAATAATAATGTATTTTTTTATATTTAGGTATGGTTTATACCTAAATATTGAAAATTATATTATTATTAAATGAAATTTTATTTTAATAGTAAGCCAAATAACAAAATATCATACTGAGATTCCTATTAGTAATTCAAAGGTTAAACCCTTATTTGTAACAATATGTGCCAAATGTTTGACATGACTATATTTAACAGTGTTATTAAGCCAATTGAGATCAAATTGTGCAAACAGTAGTACCAATGTAAGACGAAATTGAGTTGCATTCTTCTACAATATGAATTTTGTTTTTAACATACTCTATTAAAAACTATATATAAATCTATACTTTACAACAATCATAATTTATAATAAATACCAATATTTAAAAATTTCATATTTGTGTTACAGGAGTCGTTCTTTCACTAGATAAAAACTATTCGAAGTAAAAAAATGTACTCCTTCAATTTTCTAACATAAAAATAAAAAATATGAATTTAACTTCTTTTTAGAGCCTATATTCTTAGAAATATCTTTATTCAAACTACTTCAAATTGTTAAAGCAAATTGAAGATTTGCTAAATACATCAACAGAGATAGGAAGCAATTGAAATAATGAAACTTGAAAGCACTTATGTTTATTAGCCTTTCTAAAAGTCCCCATTTAAAATAAGCCTCTACAGATATAACTTATTAATATGAGAACATTGACCTATACATTTAAAAATAACTAATTTAATTTTTGTTGACATGGCTGGCAGCTTTCGGCGGTCTTTTATTTTGGACTAACTTTGTTTCATTGCACTAGAGTAAGTATCATAAAGCATTTAAAATTTGACATATCAACAGTTTAATGTTGTGAAAATTATGAAATATAACATTTTAATATTACATGTTCTTCAAAGAAATAAATAAATTGTCAGAGACTAGAAAACCATGCTAACTGTATTGTTATAAAATGCATGTAGTACACAATAGAATAATATTTTTTTTAAAACATGGTAACATACTTCAAACAAACAATATAACTTTGTAGCAGTGGCCTCATTATTATGTTCTATAGAGAAAGACTAAATTTATATTTTTCATTTGTTTTGTTGCAATATTTGATTTTTTAAATTTTTTTTCTTTTCAATTCCAAACAAAGACAATTAATTTTCTATATTAATATAATTAAACAGAAAATAATTTGATAATTGGCTCTTGTACAACACAAGAAACTACTTGAGACTTATACCTCTTGTAAAGTAAATGAAAAACTACATATAAATGGAATAAAAAGAGAAAAGATTTTATTAATATATGTCAATTAATAAATGTACTAATACAATTTTTTTTTAATTGTAAAATAATGTAGAAAAAAATTAAACCAGTTAAAAAACTATTCAAATAACCTATTTACTTATTTAAATACATTTAATATAACATCTATTTAAACAGGTGCAGTTAATAGTAACAAATGTTACATTACTTCATTCAAGCCTTAATATTAATATAACATATTTCTAGATATTTAATGATAGAAATAAAGGACATATACATGTTTTTAATAAAGTTATTTAGTAATAAGATATTTTATTTAAAATGTACAAAATAATTTAAACACCATGTAATTTAGTATACAATAATAGTTTTTTGTTAGCTGCAAAGATAGTTTTTTACAAAATTTATTAGAGTATAAATAATTACAAGACAGTAGTTTTGTAGCTTCAGTGTTTTTTTAATTATTACATTGTCATATAACACAAAGTAAAATAATCAGAGTCAGATGATAATTTTTTTTGTTCTTTCATAATTTTTGCAATTATGCCCTGTACTTATTTCTTTAAGTTTTCCTTCTTGCTCTTAGCACAAAATCTTGAACAACCCTTATTATAAGATACTTTGAATAGTTACAATATTGAATTGTCTTCAGTGATTTTCTTTAAATTTCATAAAAACAATAAACCCTAATAGCAGAAAGATATTAAACTAACTACTATTACCTCAACTGAAATTAAGTATCATTTTAATATGTTCATCCTAATCAATCAAGAACATATTATTTTTTTTAAGGTGTTTTTAACGAAAACATTCAGAATAACCTTATGGGCTTAACATGTCACTGAAGTCTAACTGGAACTAAAATTTACTTTCAGGAAAGTATTAGATATTTGTGATAAAATGTTTTATTGTAAGTAATTAGTTAATTTTGAAACTGATACTTACCAGAAAGTCCGACAACTGAAACCGTAACCAGCTTTCCACCAACATTCTCCGACTTTTTTGCCATTGTCACAATTTTACCACTCTATTAGGATATAACGAGATAAAACAGCAATATCACTTACTACGAACATCACAACACTTTCTACACATTTAATATCGTACAGAATTTGATAATTATGTAAACAGATACGGATTCTGAAATGAATTTAATCGCGTTAAATAAAATGAGGACTATGTTATTATACGTCTTATGACGACACGATAAATGAATAGTTGTATTATACCAAATAAAGAAAATTGCAATCAGACTATTACAAATTTATAGCTGTGAACTTAATTAGTGAAAAGAAAGGGGAATAGCGTTCACAATGATTGCCAGATGTGCCGACATTCTATTAACGCCCAGTTTTATTACAGATATCACTTAATAACAATAGAGTTTTTGAACAAAATTATTTGGATAAGAAGATAATAATCATTTAATAAATCATCCACTGTAAAACGTAATCATTAATTTACTGTGTCCAGTATGTAGCCCTACACTTGACACACCAAATTATAATACTTTTGACGAATCCAACGCTTTGTCAAATTGCATAAATACTAAAATTTCAAAACATATCTTACACAGTTAATGAAACATAAAAGCTACTATTCACATTTTTATACGCTAAAAGATTGAATTTCTAAAAGAAAACGCAATTTTCTACACTGACACAACTTGCGTTGCTTTGTACTGAACAGAACAGCCAACATATTAATATAAATCATCCATAAACTACAGATACTTATTTTTTACAATGCTTTACACTAATAGTCTAAAATTATTATAAAAATATTTTTATTTTTTCTGTTTTTGACATCAAATCTTCCAATTAAGGAAAATTTATTCGATCAAGATTTTTTATGCTATTATTATAATCTACGAAAAAAATTTATTTTAATAGGCAAATAAGAAATTAATTAAATAAAACACCGACATACAGTTACAGTAGTAACCTCAGCAATTTATAGAACTTATCAAAAACTCCAATTTGAGAGTAGGGTCTTTCTTAAGCACTTTATTCTTAAACTTCCTAAGCACTCGACGTTGTCAAACTACGACGTAAGGTCCTAGATTCAACAGAGTTATAGAAGTATGGCTCCAAACTCTGAACTGTTACCCACAATACTCTTTGGCTAGAGATCATCCATTTAAAACGACGACTCTATAATCGCAGCCGAGATGATATACGATCTACTTTTGAAACACCTTGGAAAGCTTTGGAGTCTATTTGAACACCGGATTACACGGACGGATTGCTTCACAAACGAAAAAGAACTTCAAGCGCCTGTAGAATGCCCCATAGAGGCCAAGGCGAGCGATGTATACCGAAGGACTTAAAGACCTGTTCCTATGTCTTGTATATGACGATATAATCAAGAAATAGTGGCTCCACTGAACTCAAAACCACTTAGCAGAAACCGGCCGACGTCCTGAAGGATCTTACCACTACAAGTGTAATGCCAACATATCTACCAACTTCAAGAAAATAGTAACTATTACCTCAATTAGCATACATAATCGAGAACTTTGGAATAAAAGAAGACCTGTAATGATTAACTGGACTTTATATTGTGCCTAACATATAAGCCAAGTCTTTGTATTTGTTCTACTGAGGTCTAAGTCTGTCACGATTTTGGCGGATAGGTTGAAGTCCAATTCCAGTCAAGGTATAAAAACTGTTAGCAAGAAGCTAACAGTTTCCATTTTTCTTTTACTAAACTAATAACGATTCAAAATGAAGCAAAAGACTGAATTAAAATAGATCATAATAACAATTATAAGGAGACATTATATTTAACTAAAATTTATTTGCTTTATTAAGTTAAATATAACATGAACAAGTTTTGATTATCAAATAATTGATTAACTGAATATAAGTCTCAAAGTCACTTACATATAATACCTTGGAATAGATAATATAAAATATTAGACAAACAACTAAAAATGTTGAGTTACGAGTATACACTCTTCGTATTATATTTTGTTATTATACATTGCAACACTGAGTTTGACAGCACCATTACGAAAACACAAGCGTATAAATGTCTCTCCGCGATATTTTCTTGAGAAATGACTTCTACAAATGATGAAAAAAACGTGAAAAGTAATCATTCAAGTAGCTCAAAAGGCAAATCATATTACATTGAACTTTACAAGGTAAGTAAAGTTTTGTAAATTGTAGAGAAATATGAATTAAGTGTGACGCCGTTGTGATTGTAAGTTCACTTTATGGCCGCCATATTTGCGATCTACGGGCACTTGTTTTTCTATTTTTTTTATAAATATCAGTTTATTTTATATGAAATATGCTATCTAGGTGTATTAGATGACTTACTGTCACGATATTTTAGAAATGTTTGCATATTACGTGTTTATTTTACGTATTTTAATTGTCATTTGAAAAGGTATCTGGCATCTTGAAAGTATGTGATGAAGTCTGCCATTCTATCGTTCTTTGTAATCACGTATTCCAAGGAATTTCTGAAAACAGAAAAAATATCTATGTGAAAACAATTAGATATTTGCAATATTTAAGCACTTCTGGTATAGGTTGATAATATGAACCTTTTTACATGTACAGTTTATTAATAAATAAATAAGAAATACGTAAATAAAGTACAAATGTAATAAATTTTTTTATGTTATTATTTTAGTTTTCTTTCATAAAATTATAACTATGCAGACTTTGTTTCTAATAAGTTTAACAGAAAATGCTAAAATTGAAAATGCCATACATATTCATCAGACATTGTAGTCTATGGTATTGATATTACTAAAATAAAATTATAAGACAAAAGTAATTTATTTAAACTGATATTGTTGTTACTCTTTATGGGACTTTGCATGTACCACTCACTCTCTCATCAGGACCAACAAACAGGCTGAGTCGTGTAGATCAAATAAATTACTGTTATTTATTAATTTGCTCTTTTAGACCTGTCATTAGATAACTTAAAAAACTATAAAATTAAATTTATTACTCTTCGTAACAGGACCTGTAATGTTTGATTGTGTTGATATATTTAATACTGTCTTAATAATTTTATAAATAATTTATTTTCTATGTATATATTTTTTAGTTGTTATTGTTTGGATACAATAATTGTTTAATAATTTATAGTTTGTTTATAAGCACAAAAACAGTGCCTATTAATTCTAATATCTAATCAGTTTAGTATGTAACATTTATCACATGATTTTTTTTGTTATAATATAGGTAGTGTCACTTAAAAGAGTGCCTATTGCTTCTCACAAAATAGGGTAAAAGATTCTCTTTTATTTGTGTATATTTGCTTCATCAATAAATTTCTGTACAGATCCATTATCAACATTCAGCTTTATTGTTTGTATAAAAATTCCTATTTATTTAAATGTAAATTATTTCTTTTATAAAAATATGGTCAAAATATAATAAGTGTGTTTATAAATTCAGTAGTTTTTGTCAATTCTACCACTGGAATTTTTACATTTCAAAATCTATTAGTTACATTCAATCTTGCATTTATAGTAGTATGAGATTAGTGGAAGTATAATTTTTTTTTTATTAAATAGTATTATAATTTCTTAAACTAAAAAGATATTGTTTTATAGATATATAATATACCATTGAATTATCTAATGAACATTACATTTTCTGTAAAGATAAATATTTGATATGATTAGTGATTCATTTATGTCTAGGTGGTACTCATTATGGCCACATTTTTTAGTAAGTTTCTTACTCTAATATGAATTTATATAAGTCAAGAAGTACCTTTGCTTCTAAGCCGTAGAGTGACATAAGTTACTACTGAAAGTTTTATTCCAATCATAAAATGTAGAAATAATTGAATTGAAAATTGGAGCAGATTACATCAAACATTTGAACATCAATCATCCACACCTATTTTGTACCATTATTTCTTTCAGTGTAGAAACACATGAGCTGGATATATACACATAGGTTTGGTATATATAGGGTATACATAGCACCAAGATTGATCATCATCATTTTTATTGCAACCGATTGACATCCACTGCTGGACATAGAATATTGTAATGTGTTCCACCAAGCACAGTCTTGCGCTGTTTAAATCCAGTGAATCCCAGCAATCTTTTTATGTCCTCTAGCAACATTAATCACCAATTAATAATTCTACACAATCCTGTTAATTATAGAAACAAATGCTTACTAGAAAAACTATTCTGGAATTAGATTGTGTCCTTTTTTAAATGCTCTGACTGAAATGGAAAATTGATAGAAGCAAAGTATATGGATCTTAAAAAGTGCCTTTGGAACTTGAACTTCCACTGTTTAATTTTTTTGATGATTATTAAACAATTTTTTTATTATTGTTATTATTGTATAAAATGAAAGTGGATGGTTATAAGGCTAGAGGAAGACCTATAGTAAGTGTGGATGGATTGTGTGAAAGACGATATGTGCAAGAGTGTGAGACTGATAGAGAGGTATGTAAGAGAAGTACACTGTGCCGATCCCACATAGCTGGGAAAAGGGCAGGAGAAAGATTGTTATTATTTTATCTGAATAACTTATTTATAAATTAAACTCATTAGCCATAAATGCTATTTCTTTGTATTTAGTCTAAATAGGAGTTATTATAGAAAGGTTTAACTACAACCAAGCCCAACACCTAAATATAATTTATTATTTACCGCAAATATTAAATGAGAAAAATGAATATTTGTTAACATTTTATGCCTAGATACACAGATAATAGAGGCAATATTAAGGTGAAATAAGTTAACTATTCGTTTTTTTTCTCAAAGCAACTTAATCTATAGTATCCCTTGGCTTGAGGCATTCACACAGACATCACTTCATGTCTCCTCATAATTTGTAAACACATTTTATTGTTATTAGATAACTGTAAGTAATCTACTTTTATCATGTATTGTTGTATGTGTTGTAAATAAAAAACTAAAACATTATCTAAAGCTTACATTATACATAATTTTTTTTAGGAAATAACTTTAATATGTAACATTTTAAACCAACAACGATCATCAGTTTCGGTCTTGAATACATAAGTGCATATAATTTTTTTTTATATTTAACCCTAACAGGGTTTTACTAAGATTAGTATGATATAGATAATAGTTTTTTTTTTTGTTGGAATAAGTATACCTTAAAGTTTTTTTATAATAATTTATACTTCAGAGCTGGGAAAAACGAAATAGTGACTGCACTGATTCCTACATTTTAATTTTGTTCAATATTGGTTTTTTGTTGTTGTAAGTTAGCAGTACATGAACTATATGACTAGAGTAATATTGTCTCAATGCAAAAGTTTTATGACTTTGCCTATAATAAAATCATGAATTAAAATATCCAATCTAAAAAAAATATCTAAGATGGAACAAATCATACATCCACAATGGCACATATGGTTTGGTTCAAGAGAAAGATTTTCCCAAGAACCATCAAGCTAAGGAATGTACTCTCTGTTGAGTTTTTCTTAAAGAGCTACAATATGGGGTACCTTTAAAAAGATCATGATTAGGTTTTTTCAGGATCAGCAATGCACTCATGATGCTTTTGGTAGTACAGGAGTCTACAGAACTGTTTATCATAAGGCAGGCTGTATCTGTTTGCTACCTTAGTAGTATATAAAAACATTCGTCAAACAGACATAATTTACAAGGTGGGCATATTTTTCTTTTAAGTCGTCTGCACCAATTATTACACCCAGTATTTCATTTTAGTTTCGAAATTCAGAACATTATGATAGTGTTTTCATATTGAAATGAGATAAGATGTTACTTTGTTTACTATTTTTTTTTTTCTATTATATATTAGTTTGGCAAATATCTCCCTTCCGTTTTTTTTCTCTTTATTCAATGCTTTATAAAAAGTGTTACAGATTTAGTTCAAATATGCGCCGTTTTGTTCGATAATCTGTTTCCATCTAGACGGCAACTTCATAATACCTCCCTCGTAGAAGCCCCCCTCCTTATTTGCGAAGAACTCGGACAGCCACTTTTCACAAGCCTCTTTTAAGTTCAAGTTTACACCACCAAGGGCGTTCACCATGGACAGGAACAGGCGGTAATCACTTGGCGCTATGTCCGGGCTATATGGTGGATGCGATAAAACCTCCCATCCGATCTCCCGTAGCTTCTGACGAGTCATCAACGAAGTGTGTGGTCTGGCGTTGTCCTGGTACTACCACTACACCCTTCCTGTTGGCCAATTCTGGACGCTTCTGGTCGATCGCCTGCTTCAAGCGGTCCAGTTGTTCGCAGTAGATGGTAGAATTAAGCGTCTGGCCATATGGGAGCAGCTCATAGTGGATGATTCCCTTCCAATCCCACCAAACACACAGCAAAACCTTCCTGGCCGTCAATCCCGGCTTGGCCGCTCGACCACGACCGTTTTTGCTTGATATTGTCGTATGTGATCCACTTTTCGTCGCCAGTCACCATCCGCTTCAAGAATGGGTCGAGTTCGTTCTGTTTCAGCAGCATATCGCAGGCGTTGATTCGGTCCAGAAGGTTTTTTTGCGTCAAATCAAAGTCAAACATCAAGCTTTTTTTTGTATCCAGCCTTCTGCAGATGGTTTAAAATGGTTTGGTGACTAACTCCCATCTTCTGGGCGATGTCACGAGATGCCACATGCCGGTCTAACTCGATGTAGTCCATGATTTGATCGGTATTTGTCGTCACAGGTCTTCCGCCGGCCGGCTTATCCATGGTGTCGTTTTCACCGGCTCTGAATCGTCGAAACCATTCCTCCGCGGTTCGAAGTGATAGAGTACCATCCCCCAAAACACCATTAATCTCACGGAACGTTTCTCTAGCGGATTTGCCTTTAACGAAGGAAAACTTTAAAATAGCGCGTTTTCGGCGTTAGTGAACTCAATGTTTACACGTCTATAACTGTTGAACGCAATATCCAAACTAATTATGCATAGCGCAGTTCGTAGGTTATGTCAAGACCTTTCAAATTATGTATAGTATTGCCAGATACGAGCTCTGTAGCGCTTTGTACATAGCCGCGAAATTCAAAAGATAAAAAGGCGGAAGGGAGATATTTGGCAACCCTATATTTAAAGTTATTACATTTTTGACATGCAGAGTTATGTACCTTTTTACTGTCTTAGAGTTTGGTTAATAATCGCCAAATTGTATTCACAGGTGGTAGGTCTCTGTTGCTGGAGACTGTCTAGGTAGGTTGGTATTTGCGTGGTGGTCCGTAGCGCCTATTTCTGCCGCCAAACAGTACTGTAATCTTGTTTATAGGGCGTTATACCTAGTGTAATTATTAGGGTAAAAAGGCTCGACAACTTATGCATCGCCACGTTGTTATGAGTGGGCGTATCACTAACCATCAGGTAAACTTCTCGTTTGTCTCGTCGCTTAATTGAATAAAAAAACTAACTAAGAATGGAATTTACAAGCTTCGTATCCCAAAGGCTGTTGCGGGAGGGAAACATCTAGTTTTTGTTATATGAGAGCATATTTTTGCGTGCAGAAATATTATTATGACGTGATTATTAGAAGCGCACAATAATTGTTTTCATATGAACAGGATGTATGACTCTGAATGTTGTAAAAGAAACAATACACGATCAACATCATTCATCATTTCACGAATGGTGCGATTAGTTCTTTAATACGGTCGATCGGCAAAGTTTAGGGCACTAAAATGATTTTATTTAATAGCTTAAAATGTCTAACCTGTGAAGAGCATAATTATTGAATTGAGGGATTAGTTATTTTTTTATGTTTAAGATCCACCTACAAGATATAAAAATGTGACTTTACGTCTCTTGATATAAGTTTGAAAATGTTTTACATTAAAACGTTGAGTAAAAGGATTTAACATATGTCCTCAAGGCGGTGAACCCAAAGTGATACTGTGCACATCTTTACTGCTGCCTCAGTTATTACTATGCTTACGCATCGGTGGAATGTCCTGTTCGTTTTGCTTGAAAAAATTTTTTTGGAGAGTACTTTCATGATATGCAGTTATAGATGTATATCGAGTTGTCCGTCTCCCAGTCCCTGGACGGCCGGCTGAGCGGCGAGGGGGATTTGCGGGACCGCACACAGCACCTCTGCGAAGCGTGGCGACGCATCCACAGCTTGTGCCAGCACTCCGCGCCCTCCACCCACCCTCACCTACTCAGCTGGCTGCAGAGGCATACTGCAAGGACAATACTACAAGTAAAATATAACTAAATTACCTATCACCTGACTATTGTTATCAGAGTCTGTGATTATCGGTATATTATTTATTTTATAATTTCCCCAATTATAATTGTTATTGATATCCGAACTCAGCCTTTATCACACTAATTGGTGTGATTATTACCTGTTTATCCTTTTATATTATTCAAAGAAAATATTTATTTAAAATGTTTTATATCTAACGTTTTTGCTACTCATCATAGTCAAAAAATGTATTATAGAATAACATAATTAATTTCTTTTTAAATTAATAGACAGAATGGCAGAAGCCAGAGAGCAAGCCACATCATGGCAAATTGAGCGAGGCGATCGAAGCTTTCATCGAGGAAAGTCAGCAGGCGATCTCAGGCAGAAATGGAGCAGGTCCTTCTTGGGAGAGTCAGTTGTTACAGAGGGCCGAGTGGTTCAAGAATGTGCTCTCCAATCCCTGGGGCCATCCTGTCCTCAGATTACTCTCAAACCCTACAGGAGAAAAGCCGAGCGATAGAGATGGTAAGAATTAAATTAAACCTCAAGACAATATAAACTCTGCTTTAATCTTACTGTAAATAATTAAAACTGTAGTAAACCCTGATGACTATGACCCACGTTTAGAGTCGTTGAAGCATATAACGAATGTTGGTGTTAACATATTTAAATTTATAAAAATACAGTTACCATTGTTGGAAAACGTGGAGTCCACCAACAGAGCCCTCTATTTCTACCGATAGGCAGTAGTGTACTAATATTACTTTGTTGTGATTTGAACGGAGCTGTAGCCAATAGAATTTTTTGAGTACCGACGGCGACATCATCAGAGTTAAAATCTTGTATCTATAAATCAATATGTAGTGCATTGTGTATCATCCTTCAAGGAACAAATTATAGGCCGGTGAATCACTTACCATCATGTGATGTTTTGCCCGCCTCTGCTTCATCAAATAAATGAAATAGTTATATCGTAAGATATCATTCCACGATCATTACTCACGTGGGGCTATATCGTAATTGACAAGAAAGTGTTAAAGAAAGTACTATTTATTGTTATAAAAGATGTATTGAATACAACTGCCAAACATGCCTCAATAAATGTGGAAGCATTGTAATAATAATTTTAAATTCTGGAATAGTAATAGTTATAACAAAAGGTATTCATTCGTGTTGTGACGAATGTCCACTATCATTGTCATTTTATACTTATCCACTGCTGACCATGGCCGCTCCAATCGTTTCCACACAATTTGGTCTATTAGAATCAAACTTATATATACTCACAAACATAAAACATTAGTACAAAAAGCTCTTCAAGAAAAAAAAATTCGAAGCGTTTTTACTCTTGAGCATTTTTTTTTAAGTCAATGCGCAATTTCTTTAACTAAGAGACAGACTTTTTGGTTAAACAACTATTATTATTTACTATTCAGCGTAAAGGTACAGCTTTACGATTTTCAAACCGGGGGTTGTTCTGCTTTTGGGCAGACTGCTGTACTAATCCGCTTGTATACATAATTGTTTTTATTTTATATTGTCACGCCTTTTTCCCAGTAGGGGTAGGCAGAGGTGAATAAATACCCACTTTTCGCCAGATATGGTCAGATTAGGTCCCATGTAACAGACAGGGGGCGAGCCTGTTGCCACTTTATTGGGGCCACCATACACACAAAGATGATTTCAGTGTGCGGGTTTCTTCACGAAGTTTTCCTTCACCGATTGTATCTCACTGTTGTAACTAAAGTTCACAAATGTACATAACTTAAAAAATAAGCCATTGGTACATGCCGAAGTTCGAACCTGCGACGTTCGAAATGAAAGCCGCGAGCTCTAACCATTAGGCCAGCGAGCTGCTACATAATATATATACATAAATTAAAGTTTATAAAGTATCACTAGTTTTATATATTATATTTAATTACATTTATTTCTGCAATATTTTTACAAGATCTTAAAATTTTTATATTAAATATTGTAATTTAGAAAAGTAGAAACTGCCCACGCTACGTACCGGAAGACGTAGCGTGGGCAGACCCCCCCACAAGGTGGACCGACGACCTAATCAAGGTCGCTGGCAACCATTGGATGCGGGTGGCCCAGGACCGGTCTGAGTGGAAATCTTTGGGGGAGGCCTTTGTCCAGCTGTGGACGTCTTCCGGCTGATTGGATTGGAGAAAAGTAGAAATAGTTTTAACTGCCTCCATGGTGCAGAGGCTAACTACTTGATTTGTCACATGGATGTTACTTGTTCCGTGTTATAAATTCCGACCGGCAATATAAGAATCAGGGTTGTCAGTACGATCACGCTTCACTATCTAGGGCCCTATTGTCTCTTAATATCTTGATAAATTGTGATCAAGTATTACTTTAATACTAATAGAAAAAACTGTTTTTCCACCCACTACCTTCCATTCACTCAACCATCAGGTGCATGATTATTTCGTTTTGTGAAGTACTGTATATTATAGCTAATATTATAGTTCTAGAATGGCTGAAAGAGGAGCGGGGTGTGATGTTCGTGACCCGCCTACGTCAGTTGGCTACAGCTAAGACCTGCGTGGACATCGCATGTGCCTTAGTTGTAGCCGTCATGGATCGCGTCAGAGCTTCCGTTGGCAACACCGAGGAAGACACTGGTAAGGCTCGATTATTTATTGAATTCATTAAATCAGGATTTGGATTGAGGATACAGGGGTTCCAAGTCACGGAAGACTATTACGGGTGCAGGTGGTCTTGTAAGAAAGATTAATCACTATAGCATCTGTTGATAATGTAATTTAGTGGTTTAGCTACATTTTTATTTAATGGTGTAAAGTGATAATGAACCTGTGAATAGTGAAACTCATTTGTCCAGAATACTCGAGCTTTCATATGCAACATCGAAAACACGGCGAAACCTTAGCCACTGCTCCAGAAGAATTTTGAAGTAGTTAGGTATTATACAGTATAGTTAGGGTTACTTTAAACATTCCCGACCAGCAACAACATTGATGTATTATGTTCGCTGACAGCAGAAACCGCAGCAAATACATTTTGCCATCCGAGCCATAAATACTAAGTGAAATTAACGTCGAGTGGTTCGCTAAATCAGTCTATAAATTAAAAAAATCTAGTGTGCTGTTCCTATAACATGTTAAAATTGATTTTACAGCAGCAGCTTCTAGAAAAAAAGAGCCCACTTTTGGCGATATATTGAAAACAGAAGCTGGCTTCACTCTGGACGTTTGGGAACTTCTCACAGATTTAGAGTTTGTACTTCTATTTAAAGAGGAGAATCGATCGAGATGCATAGAGTTGGTATGACAAAGTTATATTATTTTGTTAGATTAATATTTATAGTAAAATTTTATTCTTGTAATTTATCAATAATCGACAACTGGCACAATGTTTACTTTTATAGGCCAAACAAACACCACTTCGTAGCGGTTATCAGCTTGTGGAGAGGTTACACAGTCGACTTGAGACGTCACCGCGAGAAAAAAAGCTATGGAAGAATGCAAAAGAAGTCGCTACTCTTATCGCACAGGTTCTCATATATTATATTTCAACAATTAATGTCCTACTATCTATAGCAAAATTTGTGAGAACTTTAAAAATTTGTAGATATTCCTTTGTTTTTTTTTTTATTAATTAATCGTTGAGAAAAGCCGGTCGTTCACCTGATGATTAGTAATACGCCTGCCCAGTGTGGCGTTGATAATATGAAACGTAATACGTTGAGTCTCATTACCCCAGTAATTACACTAGCTACAGCTCCCTTAAAACCGGAAAACCATATGGATTGCACATCACTTTTTGGCGCCAGAAATATGAACTGCGGTTCTATCTATTTAGACGGTATAAATTCGACACTGACCATTTGTCATCATTATCACTTAAAAGTTCATTTATACATCAGCTGTATGCTGATACATTTTTAGTGTTTCACTTTGGCACTCTGAACACCTGAATACGTTATATTATCAAGTAAATTTATTAGTGGTGAGCCTCATGCGACAAACTATCTAAATAGATATCCCTACAAAAACCATCGACATTGGTTCTAAAACATGACTTTGTCCTGAGGTAAGGGAGTCTTAATATGTTATGTTGTTTTAAGGTAACAAGTACAATGTTATGGGCAGATGGAACACTTACCACGAGATGAACGTCCAGCTCATTTTGTCACTTCGTCGTATAAAAGTTAATGTTTATCAATGCAATAACCATGTTTAATGTGTTAACTATAATATGCACGTATGTATGGGGCAGGTGGTGATTGCACGTTGCATGGTGGTGCCTGTGTGCACGGGCGTTGCGCGCACAGCACTATACTGCTGTACGCGTTCGCTGGTGCGTTTGTTGACACCCAAGCAGCTGCCAACCGCCGCCAGCGCCCTCGCTGCGCCCGCAGCAACTGCACGACACTTGCATACCCTGGCCGCTGCGGTAGACGCACAGGTACGCATGCGCTAACGCAAACGTATACATTTACTGATGGTTAGCATCTTGCAAAGCCTTATAATCTCAACCTAAATATAATGGAACTAAGAGTAAGCTTTACCTTTGATAAAAAGCGACTAAACTTTACAATTGCAAGAGTCGTAAGAGTGCCTTTATCTGTCGATAAGCAATTCCAAGGGTGTGCAGCAAAGCCGAAGTGATCTCATATATGCCGTAGTACAACGGTAGTGCTAAAGGTTGTTATCCTTAGTATACGCTTAACCAAAATGCAGTGCAGCACACTTAATCTCTTAGCATGTCTATTGTTCACCATGAGCTTTATTTTTTTTTTATTAAATTTTTCAGAGCAATAATCAAATGAAACCTTTTGTATGCGAGCTCTATGTACGAGCTATAACAACTGGTATGAATGAACTGGAGAGGCTCAAACTGAAGGTGGAAAAGGTACTATGACTTTGACAATTGCAATTTATATACAAATGACTCACTATTTTTAAATGTGTGAAATATGGGAGATACTTTGGCTCTCATATGGTTGATGACAACCTGAACAAAGGAAAGATGTTATGGTGGCAATGTTGCACTTTATCTAGTGATAGCATTAGTTATCACTAGATAGACAAACCTTTCCATTTATTGAACTACAGTGTCTGACCCCAGAAACCAATCATGGATCATCACATCAGAACGCAATTGAGGCAGGGAGTGTTACAGAGCTAACCAACAAAGATATTTTATATATAGCTGTGAAAGGCTACAAATAATTAATGTACCTATATGAGAAGATGTTTTTGGGATTATTATGTACTATTTTACTTATCCCAGTCCAGCTCATTTAAAATTTCTTTAAACTCTAACTGTAAGTCATTCCCAGAGGCCCAGTAAGAGGTTTTAAACAAAGGTAAATGATTTTCTAAATAGTTTTCTTACTTTTCTAGGAGTCTGAGGCGCGTTCCGCAGAACAGACGCTAAGTTCATGGTTCACGCAATTGGGGACGCTGTTGTCTAAGAGTTCCCGCTTGAACTACGAGTGTACCCTTACTGCATTTTCTGTTCACCCTTCTCCCGCTATGTATGAGCGAATTCTTGCCGCACCGCTTTTACCGCCACCGGCTACTTCTGCAGTGAGTATTACAATTTATTGCAAAATCACACCACACCTGTTCGCAATACTACACATATGACGCAGTTCTTGGTTTAAGAAAATTAAATGAAGTTGTAAAATACTTTTCTTTTAACCGCCACTGTTGTGCAATGGATAAGTGCTTGTCTTATAACTTGGGAGGTCCCTGGTATAATTTTGGGGTTATATGTTATGGAGTTTGCTAGCTATCAGTTCATTTTAGAAATATGCCGCCATATCGCCAAGTTATATTACGGTTACGTGTTCCAAATTAAGAAAAGAAATATTTCTTATGGTGTGACATTGCACATTGTGATAACAGTTTAGTGTGTTACTTAAGTACATAAATATTTTTTGTTGTTCAAATAAGGGTAACATCTTGCATATCTTATGGAATAGTTTTTTATATAATAATTTGCGCTAAAATCATTGTTTTGTAATTATGTATATTTTTATTACTGATAATTATATCCGACTATAATCTTTTTTATAGGAAAAACATGAGTCAATACCGGAGGCTACATCGGACTTTGGGAGCTGGGCAACCGACAGTCGTACTATGACGAACTTTGTTAAGACATCTGAAACATTGAATATCAAACAGATTCAGTATAACGTAAGTACAGTTATCCAAGATAAAATATTAAAACAATTTACTATTTACATAAAAATGCTTTGTCACCCACTATCTGATTGTCACCTACACCAGCACAAGTTTTAATTTTTTTTTTATATTGTCACGCCTTTTTCCCCGTAGACCCCTACGGGGAAAAAGGCAGAGGTGAATAAACACCCACATTTCGCCAGATGTGGTCAGATTAGGTTCCATGTAACAGAGGGCGAGCCTGTTGCCACTTTACTGGGGCCACCACACACACACACACACACAAAGATGATGTCAGTGTGCTGGTTTCCTCACGATTTTTTCCTTCGCCGTTTGTATTTCGCTGTTGTAACTAAAGTTCACAAATGTACATAACTTAAATGTTAAGTCATCGGTACATGCCGAGATTCGAACCCGCGACCTTCGGAATTAACGGAGCTACTTTTTACAAGTTTTAGACCCCAATTTCAGAAAATCTGTATTGTAATCTACAAAAAGCGTTAGTTCATTGTAGATAAAAAACAGACTTTTCTGTGCCTCTACTATATAACAATAGATATGAAAGAAAGCTCTTATCTACTTGTAATAAAAAATTATTATAATAACCACACTTTATAATCTTCCAAAAGTTAACTCTTGTCTATGTAGCTTAGCTAAGATCAGCTTAACTGTCTTTTTTCGTCCACCTTTCAGCACTTTATATTTATATATTGATTGTTTAAAATTTTAGTTGGTGTCTAACTACCATTCAATTTGTTCCTTAAGTGGAGATACATATTAGAACATTCAATACCTCAGGACTGTATATGGTTGGGGTTTGAAACATTTTTACGCAAGTCAAACTTGCAATATTTTCGTTATAATTTATTTTAACATACTATAATGTATATTTTCACAATTAAAGTGAATTAGTTAAAATTATAAATGAAAGCACATGTTTTTCTGTTAAAAAAAAGAGTCACTTCTAGACAGATTGATGTTTTGATTATGTAGTATTTGCTTTCTCAATAACTGAAGATTTTTTCTTCATCTGATAACGAGTGTGTATAAAGTGAGCGATTATGTTTATTACAGACAAATATACTGTCAACTGCAGTGTTGTCAGAAGGTGAAGGCATTGGTTTAGAAGCTGAGCTTTGTCAGGACCTGGCTGTTTTGCTCTCCGGGCCAAGGCATAAAACGCTGTCCTGGGATATGAACAGGTACTCTCCACATACTTCTATTTATACTTATGGTAACAAGTTTGCCTACCTTAGTAATTCACTCGCTGCAGCGAATTTCAAATGCATACAGGTGCGTGCTCAATGGTTTCGGTATGACATGCTCACTCTACTCGAGATTTCTTTGCTCACCTGTATTTAAAAAAAAATATCAATTATTTTTAACATGTATCATAATTTACAGATCTAAACATTTTGTTACCTTCATTTGAAAACTATTTAATCTTATGGCTATTCAAGAAAACTTTAGTTTATACAGACGCATATAGTAAATATTAATAAAAAGAATACAGTGAAGTAACTCAGGACAATTAGACAGATACCAACTTACAATTATAATAGAATTTATCTAAACGACAAATATTTCATTGGTTAAAATAAAGTACAATGAAAAATGTTTAAAAAAATAAAAGACAAATAGGAGTAAAATAATATACAAGGGAAAACTAAATAATTAATTCGTGTGTATACGACCTGCTTGCCATTTATAATTATCATATTTTATAATAAAAAAAATTTCTTACCAGTACTTTGAGTTAACTTTAATTTTAATATCAAAGGACCCATTCTCCACCCACGTTTAAACTTGAACTCCTCAAATTCATAATACAACTTACGTACTGAATTTACCATTAACTTTATACAAAAATCTTTAAATTCCATAATATATGAAATATTATGCCACAAAATAAATATCCTCCTTAATAAACAACATCTGTACTATTTTTTGCAGCTCTATATATCGATCAGATTATGCGAGCGGGCACTGTTTCACTGATGTGACACACGTCTATATTTTACGGCACATAAACAAACAATTCAATATGTTAGAAAATGTACTGAGAACATGCACGGAGTAGTTTACGTTGCTAAACATAGAGTGCGCACTTTTTATTATGTCAAATTAATTTAAAGTATAAGTACCTTAAATAGTTGTTATAAAATGATTACTTACAGGGGTTTAAAGAGCAGTATGCAGTGCTTATTTGCTCGTATGGAGCGCACGCCCTAATGTATAATAATATTTGCACACTTTTAATGTTTGACAGCATAAGCGCTGCAATTTAATCTACTGAGATAATCTTTAGTACAAGAGACCAATCATCAGTAACTAACATTTAAGGAGTTCAGTTGCATTTATTAATCTTTTATTTTAAATGTACATTAATAAATAAATCAAAATATATTATTGATAACATGTATAAGAAGAGTGTAAATTTAGGTATGACGGCTGATAGAGAGACATGGAAGAGAAGTACATACTGTGCTGACCCCAAGTAGCTGGGAAAAGGGCAGGAGGAAGAAGATTTTGTCACTAACCTATGTCGTGACATAACTTCTTTAGTGCATCCATAAATATAAATTTTCAGAGACCTGCTATTAGAAAACTGTAGGATATACATGGAACGCACGAACGGCGGCACTCGTGCTTTGACGACTGAACTCAAGTATTTAAACCTCGATCCCCGCTCATTCCAACATTTACCTGAAGAGGAGGAGGATGAAGATAATATTTACTATGGCATTGAAAAAGGTAAGACTAGACTAAACTTTTCAGATTATATAATATAAAAATTAAAAAAGTTTTCTAGTTGTATAATTTCTTTTATTCATCTATTATCATCATCCATTGCAAAAGGGGCCAAAGATAACTATACTCATAATGTGAAGTAAATTAATGCTTATAATATTCAATAAAAAAACACAATTAAATATCACTGATATGGGTAAAACATGACATAGAGGACCTGCTTAATGTGTCTACTGCTGGAGTATTCTCTCATGTTCTAGCGATTCATCATGATAGCCAAGTGCAGATTTGAATAACACATAGTAATTATGGGATATTACTTATATATTACGCTTGTGGTGTATGTTATGACTCTGTTGTAAGCTTTAGCTACATCAATTACTACACTAAGCATTAATGTTATGTAAGCGTAATAGTAAGATAATTTTTCTGTTGTTAAGTAGAGTAATCTACATGATCAGTTTCATCATTATATCTGCAGTTATTATCAGGAGATATTATGGTGTAATATCAGTAAATTAAATAAATCAATTAACTAAATTTTTTTATAGATAAACATTCAGATTGAAAATCAATATTTTAGTCGGCTATTAACTTAAGTTACTTAATTTCTATTTATTTGTTTAATTAAGAGTATTTTATAAAACAAATAAATATGAGGCTCTCTCGTAAATATGGGTCATTAAATTTTCTGCATTATAGTCAAATAATTCATAATAGCTATTATTAATGACTACATATTATGCATTCATTGATACGAGAGGTCTACCTCTATATTATCTATATTACGTTTATTGCAACTGCATGATTAAATATATTTTATATCAAAGCTGTTTGTCCTATCTAGGTTACGAACACTTAGTAGAATTTCAAGAGGCAGAACATATATGGCAAAATGCATTTGATGACTCGGTAACTGAAGAGACTTTTTCGAGTGGTGGGTTTGATGAAGTTACATCACCAGTCCGTCGGAAAAAGAAGAGGGGTAAAAAGGCTAAAATCTTATCTGGTACTGTAATTGACCCCCTTGGTACTTATATTGACGACCAGCAATATGAAAAGAAAAAAGAGAGACCACATAGTAAGGAAAGAAGTAACGAACTATTACAGACAGGAGAATCGGAATTTGCCAAAGAAGAAAAAGAGCCAACAAGTGTAATGTTTGATAAAAAGATGCAAAATAAAGCAAGGAAAGAACGTAAAAAAAGAGACAAAGGTTATATAGTCCATGAGCCGAAGGTTGGTTCTCTGTCGAGACTTATAGGTATGAAAGTGGCAAGAGTGGAAAATTTGCCTGCACAACTAGAAAAACAGGAACCTCAAAGCAATGAACAGACTGATAATACAAACCAGAGAAAATTATCGATTGCATCTTTAAATTCCGATGGCAGTGATACGAATGTAGTATTTGATGGCTTATACTCTATGGATGAAATTAAATCTCCTGAAAAAAGTTTTCAAAGTTTTGAAAAATCTAACTATAAATCAGCTCTATTTCCTCTCACTGGCGTTTCTGAAGTTAAGGCGGAATTACATGACAAATATGAGTCACGAAAAACAGACTCAGCAAATGTTCAAAACAGTCCACACACAAATAACTCACAAAATACCTATAGTTCATCATCATCAAATACAATTCATTCTGTTACTGATACCAAATTAAATAATAATGTTAGCCAAGGCAAGCAGCTAAATGAAGATGTGAAGCAAAATATTAAAAAATTGATAGAGTTTAGAAAATTTAAGTATGGTTTTGATAAAAAACCTAGTGTTCATGAATTAGATAGTTATAGTGAAAATTTACGCTCATTTAAAAATAATACAGCATCTCATCAAGGATCCATAGTAAAAGAAGTCAAAGATCCTGTTCTCATAATGCCAAATCCAGTTATTATTCTTAATACTTCAAAACATTCTCTCATTAATAGTAAATGTAAACAATTAACTTCATTAAAAGGAGAAGGAAATAGTTCCATAGATAAAAGTCACATGGGTAATATGATTTCACATCCTACAGAAAGAAGTTATGTTGGTGCAGTCGTAACTGGTCTGGCTCGATATACTAACTCGATTAATGAAATTAAAGAGAAGGTTAATGAGAAGCAGCCATTATCATGTACTGAATCATATAAACTAAGCAGCAAAAAAAATTTGGAGAATGAAAGCCTTGTTGAAGATAAAGAAGCGTCTATTGGAAATACGTCTAATAATAAACAAAATGTGAGCAATGACACAAATAGCATTTTCGAAGATTTTCTCAGAGAATTAAAAGAAACAATAAATGCTGGTGCGATAAAAGATAAAACAAAAATGCAAACATCACATAAGCCAACAAACCATGACAATAAAATAATGGCTTCACCTAGCGATAAGCATCTAAAGGTTCATTCAGCTTTCGCGTCCCAATGTGCCAAACCTTTAGTACAACAAAAGAAAGCTGATGTACCTAATACGTTTGCACGTCTTAACTATATGCATAGAAATAAACACAGTGATTTGAGACCTAAGCTACCAACAAGTCCAACTAAAAAGTCTGAAAAGCCTCCATCTGAATTTAAGCAACTGGTATCCGATCACAACTTGAATAAATTTAATTATCTGCAATCAAAAGGCAATTTAACTATATCAAGAGTAGGAAACACACATCAAAACAAAAAACCTAATGGTCATGTAGCAATACACAAAAATGTAAGTAAGGAGCCTACATGTATGTCAAACATATCACAAGCAAAAGTAGTTACAACTCACAACATAGCGACTAAAACTCAAAGCAGTAAAGAATTCACCAATGACACCAGCAAGTATCAACAAGTAGTATCCCAGACGTCTTTTTTAGCAGAAAAGGATCAACATGATTTGCTATTACTCTTACGACAACAGAGCAAGCTTAATGCCGTAAAGTCTGGTGTAAAACCTGAGTCTGAACTACGACATATCGCTCAAGTTTCTCTTCAGTCCAATACAGAAACCAACAGTAATATGTACTCTGATTCAGGTTTAACTGGTTTAAAAATATTATCTCGCAGCGAAGCATGTAAGAGTAAACCTCCAGAGGCTTCTGCTTCGTCGAATAGTTCATTTTTAGAGATTAATCAAGAAAAACTTACTGGAGTGTCAATAAGTGGAAAAAAAATCAATTCACCTTCACTTGTGATGTACAAAGCACATACATCTTCATGTAAAAAAAACCGGCAACTTAAAGGTGAAGGTAAAACACCAGTTAAAAAGGAGCCAGGTACACACAAATTTTCCATGGAAAATGATGCTACGAAACAGGACTGGGAGAGTGTCATGGACGCTATTTTAAAACATAAAACGCCGCGTAGAGGACTAAATGCTCTTGAAATAGCTTTAAATAAAGACTCGTTTGAGCAACGATTAAAAGAAAACAAAATATCTTCCCAAAAAGGTGCGTTACTTAATGTCGATAATAAAGAGAGAGAAATGAGGAACAATGAAGTTAAATGTCAAAAAATTGCATCACATTTTTTTACTACACCGATTTCACTTAAATCCATACGAAAAAATGCGGTTACATCTTTGCAAAAACCAATTATTGTAAATAAATCAGACGTTGATTATTTGCCTAAGCTGAATGCACCAGAACTATCTAAGGACATTGTTTACAATGTTATTAATAACGACGATCCTTTTATATCTGGCATACAAAATTCCGATTATGACCTCTTAGAAGAACTTATGGATGACGACTTGAAAAAAGAAATTGGCGAATTGTTATCTGATGAAGAAGCAGTTAGTCCTGTATGTTTGAAGAAAGAAAAAGAATCGGACATTGAAACTAAACCTAAAATAATAACAACACCATTGCAAAAATATAACTATAGCGACACCATAACAACGCAAGAAGCAAAAGTTTTCGAATATCAAAACGCACGCACCATAGGTATAAAAAATCAAAATTCACAGGGAACCGAAACCACGAAAACGGTAGAGAACAAGCAAAAACATACAGAAATTCCAATGTGTGCAATACAACAATCTTTTGAAAACGACTGTAATTTTGAAACACCGACTGTATCAGCTTATGGTGCACTAAATAAGACTGTGATAACTTCACACATAAACGTTTCCGAAATTCCAAAGATATCACACAGACAGTCAACTGTGCAAGATAAAATTCTATACAAATCTCCGAATGAAGTTCTCGGTAATAAAAGTAATGAATCATCTATTAAAACTCAACTTATGGATTCTAAAATTTCTAATAAAGACATACAGCAGCCACTCAGTACTAACAACAGCTTTCACTCAGACCATGAAAATACAAATTTTATTTGTAAGAGTAGAGTACCGGATAAATCATTAGAAAATGTCGTCGCACCAGAAATAGATTCTGGCAAATTTGCCATTACCCCAGCAGAAACAACACTAAGTACGAGATTGCGCAATAATCATCCTGTTGCTGTTAATACAAATATTGCCTTGTTGCAATCAACACATTTTTCCACTCCTGTCGTTACGCCGAATATTATTGATAAAGCTTCAACTGTGCTTGGACCTCAAAGTCATTCTCTGCAAAGACTAGATATTTCAACAGTAAATTTTGATCAACCGGACACTAATAATAGCAAACGATCAGGTATATCCGTAATAAAACAAGTACCAATTCCAGAACATCAACATGTAAGTAATGTTAATTTAAAAATCAATTCGGATATTGTAATGAAAGAAAACAGTTGCGAAATGAAAATGCTTAATGTTAATAGCAACGCAAGTCAATTGGATCGATTCGTTAATCGTAAACAAAAAATAATATCACAAGTATCATATCATAATTCATATGAAAAGATAAATAAGCGATTATGTTCAACACTAGATCAAACTGTAGAAGATAATGGCGATGATATACAAATTATCAAAGAATCAGAAAGACTGAAACAAAAACGCTGGAATGTAATGAATAGAAAAATAAGCCATAAAATCGGCATTTCACCTATACCTTTAACTTATGTGCCTCTAAAAGTAATAAAACTAAAACCAGCATTTTCGGAAAATACTAGTGTGAATACTAATAATGACCAGTTGAAACAAAGTAATATAAAAATTGAAACTAAACTAGATATTAAAGAAGATATTTTTCCCAGAAATAGTAAAAACTCTTGTATCAAAAATATTGAGAAACCGTTACCAAATATTTTAGACGCTAAAGTTGCTGATAAATGCACAGAAATTAAATCTAGCAAATCGTTTTGTCGTCGCATACGTCTTAGATCTACAAACAAATTTGAAAATGATATACTTATCTTTAACAAAAATAGTGTTATACAAGAGAAGGTAGGTAAAATTAAATCAAAATTCAAATTTGAAAAATCATTTGTGAAAGACACTAATAAATTGGAGGATAGTGTATTATCTAATAATATGAACAAAACTAAATCAGAGCTTGCAGAATCACTTACAATAAAAGATACTATTTCTAAAGATGTTATAAAACAGAAAAATTATTCAATTCACTTTACAGAAAATAAAAACGATACAACAACAACCGCTATAAACAACGGTGAAGATATAAATAAAGACGATAATGTTTTAGAAGCTGAAAATGTCATATCCGTTAACAACGTAGAATCCTCGATGGATAAACAATTTTTCGATGTAGAAGATAAATTGATTACATCAGTTATACGAAAGTTAAATAAGCCAATAAGCGATTTACACGCGTTAGAAGATATCGCGATGATTATGAAAACCAGTGATAATAACGAAGAAAAAGAAAACCTGATAAACAAATTTCAGACAGATATGACAAGCAGAGATGATCAAAGTCATATCAAATTACGCGAGCATAAAGAGGAAATGAGTTTGCAAAATAATTTAAATGAACATGCACAAAACCATGAAGTTTATTACAGTGACAAAAATATTGATCAGTTTAACTACACAAATAATTCCACATTGAAAAATTCTGCTGATACAAATGTTAGTAATGAGCAAGTTATCATTACTGAAAAAAGAGTTATGCGTAAAAAGCTAATTAACCAAAGTAAATTAATAACAAATTTTTCGCCCGTAAAAAAATGTGTACAGAATGTAAGATGCAAATTAAATGAAAAAAATTCTGCCAGTAAAAATATTCGTTCAAATAAAAAGAAAATTACTTTTAAAGAAATTACTCTAAAAACTAAAAATCCAAATAATAAGACTTTTCGTCTTAAGTTACCTAACGGTAAACATGTTAGAGCCACGATTACAGGGAACAATAATTATAATGTAAATAATATACTTTCACACCCAGACTTAAAAAGATTTTTACTAAATGACTCTTTTAAATCCGGAAAATGTACTTTTAGAAAGATCCCTGGAGCTAATTGCTGTATATTAGACATAGAAACTGCTCAAAATTTAAGCAAGAAAAAGAAGAGCATAAATACTCAAGAGGAAATGGAAACAATAAATTTGATTAGTGATGATGAAGACGATCCGGCGTCAAGTTCTGATGGAAAACATGTTTTTGTAAAATCTTTATTAGGCCAAGAAGCATCAACAAGACAGAAAAAATTATCCGGAAATTGTTTGGTGTCTTTAGCACGATATACGCCAGAACAGTTGTTGGCTTTAGTAGAAAAAAAGAAAGATAGAGAACCAACAGAATTAGAAAAACACCATAATTTAAAAGTACCAATAAGTGCAGTCTCTGTTAATATGGAATATGCTAATAGTTCATTTTCTAATCAAGGTATTTCGAACAGTAAACAAACGGAAAATTGTAATTCGTTCACTTGTAAAGACGATAACAGCTCTTCCCCATTGGCCACGGAAATTAGTATTACAGAATGTTATGCACCAGAGTTAGAAAATTTGGCTTCGGAGACATTACCTACAGATAATCAATATAATGAAGAAACAATTGAAATTGCTAAAGATAAACAGCTTGTTACTGATTCTATTGAAATATCCAAACAGAAATTAAATAATGTACAATGTTACTTAAAATTAACCAGATGTGATAATTTAGTTAAAAAATACGAAAAATTGAAAGCACTTAAGCAAGAATGTTTTATAGACCTTGTTAGGTGTGACAATAATTCTAATGAAAATGTTAATAGCACTATATCAGCATTACATCTGGATAGTAGTAGTAGTGTCGAAAGTTCAGCACAAAACGATTATCGTATTGAAGGGAACGATAATGTTCATTGCAATTATTTACAGAGTAATGAAACATTTAATTGCAGTTCAGAATCGAGTCTGGTAAGAAGCGATTCGTATTCAATATTAAATGACTTTTCTGTATATAGTAATGTTACGGATTTCACTTACGAAAAGACTACAGATGAACATAATCACAAAAATGATTTTGATCCCAGTAAGATTCAAACACTAGTATTTATTAAATGTGATGCCGAATGGACAATGACAAAACAGCAAGCAGCCGATTGTAAATACAATGATAAAGTTTCCGTACGACGTAATAATCAAAATGATACCATGGCTTCAACAAATTTTGAAAATGATAAATATTGTTGTACTTTTGAAAAGTGCAAGGATTTAAAGAAATGTTTAATAGAAACTATAACAGGAATTGAAGTACCAAGTCTAAAAAAACTGGTTTTAAAACTTTTTGAAAATACAAAGTTAATAGATATTTTACAACCAATTTCTAGTAAAAACATTTTAATTATGCAAAAAAGAACACATTTTCTCAAGAGAAAAATGATTTGTCACGAAAACGTATTACCCTCATCTTGTAAAATTTTTAAAGTTAATAGTAATTTACCACTAAAAAATAAAAGTTTGTCAAGCAAAATCAACGAAACTAAACCTCAAGCCAATTCCCCAGCGCATTTTGTTAAAACAAGCAATAAAATATTTGATGCTGTACTACCAACTTCGAAATATCAAAAGAATTATATAGTACAGAAAAATACAAGAGAGTTATGCGATGTTTCAAAACTCCCAGAACGAATCATCCATTTCGATACTAAATTCAAAGGAGAATATTCAAATACAATTTATTTCAACGAAACGTTAAGATCAAAAAATGATTATAACCACGTTAAAAAAGTTTATCAACACAATACACCGGTAAATAAAATGTACAATGAGGTTGAAAAACATGATCTGGAAGATGGTTACTTTCGATCACAAGGATTAATAAAAAATGATAGTGTTACAAATATAAAAATAAACGTAGTAAAAGTATTTGATAACAACATTATGCAGCCAGTAAAGACCAGATTGTCCAGCTTACAAATGAAATTTTTAAATACAATTCCATCAGTTAATAATCAATTTAAAAAAAAAAATCTTCATAACAATTTTCAAAATATCTTTGAACTATTTGTTGGTGATAATAATAATGAAAAAAGATTTACTGGGGACAACATAAATAATATTGTCCTAGCGGACTTTAGAAGAGAAGGTAACACTTTTAAATATTGTCAAAATGAAATTGAATCTAAAAATAAGAACAAGTCTGAAATAAATCTAAATCAAGACAACGTTTCTTCAGAAAGAAACAACTTTTTCCTTTGTAATATAAAAGAACCTTCTAATTTAACTCCTGAGTTATTTGAAAGGCGAGATAGTAAAGCTATTCCTTCAAAGCCTGTTAAAAATGGCAATACTAAGATAATGAACGAAATAAATTCATTGGCCACTAGTCAATTCATTGATGAAGCTGGAAAATTAGACAAGAATAAATCAGAAAATGGTAACAAAACTCTTAAAGAAACAAATAAAAAAGTCAATACTCCTTTAAATAACATTTTATCTAATGCAAACTTTGCTGTCAATGAAACTATTTCTTTGAATCTGGATCACGACTATGACAAGACTACGACTCTCTCTGATCTTAATTACTGGAGGAATTTTATTACAAGTAAAAACAATTGTAAAGAAGTTTCAAAGACTGGTGAATGTATAAACGTTCAACATTCCGTAACGATTAGCAATGTCGAAAAGGATACCATTGAAGAACCAGCAGTACAAGAAGAACAAAAAACGACATACGATGTTCTTCATAACGTGACACTCATTTGTAAAGACAATTCAGAAGTTGTTTTAAAAGGTATAGAGTATGAAGACCCTATTGCAGGAACGTGTTACATGTTTCCTTTAGAAACAAATACCGACTTTTCGGAAAAAATTAACGATGTCGATAATATTTGTGATGGGCTGAGTAACAACGATTACCACACAGAAACTATTTTAGATAAAAACAAAGACAATACTTTAGACGACGAAAACTTTTCCATAATGATACCCAAAAGAACATATTCTAGATTTTACAAATTAAACAAAAATACTTATGAAAATTTGGGTAAAAAAGCGATTAAACGCAAGAGCAATTTCCAAGATTTTAATACCAACGAGAAGCGATACCGTAAAAGCAAAAACATTGATTATTTGAACAACAATGCATCAATTCATAATAATTTAACATATAGTAAAGAATTTAAGCGTCTGTGCAATTATTATAATACATTAAAATTTTCTTTCTCACGGTCGTTCCATAAAGAGTATATTGATGTTTCTAATATGATCAAATGTTGGCCTGTACGAAATCCTTTATTTGTACCGTCTAATGAAGAGATTGATAATATTTTTGAAGATAATTACGAATTAAAATATTTCCCAGATCCTACTAAGCAAACATTAGTAGAAGAGCTATCTGAAAATTATACTGATATTCAATCGGAACCACTAGAATCTAATGAAACCGAATTCAATATGGGTTTTGGTGAGGAGTCCGGCAGAGTCATACAAAATTTAGAAAACAAGGATGTTTATCCAAAATTTTCGGCTGCGACTCTGTCGGACGTAAAGCAATCTCAGCCGTTTTTACTGTCCGAAGATTACGCGGACTGCGAAAATACTTATGAGATTTCTGATTTCAATTCAACAAAAGAGGATCAAAAAAAGAAATTAAAACATTATATTACATATATACAGCTAAGAGATAAAGTACGTTCTTTTTTTAAGAAAACTACTTTGGAATTAAAGTATAGTTGGATTAGAGATAACCTAAAGGACAACGATTTAAAATGGAAATTCAATGGAAAATGTGATTCGACAAATAATCCGTTTGATTTTTACGTTCAAGATTTTATAGAACCCATGCCTTTGGAGGCTGTAGTACAAGTAGTCCAAGTTGGTCAGCTACCTGTAAGTGCTGCTGCCCAAAATCCTATGACTTGCGATCCTCGAGTAACTCACGTTTCAAATGCTAGTCCTCCACAATGTTCGATGGAAAGTAATATGAACGATGATTCGCAGTCTGCTATAAAAACTGAATATACTGAGCTTACAACGGCTGACCTTACCATTCCATTAGTTGCTGAGTATGAACACCATGAAGATAAAATTAAAATCGAATCCGATGAAAACACATATGTATCAAATAACGAAATATCCATACAATTTGAAAGTGAATTCATTCCGAAAATAGAACCTAAGGAAGAAAAGTATGAACCTGACGACGAGACTGGTGTTCATCTGGAAAATAAAGATTTACAATTGATGAGTAATAAACAAGAAGGAAATTCTGATTATCCATACAATGAAAATATTAATACGGAACAACTGGTATCTTCGGCTTCTGCTGCGCTTTTCTATGATTCGAGTAATGAACAAAACGGCACATTTGAAAAAACTGATCAAATTGCTCATGCTATGAATGCTGCTGGTATTATACCCACAGCAGAAAATGATTCAATTTCTAATTCATTAGTTAACACTTTGTCGCCTAAACAAAATGACAATGTTGTTAATACTACCCTAACTTCAGAAGAAGAATTTGCAAAGACCTCGTCTATTAATGCCCTGGCTTTACAGCACGCTTTAGCCCAAATACTTCCTCCTCCATTAAATCAGACGAATAATATTGAATCTGACCAAAAAACACAAGATTCATCAGTTCCACAACAAGTTTTGCATATTATACAAGGTAAAAATGCTTCAGGAAATCAAATAACTCTTGTTGAAAGTAGCGTAGTCGACAGTGGTCAGCAATCTGTTATTAATACAACAAGTGCAACACCCGTGTTACATATTGTTCAAAACAAAAGTTCAACTTCAAATACAAACTCTGACGAAAGTTCTTTGCAACATACCAATTCTTTCGGCGGATTTTCTTTAGTAGATACAGGATTACAACAAGGCACTAATCAACTTCTTCATATAGTGAATACGGGAAATCAAAAGAGTAATAACACCAATCAATTTTTAAAAAGAGTAAATTTATTGACTAATCTAACTAACGTTCAAGGATCTAATGAACAAAAAATGTTACAATTTGTATGTAAATCAGTAGACGGAAAAGCCATTCAATTAAACGCACCCCATCAGAGAGGTATGGTTTTGAGATTGCAGCCAATTGAGAGCCAAAACATACAAAGCAGTCCATCAAAAAACGATGATCATAGTCCTACGCCCACAACGACTCACCAAGAGTCTTCCGAAGATATAGAAACAGCTATAACTCAACAAGAAATCAAATCTAGATCCGTCTATGAAGAAAATTATGCAAAATTTATTCAAAATACCTCAAATCACCACTCTAGTCCCGAAAGTACTACTAGTTTGCCAAAATTTAATCAAGCTTTTGGTAAACCTGTGTTTCAGGATGGACCTGATAAACAGAATGAAATAAACAGTAATAGTCCTCATTTATCATCCGTGAATTCTGATAATTCCGAGTGTGAAACATGTGATAACGCTATGAACCTTGACCATATTGGACAAATTAATAGTCCTCCATTATTGTTAAGAAAATCACCACAAAACTCTCAAGCCCAACCAGATTTAGTTCAGCAAATTAAACAGACCATTACTCCTATGAATATTCAGACAATGCATGGTGGAGTAATTTATACAAGACAAATACCGGTGAATATTGGTGGAGGACAAACAATTAATTTAATAACGGTTCCCACTACTGAGCTTATTGATGATTCAAATCAAAAACAATCAGATATCAAGTTTGTAAATCATGGTGACATGGTTGAGCCTTCAATAATAAAAATAGTGCCACCAAATCAATCGACGTCTAACTCTGAATTGTCACATGACGAAGGAAATAACGCTAGAGCTGCTGGTGACAATGGGCAAAATACACAACCGCAACCAATTTTGACTCAAATGCGAATTAAATTACCAATGTTGAGTAAAACGCCGCAAATGGTTACGGGTGCAAGAGTGGTCAGACCATCTTTTTTTCAAATCCAAAGAAATGTTATAGGAGGCACAAATCAACCTGTTTATCAACAGCTCGTCTTAACAGCTGCACCGCCACTTGGTCAACAGACAATAAGATTACCACAGGCTCAAATAAATAAACAAGTTAAAGTTCCCACGGAATCTTCCGAGTCTCAAATGAGTTCATCGACTCTTGAACAGTTAAGAGAATTTGATATGGTTTTAGAGCAAGTGAAAGAACGAAGTACAGTGCAACCTAATTCGACAACAAACAACACTACTTCAAAACTCCACACTTCGTCATCTGATGCAATTGATGGTGGTTCTACAGGTGTAACAACAGAACCAACTCAAGTACTTTATTCTATTGGGAAGAATCAACAGTTTAACGTTGCATATGTTAACAGAAAATCTACCGTTACAACTTCTGCCAATTCAACTTTTGTTCGATCTCCCGACTCGTCGGGTATAACTGAGACACCTACTAGTGCTACGCAAGTTCAACTCCCACAAACAGTTACAACTGATACGAAATCTAATGAAACACCACTAGTTCAACAAAATCCTCCAAAACCCAAAATTTCTTCCAAATCCAGATCACGACCGAAAGCATCGTCAAATACACATAATACATTAAAACTAAATAATGTACCACCTAAGACCTCTTCTCAAAAACCTTTCGAAGACGAACAAACTACACAAAGAATCCTTTATATATTAGCTGAATATAAAGAGCAAGTTGAGAATTCTCCGGATAAGGATAAGCCCGCACCACGGAGACGAACAAACCCGCCTACTCCAGGTTCTTCAAAACGCAAGAAAAGCCATTCTCGACGTCCTGGTGCACGAGATATGAGTCCCATACATGGAGACGACACTTGCCGTACCATGGGTTCCGAGGACAGCAGTTGTGGTACATCCCAAGGAGATTGTAATGAGAATTGTTTAGATGTTCATTCCCCTCAGGATAGTCCACGGAAAGTAGTAAAGAAGTTATCTTTTGAACAGGAAACACCACCCATTCAACATCGACCACAACCGCCACGAAATGTGATCGTTGCAGACGGTCAAACTATCACTGTTGCTCGGGGAACGACCGGTAAACCAACAACAGCTGTTTTAATGCCCGGTAATTATATACTCCCAGTTTCGGTAGTGAAGGGGGGCCAGCAAATTGCTATAGTAACTAACCGGGGCCCAAAACTCTTAACAGTTGCTGGCCCAGAAGGGGGAACCACTAATGCGCTATTGTTACAACGTCTAATTGGGCCAGCTGGATTGAAACCAGTTTTAGCCCGTCCTGGCGTTCGGCATGTTCGACTACCGACAGCGTCGTTACACAACCTACAAGCATTCAATCTAGCGACTACCACAACTGTGCAACCGCCTGATAGTACAGCCTCCTCCATACCGCCGCCTAATCCCCCAGATCTTGTCGAAACAAAAGCTTCTGCTTCACCGTGGCCGGAAAAGGAAACTCAAGAGGTTATTAAGCCAGTTCGCGAAGCGAGCCCGCACGAATCCGAGCCATGGAATGTTCCATCCTCGGCCAATGTACATGATTACACGTACGAAGAGACCGTGCGAACCGACAATTTGGATCGGACTGTTCTCGTAAGTATAAAAATATGTTTACGTGTAAAAAATATTAAATATATTATTATAATATGACATATATGCTATTATTAAAATGTATGTATAGTATTGGCGCAATGGTACCTTCAACACTCCCACCGATCGTAAAACGAATGTGACGAACATTTTGAAACTTCAGGAACCGATCCCAAATCGATACAGTCCTGATATGGAGGAGCAAAGGATATTTGATAAGATGTTCGACGTAGACTCGAAAAAGTCATTCATCGATTCGCAAGACGAATCGCCGCGTTGCGATTACGATATAGACGCGTCCGAATGCGACGATAAGTGCTACCACCAGGTGATCATTACGTAGACACGTCGCTGCCCCTTCTGATTTAGACCGCCTCTTACGTAGACATGCACGCCTCGATTTATTTTATTCGCTTTTCTCTGCGTTCCGTGAAGGTTTGCCGTAAAAGCCATCTATAGTTGCGACATTTCTGTCCTACGGTTCTACTTCGGGAAATACGTGTTAAAAAAAAATACTTTGCGTATGTCACCAGACATTATCAATAACGTTTCAATCTAAATTATTTATTTATTCAATGTCGTATTACTTAAATACGGTCTCTTAAATCGACATGAATGAGCATAAACAAATGTCGCTTCTATGTTTAATAGGTCATGGCATCCTCCACAGGCGACGAAGATGAAAATCAGGTCATACGTTTACGTCTCATAGTAAATGTTGCCTCCTGTCTACGTTCGAATAGTTGTATCATTTTTACATTTGACGTTTTCTTAATTTATCTAAGGAATATTTTAAAACTGCTTCCTTTCAAATGTTAATAAGACTTAGCGAAATTAAAAAGTGTTTTATTTAATTTTGCATGTTTTGAAACGGTCCGTTATCTCTTCCCCGTTGTCGAGTATTCCTGCATTATTTTGTGCATGTAATTGCATCATTCTTCACTATACATTCAAACTGAACGTTTAAAAAAAAAACAATAATTCATTAACATATCGATATAAAATTCACTTGGAAGTATGTTAAGACTTATATAAAATTCGTTAGGCTTTGACGTTGTCGTAGTCGTTATTTCCGAACCTGTATGCATTTATTTGTTGTTTAAAAAAAATGGTATAAACTAATTACTTTGTCGGCTTCCCGCTTAAAATGTATTAATTAAAAGCCTAGCCTCTAAAATATACAGAACATAAGTATCATATAAAAGTCAATGTGCTGAAGTGATTATTCATAAAAAAAATATATGTTATGACTTATCGAATATTATGTGTAGGTTGTGCAGAAAAATATTTCTTCCCAACGTCAGCATCGGCTGACTCACGTATCCGCGGCTGCACTTCGCCACAAATATGCTATTCTGGAGCATGAACTGAGGCTGCAGGTGAGTTTAGATATCAGAATGACATGTCTCCAGATAATGCGAATGATTGCATTGTCAATTTCTAAAGAAAAAGGCAAAGACAGTTTTCAAGTGCGATCAAGTGATAATGGGCCAATGTGACCCATGTCGTACCCGTATCTTTTCTTATATTTGCTAATTTAGCATTATTTGTTATGTTGCTCTTTAAACGTTAATATAATAGGTTGGGGAAAAAGAAATCCATTATTTTTATATGAACTTCAGGACTTTATTTAACATGCTTCGGATTGTCCGATTTGGGTCAAATATGCACCGTTTTGTTCTATGATTTGTTGCCATTTTAAAGGTAACTTCATAATGCCTCTCTCGTAGAAGTCCTGTTCTCTATTTGCAAAAAACTCTAGTAGCCGATTTTCGCAATCTTCCCTAGAAGCCAATTCTTTATCACTAAAAATTTTTTTTAATGCAAGAAAAAGATGGTAATCGCTTGGTGCCAAGTCCGGACTGTATGGCGGATGCATTAAAACTTCCCAACCAAGCTCCCGAAGTTTCTGGCGAGTCACTGTAGACGTGTGTGGACTAGCGTTGTCCTGGTGGAACACGACACCTCTCCTGTTGGACAATTCTGGCCGTTTCTGGTCAATTGCTATCTTCAAACGGTCCAGTTGTTGACAGTAGAGATCAGAATTTAGTGCTTGGCCATATAGAAACAACTCATAATAAAATAATCCCCTTCCAGTCCCACCAAATGCACAGCAGAACCTTCCTGGCCGTTAGTCCTGGTTTGGCCACCGTTTGAGGTGCTTCAACCGCTCTTTGACCATGATCGTTTTCGCACAGGGTTATCGTATGTGATCCATTTCTCATCTCCAGTCACCATCCGTTTAAGAAATGGGTCTATCTCATTGCGTTTGGCCAAGGCTTCGCAGATGGAAATTCGATCCATCAAGTTTTTTTCTGTTAATTGGTGTGGCACCCAAACATCGAGCTTCTTTTTGAATCCAGCTTTGTGTAAATGGTTTAAAACTGTTTTGTGGTCCATTTTTAGCTCCTGGGCGATGTTACGACTGCTAACATGCCGGTCAACTTCGATCATTTCTCCGATTTTATCGACATTTTCGGCGACCGGCCTACCTGTGCGAGGTGCATCTTTAACATCAAAAAATCCTGAACGGAATCTACGAAACCAATATTGCACATAATTGGCTGTTACAGTATCGGGTCCATAAACACCATTCACAATTTTAGCCGCCTGGCTTGCATTTTCGCCTTTGTCAAAGAAAAAGTGTAAAATGTACCGAATTTTCTCTTTGTTCACTTCCATTTTTAACAGCCTGTAACTCACAATTGAATGCACCAAACAAAAAACAGCAAAATAATTTTTTTACTGCGAAATGTCACCTTTCCAACGAGCATAAATCTGAAACTGTTTGATCAATACTTTACAAGAAATTTATCACTACAGCCATCTACCGAAAAAATAATGGATTTCTTTTTCCCCAACCTATATATATCTAATTTAGCAATAATACTAAATGAATTTATGTTGAATATTCTGATGTTATCGTTTCAATGATATAAGAGAAGTAATTTTTTTTTGTAGAAGTCTCTGTCCGAGGAATGCGAAGACTTGGGCGTGGATTCTCCTTCGGCCTCGGAACTGTTTCCCGAGGCTGAGCTCCTGTTCGCCGGCTCACCCGCCCACGAGCAGACGCAAGACCACACCACTCACCGTACGCATACTCGTAAGGGTTTACTTTTTTAGTTCGAAGGTAGATTAACAGACATGAATTTCAATACGGTGAAATCTTAATGTTAAAGTTTGAAAAAAGTGCCTAAAATTGAAAGGGTTATTATTATCTCAAAAGTCTGAAATCATTTTGAACTCTTTGTTTTCAAGAGATAATTTGATGGATAAAGTTCCAGACTAAAAATGAATACAAATCTCATATAATTGATACAACATATTTCAACATTTACCAAAAACTGTTCCAGGCTACTATTTAAGTGTTTTTATCAATTGTATTAAATAATTTATCGAATTGTTTGTTTTTTTTTTTAGCTCAACCGACTATACTAAGCCAAGGTGTAGTACCTAGGTCCGACATAGACGATCAGATAGCCACCGACCACTTGCTACAGCGTAATGATATCCACGACGAAAATAACGATCTAGACGTAAATCTTGGCCTGGACGATGTTGGAATCGTGACAGTAACCGAGAACGGAGCTACCATCACATTAAATCAGGAGGAGTTTGCGAGATCACATCCCAATACAACGTTTCATAGCGAAGAACCAATTGATGATGGAGAGGTGAGAATCGGAAAATCTTAATCACCAACTCCAATTCTGCATATGAAGTATACCGTATGATGTGTTCTTGATTGTGGAAACCAGCATTCAGTACTGACACTATGTCCAGTGCTCAATACTGGCTACCCCAGTGAATAAAATCTCAACATTACCTTATAAAGACTGTGTCTACTGCTTATAAGTTTTCAATTGGTGTATTCATACTGTAACAACTATAGGTATCAAAATTTAGAGATTACAACAAAATAAGTAAATTTATTTGTTTTTAATGTTGTTGAAACTACATAATCTTTCTCAGCAAATTGTGGAATATACTTTTCTTATAAAAAAAATATATTTTTTCAGATGCAACCTTACACAATAACAGGAATTAAAGGCCCTCACATAACATCAACAATATTTCACGCAAACCGAGCCCCAGCTACAGTTCTAATGGGTCCTCAAACCACAGTCATATCCCAAGCTACACATGACAACCCGACCATACAACATAACATCAAATATTCACATATTGACAACATCATCAACACGCCGAGTACTCACCAGGCAAATCTTAACCTCTCATCAGTGCGTGTCAAAGATGACGGCCTGACAAGATTCGACAGCATTCTAACAGATTCCAGAGAGCTGCACCTCTCCAACACCGCGTCAGCGATAGTCCACTCCCATAACGCAACTCAAGTGATCAGAAGAGTATGCTATGATGACGATAAACGGGGGTCGAGGTACCTTATGAATGAACAGGACGCGCTGATTGCCGGAGATGACACTAAAATTAATGCAGAAGACAGCTCAAGAGATGCCACGCTCGAATCGATTGCCGGCGACGTGGATGATTATAGATCTTCACCAGAACGCCAGACGGAGCTCTATTGGGAGTCGAATTCCACTTCGGAGCGCTCTGAAAGTCGTAGGCCGCTAGACTTCAGCAGCGACAGCGATAAGTGCTGCAAAAGCCCGTCATACGACGAAACCAACTCGACCGACTCCAGCGGCGTCGGAGCGCACATGAGATTGGACTCCGTGATCAAAGACACCAGGGGAATTGATCGCAGCGGCAGTGCGGACGGCTCCTCCGCGGACGACACCCACCCGCCGCTACGCACATACCCGGCCAAGCGACTGTACCATTCCCTGGAAGGGGCTACGAGCAGGAGTTTGACCGGAAAGACGAGAGCAGGCGAACGGTCACCAGACAGTTTGGAGATCAGACGGCGTGCGTCGGGCAGGGGAGTGGTGAAACGTTGCTGTCATTGCTGCAACGGTTCTCCGATTCCGCCGCGCCCGAAGAAACCGAGGCAACGGAAACCAACTATGGACTTTTCTACACATTGAAAGACAGACGGACAGATGAGGTGTTGTCCTTGAATGGCCGTTATGTACCAGTAGACGAAGTGCATGCTCCCCACAAAGCGGACTGACGCATAGTGAAGGTCGCGGGAAGCCAGAGCCGATCGTTGTGGAGATCTATACTCTATGCTCAGCAGTGGACGTTTTTCGGATGATAATGAGTGACGTCCGTGATTTAGTCATCGGGAAATTCTCCAGGCTATATCGTCGTCCAGACTGAACGATGATCTCATACTCATGAGGTTTCAATTGTAGTTTTTAATGTTAATGATAATGTTGTTAAAATTGTTTTGTATATAAATATTACGTAGCTCACTTCCGGCGGATGTCATTTTGTTGAATAGCTTACGTTAAGCTGATTCCTTTAAGGTGTTACAATTGTAATTCCTAAGTTGCTAATGTCACAAATCAGTTCCAAAGTTTTAATTGCGTCCGTGGCGCGGTGGTTAAGCGATTGCTTTGTAACACGGAGGTCTCCGATTCGATGTCTTCGGAACCGGCCAGCTACCAATTTTATATTGTATATGAGAGCCGAAGTATACCGGGCGAACGCGCTTCGCCACCAACGACCTCATTGTTACTATAACACCATGAAATTGAGGTCAGGTGTTAGGTCATTGTTAAAAAAAAAATTGCGTTTCATTGTTATTTTTTATAATTCTTGTATTATATCCATTATATATACACATATATATGCAATAATGATCAAATTGTGATTGTATAAAAATTTTGATGCTGTAGGGTTACCTTCATTATAGTGTGTAAGTGTTTTTCTTTAGACAGTAAATTACAATCAGACATGAATTTAATATATACCTAGCGATAGCGGATACGAGTTTCATTGCGACCCTTCTCGATGATGCTGGACTGAATTTACTTCCGGTTGCGTCTGTCATTTTCATTCGGAGCCATTATTTTGTAATAATTTTTTTTAATACTGTATTATATTCGCATAGGTTTAAAACTACTTCCATGGTGATGCACAAATCGGTTGATGGTTAAGAATATGAAGACGCGAGCTTTAAAGTGTTTTTTGAGATTTTTTTATTTCTCGGTTTAAATCTGGAACGGTATTCGCGCCAACTCGACGGTCACTCGCTTTCAGTTGTCGCTCACTTTCCAGTGCGTCGAGCTGTATTTTAATTAGTAAACTTGGTGTTAAGTTAGCATGAATTATATCGGTAGTGTTATAACTTGTAAATAATGTTTCGTTTTCCCGCCAATTGAAGCTTCGGGAAGCGTCTAGTCACTATATTCTACGTATGAAGATAGTATTCGGCCCGATGAGCGTGTTCGCTGGTTGGGAAGGCTTTGAGCCGAACAATTCGTGCAGTATTCTACTAGCTTCTGTATATAAAATCGCCGATTAGAAATATTACTAATTCATAATTGTATGAAAAAGAAATTTAATGTAATGTCTCTCATCGCCGGAAAGCAATAGCCGGATATTGTATATAGAGAGTCCGGGGTGTGTTTAAGGTTTAGCGAATTCAGCGAGCACGGTTGTGCGCGGACGCATTTATAGGTGAATTGTATAATGTTCGTGTAATTTTTAAGTCTGGTTCAGTATAAACAAATAGTTCAAGACGTTATTTGTAGACTTAAGGTAAAGATATTAGGTAATGTTTACGGATAACCGGCGAGTGCCGTAGTCGTATTCGCGACCACGGGGATTCCCCGGGGCGGATTACGGACCCTGATTATTTATCTGATGGGTTGCGGGCCCGCGGGTCCACAGTGGTGAAGCTATATAAGTAGTCAATAAGACTCGGAGCACTAACATAATCCGTTTAAAAATTCTCTATAAGACTTTCTTTTCTCTTCGAACCCATTTCTTTTCTTCTAAAGGTGATAAAAAAAAAATTTCTGCCATTTCTAAAAGTAAGGTTAAAATTTTTAATATAATCCAATACTTTGTTATTGTTTACGAATAATGCGGGTAGAAGTGACTACCTTCGATATTATTGTCAAACTAGTATTGCCGATAAGTTTTTTTGTTATATTTTTCACTTAGTGTTTAAATTTATTAGGTGTACATTGACAAACTAATATTTAATGTTTTAGGTGTTCTCGTCATTTTTATTTTCAAATTATAACGACTTTTTTTTATCATTGTGTAAACATTACTTAAAAAAGTGCTACAAATAAAAAATGGTCATTAAAACTTACCTTTTAAATGAGAGCATTTTAATTTCACTATCTTCATGTTCCGTATAAGTAAGTATATGTATTCTTCACCTGTCCAAGAGTCTCAATGCTTTGGATTATTAAAATAAAATATTGTCAGTGTCGATGAAAATATTTCATTGTCCCCCGTTGTTTTTTTTTCTTCAATTAAGTGACGACGAGCTGGATCATCACAGGACGGTTAGTGATACGCCTGTATCCTGTACCTGTTTAATCGACGATACACTGCTCTATATCACGCTCATCTGGTATATACTATGTTGAGTCCCCAGTTACATTAGTCACAACGCCCTTTACACCGGAACACAGTTATGTTCGCATACTACTGTTTGTCGGTAGAAATAGTGTGCTGTAGTACCTACCTGGACTGTCCCCGGCAACAGACACCAGCAGTAAGATATCGCAGTTACAATAACATTCAAAATGTGATGGCGATACCAGCTCCATATAACTTGGACGGCTATAAGTTGAAATGGGTACGTATGATAAAAATAGTCATACTTGACACCACGTTAAGCTTCATTTGAACACACGATCTTCAAAGAATTGTTTAGGACAAGAATATCTTTAAATAATTTAGAAGACCCATAAGAGATACTACGAAATATTCAGAAACTATCAGGCGTCAGCATATTCCCTGTAAGCCACTGTGTAACAACACAAACATGACTTATCACAACTCATGTAGTCTGCTTGAACCTGGTTATAATACTCAGCTGGGAGAGAGTGATGAATAACATAATACTTTTAAATCTTTTACTAGTGGGTCTCTGTTGTCGGAGACTATCTACGTAGATACCACCGCAGCCACATATTTCTGCCGCCAAACAGTACAATGCAAACATTATTGTGTTCCACTTTGAAAGGCGTTGTAGCTAACGAAATTACTGGGGTAACGAGACTTAATATTTTATATATAAAAACAAAGAGAACAATGTGGTGCAGTGCATGTCATTCTAATTAGTTTAAATTTATTATGGGAAGGCGTATCACTCACCAGGCTAACGTCTCATTCGTGTCATGGCTTTGTCCAACAAAAAAAATACGTTTATTATCATATCAACTTTTAAAGGATCAAACAATATAAAGAGCTTATAAGGTTAGATGCGTATTAAAATAGAATTATTATTTTAAAACATATAATCAGTCTCAACACTTTCGAGTTGTATATATATCTTGATCCATGAACATTTAACTGCTGTAATACTAAAGCTTAAGTTACCGTCCACGGCAGAATATGGCGAAGGTATAGAACGAAAGTAAATGAAATACATACAGTAATATAATTTGATTTACTTTTCGTTTAATTCTTAGTTTTAAAAGATTTACTAAATTTTATTCAACTTAGTATAGCAGGCCGACTTTACCGCTTGTATAGTGACACTGCAATGGACAACAACCATCTTTTACTGGTGGTAGGTTTCTATTTTCGGAGACTGTACCATGGCAGCGCTTATTTCTACCTCCAAACAATAGTGTGCAAACATTACTATGTTCCGGTTTAAATGGCGATGTAGCTAATGAAATAACTGATGTAATGAGACTCAACGTCTTATGTAACAGACGACGAGCGCAATGCAGTGCAGTGTATATCATAATAACTAGCGCCTCATTGCTGTGGGCAAGCGTATAGACATACCATCAAGTGAACATCCAACTCGTCTCGTCACTTAATTGATTAGAAAGAAATGTTTACTATGCCAGTTATAGCTATATTTTCACAATGTTAAATATTTCCAGATTTATGCTCCAGAAAGAATACAGCCATTGTTACATTTTGGGTAATGGTGATGAGGAATCTATGAAGTATTGTCACTGATACTTCTTTTTTTTAAACACCTGCTACTTGATGATTGAGATTTAATCAGCGATAAAAGGAACTGCTTAAAATTAACATATTTAATAAACTCATCCTGGATTCTTTTCTACTATTGCAGTGCAAAATATTTGAATTGTAGTGTACTTAGCAAGATTTCACGGTAATAAGGGTGACATTCTCTAATAACCTTCCATTGTAAAGGCCATGTATATCATTTGTCACCACATGAACACTGAACTTTTTGTTGCTTCTTTGTATAAAAGAAACGTCATCAGAATTCGAACTTCTATAATAAATATCATCACAGCCTCTTCCTACACCACTGAACTAAACCTTCATTCAAAGATCTTCAGCTTCATCAGGTCGTCGGTATATCTGGTAAGCGGTTGTCCCACGCAGTTCTCTTTGGTAATAATATTCAATACCGGACTTTTGCGTCAAACTTCTACGCCAGTGCAATTATAATTATATTGATACATTACTCTTTGACCATTTTCTCTTATCTTTTATGTTTTTCATCACAGCTAAGACTTCAATTCTGAATTCGAGTCTTTCATCTTCATTATATTTGACAACAGTCGGCAGCAGTGAAGCAAAAAACGCTTCGTCTTCGTTCATTATTCTCGGATCATTCGTGTCGTCTATACTTTGCAGATATAAATCGATGTTAGGATCGCAGTCCTCGGCTGGGGACCTCTTGGGAGACACTACCTCGGACTCGTCTATATGCTTATTTCTCTTCTTACTGGTGCTCGTTTTTTCCTTTTCCTTTTGATTTTCAGTTTTCAAAAACGACAACGGTACGTCAAAGTTGTAATCAACGCTAATATCAGCTTCGGGTGTTATTTTCGTAAGAAATTTTAAGTGATCGTACAATAGATACTTTTTCTTTGGTTTCCCCATTTTTGTTTTTAGAGTCTTGACGAAAGTATCGCGAATGTTTGTCCATTTGTTAAGTATTAGTTCGCCTGTTAACAAAAAAGAAACACTTGAAAAGGTATCAAAAAAATATCGAATTTGTGTAAACGCATAACTTAAATATAATGGTTTCAATAGGAAGGTCTTCCTAGTTTCTAAGGCAACGTCTAAACAAATCGCTTTTATATGTTTATATGTAGAACCGTATTTTATTAGTTCTTTTCATATAAGAAAGGCCCGAGAAAAGCAGAAGTTTGATGTAAAAATCAGAGCTTCGTTCGAGAAGATATCAAGAAATATTACCCCAGTAATTTCATTAGCAGCAAAAGGACCTAGTGTACGTAGACAATCTCAACAGAGATCTCTTCTCAATTCGTCTAAGAAATTTATATTTTACATAAGGATCGCAGTTTTTTTTTCGTGGTACGCTTGTCTAATGTTTTGATGACGTATCGTATTTAAATGGGCACGAGTTCTAATGAAAATATCACCTGTTATCCTTTTTTTGTCCGGCGACATTTGTTCGTAAGTCGAATCGAGAATGCGAAATATCTCTTCCCACGCTGCTCTCCTGTCTATACGATCTTTGTAATTCTCCAATGATTTATCCCAAAGACACGGTCGATCCCGTACGCTATTAATTAATTGTATAACATCATATTTAAACTCTTTAGGCATGTTCAATGTTATTTTCCTGATTTAATTGTTATTTATTTGTAAAGAAATAACGAATTGTTCGTAAACAAAATTCACTGTTTACACTCCCCCAACTGACACGTCACTAGCGAGCGTCATAATGTCGGATCGGATGTGGTAGTACCCTCTCTGTCGTCTTGGTAGCGTGTGACAGAGACGGATACATACACATAAGGTCACCGACATCGAAGACCGTCTCGTGTGCGAGTATCGTGTTATGAATCGACCAATATAAGATGACCTTCTCTTCGCCTCAAATATTTAAATCATGACGAACGAAGAGGACATTTTCTGGGTTCCTAGTTACTTGGGCGATGAGAAAGACCTTTCTCGGTACTGAAGTATAATGGGACCTTGATTGGAATGGTTAACGTCCATTGGTATTTACGTGTGAGTTATCTAATAAATGATTGAGAAAGGATTTTCATAAAATGGTAATGGTAGTAATTATTTAATAAAAAGTGAATTTTACAGATTTTAACGCGTATAATATATAAATATTTCGAAAGTTTTACAACATCTATAGTCAGAATAGGACTGTGATAAATGTCCTGATGTTATAGTTTCCAGTCCGATCTACTTAGGTCATTGTGTCTTAGAGTTTTCTAATAAAAGCTAACTTTACTACTTAGTAATACCAAGAATGAGTAAAGAAAATTCAAAATCCAAAACAGTGTTAGAACTAGTCAGTACAGAAATTTGTTAACGTTTCGTTACTAATCTATACCATAAATCAGTATAAAATTAAGTCTTAATAAATTATTTTACTACAAAAGTAAAAATGTTATCCAATCAATCCAATCCAATCAGCCGGAAGACGTCCACTGCTGGACAAAGGCCTCCCCCAAAGATTTAAAAATGTTAATTAGTACATTATTTGATATAATTTAGCTTGACATAAATTGCATTTTTTTTTTGTAATAAATATTATTTATTCAATTTTAGATATTATTTCACGACTTCATCCGCTGTAAAATGACAGAAAAGGCAAAAAGGTATAAATACTCTTTTAAGGCATTTCTTATTAGTATTTCATTTTGCGTGATATATATGTATGTATGTATTAAATTTTTTGGATTATATTATTATTATTATTATTATTTATATTACTGTGTTCCGATAAGGAGCCAGTTTTTTAGGAGTACAACTACATGATTATATATATATATGTTCAAATATATACGATGGCGGTGTATTCGAAGTTGAGAAATTTCTACAAATGAGTTTTTCGTCAGAATATCTATGTAGTAACAGACATACTGATGATAAAGAAATAGTCTCTAAAATTTTCCTTTCCAAAATATATTTAAGGGGAAAACTACTTTTTTGTACGAATTTCATTTTGCTAAAAAAATATATTAGGGCTATTACTAGATTATCTGTATCAATAAGCTTATAAAAATTATACTTTTCATTGACAATGCTTTATCTAAGTTAATTATGGCATAAATATTATTAAATTGTAAATATAACCTTTGACGGTTTTTATATCAATTTATTATATTTTTTTGGTTTAAACTGCTACAATCAATTGTTTATAATACAGTCTATTTTAAGACTTATTAATATTGCTATAAAGTTTAAGTTCTTTTAAAGGATAGTTTCGGTATGAAAACGTCAGCTATTAGACGGATCGAACTGCGCGCGCACTGGAATCGTGTCACTTAAATTTTGTGAGTGAAAAAATCCATTGCGATAGCAGCAAGGTTATTTCAACTGTTATATCTTAATAGTTTGGTTTTAAATGTATCACATATAATTTAATTTATGCAACAGTAAGTTTTTAATAGTTTGCAGTTCAAATCACAGTATACTATGGAAGTTTGAGTTGCCGGTTTGAAGAGGTGAGTAAAGTTTAAATTGTGGAATGTTACAATTATATATAGTTGTACATATTAATTATAATGCAGAATCATATCCCACTGTTTACGTAAATACCTTTATAATTAAAATATACAATACGCAAAATAGTTAAACAATTATGTACAAAAATGTCAACGTTCATCAATCTTTATTTAAAGATATAATTTCTATATAGAACATTCTGATTCCCAAAAACCCAGGACAAAAGCTTAATAACAAAATAGTTTTATATTAATATTTATATTCAAGTGGAAACTTGCTCAAATCGAAAATTTTCGGTGTAAATTTTAATTTTACGAGACCTAATCGCTAGGATCAATGTAGAAATTACTGTATCAATATTGATTATAGTGTTAATTTTCATTTTAATGATATGCTTTATTTAATATAAATTTACATAGATAAAATAATGTAGGATTCGTATTGAGAAGCTTCTGGCTGTGGTTAAAAAGCTTGTGCTATTTACCCGTTTAATTTTAACCTTAAAAGAACAACTCAAATCAACGTAAACAAATATAAATTTTAATTGATATGAAAAATTTTGAATAACTTGTAGATATGAATAACCTGTCAATGCTTAAATCTCGAAAAGTATTATTATATCAACGATCTATTGAAGTTTTATTACTAAACACACCCTTCCCCTATTGTATGAAGTGCAGTAACGAAAGTAGGTAAAGCTGCTGTACTAATCTTGGAATTATTTCTTTTTAATAACTTTTTATGATAAACTGAGGATAGTGTAGGGGTGATCTTCCATACAGAGATACTTGTTTTATTTATTTGATAACCAACGTATCGTATACATTTTAACACGTATAACATAGACATGTAATTACAACGTGCATAAATTAAATTTTATACTAGCAATTATGTTCAAAGTAAACACGAACAAGGTAACATTATAACTGTAAGACAGATTATAAAAAAAATTGCCTAAAAACTGTTAAGGAAATATAAATGATTATTCGGCAAAGCTTGATGGGTGAGTCATTGTGAATGTCCTGGAAATCGCCATCTTCGTTAAAAGTAACTTACAAAGTCTAGAAATAAAAGATTTCGATCCGAAGACTATATATTATAGGTTTGTAATTTAAAACAGAACGGAAGTAAAAGTTGATACTGTTCCGTTCTAACCTACAATCACAAATAGCAACAATTTACGCTATTACTTTTCAATACTAATGGTTCAGGCGCTTATTACTTTTGGACACAACCAGTGTTACAAGTAACTAACAGTTGCATAAACAAATAGTCTTCAAAAAGTCAGGTATACTAGAAAACTACATTACTCAGGGTTAGGTATAGCCTTAAACGTAATTAAGAGTCCTTACAAATCTAAATAGCATATTGGCGTTATTTTTAACGTGCTATAAATGTTTAACAAGAGTTTTACAACAAATGTATACAATTATTATATTATATACCTAAATACCTATATATCTATTTAATATAGGTTTTATAATGGTGATGGGTCTCTGTTGCCGGAGACCGTCTAGGTAGGTACCACAGCAGCTCCTATTGCAGCCGACAAACTTCTGTTGTACTTGAAGGGAGCTGTAGCTAGTGTAATTACTATGGTAACGAGATTTAACATCTAACGTCTCCAGGCGAGAAGTACAGTAGTAGTAGTTAGTGCTGTTTATATCATCCTAACTTTTTTGTCTACGAAGAGACGAAGCGAGCAAGACTTTAACCTGATGGTAATTGGTGACTCACACAGCACCACATTGTGCTTGTCACTTCGACATGAGATGTAATATCTCGTTACTGCAGTAATTTCCATAGGTACAGCACCCTTCAAATCGAAACAGTAATAGGCGCTGCGGTTGTGCCTATGTAGACAGTCTCCGGTAACAGAGAACTACCACCAGTGATTCCACCCTCGGCGACTACACTTTAAATACTTTATATATGATGAGTATTAATAATTTATATAATTAATACATTGACAGTTAGATCATTGATGATGTGGACGGTCTGCCTGCCGGGATGGGGCGCCGCGGTGGTGGCCGGCACGCTGCTGCTGTACGGGAGCCTCGACGTGGCGTACTTCGCGCGCATGATGTACACCGTAGCGCGGGCGAGGTACTTCAGGAAGAAGGCGTGCATCCTGGAGACAACTGAAGTCCAGTGTGAGTGCAGTACCCATAAATGTTACCTATTAAATATGGGTTGGACTAACAGCGAAACGGTGTGGTGATGAGACTTGACATCCGGTCTTAAGGGAACGAGTGCAACATGATGCAGTGTATACAATCATCATCAGAGCTTTGTTATGAGCAGGCGTGTCACTTACTATCAGGTGAACGTCCCGCTCATCTCGTCTCGTTGAAAAAAAGTCAGATTTTTAGTCAAATTTAGTTTAGCTCAAGAGTAAGAACTGCATCACAAATTTTGCTACAATTAGATGCGTGAACCTGAAGATACTGCTAAGAGATTTTCAAAGGTATTTATCTATATTGTTAATATTTATTTCATATAACATGTATATACAATCAACCCTAACTAAATTTTATTTATTCTTTTAAATTTTTTCTATCCAAAGGTTATCTGAAGGAGATCGCTTTTAGCTATAACGCCTTCAGTTGTTCAATGTTATGTAATGTCTGTTGTTAATTGTTATATTATTTTGTTTAGTCTGCTATGAAGTGTTTCCTATTCTATTCTACTCTACAAACAGGCATTATATCGAGAAGACTGCTGTATATGAAAACCTAATTTAACTATAAAGTCTATAAAATAAACATATACATATTCTATAATTTTTTCCTTTCATACCAGACTAAGGTAAAAGAATCTCTGTGAATCACTACACTCTAAATAGCTCAACACTGTAGAGTTGAATCCGTAAGAAGAAATCAATATCCAACAGTCGATCTCAATTGATTGAGATAATGATGAACATTGGGGTGTAAGGGGTTCCGCCCAACATCAAAGTCAACTTCACCTGCACGCGGTGTACCCTGCTTAACAACAGACGAGGCTCTGACTACCCACCAACCCGCACTGGACCAGCGTGGTGGGACTATGGCCCAATTTCTCTTTAATTAGAATCCTCTAGAGAAGTCTATGCCCAGCTATCAGGCTGATAACCTAGGCTACTATGCCAGTTATCAGGCTGATAAAATGATGAATATTTCTCTAAGTAAAACAATAACTAAAATAAGACCTATCTGTGGTCAACGAAGAACTAGAAAACCTGACTAGGTTAATAACTGACATTAAGATTAAACGTCTCTTCACATCGCGTATTAAATGTGAAGTTGACATTTTCAGCTTGGTGCCTCCTGAACGACATTGACACCCTGCTCTATCATATGAACAACGCACGCTACCTCCGCGAGCTGGACTTCGCGCGCGCCGACTTCTACGAGCGCACCGGCCTCTACGCGAACATCAAGGCGGCCGGCGGGGCGGTGGTGCAGGCCGCGGCCACCATACGCTACCGCCGCTACCTCAAGCCATTCACCAGCTTCAAGATCACGTCGAAGGTAAGCCTTAAAATAATACTACCCTTAATATAAACAGTGATCTCTTTTTTACCATCGGTAGCCTGAGCATTGGTTTAAAATTATATACTCTGACCATCAACAAGGTTCTTGAGTAGCGGTTGCGCTCATATAGTATCCATAGGTCAACCGCCCATCTAGTATAAGCCATGAACCTATATACGTCCAGCTGTGGGAACAAAAAGTCTCTTAAAACTCATAATATTCAAACAGTATATTGATTTAAAGCTTAGAATACTCTTAACCAATTCATCTTGATCCTTGATGCTCAAAAAATACTTGACGCTTCTCGTGTCTCCCACAGGCGGTGTACTGGGATGAGAAGACTCTGTTCATGGAACACGAATTCGTGGGTCCCGGCGGTTTTGTGCACGCGGTGGCCGTGTGCCGGCAGCGTGTCATCGACACCTCGGCAGCGGCCATCGCGGAGCTGCTCCTCCAGCTGCACTGCGCCGGCGCATGCCAGCCTGCGCCTGCTAAGATGCCACCCGAGGTAATTTCACAAAAAAATACTAGCGGCAATTCCATACGCCGCTTACCATATAATATTAGACCAAGACTGAGTTCAGACTTCTATAAAGCCCTGCTCCTCTCGTTGCTTAATCAAATATATATATATTGTGCGTATATATTGAAAATAATTTGATGAGTATATTTAAAATATTACTTTCCAGTTGGAGCTCTGGGTGCAGAGTAACGAGCTCAGCTCAGCTAAACTGCGGGCCCCGCTGATTCCTCAGTCGATTATGCACACGTCGCATCCCCTCAGCTGCGGCGAGATGGTCCCCAGCCTGACCACTGAGTGAGATTCGGCTCACTGTCCGAGTGAAAACCTGCGTTCCCGTTCGCGCGTTGTGAAGTGATCACAGGCGATGCTGACGAGGAACACGCCGCGGGCAGTTCGGGCAGTGCTACTGTCACACTATTAACCGGATCCCAACATCGACGGACGTGCATCAGATCGACGTTTTTAAAATGCTATTTGTATGCAATTTAAAAGCTTGTGATAAAATTCGCTTGTATTGTAAACGACGGTATCGCTTAAAATCATCGTTTAGATAGATAATTAATTACTATATATAATCTTTATGTATAATCTTAACAAATCATTGTCTTGTCATATCCGTTTAAAGTCTATTTGTAAAGAGCAAATGTTTTATCACCTTTCTTAATACTGGTGTTAATTTTTTTTAAGATACAATATTAATGATTATAACGCTTTGTTATTTTGATCTATTTATTATTTAATAGTATTTAGAGTTTGATGTAAGGAATATCAAAATTAAAAAAAAAAAAACCATGTGAAACTGCTGCGTAGTATTAATAATAGTTTATATGATCAGAGTTGCGCGAACGTACCTTAAAATGTAGCTGTACATATATAGAGTATAAAATTATAACAGTTATAGTCTGTATCGAAAATTATTGTTAGTAAATTCTTTTCCATCTTGTGTATATAATTCCATATCATTAATAATGTTTATGCAAATTTTTTCTAAAGCGGTAGACAAAGGACTAAATCTCTAACAGCCTATGACTATGTTGTATTAGTCTTGTCCTATATTATTTTAATTAGGATTAACTGTGTAGATAGACCACAGATTGTATATTGTGACAGTAAAAATCGATAATGAGAAAAAAATATATTTATCTCATAAAATCGATATTATCAATATACAAGTCGCGACGTCGGTTTAAAATTACTTAATTTTTATTTTATCAAAAAAAAATTTTTTTTTCTTCTATACTTATGCATCTTTCATCTTTCAATTATTGCCAGTACAAAATAAATTATTTCTTAATTTTATGGCTATTATTCTTGTATTCTATTTGTTTAACATTCAAGTTATTTTCTTCTAGAAAAAAAAGCAAAAGGTTAATTAGCATGCAGCTAATGTGTTTTTTTTCTTTCTAATCAACAAAAATCTAATGAGGAGGGATAGTTTTTAAACACAATTCTTTGGTGATTAATTATGGCAATTTTATATAATTAATTTCTTCTATAAAGTTCTGAAATAAATCGTGCTATGTTTATAATTGAGAAAAACGTGAAAGGTTTATTATTTTATATATATGTAGTTGTAGTTATAAACAAGTGATGTAATGTCTGTTGAACGATTAAATCGTTATAAATGTTCTGTATTTAATATGCTAAATTATTAAGTATCCTAACACAAGCCATAAAATTATACACATAGGTATCATAATAGAGTGCACAAAAATGTTGTTTTATTAAAATAAACAATAAGCGATATGAAATGTCCTTGACTTTGTTGCAAAAAAAAAAAAATATTGTCAATCGGCGAATAAATTCGCCATTTGTTGGGGAAGTACAGATTAAAAATTTAAAGTAGGTAAATTAACGAAATATTCGTTCAAATTTCCTCCACCGGTTGATACTATTTTTGCCGCTAATCCAATCCAATCCAATCAGCCGGAAGACGTCCACTGCTGGACAAAGGCCTCCCCCAAAGATTTCCACTTAGACCGGTCCTGGGCCACCCGCATCCAATGGTTGCCAGCGACCTTGACCAGGTCGTCGGTCCACCTTGTGGGGGGTCTGCCCACGCTACGTCTTCCGGTACGTGGCCGCCACTCGAGAACCTTTCTGCCCCAACGGCCGTCGGTTCTGCGAGCTATGTGCCCTGCCCATTGCCACTTTGCGACGGCGACCCTTCGAGCTATGTCGGTGACCTTGGTTCTCCTGCGGATCTCCTCATTTCTGATTCGATCTCGCAGGGAAACTCCGAGCATAGCTCGCTCCATCGCCCTCTCGGCAATCTTAAGCTTGCGGACAAGGCCCACAGTAAGCGGCCACGTCTCTGCTCCGTATGTCATCGCTGGCAACACACACTGGTCAAAGACTTTTGTCTTGAGACACTGCGGTATATTGGACGAGAAGATATGTCTTAGCTTCCCGAATGCTGCCCATCCGAGTTGGATTCGACGAGAGATCTCTTTCTTGAAGTTGGACCTACCTAGTTGGATTGTATGTCCGAGGTAGACATATCTGTCAACAACTTCAAGTGTAGAGCTTCCAACTGTTACTGGAGTGGGTACAATATGGACATTTGCCATGATTTTGGTCTTGTCCATATTCATTTTAAGACCCACTCGTTGTGAAACTCTACAAAGATCATCGAGCATTGTGTTGATGTCCTCCATGGTCTTAGCCAAAACCACGATATCGTCGGCAAATCTAAGGTGCGTGATGTACTCGCCGTTGATATTGATGCCATATCCTCTCCAATCCAGAAGCTTGAAGACATCTTCCAATGCAGCGGTGAACAGTTTCGGAGATATGATGTCTCCCTGTCTTACTCCACGCTGCAATCGGATCGGTTTCGAGCTCTGGTCTCCGAGGCGGACTGACATGGTGGCGTTCTCGTACAAGCACCTTAGAACATCGACGTACCGGTGGTCTATTTGGCACCGTTGGAGGGCCTGCAACACGGCCCATATCTCAATCGAATCGAAGGCTTTCTCATAGTCCACAAACGCTAAGCATAGGGGCTGGTTATACTCATGGGACTTCTGTATAACCTGCCGCAGCGTATGAATGTGGTCTATGGTGCTGTAGCCTTTACGGAATCCAGCTTGTTCGGGAGGCTGGAAGTCGTCGAGCCTGATTGTGAGACGATTCGTGATGACCCTGGAAAACAACTTGTAGACATGACTCAAAAGTGAGATGGGTCTATAATTCTTCAACTGGGTTTTATCTCCCTTCTTGAAGAAAAGCACCACCACACCTCCGTGCCATGCCCGAGGCGATCGGCCTTCTAGTATGACGGAATTAAACAACTTCTGCAGGACTTCGAGGATCGGCTTTCCACCAGCTCTCAGAAGTTCAGCTGTTATTTCGTCATCACCAGGTGCCCTGTTGCCTTTAAGCTGATTCAGAGCCACACTAATCTCGTGTAGGCTGACAACCGGGATATCTTCAGAGTAGTGTCGGGCTAGACTAGCTCTTGGATCTGATGCTAGTCCACCAGGAGAACATGTAGTCGTGTACAGCTGTCCATAGAACCGCTCAATCTCCTCCAGAACCTCGGCCCTTGACGATACGATCCTGCCGTCCTCTGTCTTCAGCCACGTCAACCGGCTTTGCCCGATAGACAGATCTCGTGCGAATACTTTAGAGCCTTTGTTCCGCTCTATTGCCTCTTTAACACTGTCAGTATTAAATCGGCGTATGTCGCGAGTCAGAGACTTAGAGACCTGCCTATTCAGCTGCCGATATTTGGTGGCATCTTCAGGAGACTTCAGGACCAGTTCTCGTCTTTCGGTCATGAGGTTTAATGTGTGGTCAGAGATCGGCTTCTTCTTTCTGGTACGGGGGACTTTAAAAATCTTAAGTCCTGCCGTACGGACAGCATCTACGAACCTGGTGTTGTAATCGTCCACATCAATGCACTCGCCTAAGGATGCAAAGCGATTTCGTAGTTCAAGCTGAAAGCTCTCGGGGTTTTGGAGTTGGATGGGCGCTGGCCGGAGCGTGGACTTCACCAGTCGAAATCGTTCGAGCTTTATGTTGATATTCAAAATGCCTCTCACGATTCGGTGATCGCTGCCCATTTTTAGAGCATTGATCACTGAGACATCCTTGAATATCTGCCTCTTCGTCGACATGATGAAGTCTATCTCATTTTTAGTAGCTCCATCAGGACTAATCCACGTCCACTTGCGGCTGGCCCGCTTCTTGAAGAAGGAGTTCATTATATAGAGGCCCTCCTTCTCCATGAAGTCGGCGAGCATCTGGCCTCGTGGATTTCTCTGTCCATAACCAAATTGCCCCACTTTCAGTTCTCCACTACTTCGCTGCCCTAGTTTTGCATTGAAGTCTCCCATGACAACGGTGTACTGAGTTTTGGAACTGTGTATGGCTTTAGAAATATCCTCATACACAGTTACCACCTCGTCATCAGAGTGTGCCGTAGTCGGTGCGTATACCTGTATGACCTTCAGCGAGTAACGCTTGGTAACTCTGAGTATCAGGTACGCTACCCTTGCTGACACACTAACGATGTCGACAACGTTATTCACAAGAGACTTGCGGACGATAAACCCGACGCCACCCTGGGACTGCTGGTCGCCCTCCCGGAAATAGAGCAGGTTGCCTGATTTAAGAGTTATCGTGTCCTCCCCCTCTCTTCGGACTTCGGATAACCCTACTATATCCCATCTTAACCTGCTCAATTCCTCCTCCAGCTCAATTATCTTCTCGTCGGTCCGCAGTGTACGCGTGTTGAGTGTTGCCAGGGCCAGATGTTGTTGGTTTTGGTAGCCTGGCCGCTTCCGGAGATTCTTCGCACCCCTTGCCCCGCCGTTACCGTGACCGCTACCGTAGCCAGGAATAGCGGGGCCGCCGGGGACTAGGGGCCGTTTTTTATTTTGGGATCTCATCTAGGGGGGAATTGCCGTAATCGCCACGCTTGGCAGGCGGCTTGGCGATCGCAGTTACGGAGGCCCTATCGTGAAACGCTGCTGCCCGTCCCACGTCCGGGATTTCCCTCCGCTTCCTTGGATGGATATACCGCCATCGTTCGGTTGACTGATTGCATTTGATGAAGTGTAAATGTACTCAATCGTCATATACACTTCAGCAAATGGGCGGTGGGGTCGTCACTTCCCGACGCCGGGAATTTTTGCCGCTAAACAATATGCAAATATTACTGCGATCCAGTTCGAAAGGCGTTATAGGCAGTAAAATTTCGGCAACGAGACGTAACAGTTTTTAAGGACGAGCACAATGTGTTGCAGTGTATTCTCCTAACTAGTGTCATCGTTATAAGTACTTCTCTTACGTATTTTTTGATGTAATGTATACACATATCTCATTCTCTTCCTCTTCTTTAATTATTATCTAGAAAATTAAAATCTGTGTGCGTTTTGTCTTTTCAGCGTTTGTGTGATGATTACATAGATTTAAATGAATCGTTTATAAATCTCTGTCTGAGTTTAACCAGGCGATAATATGTATATATATGTTGTTTTATGTAAAATCTAACAACATACATTTCTATCATTTAATTATAATACGTGTATCTGTATGTATTAATAAAGTTTTATGTGGCTGATCATTCATTTCCTTGTACTTACTCTTCCTTATCGACTGAAGTGACTTCAACGCGACGAACACGTCAGTTCAAGGCAATACTATAAAGAGGAAGAAGATTCTCCTTGGCGCCTCTTTTTTACTTGGGGAATTCTTTCGAAAGACACCACTCCGGTGGGATCGATTGAAGAGTTCCGAGATATAGGCTAAAGCTTTACTAATGATATGTCTCTGTTGCCGGAGACCGTCTACCACCGCAGCGACATTTGCAGCTGACATCCAGGAATGTGCGAACGTTACTGTGTTCCGTGTGCATTTGAAGGACGCTGTAGTTAGTTTTCACCACGTCTTTCAAACTGAGACCCTTATGTTTGCAAACTGTTTTTTATCCCCTAAAGATGCCAATCTAGACAAAACAAGGTTCGAACTATTCCACAAGTTTACGAGCACGAGGAAAGCATAACGTATAGCATCAGACGACAGTAATACACGCTTCATTGGCAGAAGAAATGTAGCTCGCTGGCCTAATGGTTAGAGCGTGCGGCCTTCATTCCGAAGGTCGCGGGTTCGAATCTCGGCATGTACCGATGACTTAATATTTAAGTTATGTACATTTGTGAACTTTAGTTACAACTGTGAGATACAAACGGTGAAGGAAAACATCGTAAGGAAACCCGCACACTGAAATCATCTTCGTGTGTGTGCGTGTGGTGGCCCCAATAAAGTGGCAACAGGCTCGCCACCTGTTACATGGGACCTAATCTGACCACGTCTGGCGATATGTGGGTGTTTATTCACCTCTGCCTACCGCTACTGGGAAAAAGGCGTGACATTGGCAGAAGCATTCACTCTATACTGGTACAAGAGCACTGGATACCCTGGCTCCCTAAACTAAGTAATAATTTCTTAAGTTACTCCAAAGGTTCACAACTATGCTTTAACTATTGTTACATTGATGCTAATTTGGTAACTTTAAGTTTAGATAAGCACAGAGATTTCTGGTATGGTTTGCTTACCCTAAATGAAATCTCTATGCAGACTCTTGATCATAGATTCGGTGTGAAAGGTCGACCATAATATCCCGGCGCATGTTCTTACGAAATAAATACTTAATATTTAGCATAGGTAGATGTTTACATGTTTTCTTGGCACGGCCAGAATACCTGAGCCGTGTTTGTATTCCGTAACCGGGTCACCTGACATAAATACCCGCCTCATATGAATGTTCATATCCACTTACGTTTGCATGTTCTTTAGACTTCACGGAATGATCTACCTGGATTGTATTTATCGGTTTCTATATAATATATAAATAATTATATTATGTTATTTGCTTTTATTGCTATAAATATTTAAACAAACTATTCATTTAATTTTCCTACTGTTGTAACTCAGGCCATTCTTACAGAGAGTCAAAACTATTACACTCTGGCTACAGATTACCAGGTGTCGTCTTCAATTTTCGTTTTCTTCACCACGAGGAATTCAAGTTCATTGGGTATCGAACCCTGCGAACCTGTCACTACATTTTCACAAATTTTATAGTCTCCAAATAAAAAAATACCCGATTTTAAAAATATTGACTCTCCACGTTGCAATTTAATACCCCCAGTAAAATAACACGGTTTGTGATGTAACAGTACAACATACTGTTGTCTTCATAATCATTTAGTTACCAATAAGAAACATTAGTAACTTATAACTATAATCAAAATGTTCCTTATTACATGTCCACAGCAACATACTATAGATTTCGAGAGATCGCAGTTGTATTCCAAAAGAAAACTTCGTTACCTGTTCAAACTCTAAGATCACCAATTTTGGTGAGTAAATCTCCATATTTTATTGCTGGTAGGTCTCTGTTACCGGTAACCGTTTACATAGGTATCACAGCAGCTCCTGTTTCCGCCGACAAACAGTATATAATACAAACGTTGGTTCCGCTCTGGGTGCTGAAGCTAATGAAATTACTGGAGTAAAGAGACATCATCTTGTCTCTAGGCGACGACCAAAAGATCGTGCTATGTTTATATCTTTATTATAGTATATCAGTATCACTTACTATCAAGTGAAATTTTTGGTCGTCACATCGCTTCTTCAAATAAAAAACTCATCAGGGTATCTTGTCGTTAACCCTCCCTTAACTCATCCACGAACAACAGATATTATGTTTTTTTTAATTAATTACGTATATCCTATATTCCTTAATTCTGTTACTCAGTCGCATAAGTCTCTCAAATACATTTCCTGGCTATTTTAGATTCCGCTTACGTATGCTAGTTACTTTTCTTTCAGCGCCCGTTGCTCTGGTGTCGGTGCCAACAACCTGCTGAAACCTTAAGGAGGAACTGCCTTCTCGAATTTACGCGAGCACGCGCATTCTTAATTTACATCAAATGCACTCAATACTTACGAATGCATTTAAATATTATCTCATGTATATATATATACACAAGAGAGAGAGATATATTATATACATTAGCTGTTCCCCGACCGGATTGCTAACCGTAATATATAAATAGATTTGAAATTAAAGCTATATCATTACTAAAATTTTGAGTGTTTACGTCTGACAGTTTTGGAGAGCTCGTGAAGAGTCAATGGATTTCTCCTATATATATATATATATATGTTATTCATCATAATTTCAAATTACTGTTGTCCAGTGTTGAATATGACCCATGAGTTACTATATCTCTTTTCTGATTTGTTGTACAGTTATATATTTGTATACTTTTAATGTACTTTGCTGGGATTAAGGGTTCCCGTGTAACTCACAAGACCCAAACCAAGCTGACCAGCTCGTTGTGCAGCTTGCCAATCAACAAATGAGGCCCTGGCTCCCACCAACCAATTGAGCTAGCATGGTGCGAAATGGCTTAAAGACCATATGGATCCCTACTCGAGCGATGTGGGATTCTTATGTCCAGCAGTGGACGTCTATCAGCTGATGAGTACTTTTCTCTACTGCTCTAATATTATTATTGTTATAAGGTTACATGTAGCTGCTTCTATACTAGTGTGCCTTACCAATAAAGGCTGTTGCCGCTTAGTATCAGTTGGGATCGTAGTTAAGGGCTAGTCTATACTATAATAATAAAAAAAAGGTGGGAGGGTAGAAATAAAATTCATATTTTTAATTGTAATGTACACAATTTATTCATATCGTATAGTTTCTCTTATACAAAGATACAAATTGTAAAATCCTCTTTCGCGGTCCGAATAAATAAATACTTAGTATAACCCCCCCATCAGTCCGATCGCTGGCCCTTTAGGGCGTCACTAGGAGTGTAAACACTAACACTAAATCTGAAATACTTCCGATGTAGCCTTCACAGGATACGATTGAACATGCCCGAGCTGAATCTTCGTCGGTCACATTGAATTGGAACCGTGAAGGTTGACAGTTTTAACGCTTTTGTTGTGTATATATCTCACATATGAATCAGTGAACAGAGATGCCGAGAACGAAAGGGGCCCGATGACGTATAATATACGGGTAGACAGTGAATTCGTATTTTTTTTTTTTCATTAAGAAATGTACAAAAATATCATATTAAATAGCTATTTAGAAGGTAGGTATGTATTGTCAAAGGCACTGGTATTCTTAAACTGATCAATACTCTTGCATCAAGATAGGATTTAATCGATCTTAAAACTATTTTGCGATTCCATGACAGCATAGGAGGATCAGAAGATTGGTGTTTTTTTTTTTTTTTTTTTGGTTTGGTTCATAACGGGAATTCCGATCGAGAAAGACTATACATCAAGATTTAATTTTAAATAATCTAAGTTGGACTTAAGTTTACTTACATCGACTTACACCTAGCACTTAGATAGAGCTTAGTCTTTAGCCATCGATTTTCACTACCGAATCTTCGAATAGATGAAACAGATCTACTGCGCGCTTACTTACAACATAACATATACATTATACATAGCTCACCACTAAAAATGCATTTTTCTTTTATATCTATCACTGAGTAGATAAGTTTTATCTGCTCGAAAAGTCTGCGGACCGAACAGTTAGTCCAATATTTCACACGCGAGCCTGCTTCCGATTCCGATTCCGCTCCCGCTCCCGCTGCCGCCTCTACTACACGACACATAAAACTACTAGGAAGGATTAGAGTTGGGCGATGCGACTTGGTCGCGTTCAGCTGCGCATAACATACAAATATAAATGATCTCTTTACAAAGTGGTAACTTCGTCTACTAGGGAGGGGCTGAGGCAGCTCGCGCGGGCCGGCCAGCTCGCGGCGCGCCCGCCACCCGCTCAGTGCTCGTGCGCGCGCGCCTTGTTTTGGTGCATCATGTTTTTCAGGGTCGCAACCTCGGTGGCGAGCCGCGCCAGCTCGGCCTTCAAGTGTGCATCCTCCTCCTCCACGAGCCTGTCGTCCGGCCGCTGTGGCCTGTAGTCCACGCCGAGCGAGATGCCCGAATCCCTTTCGTCGCTCGAGCCCTCACCGTCCCAAGAGGGCGACGAGCGCGGGCCCGGCTCCTGTTTGATGTGTTGGAGTGACAGCAGAGCGCTGGCGACGTCCTTGTCGCCGAGGTGAGTTTTGTGGCGTAGTTTAAGAGGGAGACAGTTGTTCTCCGGGGCATACGGCTCCGTCGTCTCGTCCCCGGAACCGGAGAGCGATGACAACTCATATGGCGAGAGGGCGCGGCGAGATCGGGACAGATTCAGCACGGAGCCGGGAGGCTCGTAGTGCGCTGGGTGGGGGTAGTACGCTTCCGGTGCGGGAAGCCTCTCCTGGTACGGCTCCGGTGCACGCTGCGGCGGCGGCGACGGTGGGGACGCCGGCGGCACTGGTGGCGGTGGCGGAGGCGCGGGCGGAAACAGAGCGCTGCTGGACAGTTTAGTCCTTTTTGTGACGCATAAGACCTGGTCGCAGGTCGGCAGGGTTGCGAGCACTTGGTCGATACTGATGAGTGCCTCGCCGCATATGCCGTATTTCTCCTTGATAGCGTCGAGTTGCGCCTTGAGCACGTGGTTTTCCTTGGAGAGTTCGACCACGCGCTGCTCGAGCACCATGTCGTTGAAGCGGCGCTTCTCACGCGAGCGTTTGGCGGCCTCGTTGTTCCTTCGCCTGCGGTCCCAGTAGCCGTCGTCTTTCTTGCTGTCGGGGATGAACTCGCGTTGCTTGCGTTGCCCGAAGAAATCTTTCCTCTTGTTGAAGTCGAAGTTGGAGGGATAGTCGTGCGGGTCCCCGGGCGGCCCGTTGGAAGGGGGCTGCTCCAGCGGGAAGTGCGGGGAGACGGAGAGGCGCGCGCGCGGCGGCGGCGGCACGCGGGCGGGGCTGGGCGCCGGGCCTAGGGCTGGGCCCCCGCCGGCGCTCAGCAGCTGCTGCTGGCTCAGTATGAATTCGGCGACCATGTTTCGGCGGACGACGCCTTGTCCGCACGGATCCTCGCTGTGGCTCTGCAACAATTGAAACGTAACATTACTTAGGTGCCAAACCCGCGTTGCTAGGTTACAAAACGAGCGCTTGCAAAAAGCGTGTCGCAAGTTCCCGCGCCGCTGCAACTTTGCACGTGGATGGATCTCTTTGTGTAATCGCGTTGCACATTAACAAATTTTTTTTGTACCCTTCGTTTTAACGAAACATTTTCAAATTGTTTCCTAACCTTTGTTACACAAATTAGGTTGCTGCGGACATCATCGGTTACTAAATCGGTTTCCTTCGTGTTACACACTTGCGGTTCGCTTTATAAAACGGCCCGTGCGGCTTGCGGCTGCTTGCAGCAGCGTGCTGTGTCGAGCTGTGCGACATCCACGCCGCGCTCCATGTGACGAAAAGCAAGCGATATCGTTGGCTAATCGTTTTCTACACGTAAACGTTTCGCAATACGCTCACGTTGCTCTCCCCGTGGCCGCCGCACTGCTTACGTTGACCGTTTCACAGTACTGCAACAGTTGGTAGCCGGTGTCGTTCACCTTCAGGCGAGAGCTCAGCAAATCTAAATACCTAATCGACTTATATAAAACCGTTTCGTCTCGAAACTATCGGCTTCGGGCACCACAGGAAGTGTTTGAAACGCCATTGTAAACGACAACTATCGGATAGTGTAACAATGAAAGAATCGTTAATCACCTATTGTAGTGTAACCATAAACTGGTTAGGTCTACCTTTTTCTTAGTACCGACTAGTGCATAGAAAAAAAGGCTAGCCGCGATCACGTTGCGGCGCACGCGGCGGCGGTGACAACGTGATAGCTCTTTCTCAAAGCGAATTAATGCTTTTACACGAGCATTTGCATACATTCGAGAGCATGCCGCGGCGGCGGGCACGTGAACATGCTGATTTATACAGTTCTATACATATTTCGCTCCTTATGAAATTCCAAGGAGCGCCATTAGCGCGCCTCTGCAGCATCTTAAGATGTTTTCGAGCTATCTCAATGCATCGAGCGCTTTATATAACTTCTTCCCATTCGTATCTATTAATTTTAAATCCAAATTAACTCCTTCATACGTAAACGTCGACCTCTCATCGGAAACGGCACCAAGACTTTAAAAAAAAAAATGGTTGGATAGTATTAACGTTTGTTACGCCATATGTAAGTAAAACCCACCACCAGAGTAGATCGTTATTTCCGGAGACCGAATAGATAGATACAACAACCGACATTGTGCAAAAATTGTGTTCCGGTTTGATGGGCGCTGTGGCTAGTGTAATTACTGAGGGTAACTAGTGCAATGACATGAGAAGGACTATCATTTACTTGCACGTGAACGTCCGCTTCAAAAAAAAAATTACAAATTTTATAACCTGTGGTAATAAAAATTATGTCTAATACGAAGTATACATATGCTTTTTTATCTGTTACGCGTAGCAGCTGTTGGCAACGGTATAACTTTCCGGCCAGTTACTCGGCGGCCGCAGCGAACAACGTTTAGAAAAAAAAAAAAAAAGAGGAATTAATAACTCCGTTCACGCTATCTACCGCAATGTTGGTAATATGCCTAACTGGGATCATGGCTGCCGCGCAAAGCGTTCGGTGTCACTGGGTCGCCCCAGATGCGCGCGCGCGCCGTTACTTTCGACCGTTCGATCGCTCGCGGCGCGACCCTAATTGGCGGGACGACGAAATGTCACTGCTACCTTCTTTTTTTTTTTTTAATTAATACCACAATGAACGCATCTTTAAAACGGTTAAACGAATATTTTAACTCGCAAAGCTTTGACTGACGTAATTTCTTACGGCTTTAATTTCACAGTAAGCAATAAAAAAAATTTACTCTTAAGAATATGAGATGTAATGGGTTATATATTATATAGAGCCCAAGTCAGCATTGCCAGTGCATCATATTAAAGAACATACGACTTCTGACCACCCAGCAACCGGCACTGGGCCGTGTGGTAAAGCTAAGCCCAAATTACAACTCAACGAAGATCCTTGAAGCATGTCTATGCCCATCAATGGGCGTTAGCCGGCTGATAAGGAAAATCATTGTAGTATAAAAAACCTGTAGCCTATAACGTATATGAATAAACAAGTAGGTGTTAACGAATCGATCGAGTAAACATAACAGTTAAATCAGACATTTTTTTTTTGCAGCGCCCGTTACTTGGTTATTTCTGTGCCACACAGTTAGATGACTCGTTTGAATGGATACTTTTTATAACATTGTATCCACAATGGGTGATATGGGATTTTGTAACAAGAGGTTTTAAAACGGACCAACAGATGGCGCCACAGTGAACATTAAATCACGCTATCGTTTCTCACGGCGCATATCGTTATTACGATCGTACATCTTTGTGTAAATTACCTTCGACCTACGCGTTATGGAGTATACTATGGTATCCATCAACTGGATCTCTCTAGATCTTATATAGTGCTGATATTGCCGCGTGCGTTTCACCAGCGACTCCGCACCCCATTCGAAGACCTCTACATTTTTAATTACATGCGTAAAATTTAACTGTTTTTTTTTTTTTTTAACTGGCAACAATTTTTTGTTGTCACTGCCAATAGTATTAATTTACACGCTTAAATATTTATTATTCAAATTATCGCATAAATTTAAGTCAATTTTGCATAAATGTTGTATAATGTTCTTTTTAAATGAACATAAAGCCAAATCAGTGTCTCTATGCAGTTGCCTTTGCCGTTTGACGATAAAAATATTTATAAATATCGTAACAATTGTTACAGAGTAAAGCGATAAATCATTACGACACTATACAGGCGTGAAAAAAAAAATGTTTACTTTAATAGTGACCCAATTAATTAATTTGTTATCAGCAGTGGCTTCGCAAGTGAGTCACTCGTTATCAATAGATGGCGCGTCATGGTTATGGCAGACATGAACCGAGATACGGTTTGTTATACGTTTTCATAGCGATTTGGGAGTACAAATAAAACTCAACTATGACGCATGAATATATAAACCTGTTGTGACGTCACAGAAAAAAAAAAATAAGCCGTTACTGAATGGTTTGTAAGCCGCAGACAGTTAGACAGTCCGTAATTAGCTTACTCTACAATGATTATAATTTACTGTTGCATTACTACATAGCAACAGTGATGCTTGAAAACGTTCATTTTTTTTTTTGTTTTCGTCGAGTGTTAGATGTTCAGCTGATGGTTAAGTAATTTCAATAGCTGCAGCGCCCTTCAAACCGGAACACTACTGTTTGTCGAGACGCTGCAGTGATGCCTACTTACAGAAAATTTTGGTGATGCGGAGCGAGTATATATATATTTTAATTATATAGATATGCGGGAATGAACACGATGGGCATAGACAACGGACGCGGTGCGCTCGATGCCTAACGGCGACCGTTCCCGCCAACAACCGAGCGGCCTTTGGCTCGGACAGTTACATAGCTAATCATTTAGTTCGTGAAGACACCGTTAACCAAAAACTGGGTCCGTACGGTACAGCGAGAACGGTTTCCGTGCTCATCGCTGGTCTCTCAAACTCGTAATACTGTTATGAAACTTCTATCTGGTTTCGTCACCGCTTTTAGAATCCATTCAAGGTTGGGAACACTACGAACCGGATTGGGGACGCACTTCATAGCCCTGTAACGCTCGATATCATTCAAATTCATCGTTTCATCGTCGATAGACGTCTACTACTGAACATAGATCTCCATAGTGCAAACTAATGCGTTCCGGTTTGAAGGGAGTTGTAGCTCGTGTTATTACTGGGGAATGAGACATAAATCTTATGTCTCAAGGCGATTAAAGCAATGTGGTGTGTATACCGTCCTAACGCATCGTTATGGGCGGTGTTAAGGCGTATCACTCAATATCAGGTGAACGTCCGCCAGTATCGTCGCTTTGTTGAATAAAAAAAAAATATATATGAAAATGATATTAAATAATTCGAGCATAGATAATAGAGTTCTCTTACCGCACGTGGCGCGGCACGAGCGGGTAAATTCAAGAATGTGCACGTGCAGTTTTCATGATGTTGAGGTGGAACGCGACACATGCACGTGCTTTATCCATAAACTATTTTTACTGTTTCTTTTTTTTTTTTTTTTTTTCAATCAATCTACGAGACGAGTCGGACGATCGCCTGATAGTAAGCTATACGCCTACATGGCGCTACTTATGATGGTATACACAGCACCACATTGCGCTCGTCGCCTTAAGACATTTTACAGCGCCCTTCAAACCGGAACACAGCGATGTTTAGATAGTAGTTTGTCGGCAGTAATAGCTGCTGCGGTGGTATCTTACACGGCAACGGTCAATAAAGATTTACCACCATTTTTTTTTTTTTTTTTTTTTAAATAATGCAATATTATGTATTGTTGTAATAGTTATTAAGTTATATCGAATTAATAATTGTACGGCGCGATTGTGAGTCATCGGATGAAACTATTTCACAAACGCTGATAACGCTGTTTGGATAAGGCATTTTTAAATTGTTACGCAAGCTGCTAAATGACGTTGATAATGAAAACAATATCTAGCCGCCATTTTAGTTATAGCTACAGCGCATTAATAATTTTTTTTTTTTTTATTCAAGCGACGAGATTAATGAAAGGTTCTTAAGTGATACCGCCTGCCCATAAGGCGCTAGTATTACAGCCATACACAGCAGCACGTTGCGCTCATCGCTGGACATGATGTAGATGTTTTTGATACTACAATTACACTAGACACAGCGTCCTTCAAACCGGAATACAGTAATATTTGCATTGTACTATTTGTCGGCTGCAATAGGAGATGCGTCGAAAGCGTTGAATAATGTTCATAACATAGTAACATTGAATTTTTTTTCAAATACATTTGAATTGTAGATATAGAGTATTGTGCAAACATTACTGTGTTCTGGTTTAAAGGGCGCTGTAGCTAGTGAATTTACGGACGTAATGATACTTAACATATGATGTCTGAAATCACGAGCGCAATGTGGTGCTGTATATGTATTTAACTAGCGCCTCATTGTTAAGAGCAGGCGCATCACTTAGTATTAGGTGATCATAACCTTTGTCTAGTAGCTTCGTTTTTTTTAAAAAAAAAGGTATTTGTTTCCGTGTTAGATATACATAAAATCTTCGATATATTATTAACATGTTTGGGAAACGAGTTGTTGGTATAGATTACAGAGTGAGCTGGTTTATTGTGGCTGTAGGGTTGTCACTAGTCCAATTTCCGCTAGTTTCCGTTAAGGTTGGACGTTTCGATCGGTGTCAGCCCTGGGTGCAGGCGGTTTCGGGCGCCGATCGGCGACCTCACCCGGCGAGATTGTCCTACCGGTGCACGTGCAAGCACGCCGGTCACGCGGCGCCCGGCACGTGCCCGCACTTGAACCTCACGTTGCCGCTTGCGCAACCGAGCACGCTCGCTCCTCACTAAACCGTTATATAAACTGCAACGTGACAACGTGATCCGAGAACGTGAAATTTAATTAATCGCTTTCTTAATACAACAGCCGGCTTAGCCTTGACCGTCACGTCGCACGCTGAGATATATAAGATTTCTCATAAAACGGTTCAACCATTTTTTTTTTTTACAACGAAGCGCCTAAACGAGCGTGATGTAAGTTAAAAAGAATTTATTGATCAAACTAATTATATCAATACTTAAAAAAAAATTAAGCGTTATAATCCTCCATTTAAGCTCATAGACAATAGCGGCCATCTTGGAAAAAGTAGAGAAAGTAGTACAACAGTAACTTTCCACACGCCCGCCGGTTATTGCGCGGGAAAAGTAGGACGGGCGCCATCTTTGATTTGACATTTTACCGGCACGCTGCGATAGTAATGCAACGATTATCACATTTATATATATTTTTTTAATTAAGTTATATAAAGAAAAGTCTTTTGGGTTTACTTAGAAGTTTAATTATACACAATCTCACCGCTAAGTGAATGATAGTGCATCGTAACGGTAAACATCGGCACAGAGTACATAAATCATATCAAGTAAGAGTTTGGTGTTTATAAAACATTTGTTCATCACATCCGTCGGTAGTTTGACTGTTGGCATTATTTTAACTCGATGTTCTTGGATTTTTGGAAGTCCGCCGAATCTGGATTAGTTAAAATTTTTCCCATACGTTACTTTTACCATCATTAACCGATACGCCTTTCTCCAGAGGTCTCCAGAGTCCTAGTGCAGTTTTTTTTTATTGTCCCCACGCGTGTATTGGAGTCAGGGCCTTTATTGTTCCATTTACACCATTTACCATTTTAATTTACTCATACCCATCTTTCATACTGTTCTTCTCTGTAATTCTTCATTTTATTACCTTCTTCTATCCCCTTACAGCAGGTTGGTGAGTGGTCAGAAGGCTCCGTAAAACGTTGGGAGGAACCCGTTACACTTCATTATTTTTTATACCTTACCGATATTCGCAGACGAGTGTTCGCGTAACGAAACAACGGGATCCACGTTGTATTTCGGGGTGGCCTTTTACACCCGCGATAACGGTTTCCGTGTCAAGGTCGAGTTTCGTAACTGCTGAGCGATAAACGTTTAAAATATGTCAAGGCCTACCAACTTTTCCGGTTAGGGATTTACCTATCACAGGATTATCAGCCGTTAAATGCGCAGGCCTGTTCGTACAGCTTGCTCGCCGAGACTAATAGCTCGTTATTAAGAAACGCTTAACCTATTTCCTTGTGCCAGATTCGACGGAATTAGCCGCATACAATACTTCTTACGTAATGTACTGCTTTTCAGGAAGCCACTCATCTTCCTCCGATCGACAGTGATATCAATCGATACAGCAGAGATACAGTTGTCGGACGTGCCGTGAGATTTTACTCTGGACGAGTATTCGCAACCTTGGCTTTATAATACCAGTGATTTATGATTTCCAGTGCGGTTGCGTCATCGAAACATTTCGATCACCATCATGGGTACGGAGCTTCAAGCATTGATCTACATTGTCGCAATTGGCCGTGTACACTCACGTGCGCATCACTAACTGGGTTACAGTTACGCGAGTGTTCGAGATAAAAAAAAAATAGGTCAAGTTATCTTTGCTTGTCCTCGGTCCAATGAAATTATCGGCGGCGTTGTTGCGCGTCGAAAAAAAAAATCGTTTACGTAACGAACGCGAGCGTGTTGTAGTACATTTTATTGCTTTCCTTACACATTTACATGTGTATGTGTTGATTTGTGTGTGAGAGATACGCCGGTGTGCTCCAAACGCCATTTGTATTAACGTTTTTGATATATCTAATTCCTCGAAGCGACCAACGATACGGTCAACTCATGGTAAATGATACCGTCCGACTATAAACACAACGTTGTGTTGACCTCAGCGTTTTCGCTATCCGCAGCGCCCTTTAAACCGTAACTCGTAATTTTTCGATGTGTTGGTATAATTATTTTTTTTTGTTGTTGCAGTCATTACACAGGTGTTATTAGTGGAGTTGAAACAAGGGCCTCGAACCTCCAATTGTTCATGTAACGGCCATTAAAATTCATGCCCATGTAATGGCGAGTCATGATGCACGATTAACCGAATGCATGCATGCAGACTCGACCTTAATGTTTAATACCTTCCGGACAACCTTGCGCCTTAGTTCCTGTATTACGTCATAGTACAGATAGTGCATTCGGTATTACATCCATTATCTATGCTTTATACAACACTTTGTTCTTTATTTGTTATCTCGGCTTATTAGGTTTTAGTCGACTATAACTTTAGTACTAACTTAACTTTATTTTTTAGGTTTTCTCAAGTGAGATAGGGTAACGACTGTTTAATTTATGAAAATAACACAATGTAATGTTAAAAGGTGACTGATCTCATATAACCTTAACGCGCTCCGTTATATTATTTTTCTTGTGTTGTTTAAATGTCTTGACGAGATGATGATGATGATGATTTCATTACAGGATTTAATGAGGATTTATGTCAGTTTTAATTAATTTTTTGTTGTATTAAGTGGAGTGAAAATTTAATTTTATGTTACTATTTTAATACGGTTTAAATGAAGGTTGTCAGTCGCAGAAACGTTGATTCATACGAGTTTATAGAAATGACTGCGAGATTACCTATACAGCGTGCCGCTGGTGTGGGTACGTTTGTTTGTATGTATGTGTATGTGTGAGTGTGTATGTATTGCAGCTTGTTGCGCAACGCGCCTAAGGGACGTTGCGTCATACGTAGAACTGACCTTTACGCGATGGATCGATACAATTGCATGTCGCCTGTTTAATTATTTAAAAAATATATATATACATACACTTATTTATTATACGTTAATGTGAAAATAATATAAAAAAATACATATAAAAATAAATAAATTTATGCGATTTTATACTCTTTAATTTACTCCTTTAAATTTCGAAATATTTACCTACCCACGATTTTTTATTAAGATTTTCTATTAAAATAACCAAATAGGTTTTACAATTTCCATAAAATTATATTAGCGTAAAGGAATTTCTGAAGTCAGAGTCTCGGTGTTTAATAATAGAGTTTTATAAGTTACGAAATCTAGTTTCCGCACATCCGCAGGCGAATGCACGCCAGATTGGAACCTTGAACCAGTTGTGTAAGCGTCTCACAATGGCTTACGACAGAACCGTGGTGCCAGGCGCCGCTTGCGACAGCGCAGCTTACAGACCAAGCGCAATGCACTAATTAAAAATTAAGAAAGACAGGGAAAACTGAGGCAAGTATAACGCAAAAAAAATAGTTTTTCCAATAAAAAAAAAAAACTATATGAATTTTTAAATGGCGTCAATTAAAAAGCTATTTAATGCTCAGTAAAAAAAAAATTATCACGCGTATGTAATCATCAGCGCGATGCCTTTACGCAGTGTTGGCGGTGTAAACAAAGATAATATTGAAAACACATGTAAGGAAGCACATTCACAAACAAAGGATCAAAACAAAGGAATATCGGTTATAAGTATCACTATAAATATACAAATATATGTGTTCTATGTAATACAATAATTTGGCACGGAACTGCGCGGGCATGAATAAACAAAATTCTCGGCAGCGAGGAGTCAACGACATAACGGAAAAACATTTTGACCGAAACCGCGAAACGTTCAAAATGTTTGACTCACCTCGCTATTTACTCATTATTTCCAAATTAAATCTATATAAGAGCTATTTGAGTTTTAAATAATATCAAAATTTTTAATTTAAAAAAAAAATTAATTTTTCACTCTGGTAACATTTTAACTTTTATACTCTATTAACATTTCGATTTTAACAATTTAATTAAATACAAGGAAAGTAATGATTTATTTTTTGTATTATTATCATTAAATTTTCCAAATTTATTAATAATATATATATATTTTTTAATGAATAATATAAGAGCTGAGAAAATTGTTTATGGAATACTTACAAAAATATTTGCGGTAGTAATTAGCTCCTTATCCGGAATTATCCAAATAGTGGGAACAATGTCATAATTCACATAGAGCGATGCACAAAACCGTTCAGGGCGCAGTTTGTAATAACGTTCAATTATATATAAAAATGTTAAAATACACTCCCACTTTTCACGTACTGAAAGATTTACACTATCACAATATTGTTATGACGAAATATCCAATGCGAATGGCGCTGCGCGGTGCTCTAGTCACTTGGACGCGTCTGTCTTCTGCGAAGTCTAGAGTGCGACTGAATTTTGTAGAGGGGTCGAGCGACTCGCGGTCTGCAGCACTCACACTGACGCGCGCTCTCGAATGTGTGCGTGCCCGCGTCTGTGTGCGTCGGCTCGGGCGACGTCTCGCTTGTGTGCGAATATTTACGTAACTTACCCTGTGTGTAATCACTTTAGCCGGCGCTATTGACTCAATGTAGTGTCCAATTTTTTTTTTTTTTAGCTAATTCTCTATTGAGTCATGTGTTTGTCTCATTTTTGTGTTTCTACGAAACATGTAATCGATTGATAAGACCGGTCGCTTTGGGCATGATGCCGTAATAAATATCTACAATATACAATGTAGTCAAACATTTAGCTACAATTGTAGTGTATTATTAGTTATGGATCTATTATTTTGTTAATAAATTTAAACGCTAATTATCTTTTTTTAACTACAATAGGATAACACTTGACCTCAATTTAACATAGTGGTAGATTTCAATTAGGAGAGTTGTAACTAGCAAGCGAGCGGGAGCGATCGATGTGATCTTTGGGGGAGACTTATGTCCAGCAGTGGACATCTATCAGCTGATGATGATGAAGATGAATGAATTAACCCGACATCGAATTAGACAACTGTTATTAGATAGGCGGTTAGTCGCTGCGCTACAGAGGTTATCTTTCCACCGATAAACGTGTCGGTCTGTTGCATAATATTAATCTTGTGATATATTCTTTACTATGTTTTTTTTTTTAATTAAATATTAACTATTAATTAGTTAAGGTTAACTGTATCGATGTAATACATTTGAATGACAAATGTTAAATAATAACCGAAACATTTAATTCGAATGTAATAAGGAAGTTGCGGTAAGGTGCATATTTCTGCGAAGCCGGCTCGGTATTTGTGCGACTCATGACCGCGGCCATTTTTTATTTGACATTGGACTTTGGCGCGTACGCCGGGTGAACCATTTTAGCGGGAAATCGGAACGATCCCGAATTAAATTAAAAAAAAAAAAAGTTTGTTATTTTAATGAATTATAAAATATCTTTATTGGTGCTAGGTATCTCTTGACGTAGACCGTCGAGGTAGGTACCACTGCGGCGTGTATTGCAGCTGATAAAGTGGGAAAACATTACCGAGTACATGTTTGAAGGGCGTTGTAGCTAATGTAATTACTAGGGTAGCGACACAATATCTTATGTCTCATGCGACGAACGCAGTGCATAACATCCTAACTAGCGCTACGTCGTCATGGAATGGGCGTATCACTTACCATCAGGTGAACATCTGATGGTAAGTGAAAACATATATGTATATATATTAATAGAATTAAGACAGCTGTTTGTAGTTCGAATCTCACTGAGCTTGAGCTAAGAGTAAAATATTCTGATGATCATTATCATAGAGCACCCTTATGATGACTAACTGATGGTATAGTATTCCGAAGATATCGACGTTCTACATCCACAAATCCTCACTTGACCAGGTCCAGGGACTGTCACTATGTGAGAGAAGGCGGGAATGGGAACGTCACGACAGTGGGAATATAGTGAGGGGTGTATATTTTAAATTTTTCAAATAATTAGTTCCTCATCATCATCAGCCGGTAGACGTCCAATGTTGGGATTTGGGGCCAGATTCAAGTTAATTAGCAGGGTGCACCACGAGCCCGTGAGTAGTGCGGGAATCTTTACAACCCTTATATGAGTAGTTATTAATTTTCTTTCGTGTGAAAGGCCAGTAGGGATAGAGAATTGAATAACTTATAATAATGAATTTCATCCCTTGTCTTGCCCCTTGGCAAGCTCGCTTATAGCTCGCTGGCCTAATGGTTAGAGCGTGCGGCTTTCATTCCGAAGGTCGCGGGTTCGAATCTCGGCATGTACCGATGACTTTAATATTTAAGTTATATACATTTGTGGACTTTAGTTACAACAGCGAGATACAAACGGTGAAGGAAAACATCGTGAGGAAACCCGCACATGACTTAGAATTTATTCTAAGGTATGTGTGAAGTCACCAACCCGCATTGGGCCAGCGTGGTGACTATGGCCCAATCGCCCTCTTATTGAGGGTAGGCCTGTGCCCGAGCAGTGGGGACGTAAATGGGCTGTTATTACTATTAGTACTTGCCCGTTGAATGTTACTACTATCCAAGTACTTCCTTTCACATTAGAGAGGAAAGTGATTGTATATATTTTTATAATACTTAATATATATGACATTAAAATTTTAAACAAATAAGATGTTAAGTCATGTTATAGTAGTTACACTAGCTGGAACGCCTTTCAAACCGGAACACAGGACACTACTACAATAGGAGCTGCAGTAGTATCTATCTAGACGGTATCCGGCATCCGACCTGTCACCAGTTAGAGGTTGGATTGATTTTGGATTTCGATTGGAGGATTGTTACATATCTCTTGTGAGTGAAAAAAACAGATATCTCAAGATTTTTTTTTTAATAACGAGATGATCTAAGGAGATACCCCGCAAATGGATTCCCACGTAATTCTCGTAACGGAAACACTTAATCGAATATTAAAAGTACCGCTACGAGAATTTGTCTCAATTGCGCATCTCTATTCAACGGATACGTGAATTAATTTTTTTTATGATTTTCGGCAAGTTTGAGTATTAGGTAATAATGTTAACATAAGCCTACTTAGGCACAAGAATCTTTAAAGCTTAAGTTAAATTATATAAAACGTATATTTCTCGCGAAATGTAATATGCAAATATCACCTTGAAGGGCGCTGTAGCCTTATTATATAACAAGAGATGACCAGTATGCTATCTATATATATAGATGCTATCTACATGGTATAGATGCTATTTATATATAATATATAACAGCTGTTCCTAGTATTGCTGGCCAACATATAGAGTTAGATTTGAAATCTGTCATAAATATTGCTGACGCACCCCAAGCCCCTTCTCATCATTAGTAATGTTTGCACACTACTCTTTAGGAGCGGAAATAGGAACTGTGGTGGTAACTAGACGGTGTCCCACAATAAAGACCTACCACCTATGTTATTGTATTATATTATTCTATATTGATATCGTGGAGATATCTTCGAAAGATATGCTACTTCTCGAGGAAGTCAGGGTTGTGAGTTTCTTATTAAAACTCCATCGGTGGTCTGCATAACATTCGGAGAGGTTCCGGGATTTTTTATAGAATGTACCGGTGCCTGAAAGTATAGAGACTTTCTGTTACACGTCTCTGAGGAGTAGCCAAACTGTCCTAAACAGCATCGCTGAGCCATACGCTGTCACACACAGGTTCGCTTATTGAGCGATAAGGGCCCCCATCCTCAAGGTGCACGAAGCTCTTAGACCCATTCAATCGCCTTCTACGACAGTCAGGGCTTACCTTAGTCCTAACCTTACTAGCCCGAGACCATAGGGCTGAAAGGCGTAGGTGCAACCTATGATCAGCGATGGACTATCTCGATGATGACGACGATTTTATAAAGTATGTTTTCGTATAACATAACATTATATAACCGAATATTTCGAATCCCATGCAGTTTTTCCGTTTGCAAAAAACGCGATTTGAAACAAAATATACGAAGAAAAAAAAAACACTGCGCATAAAACATATTGGTATCGCGTGCAGGAAAATATCATGGAGTCTCAAGGACGACACACCGCCATTTGCAATCCATCAAGTTGGTATGGGTTATTCTTCACTTATATTTACGTAACTTTGTTATGATCCAAATATGGTAATGTCAACACTATATTATAATAAATCGACGTGTGAGAAAAAAAAACCGAAACTTATGAAACAAATTATGGTAGGAAAATGTTTTATAGATACTACCATCGATCGAGTTTCTTTTCAAAGGAAATAGCTTGTAGTTAATCCAATCAGCGTATTAATGACAGAGTTATAAGCATTTACGTAGCGATAAGAATTAATATGATAAGAGTATTCTAGTGCCTAAAACCATGTTGTCCTCGAAGTTGCAATTATATGGAAACTGATACGTATGAAGATATCGATGATTTGGCTGAACAAGCTTTTCACCTTTGTCTTTTTCATCAGAGAAAATTAAATGTCATTATTTTTTTTCAATAGTTGCTAATTTCGCCAGTCATAGAATTTCGTAATAATTATTAGTTACCTTTCAAGTATTATAAATAATTAATTAATATTGTTGATATTTTTAATGAAAACATTGATTAAATAATCGATTTTCCATCATTCCCGCTACAAATCACTTCGAGAATTGTTTCTATGAGAGTCTATCGGTAAATATAATTATGACTATAATTAGAACTTCTTTAGGAATGATGGCGTAGAATCAATAAGTACTTATCTGAGAGAATATTCTCGAAGATATAAGTTTTATCCAATAACACTTTATTTTGATGAATTGTACCATTGTACATCGAAACAATATTATTGCAGCCGTTAAATTGTAGGCAAATAAAATATTTTCTACCTGAGAACTAGTTTGATTACGAAAACAAATCATTTCTGTAAATAGCTTATATAGCATATATAAATATTTAGAGGTTTGTATAGTCTTAACCATACAACATGGTATTTTTTTTATAATTGTAGTATTATAGAATTATTTTCAAAATAACCTTCAGTGCTTGTTATGAAATAAAAAAAATAATAAATTTTCAGATACCGATATAAATTATGTATGAGTTTTTGATTTCACATAATTTCGTGTATTAGAATACCATGAGTGACAACATCGGCCCGAAAACGGGGACAAAAAACGAGCGACTTTAACATATGACCCAAATTGACTTTTTTTTTTCTATTTGTTATAACTACAGACAAAATCTGTCAAAAAAGGATATTATGATACGTGATGAATAATTTATAAAGGAATACATATGTTTTCGGGTGGAAAAATACAAGGTTTTTTCGACACATTTAGATATGTCTTGCGGGTTTGGACGTCTTGGATCTAAATATATTTAATGCCCAATTAAACTACTTTCGTGGAACGTTCTGCATCAGTTGCATGAAATTAGTAAATTGATTCAGTATATTCATGAAAGTATGTTACCCTACAGAGAAAACAATTTTTTTGGTTGATATTTATAACAATGGATCATTTACGTAATATGCAGACGGTCGAGTTTATTTGAAATGTCTAATTGCGGCTTATAAAAGTTTATAACGTTAAATTGGGCGAAAAAAAAAATAGTTTGTTATTAAAACTATTTACAACGTAACGATCTAAACATATGAAAGATTATTAAATAAAATAATATGTTATTTAGTTTTAATAAGTGTAAATAAAAACATTTCTTACCTAAATCTTTTTCCTTGTCGAACAAAATTTATTAAACAAGGAAATGTTATTGCAACATAATATCGCTATATAATAACGTTACACTGTATTACTGCACAGGGAATGAGTATTAAATAAAAAGTATACGTTAACATTAACGTTAAAAACACGCTTTTCATAAGCGAGCGTCTAATTTATTAATAATGCATAGATAAGCTAATAAAGCAAAATATACAGATTATATAACACGTGCACGCCATAGACAAAACAAATGATTTTATGTGTATTGATATTATAATAATAACATCTAACATGATATAATTCAACAAAAAACAGAACTTGCTTTGTTGAAGGATCTTTTGTTTTTTTTTTGTGCTATTTGTTAGTTACGTAATAACTTTTTGTCATCTTTTTACGCGAAAAATATATATTTATAAATAAATATTTAACATGATCTCAGAATTTTTATATAATACAAAACTAAAGATTGCCTTGACCATGATGACTTTAAAGTTTATATTATACGTAATTTTTTTTTTCTCAAAGACCGCTTGTGTACCACCGCATTTTCTATTTATGCCGGTAAACTGTGGTGTACAAATGTTTGTACACCACAGTTTACCCCAATAATGTTATTGTGTTCCTGCTTGAGAGGTGTTGAATCTAGTGAAATTACTCGTGTATCAAGATTTAACAACTTATGCCTCAAAGCGACGGGCACAATGTGGTGCAGTGTATATAATCTTAACTAACGTCATATTATTATTTACCATTAAATGGCCTTTTGTGCACGCCTACTTGCTTTGTTATATAAAAAAATCATATATTACATAATCATGCTTTAAAATAAAAACTGGTTAATATAATAGAATTAATTTTGATACGTTACACTGTGCTATTGACAAAAATAACTGGTCACGTGTAAAATAATAGCCGGCTCCATTTTAAATTCACGTGCGGATATAAAATGTTTACACGACTTTATTATCAGTTACGTAAAGCGCTAATTGAGGCCTGATTCGAGATTTAATTAAAACATATGGATAATGGAATACGCGTGACAGTTTACTGGTTTAACTCGATTGCGTAGTACGATTAAAATGGCAGCACAGTTGCTAATCGATTTAGGTTAGAAACTCAACAGAACAGTGATAAGAGTTACTTTTGAACCTATCAATCTTCACCACATTATTAGTCCATCTTGTACATGTTCTTCAAGCATTGGTACCCAACAGGTACTCGAGGACCTTACTATCAGTTCCGTTATTAGTCCTTCGGGCAATACGCTCTGGCCATAGTCCATGAAGTCCGACTTCAGAGGAGACCTATATCCACCAGTCAACTTCTACAGTTGGATGAAGACGTTAAAATTATATAAGGTTGGCAAATATCTCCCTTCCGCCTTTTTGTCTTTTGAATTTCGCGGCTATGTACAAAGCGCTACAGAGCTCGTATCTGGCAATACTATACATAATTTGAAAGGTCTTGACATAACCTACAAAACGACGCTATGCATAATTAGTTTGGATATTGCGTTCAACAGTTATAGACGTGTAAACATTGAGTTCACTAACGCCGAAAACGCGCTATTTTAAAGTTTTCCTTCGTTAAAGGCAAATCCGCTAGAGAAACGTTCCGTGAGATTAATGGTGTTTTGGGGGATGGTACTCTATCACTTCGAACCGCGGAGGAATGGTTTCGACGATTCAGAGCCGGTGAAAACGACACCATGGATAAGCCAGCCGGCGGAAGACCTGTGACGACAAATACCGATCAAATCATGGACTACATCGATTTAGACCGGCATGTGGCATCTCGTGACATCGCCCAGGAGATGGGAGTTAGTCACCAAACCATTTTAAACCATCTGCAGAAGGCTGGATACAAAAAAAAGCTTGATGTTTGGGTGCCGCATGATTTGACGCAAAAAACCTTCTCGACCGAATCAACGCCTGCGATATGCTGCTGGAACGGAACGAACTCGACCCATTCTTGAAGCGGATGGTGACTGGCGACGAAAAATAGATCACATACGACAATATCAAGCAAAAACGGTCGTGGTCGAGCGGCCAAGCCGGGATTGACGGCCAGGAAGGTTTTGCTGTGTGTTTGGTGGGATTGGAAGGGAATCATCCACTATGAGCTGCTCCCATATGGCCAGACGCTTAATTCTACCATCTACTGCGAACAACTGGACCGCTTGAAGCAGGCGATCGACCAGAAGCGTCCAGAATTGGCCAACAGGAAGGGTGTAGTGTTCCACCAGGACAACGCCAGACCACACACTTCGTTGATGACTCGTCAGAAGCTACGGGAGCTCGGATGGGAGGTTTTATCGCATCCACCATATAGCCCGGACGTAGCGCCAAGTGATTACCACCTGTTCCTGTCCATGGTGAACGCCCTTGGTGGTGTAAAGTTGAACTCAAAAGAGGCTTGTGAAAAGTGGCTGTCTGAGTTCTTCGCAAATAAGGAGGGGGGCTTCTACGAGGGAGGTATTATGAAGTTGCCGTCTAGATGGAAACAGATTATCGAACAAAACAGCGCATATTTGAACTAAATCCGATCACTGTAACACTTTTTATAAAGCATTGAATAAAGAGCAAAAAAACGGAAGGGAGATATTTGCCAAACTAATATGTTATTACTTTGAAAGTAATTTCAATGATATTTTTTTGGAAATTCACTAAAACACACCATATGAATTATTGATATCCAAATGATGGAAATGTGGTCAAGTTCCTTTAAGTAGCTAACCGATACTTTTGAACTGTATAAGCTTTTTATTAATTTATTTTAAACGTCTATGGTTTTCATGGTTTTTTTTATAGAACGTACTATTTTATCTAAACAACAATGGCCTTTTTAATGACTGGTTTGTCTTCCACCTGTTCGACAACCTAACGTAATATGTAAGTTAATAGTATGTTTTATTTATTTATCATAAATATTAATTTAAATTCAATGACTATTTAATAATAAATTACTATTTAGTATTGATGATGATAAGTGTCGTCATTCATATTGATATATGTTCTAAATAGAAATAGTTAATGATTAGGGAATCTTCAACAATGACACGTTTCTTTATCGTGTTGGTCCATGCCCTTATGGTGAAGATCGCCATGGTGGTAATCTTCAAAAACATAGGAGCACACTAAAAAGAATATTAAAAAAAAATTAGTAAGTTTAACTTAAGTGGAATTGTAAACAGAAAACTGCTCGCTGAAGTTTTGAGTTAATTTTAAAGTATTGAAACGATCTTAAATATAATCCCGATTTGAAGATAATTATATCGCAGACTAATGTTACTACTTCACCAAGTCTTACCCTGTTGTGTTGTAAAAGTCGACTAAGATAGGAACAAATCTTTGGCTTAGTTCTTCAATTCTTTATCTGTGGTAGGCTTTATTCACCGAAACCCATGTAGATACATATTTAGACGGTGGTATTATATTTCTACCGCGAAACAGCACTGTTCATACATTACTGTGCTGGTTTAAAGGACGTTGTAGATACTAAAAATACTTAAGTCTCAAGGTGATCTTAATATGGTGTTGTATACAAAAACATTGTAACTATCTCCACATTGGTATGGTCCTATCATTTATGATCAAGTAAATGTTTCCTTCATCGTAAAAAATATATGACAGTTACCAGTATGATGAGTTCACCAACTCTGTACCAAGTACAGCTTGTACTAGTTACGAAAAGCCTTATGTTCAGCAAAGGGCTGAAATAATGATGATGAACAAACACGTAACGAATTATGCGTCTGTAGGATTAAGTAGTGGTCCGTTGCTTGTACTATTAGTTCGTGTACATTACAGGGCTTGTATAAGATGTTTGTACTAGACCTTTACATACCGCGGTCTAGTAACAAACAAACGGACAAACAAATAAACATAACAATGCTACAATGTAGTCCGTCAGCGGGTCAACAGAGGGGAATAGACAAAGATGTTTAATTAAATAAATGTAATTGTGTTACGATTGTTTTCGAATGCCCCGCATTCCGCGGCCACATTGTTGCCACTAGGTAACCAGGTGAAATGATGGAACTGATTTTGTCATATATCGTTTCGAAGATCGGTGATGAAAGAATTTTAATAACTCACCTTGAAACCTCGGTTTATTACTGTCATTTATTTATCGGCCATATCTAGGTAGATAAATAAATAAATAGATATTTATCTTTGTTGGTTTTTCATGCTGTAATATCCCTTAAGACAAACACGATCATGAGTAACGTAGCGTACGAAGACTATGAGTACGTTAATTTGTATTTACTGTGTATAAATAAATGTTTTTTTATACACTTAAGCAGGACGTATACCTGATGGTAAGTAATATTCCTGCCTATAACGTGGGGCTAGTTAGGCTGATATTTGCTTGAGCCATAAGTTGTTGACTCTCGTTACACTAGCTACCGTAACATAGTAATTTTTTCACACTACTATATGGCAGGAGAAATAGGAGCTGCAGTACTACCTAACTAGATAGTTAGTATATATTCCCATTATTGGATAGATTATTGAATGGCATTAATGCAATTTATACACTACACTGGATAAGTGCGGATTGGTAGATGTCACGATGTTTTCTTTCACCGAAGATATTTTTCAAGGAAAGCATTTTCAGATTTGCTCTGAGTTTGATCTATTCTTCGTTAAGAAAGGTGGGGACTATCCAATGTTTGAATTTACAGGGTTATAAACCTGGTCATGGACAGTTTTCTCTTCGAAGTCAATTATTTTTAGGAGATTAATTATTCTTCTATTGATATTACATCATCATCATTATCAGCCGATAGACGTCCACTGCTGGACACAAGCCTCCCCGAAAGATCATATATAGATTATATTACTATATAATATAGATTATATAGTTATTAATATTTCACGTAATCATAATGGTTATAATAATAATGCGTAGAAATATTTTTCTCAAGCCACATTTACATTGCTTATATAACCTGTGGAGACCTTTGGTAGATGCCTATGTCCAGCAGTGGACGTCTATCAGCTGATGCTTCCGGTACCGCTGGGCACTAAAGGCTGTCGTATGTAAGGGTTCATATGGGGGGATTTGGGTCATTTCCCACCACGGCCCAATGCGGGTTGATGGGAGCCAGTCTCGTTTGTTGATTAGCAGGGTGCACCACGAGCAGGTGAAGTTGGCTTGGGTCCTATGAGGTGTTATGCGAGACCCCTTAAACCCATGTATATTATAGAAATTTAGATTCTAGACTAAATTCCATTTATGTGAATCTGGATTTGTATTTGTTTAGTATATGTAGTATTTTTTTGTAGAAACTTTAGTGTATAAACACTGTGTTCCAGTTTAAAGGGCTCTTTAGCCACTGTAATTACTGGGGTATTGATACTCAACATCTTGTCTCAGACAACCAGGGCAATGTGGTGAAGTGTACACCATCCTAACTAGAGCTACGTTGTTATGGGCAGGCGTATCACTTGCCATTAGGTGAACGTCCCTCTTATTTTGCCGCGTTATTAAATACCGATGTACCTTTATATCTAAGAAATAACTTCGAATAGGAATAAAGTAGGTACAGTAATATTCAAATAATAGTCTATATATATTTTGATTTATATACACAAATCTCAAAGATTTTTTTTATATTAACATGAAAGAAACGTTTTTAGCTTCCCACTCGTAATTACATGCGTAACCTTTCTTCGAATCTTCTACATGTTATCAACGCAACCGGTTATTCCCCGATGTCAAATATTGGGAGGTTAGTACTTTTTTTTTTCAGTCCGTTGGCGCATTAGAATGTCTTCGGCTTCAGCTCGACGTCATACGAAACATTTTCCCTTTATTTCTCCGTAGCTATATCTACAAGGTTGGCAAATATCTCCCTTCCGCCTTTTTGTCTTTTGAATTTCGCGGCTATGTACAAAGCGCTACAGAGCTCGTATCTGGCAATACTATACATAATTTGAAAGGTCTTGACATAACCTACAAAACGACGCTATGCATAATTAGTTTGGATATTGCGTTCAACAGTTATAGACGTGTAAACATTGAGTTCACTAACGCCGAAAACGCGCTATTTTAAAGTTTTCCTTCGTTAAAGGCAAATCCGCTAGAGAAACGTTCCGTGAGATTAATGGTGTTTTGGGGGATGGTACTCTATCACTTCGAACCGCGGAGGAATGGTTTCGACGATTCAGAGTCGGTGAAAACGACACCATGGATAAGCCAGCCGGCGGAAGACCTGTGACGACAAATACCGATCAAATCATGGACTACATCGAGTTAGACCGGCATGTGGCATCTCGTGACATCGCCCAGGAGATGGGAGTTAGTCACTAAACCATTTTAAATCATCTGCAGAAGGCTGGATACAAAAAAGCTTGATGTTTGGGTGCCGCATGATTTGACGCAAAAAAACCTTCTGGACCGAATCAACGCCTGCGATATGCTGCTGAAACGGAACGAACTCGACCCATTCTTGAAGCGGATTGTGACTGGCGACGAAAAATGGATCACATACGACAATATCAAGCAAAAACGGTCGTGGTCGAGCGGCCAAGCCGGGATTGACGGCCAGGAAGGTTTTGCTGTGTGTTTGGTGGGATTGGAAGGGAATCATCCACTATGAGCTGCTCCCATATGGCCAGACGCTTAATTCTACCATCTACTGCGAAAAACTGGACCGCTTGAAGCAGGCGATCGACCAGAAGCGTCCAGAATTGGCCAACAGGAAGGGTGTAGTGTTCCACCAGGACAATGCCAGACCACACACTTCGTTGATGACTCGTCAGAAGCTACGGGAGCTCGGATGGGAGGTTTTATCGCATCCACCATATAGCCCGGACATAGCGCCAAGTGATTACCACCTGTTCCTGTCCATGGTGAACGCCCTTGGTGGTGTAAAGTTGAACTCAAAAGAGGCTTGTGAAAAGTGGCTGTCCGAGTTCTTCGCAAATAAGGAGGGGGGCTTCTACGAGGGAGGAATTATGAAGTTGCCGTCTAGATGGAAACAGATTATCGAACAAAACGGCGCATATTTGAACTAAATCCGATCACTGTAACACTTTTTATAAAGCATTGAATAAAGAGCAAAAAAGCGGAAGGGAGATATTTGCCAAACTAATATATTGATCAACATCTATTTATCGTAAAGCTTCCAGCTTTATATGGAATTACACGATATAATTACCCCATCCCTTTGTCTCTCCTTCCTTATGTTGTGGACATCCCCAGTTTGCGAAGAAAGAGGTTTACCTCTTCGTTCTTTATAAGAACAGCAAAAGAGTGGAATAACTTGCCGGCGTCGGCGTTTTCAAGAAAAGAGTGAATAGTAAAATAGTAGAAGAGTAGAATAGTGTTGTTTACCTCCGCAGATTACATCACTTAACATTAGTTAGGATCGTAGTTGAGCACTAACCTTGTTGATTTAAAAAAAAACTTGATGAGCATAATGCATTGAACAAAACGTGAAGAGACCCTTAAAAATATACCATACACTTAATATCCTTTTTAAGGCTTTAGAGCATTATTGGTATCGACAATCTCGTTTGGTATTATCATTCTTATCATATTACTTTATGCGGAATTCTTTATATTCATTAGCACTTCTTACGTTTTTGATTTCAATAATGCATTAAAAAAAAAAACTGCGGCCCGAGTTCGACGACCTTCAAACAGGTCTTGTTTGGATGTAGATAAATTTTACATTATCTAACGAATAATAGATATAAGGCTAGAATTAGAAATCGTTTTATGCTGTCAAATAAATATCTTTGAGTTGGGACACCCACAACTAGGGTGATTGGAGATATATAATTTACAGATGTGAATTACTGCTGGAAAGTCCCTGTTGCCGGAGGCTGGTTAGGTTGTTACCTTCCCAGCATTTCTAACGCTAAGTAGTCGTGTGTAAATATTACTGTCTTCCGGTTTAAAGGGTAATGTAGGTAGTGAAATTGCGAACCGTATTTGACCTAAGGCGGCAATTGTTTTGTGGTGCTGTCTCTCAGCTTTAAATATTCGTCGCGTCACTTTCTTTTATTAAAAAAAATAATATAGAATCTTGAAACATAACTTGTAGTGTTTCTGTATCAGCATTAGCAGTGTAAAGTCCATTAAATTATATAACTGATAGATATCGAAATGTTACAAAGACGATAGTTTTATCATTGTGTTTTCATATCAATCAATCGGACAAAGAAAATCCACGAGTACGAAGTCTACTTTTTCAAGAAAGAAAGAAACATATATATATTTATATATTATATATATACAAATGCATATATTTTAATTGTTAACAAAATGAATTTTGTGAAAGTTGTCTAAAGTAGAGCGTAAAGATAAGAGAGGGTAGAGAAAGGGAATATGGGAATCTCTAAGACAAACATATGCTAGACTAGTTTGCTTAATCAAAGACTATATCGCTACTTACCCCTCATTATGATTATTATCAAGGGGTAGATTATATATTTAAGACAAGAATATTTGATAATTTTGCTTGTCTATTAGACATTACACACTTACACTTACACATTACATCCTTCTTCTTCTCAGTTGGTATCACTCTTGATGGAGTGGTCGTGGTCATCACTGTAGGTGTTGATCACAAGCTTAGCAACACGTCACCATTCCTCTCTGATGGTCGCCTTCCTAGTTCTTTCATATAGTGGTAACGATGATGAACCGTTTACTGCCTTTATCTGGTCAGTCCATCTCATAGGCGTTCTTCCTCGTGGCCTGATACCCTATATAATGCCGTGTAATAGGGAAGGGTGTAAAGGGTCCCGCACAACATTTCACGGGACCCAAGCCTCACCCGCTCGTGGTGCATCCTGCTAATCATCAAACCAAGCTCTGGCTCTCACCAACCCGGATTGGGATAGTGTAGTGGGAAATGCCCCAAGATCCCGGCGATGCGAACAGCGCAGGGCCGATCGATTTGGGGATCTTCGAGGAAGGCCTATGTCCAGCTGTGGATGTCTATCAGCTGATGATGATGATGACGTGTAATATAATACCAACTGAACATTCGGATACCATAAATAAAATTTATTAATTGTGTATATATTTATATCGAGACTTTTTTTTATTTTAGTATTATAATGTCTCTCATCATCATTTCAACCGATGGTCGTCTCTACAGCTGGACATAGGTCTCTTGTAATGTCCCACAAAGCATGGTAGCCCGCTGTGTGAATCTGGTGGCCCAACGATTCTTTCAATTTCCTCTCTCCACGTCGTGGAGGGTCTGACAATGCTGTGTTATCCGACGCAGCCACTCCAGCAGTTGAAGTCCCAAACGTCCATCAACTTCACGAGCTATATGTTATACTGTTTTAGTCATTTCTTATATAGTATGTGTATAAAAATATTAGATTTTTTTTAATGTTTTTGCTTTACGTGGGAGGAAATGCCTTCGAATATCAGCTCTCGCTGAGGCAAAGACAGGTTATGTCGGACTTATAGCAACTAAAACTCTCACGATGTTTCACCTTCGTCGCACCTGCACCTTGGGAAGAGCCCTTCTCCTTTCTACATCTGTAAGGGCGTGTTGGATCTTTCCTCGTCCTAGATTAGGTTGACTGGTGTTGACTAGTGTTGTGACCTGATGTTAGGTGTTTGAATAAAGATCTTATATAAAAAAATGTGCTCGTGTAAATGTACGCGTTCGCGAATCACGTTAAAATCACGCGTCCGCGCGATAAGCAATCTGTCACCAAGCAGTTATCATGCGGCAAACGTTTGTTCAGCTCTGATGTAATTTAAACAAAAGCATATTTTTTTTGTTTATAGCAACAATTGATAAATTTATGTAATATTACATACCACGAATGCGTGCTTTTTTGTTTATACGCCTGATAGATTTTTTTTTTATTCACCGCTGGTATGTCTCCGTTGTTGGAAACCGTCTAGGTAGCAAGTGGAGAGAAGTGGTCTCTGCCTTCCCCACTGGGAACGAGGCGTGATATTTATGTATGTATGTTTAGATTAATATATGTATGTGCGGATATTATTGTGTTCCGATTTGAAGAGTGTTGTAGCTAGCGAAATTACTCGGGTAATCAAATTTAACATGTATCAAGGCGGTATAAAAGATATTATATCAAATCATTATTTCAAATGAAATTCTTCTATCAATCCCTATGAAACGACGACCTTTGGTAGTTTGCGAGAAGCTACTGAATGGGGGCAGCGTAAGACTCATTGATGTAGGAATCAGATGAGTAAGAAAAAAAATAATTAAAACAACACAGCAAAAGTCTAATGCTATATAATACAGCTGGTGATGTTTATTGCCTTAGATAGGTTCTAGTCATTTCATATTTTCATTATAAAAATTGTTGGTACCATATTCAGGATCCAGGATCTGTGACGACAAATGATGATACCTTACGACGTTCACTATATGGTAAGTGATACTCCTACCTATAACAACGTGACGATAGTCTGGATTATATTAGGTTGGGGAAAAAGAAATCCATTATTTTTTCGGTAGATGGCTGTAGTGATAAATTTCTCGTAAAGTATCGATCAAACAGTTTCAGATTTATGCTCGTTGGAAAGGTGACATTTCGCAGTAAAAAAATTCTTTTGCTGTTTTTTGTTTGGTGCATTCAATTGTGAGTTACAGGGTGTTAAAAATGAAAATGAACAAAGAGAAAATTCGGTACATTTTACAGTTTTTCTTTGACAACGGCGAAAATGCAAGCCAGGCGGCTAAAGTTGTGAATGGTGTTTATGGACCCGATACTGTAACAGCCAATTATGTGCAATTTTGGTTTCGTAGATTCCGTTCAGCAATTTTTGATGTTAAAGATGCACCTCGCACAGGTAGGCCGGTCGCCGAAAATGTCGATAAAATCGGAGAAATGATCGAAGTTGACCGGCATGTTAGCAGTCGTAACATCGCCCAGGAACTAAAAATGGACCACAAAACAGTTTTAAACCTTTTACACAAAGCTGGATTCAAAAAGAAGCTCGATGTTTGGGTGCCACACCAATTAACAGAAAAAAACATGATGATCGAATTTCCATCTGCGAAGCCTTGGCCAAACGGAATGAGATAGACCTATTTCTTAAACGGATGGTGACTGGAGATGAGAAATGGATCACATATTATAACCCTGTGCGAAAACGATCATGGTCAAAGAGCGGTGAAGCACCTCAAACGGTGGCCAAACCAGGACTAACGGCCAGGAAGGTTCTGCTGTGCATTTGGTGGGACTGGAAGGGGATTATTTATTATGAGTTGTTTCCATATGGCCAAGCACTAAATTCTGATCTCTACTGTCAACAATTGGACCGTTTGAAGATAGCAATTGACCAGAAACGGGCAGAATTGGCCAACAGGAGAGGTGTCGTGTTCCACCAGGACAACGCTAGGCCACACACGTCTACAGTGACTCGCCAGAAACTTCGGGAGCTTGGTTGGGAAGTTTTAATGCATCCGCCATACAGTCCGGACTTGGCACCAAGCGATTACCATCGTTTTCTTACATTACAAAATTTCTTTAGTGATAAAAAATTGGCATCTAGGGAAGATTGTGAAAATCGGCTACTAGAGTTTTTTGCAAATAGAGAGCAGGACTTCTACGAGAGAGGCATTATGAAGTTACCTTTAAAATGGCAACAAATCATAGAACAAAACGGTGCATATTTGACCCAAATCGGACAATCTGAAGCATGTTAAATAAAGTCCTGAAGTTCATATAAAAATAATGGATTTCTTTTTCCCCAACTTATTATATACAGCACTATATTGCGCTTATGGTCTGAGACACAAGACAAATATCCTAACTACAAATCCCTTCAAACTAGAACATTGTAAAGTTTGCACAGTACTATTTGGCGGCTGCAACAGGCTACCTACCTAGATGGTCTTACGATGAGACCTATCACCAGTCAGAGAGAAACATAATTAGTGTAAATTATAATAAACTGATTGGTATTAAAATAAATACTACAGTTTATCAGTTTACGTGACATTAAAATTATTTTTAATCTGTTGACATTCGAGTATCGATGGCGTCTAAAAATATATATATAATATTATCTGTTCCAGACAGAAGATCAAATGTAAATATCAGTCTACAGCAAGAGATTGCGCAATTCGCCATGTCCGACCAACGCCCACTTATGTCTATAGTGTTTATATGGAATGTCTTATCTCGTAGTAGACGAAACATATTTGATAATATATATATATATATAAATAATCTGCAGGAACATATTTTTTAAAATATAATATATGATGACCATGATTTTCCGATGATCTCACATTATGCTTCCATTCATCATCATCAGCCGATAGCCATCCATTGCTAGATATGCTATGATAGGCCACCATCAAAAGATTCCCATACGATCGAGTAGTCATATGAATCGATTTGGGCCATCTTCCACCACACTGGACCAATGCGAGTTGGTAGGGGCCAGAGCTACCTCGAGCAGATGAGGTTGGCTTGGATCTTGTGAGATATTAATTGATATATTTTACATATTCAAAACTTTAATTATTTTTAGATAGATCTTAGGTGTTTTTGTATTACTAAAGCTGTGAGGTGGTCATCGGAGAAGAGTGGCGGCGTGTTGTGAACCTTGCGAACACCTGAAGTGATGACCACAACCACTATCAAGAGTGATACTGACGAAGAAGAATCCTGTAAGATAGTAGTCTATAATTGAATAAATAAACGTCCATGTCTGCATTTGTACTATTATTAATTCTGTAACGTTTTTTAAGAACTTGATTTTTTTATTATAATATTTCCACAAGCTGCAAGGTTGACTGTGAAAGAATGCCTCGTAGCATTACATCCGCCTTTTTGTTTATCTATTTCTATTGTTTTTATTCTTGTATGTTTACTCTTTAAAAAAGTTATAAATAAATTAATTCAGAAAAATATGTTTATTTGTAACCGGAACTTCCACTCATAATATATAAAGGTCAATAGTAATAAAGAGTAACGCTATTTATTATTTATGTAACGCTATAGCGATACGCGTCATGTTGTTTGTTGCTATTAAAAATTAAAAAGAAAAGAATTAAAGATGGCCGCCCGAAGTGTCGAGAATTTGGCGCCGTCTCGCGATGAGTCATCGTGCTTCGCGCGAATCGGCGCGCGCATCTCGTGTGAATCAAGTGATAGCGTTTTTACTATGCGCTCGTGTTTCTAAGTAATTGTACAAATATTGCTATTACCCTGATGAATCACCAGCGCATTTCTTTTCATTTATGGGGATTGCCAGGTACCACGATTAATTCTAGATAGTATGGCTACAGTTTAATTTAGTCGAGTATTTATTGTTGGTTTTTATTGCGCCTTATATTTAGTTTTTAGTAGATCTATGTCTAACTGATGGATGATATGATATTTATATGCCCTTGCTTTGCAAGTTAACTTTTATCATCCTATTTTGATCCTTGATAGGTTTTTTTCGAACCTGCAAGCTGGCTTCGATCCTCGCAATTAAAATATGCTATAGCGTGACTCTCTTCCGGCTATTAACATTTTCATTTTATACAACGAAGCTACGAGAGGAGTTCACCTGTATGTACTTGCTTATAACAATGTGGCACTGATTAGGATGATGTACACTGACCACATTGCGCTCGCCGCTTTATGACAAGCTCTTCAAACTGGAACATAGTAATGTTTACTCAGTACAGTTCGTTGAGCTGCGGTGGTATCTACCTAGACGGTCCACTAGTAAGATTTACTAGAAATAATATAATATACTTTTCTATCGATTTTGATGTTAGTAATTATATAAAAATACAATCATAAACGTGCGTCGCGTGATATTTCTAAAAGTGGAAGGGACATCCATTGAGTAGATATTTATAAATACAAAAGTTTTCACCGTCACGTTTTCAGTAAACGATTACGGTTGTTGTTTAATCCTAAAAGTTTATTTTTCTATTTTAATTATTTTATATTGTTCCCTCTACAGCGATAAAAATAAAACGGCAAACATTGTTACGTAAACTGTTATCGCGTTTTATCAAGCGTTTATTGGAACTTCAGGGCGTCCTGATTCGTAAACAAAGAAAATTTATAACAATATTATTATGAAATATTTGTTGCTTATTGCGACTGTGTGATGTTTAGTCATCGTATTACTCGACGGTCATAATAAGAAGTCTGATTCGTACATGATTTTACCTGGAGGATCCTGCCTACACACCATCAGTGTTTCCTCTTATTACAAAGTTCAACACTACTACTATTATATTACTGAATTGAAAGAACCACAAAGGAGGTCTAAGGGTTCCCGCACAACAACTTACTGGATCCAAGCTAACCTCATCTACTCATGGTGCACTCTGTTAATCAACAAAGCTCTCAGCAACCCGCTTTATATGAATCCCTACGATGCGATTGATATGGGAATCTTTGGGAGAGGCCTATGTCCAGCAGTCCACGTCTAACGGCTGATGATTATGAGAGAAACGCTTATGCCTCATGGCGTGAAAGGTGATGTAGTGTTATTGTGCAAAGTAGTGTTGGAATTTTTTAATAATCACACAACTCAGCGTTTAAACATGATTTTGTTTCAATCCGTAGAGCGCTATAGCAAGTGCTCACCTTGTCACTACATTATCATTATTATCATGCCTTCTTATAATCGAAGATAGAGAAATTTTTTTCAGTCCACAACTGTTTGTATATAATCCTGATCTATTATTAACTTACATCGTTCTAATTATCTCTTTCACTAGACGCATATTTTCCGGATTTCCTTCCTCTAAGACCTGTAGATGAATGTTTATCAAATTCATTTCAGAAAATAATGAAAGAAGGAATTAGGATTGAGTATAGATGAGAGAATAAGAACGGTATAAAAGAAAAAGAAGATGGAACGGGAGAGTGAGGAAAGAATAATATAAATGTAAATAAAGGAATGAAACCCAGGCCCCCAAATGCCGGGAACGAGAAAAAAAAACCTTTACATGAAAGGGTTTTTATCTAAAAATACAAAATATCTTGGTATGATGGATATCATCAAACTACGTTTGTAATTATCTGTCTCGAGAACTTCAGTCTTTCAGACAAACTATTTCGAAGAGATCATAAACATTAGAACCCACAAAACAAATGTTTTTAACCATCGACGAGGGATGTAAGGGGTCCCGCACATCATCTCACGGGATCCAAGCCTACCTCACCTGCTCGTGGTGCACCCTGTTGTTCAACAAACGAGGTTCTGGCTCCTACCAACCCGTATTGTGCAAGGGTGGTGGGAAATGTCTCAAAACCTCCCATATGAATCCCTACTTGAATTGAGAATCTTTAGAGGAGGCCTTTGTCTAACAGTGGACGTCTATTAACTGATGATGATCATGATGAACCATTGACAGCATCCTTCATCACTTTGTCTTCTAAATGTAATGAACTTTATTAACTTAATAGACTCAATAGTATCTAAGAGGCGATAATCATATCGTACAGATATCACTTAATAGATTTTTTTTAGCTATAAATAGGTACTCTTTTGAACCCTAAACTGATACTGTTATTGCAGCTAAATGTTTAGATATCCAGATATGACGTGGACTAGATCGTATGATGTTTGCTAAAAAAAGAATTTTCTATATAGGTACTTTACCTTTATCAATCAATTAGGTAAGAATATTAAATGAATCATTGTTTGGTAATGTAATTATTAAATTAGGTAATCTCAAGGTAATTGTCCCGGGGAAACCCCTTTAAAGTATCTCGATTTAATAATAATATTTAATAACTACATTCTAGATAATTGGAAATTGCTTTATGATGATCACGTAGGTAATTGACGTGGAAGTAGAATTCTCTATTCTCATTTGGGTTGTGACTGTGGTACTCTTAGTTCATGGAAAAAAGTTGTTTTTGTTTCATTGCCTTCGTAAGGATATCCAATGATCTTCTCTTTTCCTTTCTAAAACACATATCTAAATTAATTATTTATTTTATAATTAAAATTCATCCTTTAATTATAAAATTAATATTCATCAAGTAATGTTTCGTTAATAGCTCGAAGGAACGAGGGCCGATGGGGCAGTAAGGTCCTCAAGTGGCGCCCGCGTATTAGTAGACGTGGTGTTGAGTGGTAGTACTGGTGGGCGTGGTGTTGTGAAGGTCTTCCAGAAGGTGGACCGATGATCTGTTGAAAATCGTGAGATCCCACTGGATGCGAGCAACGCAGGATCGATCGAGGTGGAAAATGTTGGGGGTGGCGACTATGTCCAATAGTGGACCTCTATCGGCTGGTGATGATGAAGTAATTACTAAAATAACTACTGCTGTTGTCTTCTTGACGGTTGCGAGAGATATCTTCTAGCATCATAGTATTTTTTTTATTTACTTCGATAAATTTCTACTTCTTTCTTCTTCTCTACTCCACATTGATAAAGTTGATCAAAACGCTGTCGTCCTTTTGTTAGGGTTATTCCATTCAGTCGCTTTTAACATTTGATGAGGGAGTAGTTATGGGTTTATTTCCAAAATTTCCCATATTAGGGGAATTATTTACTCCACGTGTTCAAATATTTATTATCCAGGTATCGATTTATTATTAATATATGTTTACAACATACAAATCATGTTTAATCATTGCTATGAATAGTCATAAAAATAAAATGATGAACACATTCGCGTTATCGTTAAAGTGTATATGAAATGCGTAAAAGCAAGTGTATACGAAGTTGTTTACTATTGCGCCGAAGACTAGTTATCAGACATGTTTTCTTTCGTCTTGAGATTAACTAATTTTAGATGTTTTCTTCCTCCTGCATATTTTTACTACTTTTTCCCCGTCCGCTTTGTTAGCCACAACACCCATGTAACTCCCTTTAGGGAAAGAATTTTGTGAAATCCATTCTAAGATGACTTCTAAATGGCAGAAACAATATTTCTACCAAATTTTGAGGGCTCACGTCTAATAGTTTCAGACGTTTCGTGATGAGACCAGCCACAAGTAACAAAGAATGTGGCACCAGTCAATATCATATGCACTGTACTATATTGTGCTCGTGTTTAAGTTTTTGTCTGTTTGAATCAAGATATATCATCATCATCATCGGCCCAGAGACGTCCACTGTAGAACAGGCCTCTCTGAATTGGGTGTAAGTGTTCCCGCACAACAACTCACGGGATCCAAGCCAACTTCATCTGCTCGTAGTGGTTTTATCTATTAACGAGGCTCTGGCTCCAAACCGCATTGGGTCAGCGTGGTGGAAAATGACCTAAATCCTCCATATGAATCCCTACCAGATGTGGAAATCTTTTGGGGGAGGCTTATGTTTAGCAGTGGACGTCTATCGGCTGATGATCAATCATATATATAGTTATCAAGGAAGTTATGTCACTTATCTTCAATAACGAGAATAAACCGAATATCATTGGAAAAATTGTATTGAGGATTACGAAGATATTTATACCCATTGTTCATGTTTCGTTGTTCACCTGTTTCCGGATTTTTTTTTCTATTTTATCAAACTGTTGTCTGCTCATTAAAAAAATTATCTAATTACATTTAAGGTAGACAAGGTCGTTGTACATTATTAGTAATGATTTAGTCATCGTATTCACTTTGCTCGTATCAGGCTTCATATCTTCAAAATCGATAAAGGTGTTTATTTTTAAATTGAGGCCAATACGAAGGGCGTTCGTTATCTACAGCTTTATCATCATGTTTGTTAATTTATTTTACGGCGTTATGTGCAACAAGTGTTAAATAAACATCACCTGTGCTTCAGAAAAATTTGTAAGTATCTAGATCGTACCTACGCTGAACGAAGCAGTTATTATTCCCAGGTTCTTTGTCAACTGAGCTTGTGCTTCCGGCGAATGAAAACATTGTGATGTAACTGACATATTCCAAGAACAGCTTTAGTACTGAACCCGCACTAGTACTGGTGGTAAGTATTGTACATACCAGGTAACATCGCAGCTCCTAATTGTACCGCCAAAGATTAATGCAAACATTACTCTGGTGTATTTGAAGGGCGTTGTAGCTAATGAAATTAGTATGGTAACGAGACATATCTATATTAGTATAGTGTAGGATCCTAACAAGCGTGTCTTTGTTATGAGCAAGCGTATCACTTCATCATCATCATTACGGTGTCCTCTTTAAGCTAAAGTTTGGCGATCAGATGGAGAAAACTAATTCGATCCTCATTTATTCTGTTTAACTGATGGTATTTAAACGCGGTCCTTTATGTAGTCAAACGATTTCTTCGCTGTCTACCACGTGCACGTTTTCCAGGAATTTTGCCCTCCAGGAACAACCTTGGGTACTCATAAAGGGATCCCCTTTGAAGGTGTCCGAAAAATGCACCTGGTAAAGGTCTGGCTCGTACCATCGCTTTGTTAAATAAAAAATACTCGTCTCGCTAAAGTATCTATAAGTATCGATTGTCTCGATACATTTATTTGTATGTAGACATGCGACGTCGGAGGTCACCTAATTATGCTGAACATCTTCGTATGGAATGCATCAAACAATCGCATCGGTAATGAGTTGGAATATTGTCTCCCAAATCGGGACGCACCGGCCATGCCAACTCGATGCAGTTACGATGGCATTGGAGGAGGAAACACATAAAAATAATACTTAGCTTAGTACAGGAAACGGTTTAATATTACTTTATAAGTAGAAGAATATTTTAGTAATTAACCAAAGGATTTATTTCCTAATATTTACTATTTACTACCTTTATTATCTTTAAGTATACTGTGCCCTGTACTCTCGGGCTAGTAAGTATAGGACTAAGGTAAGCCCGGAGCGGCGGATGCTAATAAATCAGATCGAACGGGACCTCTCCTTGCCAGCAATCCTGTCGGTGATGCTGAGAGGAGACATTGCTTGGAAGGCCGTGGCCACCTTTTGTGAAAATGTTGTGGAGGCTGCCGAACAAGATCGAGAAAGGACAGATTCCGCTCTGAAACGAAGCCGTCGTGCCGTTAACCGGCGGCGTCACGGCGCACCGATGAATAGTGTTCCCCTACTCTAATAGGGCCTTTGGGATCGTTGGCAGTTAGGGTAGGGGTTCTCATCGGCTTCTAAATGACCCTGAAGAGGACGATGGCTGGACGTGGTCTTACGTCACGGTATCAGTTTTATGCAGTCCTCACCATCCTCGTGAGCACTACATCAATAGCGTGTTCATCACCATGTCCAAGTAATGTCCTCCTCAGCGTTATTTAGAAAGTGATGAGCAGACCTATCCTGATCGCCAACGACCCTAAAGACCTTATAGGGGAGTACCATTCCCCGGGTCGGGATGCATGCAATGTTCTAGGAGGAGTCCAGCATCGCCGACAAGAAGAGATTCCGTCCAAGATCAGCCAAGTCAACTAGAACGGATACAAACTGTATACATACGTCAATGTTTTTTTTTTCGTAAAAAACTCTTTTTCATAGTTATCTTTCCAATAATTCCTTGTTATCAACAGTTGAGACAACCTTTGCCGATTAGAAAACCGGTTGAGGTTCTGACGTATACCATCCGGTTTGAACGTGCGTCACTGAATTTCCATTTTGATATGATTTCGCGATGCACACTGAATATATATGTGATGACGCTGATCAATTGATGTATGTAGATCAACGTATCTGGTAGTGGGCGATGACTCCATATTATGAGCACCAGGGACCCTGAATGGGCTGTTCCACTGTATTAAATGGAAGTAGAAACATTTTACTATAAGGTGAGGACTATCCATTTGCGTCAATAACACCTTCAAGGCTTTTTTTTAATATTCTTTAAAGCGACAAGATGAGGGAGACGTTCACGCGTTAGGACCACATCGTTCTCATAGCTTTGAGTCGTACGTTAAATCTCGTTACTCCGGTAATTATATTATCTACAATACCATTTATATTAGAACATAGTAATGTTTACATATTACAGGTTGACAGTGGAAACTGGAGCTGCTGCTATATCTGCCTAGATCCCAGTAAAGTGGAAATAGTCTGTACTTCTAATAATTTTCTATGCTTTTGAACAATATCAATGTTTGAGGTTAGTTAATGAGATTTCTTCTGGTGCCTCTTCATATTCTGAAGGTTGGTTGCTCACTCTATATATACAGTCGATCCTCTTACCTATCAGCCAGATAATGCCCACTGCTGGGCATAGGCCTCCCTCAAAGATCTCCATGCTTATAAGAATATATTACCTAATTTAGAACTTATACCACCTTTACTGGTGAGAGGTCTCTATTGCTGGCAGTTTAGACATAGACTATTGCAACGCTTATTTTTACTGCCAAACAGTAATAAGTAAACATTACCGTGTTTGAAGGCGCTGTAGCTAGTGTTATTACTGGGGTAATGAGACTTAAAATCTTGTCTCAAGGCTACGGGCGTAATGTGGTGCTGTATATCATACTAACTAGCGTCACGTTATTACGGGCGAGCGTATTACTTACCGTGTGATGAACGTTTGTTGAATAAAAAAAAACTTCAAGTTCGTCATACATCACGCGACTAAGTTGAGTAAGTATACAGGAATAGGAATATGGTGGTGGTATTATGACGACGGTATTTCACGAGGAAAAATTATGTTTTCCGAGTAACATAATCCGTGACGCAGGCGATTTCATTAGACGGTGCTCGATGTTTTTTTTTTTTTTTCAATCAAATTTTACGCACAGGCTGCTTCATGACGTAGCTGATGATCCTGGTATATCCTTAGCATTAAAAGGCTTCCGCTATGACGAACACAGCTGATCACGTGTGACGATAAAACCTTACTGGTGGTATATCTGTGTTGCCGGAGACCGACTAGTGAATACTGCAGCCGACTAACAGTAGTGCGCAAACATTTTAATCCGGTTCGAAGGGCGCTGTCGTTATTGTAATTACTGGGGTATCGAAATTCAATATCTTATGTCTCAAGGCGACAAGCGTAATATGATGCAATAATCCTAAATAACGTCACGTTGTTATATGTGTATAATTTACCATCTGGTGAACGTTTCCCTTGTCACCAAATTTAATGAAAAAAAAATGCAAAGATGATGTAACATGGTGGTAAGGTTATTTTGAATCGATCTGGATAATTATCATAATGTTACAAATCTTCCTTGCCGTACCGTCTTAGGCCTCATCGTCGGTTTACGTTTGTCTATTAAAGATATAAAAAGAATTAATGAGGAACGACTATGTATAGTAACGTCATCATCATTAGCCGGTTGAAGTCCACTGCTGGATAAGGCCTCCCCTTAAAGATTTTCCCATCGATTGTGCCATTTATTCCAATGTGGGTTGGTGGAAACCAGATCCTCGTTTCTTGATTAGAAGGATGCACCACGAGCTGGTGAAGTTGGTTAGGTTAGGTTGTGCGGGAACCCTTACATCCTATAATAACGTACTTCCGTTTGAATAGCTGTATGTAGTAGTAAATTGTAAAAATCACGTAATGTCATACTCGCACTATATGTGCGAGTATGACTAAGGATACATAACAATGTAATTGCCATCGGCGGCTAAGTCCTCACCTCCCCTTATTCCCCCCATAGCCCCCCCACTGCCACGTGCCCGCCGTACACGTGAACGGTTACGGCGCGAGCATCAGACAAGGTTGAATTACGTAACGGCCAGTCAGAATCAGACGTCTGGGTGGCTGAGGTAAACCTGTCCAAGTCCGCACACGGACGACACGAACGACCTCGCCTTACAATACATTTGTTATGGTAGTGGTTTCTTTTTTTTTTTTTTAAACCTAATATACTTAAACGAAATTCGATTTAGTTCGGTAATGATGTGAAGATAATTTTCTTTTCACAGACCCATCGTATAATTTATATAATGGACGATATACAGAAATATTTTGCAATGGTTCGTATCCATGGACCTGGGTAAGTATCGTCGCAGCGCATATTTATACCGTGAAACAACTGTTTAAAATAAAAGAGACGATAATCTATGTATCAAGCCGACGAGCACAATGTGCTTGTGTATAACATCCTAACTAGCATCATGCTATGAGCAGGCGAATAATTCATTCATCATCATCAGCCGCTAGACGTCCTGATCTATCAGCATGAAATCCGGGACTGCTGGGTACTAGGAACCGTTGTTTGTAGGAGTCCATATGGAGGCATTTGGGCCATTTCCCACCATGTTGGCCCAAGGGTTGGTGGAACTCAGCGCCTCGGTTGTTGATTAATAGGGTGGACCACGAGCAGGTGAGATTTGAATTTCTTCACCTCACCACAATTACCTCACCTTTCTTTTTTTTTCCACATTTTTTCTTTTTTTTTCTTTGTCGTTAGGCTTATGTCCAGCAGTGGACGCCTATCGGCTGATAATGATGATGATAACGATTAAACCTCACCCTCGTCTCATCGCTTTATAAAAAAAATACTCAGTACTTTCACATTGTGCTCGTCATAATAACGCCGCGCTAGTTAGGATGATATACACTGCATCAAGAGCTCGACGCATTCAGCCATATTAAAATTTCGTTACTCTATTCACTAGCTACATCAGCCTTCAAACTGGAACACAGTAGTGTTTTTATAGTACTGTTTGGCGGCAGAAATAGGACTTGCGGTGGTGTCTAGACGGTCTCCAGAAATAGAGACCTACCACCAGTAATAGGTTTTACATAAGCAAAGGGTTGAAGAATTCTCCCTCTTACCTAAGAACACAGAAATAGTTAAGCCAATCATATGAGTAATCAATAAATACACATTCAACTAGACTAGTATATTTATTGGTAGTACGTCTCTGTTGTGAGAGACCGTCTAGGTATACAGTAGTGACAAAACGTTACCTTGTTCTGGCTTGAAGTGCGTTGAAACTCGAGTAATTACTTGTAACTACATTAGCTACAAGCAGAAAGCGATGAGACGAGCAAGAGTTTCATCTGTTGGCAACTGTCTGCTCATAACAAGATGGCGCTAGTTAAAATGCTTGTCATTGAGACTCATTGCTCCCAATTTAATTATCTACAGCGCCTTTCAAACCGGAACATAATGATCTTTAGATACTGTTGTTTGTAGGAGTTTTCGGAGCTGCGGTTGTATTTAGACGGTCTTTATTAATAGGGACGTTGTTAAGCGGCGAACGTTTCCGTTATTAAATCGTTCAATTTTTCTCGTACTTCAAGTATATTTCCAAGTGAGGTAAGTTAAACAAATCGTGGACCGAATCTCCAAGTCCACGTGACCACGGAGTCACATGCCCCGGCGGACAAGGAACCGAAGCTGTACAAAGACCGCGGACATTGTTCGCTCAACAACTTTAACTTAAAACAGAGGCTGTACTAATTTTGTATTCCAACCTCCCCTTCTGTATTTCTGTTTGAAGGGTTGTTATATAAAATTAGTGATGGGAATCATTTACGATAGAAAGTATTAAATCGATAAATCACGAAAGGTGGTAGGACTCTGTTGCTCAGCCCCAAAAGGGTCTACGAGTTTCGCGGATCTTGAGGGTGAGAGCCCTTATTGCTCAACAAGCGAACCTGAGTAGAATAGCGTATGGTTCAGCTATGCCTAGGAGGGTTAGGGTCCTCTTCAGCGACGTGTAATACAAAGAGTAGAGGGGCTAGTGCGTTCTGTAAGAGATCCCGGAGACTATGACTACCCCTGACTACCCCCACCACAAGCAGGGTATCTTTCAAAGACTTACCCCCGAAACCAAAAAAGACAAGTCTCTGTGATCTTCTAGGTATAACCGCACCTCTCGTGCAAACGTTACTTTTTTTATTTTATTAAGCGACTAGACGAAAAGGAAGTTCACCTGATGGTAAGTTATACGCCAGCTCATAACAACGTGGTTGTAGTTAGGATGATATATATTACACATTGCGCTCGTCGCCTCAGAAATAAGATGTTGAGTTTCGTTACCACGGTAGTTACTCTAGCTACAGCGCCCTTCAAACCGGAACACAGTAATGTTTGTCCACTACTGTTTGACGGTAGAAATAGGCGCTGCGGTGGTACCTAGACGGTCTCCATCAAAAGAGACCTTCCACCAATAATAGGTTTTACATAAGCAAAGGGTTGAAGAATTCTCCCTCTTACCTAAGAACAGAAATGGTTAGGCCAATTCTAACTTTTCGTTACGTATCCCAGTGAATTTCCGGAACGGAACACCGTATGTTCCGGTTTGAAGGCTGTATGTAGCTAATAAAATTATTGGGGTAGTGAAATTTACTATCTATATGTTTTTCTTTGCCTTTTGTTATACATTATTTATTTCGTATTATATTATATATTGCATTTGTTTTTGTATTGTTTATATTATTTCATGAATGAATTTAAACTTTATAATAGTTATAAGGTAAGAGTAATAGGCAACGGCACAGGCTTGCGTGATATGGAGCCATAGGAAAATTACATTAGACATATGTTTTTTTTTCAGTAAATAAATAAAAAAAAAACATCTAAAAGCGACGAACACAATGTGATGTTGTGTATATCATACTAAGTAGCTAGGTTTAACTACCAATAGGCTTATTACTATGAGATCTATGTTTCGCTCTTGTTGTTACCTCTTACACAAAAAAAAAACATCTATTTTTTATTTCTTGGATGTTGTACAATATAAAAAATATAATTTTTCCTTTAAAAGAACTTGATTATTTAATTCAAAGAAATAAAAAAAAATTAACTGTCCAAGGTTAGGCTGTATGATCTAAATACTTTTACCTTTCCCATTGGAATAAACAAAGTAATGTATGTCAAACGTTCGGCAAAAGGAAACTCTATTGGTGTAGTCACCGAAACAAGCTCTGTTGATGTTTGGTAGTAAATTTTACCACGTCCAGGTTTGAAGGGCGCTGTAGCTAGTGATATTACTGAGGTAACGAGCGTTTCGATGTTTACAAAGCGAATGATTGGTATGGCGTAGATACAACGTGGAATAGGCTATTTCTAGATTAGAGTGTAAAACTATCAAAGACATGTAGCCGCTTACCATCAGACGATATATACTACTGGAGCGCCTATTGCAGTCAACAAACATGTTGCGTATATGATTGTGTTCCGGTTTGAAGGGCGCTGTGGCTAGTGAAATTACTGGAGTAACATTCTTAACGTATTTCAAGGTAACGAGTGGTATGTGGTGCTGTATATCCTAACTAGATCGACATTGTTATGGTTTTTTTTTTTTTTTTTTTTTCATCATTCCCTTGCGTATGGCGGGTCAGGGCCTTTATTTGCACTTTTAAGCATACATTACACTTATCATCTCTATATTTCCTTATATTTTGGTTATTGTTATGGGTTAGCTGTGTTAATAAAATAATTATTGCAAACATTGTCATCCTACTGCGTTGTGTAATCGACCGATGTAAGTCTAATCGGAGCACATGAGGACCGATGATGTAATTCTTGGCCACGCAAACCAGATAAGGGGCCCGTGGTAGTGCTTACCTATATCATTTGTTAATAGGAAAATGGGTCAGTGGTGTCGCTTGCGTGGTACACTGCACGTAGTTAAGCTTTTTTTTTTTTTACTCGGAATTTATACTTAACACGTGAGTTCAAATATCTGAGGTTATCAGGTTCGTTGCGTCATCTATAACGTATATTTATCAACAAATGATTTAACGAACGTTTTCCCTGTTTGTTATCCTCAATATATAATTTTTTTTTTCATTCACTCGGTAATAAGTGACACGCCCTCCCATTACAACGCGACGCTAGTTAGCATGATCACATGTTCGTTGATTTACCCCATAAGACATCAGTTCGTTACTTCAATAATTTCATTAGGTACATCCTTCAAACCAGAACACATTATAAATCAAATAGTGAGAGTACTAGTAAAATATATAAGCAGCGTGGGACTGAGAGTTCAGCAGTGGGCGTCTGCTGATGTTATGATTATTTTTTATTGTATATGCTGTATGCGCGTCATCTGAAACATGAGATGTTGAGTCTCATTAATACAGTTACACTAGCTACAGCGCCCTTTAAACCAGAACATAATAATGTAATACTTAAGAAAATGCAGTAATGTCATATTTATACTATGTTAATGTCATATTATATAATTAGGTGGTTATAATAGTTCTCGGTATAGTTTGCTGGTTGAAACTTTCTGGTAGTTTCCGTCGGTGTGACGGGAGTGTTTCCCGAGTGTTCCTCGAATGCGGGACACGGCCGGCCCGCGGCGTCACGTAACACGTCGCGCCCACGGGCCCGCGTCACGTGCCGCCGCGCCACGTGACGCGCGGTCACGTTGCCCGCTCCGCGGACGTTTCCTAACCGCCGCATTGTGCTGTTGAACTCGACTTGTTCGCGGGGTACATTTTTGTTCGACCCGGGGGTCGAACAAAAATGTACTTCGGAACTTTGCTTTTGTTTTGTATAAACGTTGTTTTTATTTTTTGGGTTCTTTATTTAAATGGATTTGGAAATTATTCCATCGAACAAATTGTTACCGAGGCTATTGTTAGCAATTCTCGGACGCCGATGAATCAGGAACTGATGATAGGTCTCTGTTATTGCTCTGTAGTCTATGGCTATTAAGAATAGGAGCAAAGTAAGCCCTGCCTGCCTAGAAGTCGACTAAAAGGGTTTTTGAATACTTAGGCGTTTAGGGTACGGGATGATTGATAAGTACGAGGTGGCCTAGTGCTCATCGTACTAAAGCGAGGGTGCCAAGGAGAGCTTCCAACCCTGGGACGAGGCACCGGTACCTATTGTTGAAGATTCCTAGGTCTCCTTTAAGGCACTGAGACGCGCAGAAGGCCTGCGCGGCAGATTTAGTGAGTAAAAACTCCATATAATCATGCCTTCTTTCTAGAAGCAAGATATCTTTTTACATTTACCCTCGAAAAAAAAAGGTCTCTCTTGTCGGAAACCGTCTAGGTACCACCGCAGCTCCTATATCTGCCGACAAATAGGAGTGTACAAACGTTATTGTGTTCCGGTTTAAAGGACGTTGCAGTTAGTAACTGGGGTAACGAGATCTACCATCTCATATGTCCAGACGAGTACAATGAGGTGTAGTGTATATTATACTAACTAGCGAATCGTGGGCAGGTGTACTAATTACGAGAGGAGCGTCACAAAAAAAAAAAAATTAAAGGTTATTTATACAAGTATTACACAGATTAATAAAAAAAAAATGAATATTTAACTTCCGCATTAGTTTGTAACCTCATTAGAAATAATTATGCGTGTGTTATTGAACACGTATATTACTGTTGGATATTCTCTTTATGCTGGTCGTATCATCCCTGCAACTCTCTTTGGGGAAGGATTAATGTAAAAACCATTCTTACCTGACCTCTGAACGGCAGGAGCAATATCTCCACCAAATTTTTAATGTTTACGACTTATACTTTCGGAGATTTTGCGATGATTCAATGAATCACCTATATACAGAGATAATCTAAGACAATAGTCTTAGATTCAGAAAAACGATTATTATGATAAATAATTAAAGTTTTGCATTAATTTGAATTACATTACTTATGTTACTTTATTTTGAGTGAAGTAATTGACCAAGTGTATTGTATTGTGTACGATTCTCGCAATTTACCAGCGATTGTAACATGTCTTATGAGTGGAGGGTAAAAACTTGCGAAGCCATTTGTAATAGTTCTTACTGGAGTATATCGATGGAGTAATTCGAGCCGAGTGAGACTTTCACTTGGTTGTAAGTGATACGCTTCATCGTCAGCTAATAGACTTCCACTGGACATGGGAGTCTCAAAGATCTCAGTCGGTCCAACGTTATCCGCATCCAGCCGCTTCCCGCAAGCTACTATTAGTACGACATTAGGTACCGTCGGTTCTAAGGGTTTATATGGAAGGGATTTAGGTTATTTCTCACTCTCGCCCAATGAGGGTTAGTCCGAGCTAGAGCTTAGTTTGTTGATTAGCAGGGTGTACTACAGGGGAGGTTAGCTTGGGTCCCGTGAGTTGTTTGGCGGGACCTTACACCACAGTGATATGCTTGCACCTAGACGGTCCCCGGCAACAGAGACCTATCACCAGTAATATGTATATTTTTTTTTAATACTGAGAAACCGCGATTTTTGAACGAAGCTAAGCTTGTATCTCAAGACCGATATATGTACTTTATTTCCCCATATTTGTCATTTGGTATAACGCCAACAAATATATATATATGTAATGACAAATTTGGGGAAATAACGTAAAAATCTCTCATAGTTCCTCAATGTTTTCCTTATAGTATTTATTTATTTATTTATCCTTATAACAGTTAAATATCACTTATACTTGTACATAAGTATAGTAACAATACAACTTAAGTATATAAGTAAAGGAATTTAGAAGGTTACTATAATTTAAGAGGAATATGTTTCTTATGCTTTGAAGTCAATTAAGTTATAAGTAAATTTGAAAGTAAGTGTATAAAGTTAATGCTTGAAATTTCTTACAGTACGTACGTATTAAAGGATGCTCGTGAGTTCTGTAGATGATCCCAAGGATCCTCACAACATATTCAGCATGACTACCTAAAGCTATGTTCGTCCTCCATTGCTGAACATAAGCTTACCTCAATATATCTAGAAGGAGGTTTATTGGCTGTGAATGAAGGTGAAAACTTCCTTCTCGATCCAGAAATCTCTTTCTGTGAAGGTATTTGAAGAACATATAAACATTTTTTTTAAACGACGAAGTAATAAGAGGTGGAGTTGCTCATACTAACGTAGCGCTGGTTAGAGTTATATATACTACATTGTTCTGCTCGTCGCTTGGAAATATAATACGAAAATCTCGTTACTCACTAAACTAGATACAACACCTTGCAAACCGGAACGTAGTATTGTTAGCACACTACTGTTTGGCAGCAGAGGCTATATGAAATCAACCGTTAAAGCGCTGCGGAGGATAGGGAGAGCAGCGGGACGTAATACCCACATTCCTCTCCTTCATGGTTCTGTCACAGCTGTGAAGAGCAGATCGAACCTGACCGCCCAGCCTACCGGCACACATCCGAGGTGAGTTCATGGAGCTCACCTGGAGCGGCCATCTCAGGTCGGCTGGGTAGATTTCTCTTAGTTTTATCTTAGCTTAGTGGGTGAGAGAGAGCAAGTATTATCAGACTGGATCTCGTAGCTTGACCAATAGACCTGTATATATTAGAAATAATGCAGCATCTGGGTTTCCATCGTCGTCGACGTCCACAGCCGGGCGTAAGCTTTCCCCAAAGATTCCCAAATCGATCAGGTAGAGATTCATACAGAAGGCTTGGGCCATTTTCTACTAGCTGGAGTGGAAGCTAAAGCCTCGTTTGTTGATTCGCAGGGTTCACCACGAGCAGGTGAGGTTGGCTTGGGTCCCGTGAGTTGTACGCGAACCTTTACAGCTTTAAATTAAAACGGTATTGTTCAACTATTCAAGGTCTGCCAACGCGTCTAATCCTAACTGGCAATTAGTTAAGTTGATTACTGGCGTCACGTGAAACAACCTCCGGCCTTGGCCGTCACCTTATCAGGTTCCGGCCGCGCTGCAACAATGTCGAATATTTGCATTTTTATTGCTCGTAACGAAATGGAACTTACAAATAAATAATGGATTTATTTCACTGTTGCATTATATAAGAGATTTCAACGCACGTTGCCGGTCATCATCAGCGGATAGAAGCCCACAGCTGGACATAAGTCTCCTCCAAAGATCTCCACATACAGTAAGGCGGCTGTCATATGTAGAGGTTCTTAAGGGAAGATTTAGGACATTTCCTACCACGCTGGCCCAATGAGGTTTGGTGGAAGCCAGAGCCTCGTTTGATGATTAAAAGGATGCACCACGAGCAGTGAGCACTGCTTAGTAATGTGACGCCGGCCTTCAGTCTATTAATAATAGCATTTTAGTGCTAGGTATCTGTTCCCAGAGATCGTCAAGGTACCACCTCAGTGCCTATGGAAGCCGATAAACAGTACTGTGCAAATATTACTGTTTTCCAGTTTGAAGGGCGCTGTAGCTAGTGAAATTACTTAGGTAACGAGACTTAACATCTTATATTTCAAGGCCACGAGCACTATGTGGCGTAGGTAACTGAGGTATTCCTAATCATCAGGTGAACGTCTCACTCCTTTGATCGGTTTGTAGTAAAAAAAGACTAGGGTAAGTCTGTCTTAGTTGATGGTTGGAAGTGTTGGTCCTCAGTGCTTACTAAGCAACACCAAAGTGAACAAGTAGGAGGTGGCTTCCTGGACCAGAGGACAGCATGAGTCGGTATCCAGGCACTATGAGCTCTCGTTTGTAGGGGTACATATGAGTGGGATTTGCCATTTCCCATCACGCTAGCCCAGTGCGGGTTGGTGGTAGCCAGAGCCTCGTTTGTTGCTTAGCAGGATGCACCAGGAGCAGGTGAGGTTGGCTTCAGCCTCACATGTTGATGTATGGACCCAAGCTATCCTCACCTGCTCGTGGACACACCCTTTAAACCCTATTTATATCTATAACATAGACCATAAGTCTTCAGGATCTGTCAGAAATGTAAACAGAGGCTATTGGATTAGGTCAAGAGATCAGTATAGGAACAAATGACGTAGAAAGTCTAGACTGTAATTACGTGTAGTATAATTATCCGAACTATGGCTTCGCTGTGAGCGTAGTAATTATGTGCCGTCCCTGATGCGTAGTAAAACTACGTGCCGAAACCAAGGTGGCTCGACCACTGTGCTTAAGTACCTTGCAAATCCATTTAATAATATAACTTAATCGTGACATTATGTAACTTAACTTGTCCAATTATCACGTACTTAGGTAATAAGATTAATTCCTCCGAAGGTATGTTACATTACTTGGCCTATTTCACGTTCAAGGAATGTTATTCGTCTACGATATGTTATCGTCAAAATCTGGTCCACTGCTGGGCATAGGCCTCTCCCAAAGATCTCAACTACTAAGAGTTACAGTTAATGATAATACAGTTAATAATGTTATAATAAGAAAGCAAGCTTGATGACTAGATTAATTATGAGATAGTCATCATAGTGCGTCCATATGACGCTGAATTTAATTATGAGGGTAGTCAAAAATTTTAAACTTAAGTTATTTATTGTCGTTACTGAAAATCAAGAGATCTTTAAAAGTAACACCGCGATCGATCGAGCGCAGTACCATCTATGGAAGGATTAACAGATTATACTTATCATCATCATCTGATAGACGTCCACTGGATGTAGACCTTCCCCAAAGATTCCCACCTCGATCGGGTAGTTTATAATGAGGGGACTTGGGACATGTCCCACCACGCTGTCCCAATGCGGGTTGTTCTAGATTATATTCGCTATAGATATATTCTACAGAGAAGACTAATTGAAATTATCAAAAAAAAAAAAAATACCTACTACTTAAACTCAATATGAAATCTCAGAATCGAACCTGGGACCTTTAGTTATAGAATAAGCAGTTATTTGCGCTGTGGGGGTAGTTGTTAGATTCGCTATTTTTACCCATAGTCTATTGCCTTCTAGTTGCCTTCTATACTAGTGGTAAGTCTTTGTTGGTGGGGCCAAAGGATTTGGAGATCTATGGGGGAGGTCTATGTCCAACAGTGGTCTAGAACCGTCTAATGCAGCCGATCAACAATAATTACTGGTGTAACGAGACTCAATATCCTATCAATGTGATGGTGTGAATATCCTAACTACCGCCACGTGTCATGTATCACTTCGTCTCGTCACTTCCATTACTCTTAAAGGAAACGCATAGAAGGTACCAGCTTCTAGACTGTTCTCCAGTCGGCTATCATAAGCAGTCCGTTACTGCAAGTACGAAGCTGTACAGCACGAGACCTGTTCCACGTTCTCAGTTCACGTGCACGAGCGCCAAGCGTGCTACACGTGTACACTGGGCAACTCGTGTACATATCAAAATTTATATAACAATATACATATATGAATAATTCATTTATATATACATATAAATACTAACTCATGGTTGACTTTATTACTAATTTTTTGTACCTGATGGTGATACACTTGCTTGTAATACAACGCTAGTTAGGATGATATACACAACACCATAGTGTCTATCGCTATGAGGCGTAGTATGTTGATTCTTGTTACCTCAGTAATTTCACCAGTTTTATCACTTTAAACCAATACACATGTTCAGCAGCAGAATTAAGCTGCTGTGGTACCTATCGAAACTCTCCCACCACCTTCTCCTTAAAGTGCCTTTCCAACTGGTGAAGGTTGGCGATCAGCGTGGTACAGTCCTCTCTGTCTCCAGTTCTATAGAACAATTCGTACGCTCCAGACATGCCAGTCCATTCCCTGATATTCCTCAACTGTGACTTTTTCCTCCTCCCCACTTTCCACCACCATACCACCAGAAATTACCACCAGTATGTATAACTTAGATAAATAGTAGGTCTCTATTAATTGCCGGAAATCATCTATGTTGCACCGCAGCGCTTATTATTACCGCCAAACAATAGTGTGCAGATTACTGTGTTCCGGTTTGAAGGACACTGTAGCTTGTGTATTTACTGAGGTAATGAGATTCAACATCTTATGTATCAGGCGACGATAGCAATGTAGTGAAGTATATATGATCCTAACTAGCTCCACGTTGTTATGAGTAAGCGTATATCTTACCATCTGCTGAACGTTTTCCTTGTGACATCGCTTAATGAAATAAAAAAAAAAGATTTTATTGGTGATGTGTCTGGTGCTAGAGACGTTCACCTCATTGTAAGTGATACGCTCGCCCATAACAACGTGGCGCTAGTTGAGATGGTATTTAAGGCACCACATTGCTCATCGCCTTGAGAGATATGTTAAGCCTCGACTCCCCGGTAATTACACTAGCCACAGCACCCTTCAAACCGGAACACAGTGATGTTTGCACATTAATGTTTTACGACAGAAATAGGCTCTGCAGACCTACCTAGACGGTCCGACCGAAAGCATTTACATTACTGTATATACTAAAGAGCGTGGTAGCTAGTAAAATTACTGGCGACGTGGTGTACATCATCCTGCCTACTGCTACATTATGAGCTGGCGTATAATTTACCATCAGGTAAAATTCACATTTCGGCGTTTCTTCAAACAAAAAAAAAGTGTTTACATCACACCTCGCGTTACTACGATTGCGTAACGTTTTCATATAATAATATCGCGAGACAAGTTTCCTTCGACCTCAGCAGCTCGCCCAAGGACGCGTACACAAAAACCTTATGAATAACCCACGTGACCAGCGTCACGTGTATCCTCGAAGCTGGTGGAGGAAAATACATCATTATGCACCGAACCAACTCCTTTAAATACTAAATTTGTTCGAGAACGATATCCTTGATATTTTAAAAGCGAAACGCACTTGTTCCTTCATTTGATATGCCATCGATTCCTTCTTCAGCTACTGATGGAAATCGATACAATTTTATTCGACGAAGCGATGAGACGATTGTGATCTTTACCTGATGGTAAATAATACGTCTACGATAGGATGCTAGTTAAGATGATATACTATTCACCGGTAATTTCACTACTTATAACGCTTTTCTATGAACACTAATTGTTGGTGGAAGAAATAGGAGCTGCAGTGGTGTTTCGAAGGTTATCGACAACAGAGACATAAGTCTTAATAATAATAATAATTAAATGATGATAATTAATAATATCTATCATAAATTATTGTAATTACTGGTGGTATTCGGTGATAACTGTCGCGTGATGGAGATTGTTAAGATAGGTACCACCGTAGCTCAATTCTGCTGCTAATGTGTATTGGTTTGAAGCGTTAAAGCTAGTGAAATTACTGTGGTAACAAGACAAGATATTACCTCTCATGGTGACAGGCATAATATGGTGCTGTGTATATCATTCTAACTACCCTCATTATGAGTAGGAGTATCATCATCACGTGAAAGTACAGACGGCGGTTTGTTTCGTGGTATAAAAATAATTAAGTAGTAATAATATGTCAATTTGGTATATTTTAGACTACAAGTAGAAAGAGAGAGGGAAAGAGAGAGAGAGAGAGAATAATGTATAACAATGACAAGTATTAAAAAAAAAATATTGAAAAAACAATGAGATTAAGTGAGACTTTCACCAAATGGTAAGTTATACGCTTACTCATAATATACCGAAAGTTAGGATGTTTACACTGCACTATGCACTTGTCGCTTTGAGATGTGTATAATACTCTATACGACAGTAAATACACCAGCCACAACGCTTTTCTGTAATGACTGCACAGTACTGTTCGTCGGCTGCAATAGGCGCTGCGGTGGTACCTAGACGGTCTGTAGCAACAGAGACCTAACATTCCAATCATCGGTCAATAAATGTCCACAGCTGGACATAGGTCTCAAAGATTCCCACATCGATCTGTTCTGTGCTGTTTGCATCCAGATTCAGTACTGCCAGGAATATAGGACTGTCGTTTAAAAGGGTTGATATGGGAGAATTTGGGGATATTTCGATCACTCTACTCCTGCTGGGATTGCTGGGAGCCAGATCCTCGGTGTTTGATTATCAGGGTTCACCATGAGCTAGTGAAGTTGGCTTGGGTCATACGAGTTATTGTGCGGCACCCCTTGCACCCTAACCCCTTTCACCGATCATTTATATTTTTAACTTACTAATTACTTTTGCGGAAGCCCTCTAAGGTAGACGTCTCAGAACTTCAAAGGTAGTTTATACAGCTTCCCGGAACTTTGAAGTTTTTTTTTTTAACCGGTTAAAATTTAACGAATTCGGATAAAAAGTTTAAATTAAACGTTTTTTGTGTTGTGTTTTTTTTTAAGCAGCTAATTTACCGCCCCCGCTGTTGGGGTACAGACCTACCCTCGTGTTGTGTTTATTGTATATATATATTTTTAATCAATTGGTAAACATTTACTGGTGGTAAGGTCTCTGTTGCCGGATATCGTCAAGGTACCACTGCAGCGACTGTCGCAGTATAACGGTAGTATGCGAACTTCACTGTGTTCCAGTTTGAAGGGCGTTGTAGCTAGTGAAACTGAGGGAACGAGACTTAACGTAATATGGTGCAATACATATCTTCCTAATCAGCACGTTGCTATGGGCGGGCGTATTACTTACCATCAGGTCATTCTAGTCACGTCGCTTCTTGGAACAATGAAAAAAAAAAGCATTATTGTGCTATATTTTTAGCATGGGGGGCGATTAGTAAGAAATGTTTACACAACGGCCGATTTACTAATTTCTCAACTCATTGTTCTCGTTACTGTCATTGCAGTTAAGTAAGAACCGGTGCCGTTTGTGTCGACACATTTCCCACTTCCGCTTTTGATTAGTGCAGTGTATATACAATGTGTTTGTTACATTCCGTTTTGTTACAATTTCATTGCGACATCGGGGGACAGAGGTTTCTTTTTTTAATCCCGTTTCCCTCAGTTCTGTGAGACCGGGGCCGTTTGTCAATTTTTAATCTCTCTATTTCATTGTTCTCACATACCTCTCCCTACTCCTCATATTCGTCTTCCTATCCTCCTTCTTAACGCCTTTTCCTAGAAACATGATAGTAGGATTAATGCTGTGGAGATGAGAAGCCTGAGCTGATGGACACTGAAGAACAGTGTGATAAGGAAGCGGTGCTGCGTTGTTGAAGATGTAGTGACAAAGATAAAGGGATGCTTAGATGGTTTGATCATGCTGAAAGAATGGATGAAAGAAGATTGACGGAAGAGGTATATAAAGTAAGAATGATTGGAAAAATCGGTGCAGGTCGACCTAGGCGGATATTCCGATCAAAACGCAGTTGCTTACTTCTTGTAACAAAATAAAAAAAAATATTGATTTGTTTATTTTATTTGAAGTATTGAGATCGGGACTTTCCCCTGATGGTAAGCTACACCTCTGCCTATAACAACGTAGCGCTAGTTAGGATGCTGATGTTCGGTCTTGACTTTGTAATCATTACATTAGCCCCAAGATTCATCCATCCTCCCCTTAAATATCTCCATAATCATCGGCATTACTATGAACGCATAGCTACCGGTTTGCAGTATCCTTCACCATATAATCGGTCTACCAATTAATCATATAACATCATGAAGAGACTACTAGACTAGAGACTACATATAGGCCACTGCAACTCTTTATTTCTGCCAAACAGTAGTGTGCAAACATTACCATGTTCCGGTTTGAAGGGCACTGTATAAATCTGTAAATCATCTAATGGTATGTGCTTTGAAGTCTAATTTCGGCGGTAAAATGTTAAGTCTCGTTGTTCTAGTAATTCCGATAGCTACAAAGCCCTACACACACACACGGAGTAATGTTTGAATATTACTGTATAACGGTAAGAAATAGGAGCTGTGGTGGCACCTACTTATACGGTCTCCAGTCGCTTTACTGTCAGATAATTTTTATATAAAGGAAAAGAGAGGAGATGTAAAGGTTTAGTTCATGGGTGTTTTGGTGAGTACCTGAATAGGATCGGACGCGAACTAACTACGCAATGCCACCACTGTGGTGGGGAGCTGGATTCCGCTCAGCATACGCTCGAATGCCCTACGTGGGAGTCCGAACGGCGAACTATAATCCACAAGATCGGGCATGACCTTTCTTTGCCAGTAGCGATATCAACTGCACTGGCAAAGAAAAATGGGTGGATAGCGTTGGTTTCCTTCTGTGAAACCGTTATGATGCAGAAGGAGTCCGCCGAGCGAAGTCGGGAGAGGGCCGACTCCGTCCATAGACGAGGACGTCGGGGCGATGGCAACGGACGCCCCAACCCGTCAGCCCTGTAGTCCCGGGCCATTAAGAATAGGACTAAGGTATTCCCTGCCTGTCGTACAAGGCGACTAAAAGGGTGCTTGGTTTCGTGGGATTTGAAGGTGGGGGCCCTCGGAGCTTAATAAGCGAGCCTTAGGAGGACGGAAAATACATTATGGTGTTGTATTTGCCGTAGCACAGCTTGGGTGTTAAGGAGGGCTTGGCCCTTCCGTGAAATGTTTTAACCAGAGTGCAGAGGGACACCGGTGCGTTCCGTAGGAGATCCCGGAGCCTCTCCTAATGCACTGAAGGAGACCACCGAGGGGGTTTTAGTCGGTAGAAGCCCCACATAACCTTGTCTTCCCCCCAGAAACAAGGTATCTTTTAAGATTTCAACCGCAAGAAAAAAAAAAAAAAAAAAAAGGTCTCTGTTGCCGGAGACCGTCTACATAGGTACCATCGCAGCGTTATTTCTGCCAAAAATTACTGTGCTCCGGTTTGAAGGGCGCTGTAGCTAGTGTAATTACAAGAGAAATGAGACAACACATGTGTCAAGGTGAGGAGCGCAATGTGATGCTGTGTAGAGTATCTTAACTAGCGTTACGTTGTTATGGACAGGCGTATCACTTACCATCCGGTGAATGTACAGTACTTTTCGTCGCTTCATACAAAAAAAAAAAAGGACGTTAACAAGTTAAAATGGCGATGATGACACCGAACATTGTTGCTATGTGCGATAGGTCTTATTGTTGTACTTAAGAAATTTCGAAACGCCCCAATCTGACCCTCACGTGTGAGCATGCAAAAGATTCCTTCGCACCAACAAACGTGATGGAGGCCCATTCATTACTTCCACTATCTCACTGTTTACTAATACATGGTAAGAACAATGGATCGTAAAATGGCGCGCGATAGTAATTGCCTTTCAATCATTTAAAAAGAAAATGCATTTGACGAGCGATAAGTTGAGTTTACAAATACGCTGCGTACGTGATCCTTTTAATTCCATTCTTGAAAACGATAGAAGCTAGCCGGCGGAGGGAGATGCAAACAGTGACAGAGGGAGAGATAAATAGACAGGAGTTGCGTTTTAATGTCAGCAGCACATTGAGTGAGAAAGAGAAAGATATATTATTAGAAGGCCTGCTGTTGATGTTATACTGGCGGCTGTCTATTGCTGGATGCAGCGTAAGACTGATTTGAAGAAGCGACGAGACGAGCGGAACGTTCACCTGATGGTAAATGATACGCCAACTCATAAAGCTTGGGATTGGGATGATAAATACAGCACCACCACTCGTCGTCTAAGACATGAGATGTTGAGTCTCGTTACCGCAGTTATTCCAATTGCTACAGACCTCTTCAAACCGGAATATAGTAATGTCTGCACAGTACTGTCCGTCGGCAGAAATAGGCGCTGTGGTATCTACATAGACGGTTCCCGCCAATAGAGACTTACCACTAGTATTCAGGAAATCTGAATCTATGAACTAGCTCAAGATAATGTGTAAACATTACTGTGTTCTGGTTTGAATGGCGTTGTGGATAGTGGATTTTTGAGACATGCTCTCTGACGAGTGTAATATATCGCGGTGTATATGATTGCAAAGTGATGACCACGACCACTCTGTCAAGAGTGATACCGATTAAGAAGATATGATTCTAACTAGCGCTACATTATCACTCACTATCGAGTGAAGGCATCACACGCTTTGTTGCTTCGATGATTTTTTATATACATGTTATATACATATTGTTTTGTTGAAATATATATAGGAGATATCTTTGTCTCATCACGAGATCTCTGAAACTATTTGAGGTAAACACTCAAAATTTGGTGAAGATATTGTTTCTGCTATTTAGAGGTCAGCTTAGAATGGATTTTACAAAATTCCTTTGCTATTGGCGAGGAAGTTAGTAGCTGGAAGGAGCGCGGGTGTCAGCGGATTGCCGCTTAGAAGACAGCTAGTATATTATATATGGAGTTATATATAAACATTTTTTTTTGTTATTAATTCTTATATTAGAATACTTAGAATATATATCATAATATGAAGGGATAACTAGGAGTATTTATATAACTGTGTTATCTAAGAATGTTTATATCGTTTCAATGAGGATGTGGGAGATAAGCGCGTTAGTGTTATATCATCGCTACGGTCGCAACAATTAGAAGCGCTGGCAACATATTAAATAATTCAGCTTAGTAGTTCCATGAAGGTAAGGAGATGATAGGCAAGTTCTGCCTGTAGTAGAAAGCGACGGAAAGGGTGTACAGGTTTCAGGAGCCTTGAGGATTGGAGTTCTTTCTTAGAAACTTGCTGTGTAGAGAAGCGCCAGTGCGTTTTGTAAAAGATCTCGGGTCATCTTCGAATGCTTCGATGTAGACTACTGATGGAGTTTTAGCGAATGAAAATCTCAAATAACCCTGACTATATCTATAAAAAAAATTGTATTGAATTGCTGAGAATATTCGCTTGTGTTGCCTGTGGTGTGCAGCTTCCGATGACCAGGCGCGGCGCTTATCGGTGCAGCGCTCGCCACGCTGCGCGCAACGTGCCGCCGCCGCGTGCGCACGCGCACATTGTTTTGACTTAGATTACGCGTTGTGTAATTGTTAACAACAGTATCGTTCTCTAATGTTGTTTATGTTATATAAAATGGTACACAGATGTGGACTTTACTATCGCAACAGTTAAATAGGCGTCGTAGAAAATAGAGAGGTATCTGTTTAGTTTAGAAAGGAATCTTCTAATAGATCTGCTATCTGTTGCTGCGGATTGAAACATTGTCCTTTTTTTTTTCATTCTATACGACGAGACGTGGGATATTCACCTGATAGTAAGTGACAAACTGTCCATAACAACATGGTAGATATCATACAGAAACCATAATACTATGCTGAGACATAAGAAGTGTATAAATCTTAATCCAGTAATAATAACACTAGTCACAGCGCCTTTCATACTGGAACAAAGTAATGTTTACATATTACTGTGTGGCAGTAGAAAATGGGGACTGCGTCAACAGAGTCAACAGAGATCTACCACCAGTAGTTACATTAGTATGAAACTGTAACACAAAGCATTTGAATAGAATTTATATGTTAACGGCGGATGTACTGATGGTAGGTCTCTGTTGCCGGAAACCTTCCGTACTTTGAGATAATATAAGAAAACAATAAGATAAATTAATGCATCCGAACTAAATTGGTTTTGGATCGAGAGGGTTGAGAAATAGGGATGGAAGAGGGTAGAAGGACGCGATATATACAATTAAGATGCCCTAAATGAACTAAATGAACGCTGGTGGTAAGAACCGGAGACTATCTAGGTATCACTGCAGGTCTTGTTTCTGCCCTCAATTGATAGTGTGTAAACATTGCTTCGTACCGGTTTGAAGGGTGCTATAGTTAGTGCTGTTACTGGGGTAATGAGACTTAATATCTTATGTCTCTGGGCACCAGCGCAACACACACTGACGCTATGTTGTTATAGGCGGGCATATTAGCGTCAGGTAAACGAAGGACGTCCACTGCTGGGCATAAATCTGCTGCTATATGTATTGTTGTGTAACCATTGCGCAGTTAAATTAGTCTGTTATCGTGAATATATCGCTGTGGACGAATTCGTATGAGTACCTTTAACTGCGCATTATTTTGCGACGATGCGCAATTAACGTCGCCAAGCGAAACGTCCGATCTGTTTACGAACAGTCCGACAAATATTACGCAATATTACAAACTTGGCAGTGTGACTGTACAACGTACCATTACTGTTGCATCGCCAAAAATAGACCTTCTATTTCCGCAATTACTTTTTAGGGCCCTTTAGGGCTATAGCCATTATCGACTAGAACAAATCGTACTTGTCGTTCATCTCATTATACTGAGGGTTCTCACCATCAAAGCACGAGCCTGGAAATCCTTTTAGTCGGCTTCTATGACAGGCAGGATTTACCTTAATCTTATTCCTGAACGCTCGAGACTACAGGCATGAAGTGACCTAACAACGACGCCATTTATGAGACACACAACACCACATAATCCTAACCTTGAGACATAATGTGTAAAATCTTTACCCAAGTTACAGAACCCTTCAAAAAAAGAAATCTCTTCACACCACTGACTGTCTCTGGATGGTCAGGACATAAATTATAGATAAGAAGACCTTGATAATTATTTGGTTGATTAGCATTCATAGACAGTCTATATGTTTTTATATTATATATGAATTAATAAACAAATAACATACGAGTAAGACAATGTTAAGTAAATTTCATAACATTTAATATTATTACTGCTCATTAGTACATTAATATCGTGTAGTGTAGAATATATGAAATGCAAAGATAATGTTCAACAAAGTACTACAGTAGTATAATATTTATAAACATCGTGTCTGGACTTTCATCTCATTTATATTTAGTATGATCTTTGACTTTTGATCTTGGCAGTTAAGTTATACAACAAGTTATAAAATCATCAATTAAAAACTTGGTAAATTATATAAATAGATATATTCGAAGTTTTTTTTAATATAACATTTATATACATCACCGATAATATGCAAGAAAGTATTGGCTGTGATGTTATGGTCGTGTAAGAAGAAGGCCGCTCGACTTCGTTGGCTTATTGACACAGTAGCTCTACATTCCTGGTCGAAGACTCACAGGCAAACCCAAAACAAGGTGGAAGAAAGTAGTGTTAAGTGCCAAGCGACACGATGATGTCGAAGACAGAGCGAAGTGGAGAAGAAAAATAAACCTAATCCCATCACACTATAGGAATAATGGTTAGGAAGAGAAAGAGATCTATGTATCTGTTCGTCTAATATCCGAAGTGGCTGAACCTGTGGCAGAATGCTAGAGTTAAGCTATAGAATAGCTTGATATTATTATAAAAAAAATATTAGGGTTCCGCTCCAAATAAAAGCCTTCCTAATTATATTTGTTTACATCCAACATGTTTGTATTTTCGAGAAACATTTTAGAATTTCTTCGGCATCGGAAATAATCATAACCATAACTTAATTATACGTCATTATTGGATAAATAAAAAGAGGATTTCCCCTTTATCATCACACATTGAACGTTCATTATTATATTGCGAATATTCTTCCTATTTAGATAAAGCCTTTGTGTCCTTGTGCGAGTTAAAATAATCCGAACTCAGCGTTTCCGTTTAAGCATGACAACGGCGCCATCAAAGAAAGTGAATAATGAGAGAGTCATACAGTCATTTATAAGCTTAATATCACAAGCATAAATTTCTGCCGTCAGCTTATTATCATCATCATCAGCCGATAAAAGCCCAATAACAGTTAAATGTTATCATCATGTTTAAGTGAATGCAAAAAAAGACTGGTCCAAAAAGAGTGCCTTGAGTAACTCTCTGATCACAACATCTCTACTTGATATATGGTGTTAGTTTCGAAATGATGAGCAAGGTCCCCGAGTAGCATGCTCAGATATAGGTAGAAGTCAGCTACAAGGTCCACCGTCGAAGGTGAAACTAAAGGATGGAGGGCAACACTGATTAGATATCTCGGAATGAATATTTAGGGGAAGCCTATGTTCATCAGTGTGTGCTCATTGGCTGATAATGATGTTAATCTAGTGATAACAAGCTATATTGATAGAGCCCGGTGCTTTATTATCTATGAATTTTCAATTTCCATTTCTTCCACTTTAGTATTCTGTGGATTTTGAAATTGTTAAGGTTGATGAGATTTAATAATTAATATTTAGATCAGAATCAGCTGATGATGATGATGGAGATGATGTAGATGATATTTACAATAACAATTTTAAATGGCCGTATTATATTGTAGGTTTTACTGAAGGTATAAAGCCTTCTCTGATCATATTGAGTGTTGCAGGAAATGAGTAACGCCATCGCATTAAGATGCGACGCGGCGGCGCTATCGAGGGCGGCCTTCGCGACGGTCACCGCGCCAAGGGTCACACCACCACCGACTTTTCCTATTACATTAGAAGTTTACGCGCATTACGTATCACAGGAAGTGGTTTTGTAACCTCGCCGTTTAATGGCGCATATTGGTTTATTTATATCCTTTATTGAGGCTGCAGCAAATCGTATATGCTTATGCGCGTGCGCCGGCGGTTGTGTACATTTATTAACTGTTACGTTATACACATCTCGATGACTATGTGCTTTTAATCTTTTGTGTTTTTTTTTTATTTAGCTAATATAGTCTATTTTGATGTATATAATAATTTTGCAGAAATGTTACCTGTGAGAGTACCGACATTGTTTCTTTGTCATTCATAATTTTATTCTTTGAAAGGTTCATAAATTTATTAGATAATGAAATTTACTGATAGTTCTTCTATTTAGTTCAGTAGTGTGAAAACATTACCTTTCCGATTTGAAGGGCGCTATAGCTATTGAAATTACTAAGGCAATGAGACTACTATAGATGTTATATTTCAAGGCGACAGGTACAATATGGTGATGTGTATAACAGTCTAACTAGCGCCATGTTGTTAAGGACAGGCGTATCACTTAACATCAGGTGATCATCCCGGTGGTCTCGTCGCTTTGTTGGATGATTTTTTTTTTTTAAATGGATATTACATTATCTAAATTGTGTCATGTACTACTTTCAGGTCAATCATCATCAACAGCCGATAGACCTTCACTGCTGGACATAAGCCTTCCCCGAAGATCTTCACCTCGATCGGCCTATCTGCCTGCATCCAGTTGCTTCTCGCAACCGACAGTCATTTGAATGAGTTCTTATGGGGATTTGGGTCATTTCCCACCACGCTGGCCCAATGCGGGTTGGTGAGAACCAGAGCCTCGTTAGTTGATTAGCAGGTACCATCAGCAGGTGAGGTTGCTTGGGTCTCGTGTGTTGTTGTGTGAGACCCCTTTCACCCCAGGTTAATATTAGAAATAAATATATACGAGCCGCAATATCCGTGGGATAATCAAGATCGCATTTTATTATTCCTGTCAGTTCGGGAAACGATCTGTTCATTTAAAAGGACCTCGATGCTAAAGGAAAAAGTTCAATGCGGGCATAGCGCTGGCTAAGTAATAAATAATGCGACCTTTTTGCATGAGGACGCAGGAAAGGCAATCTATTTGAAATATGCGATAGCAAACAAAAAGATAACTAATAAGTTATCTTTTTCCTTTCCTTTTAATGTTTTTTGTTTTCTTTGTAATATTTTTCTGTTTTTATTGCATGTCGTACTTATCTGCTATACAAATTACAATTCAGTATATCTTCATTAGTTTCTATTTCTGTAATATTGATAAATTCGTTAGCGCTACTTATCAATTATAAAAAAAAAAAATCTCCGTTGCCCATCTATGTCGGTACCAAGACACAGTCCGGTTTGAAAGGCGCTGTAGTTAGTATTGGGTATTGAGGCTTGACATTTCGTGCCCCAAGCACCAGCTGGTGTATCACTTACCATCAGGTGAATGTCCCGCTCGTCTCGTCTCTTAAATATAAAAGTAAACATTTCTGAAATTAGATCGATCGATAAGAGGTTTTTTTTTAACTAGAATGGTTAATAATGATCTTAAGATTTAAAATGATAAGTCTCATAGCTACAAAGCCCTTCTAACCGGAGCACTGTAATGTTTCCACACTACTGTTTCGCGGTAGTGTCAGGAATTGCAATGGTACTCGGCTAGACGGTCGCCGGTAATAGTGACATACCACTGGTAACATTATTAATATTAATTCTATGTTAATAATGTTACCAGTATATTATGTATTTTTTATTTATTTTATTGTTTATTTATACAAAATAATGTATATATTATTATTAAGGTATACAAAAGGGAGATAAAGTTCTTTTCTACCACATCGCAGTGTTGAGAGTAATATGGTATGAGGAGGGAGTTTCTATATAATCAGACATGGAGACTGGAGAAAGTCTATATTATTAGTGATAAGAAAAGTTGGTCTTGATCTCGGTCTTAAGTAAGTCCAAGACCAAGACCAAATGAACAAGACCATGACCTAAGCCAACACCGACCTATTACGCAAGACCAAAATCATGTAAAGACCAAATGAAAAAATTAAAAATCCTTTGTTGACATATGCTTTTCCACTGGCAACAAAATATTTATATATTCTAAGACTAAATATGCAAGATCAAGACTAAGACCTAATAGACAAGACCTAGATTATTCTAGTCTTGGTCGTGTTAGCTTTGGTCATCACTAATTGTTATGCTGTTGAGAATAATAATGAGTACGTAAATTGTTTTTCCCGCCAACGCATTGCAACAAAATGGCGGGAAATGGTTTTAATCCTCCCATTAATCCCTAGCAGATCGATATGGGAATCTTTGTGGGAAGCCTATGGCCAACAGTGGACGACTATCAGCTGATGATGAATGGTTATGATGAAATAGTTTTTATGCAGGAATAATATGAGATAGATAACTTAATGAAAATAAAAAATTTAATAGATAATAGGCAACGTTGACCATAGACTATATGTGTGTATTACGTTGTGGGCACAGATTAATAATATCATCCAATTTACTTCGAACAATTGTGGATGCGTCACGTGAAACAAACACCTGTGTCTATGGACACGTGAAGCGCTTCGCGTGGTCCTGACGTGGTCACGTTTGAGATTGCTCCAGAACGTGCACCAATTTTCCCGGTTCACGTGTTATTCACCAAGACCCACCGTGATGCAACATGGCGGCGGGCGTTAAATTTTTCACATTGTTTTTTTTTTTTTCAATCACTATTTAAATGATAACATGTAATTTTTTTTTAAATTAACCTTTGACGTTCACCTGATGGTAAGTGATACGCTTGCTCATAAGATTTTATTGGTTTTATTGGCTTACTACAGCCGCCAAAGAGTACTGTGGAAAACACTACTGTGTTCCGGTTTGAAGTGCGCTGTAGTTAGTACGAGGTAACGAGACTTGATATCATATTTCAGACGACGAGCGCAACCTGGTGCTGTGTATACCGTCCTAACTAGCGCTACGTTGTTATGGGCCAGCGTATAGTTTACCATCAGGTCAACGTATAGTTTACCATCAGGTCAACGTATCGCTCGTTTCGACGGTAAATTGAAAAAAAATTGTTAAGTTCCGTTACCACAGTAGTTACACTAGCTACAGCGCCCTTCAAACCGGAACAAAGTAATGTTTACACAGTACTGTTTGTTGGCTTGAATAGGAGCTGTCGTTGTACCTGCCTAGACGGTCTATGAGAACAGAGTCAAAAACTGTTCGGTTCCGTTACCCCAGTAGTTACACTAGCTACAGCGCCCTTCAAACCGGAACAAAGTAATGATTATCGGCTGCAATGTGAGCTGTGGTTGTACCTGCCTAGACGGTCTGTGGCAGCAGAGGCCTAGCACATATGTTTATATGTATATTCACAATTGTTTGCATAGAAAATTTTTATTTGTTAGTATCATTACATAACAACAACAACAACAGAAACTGAATGATCATGTCCGAAGATTAGGTTAATTGGCGTTGCTTGGGAGAGGCCTGCATCCGGTAGTGGACTGCGTGCTGCTGATGATGGACTATGATGATTACATAATTGTTGGAATGATGTTTTTTTTTTTTAATTCCTCATGAAAGTATAAGAATTTAAGAATATTAGGAGCGTGAACTTTTCTTCTTCTTTTGAGCATTTGTTCTGTCTTATGACGAGGTCTGCTTTGTCACTTCTCTTCCCCCTTCTTTTGCCCTTCAAACCGGATCACGTTAATGTTCGTACATTACTGTTTATCGGGTGCAATAGGCGTTGCGGTGGTACCTAGATGGTCTCCGGCAACAGAGGCACTAATATCAATAATAGTCACAGCGCCCTTCAAACCGGATCACGGTAATGTTCGCACATTACTGTTTGTCGGGTGGAATAGGCGCTACTGTGGTACCTAGACGGTATCCGGCAACAGAGGCACTACCACCAGTAATAGTCACAGCGCCCTTCAAACCGGATCACGGTAATGTTCGCACAGTGCTGTTTGTCGGGTGGAATAGGCGCTACTGTGGTACCTAGACGGTCTCCGGCAACAGAGGCACTACTATCAATAATAGTCACAGCGCCCTTCAAACCGGATCACGGTAATGTTCGCACAGTGCTGTTTGTCCGTTGCAATAGGCGCTGCGGTGGTACCTAGACGGCCCTCAGCATAGTCTCCTACAGTAACTCCCCATCACCCTTATCACAATTCATGATAGTGATACGATTGGTGCAGCTGGTAGTAATAAGCAATGCGTTTACATATTTACATATCAGCACGTGCTCGGCCACGTGAGCCGCCGTGTGATTATCACGCTCCGTAACAATAATATTTTAATTATTAATATAATGTACTGGTAACACTGTATTAATTCGCGTACGTCAAATAAAAACGTATTTAACATTTTTTTTTATGGCAACATTATTTTTAGTTGGGAACGTGAACGTGCCTCCGGGGAGTCGGTCCGTGACATCCTGTATACACGTGATCACTTGAAAAAATGTATGAGAAGCGGTGATAAAAGTTAGGATAATATACACTATACTTTATATGTAAGACGGTTACATTATATGTAATTTCACTAGCTACAGCGCCCTTAAAACCGGAACACATTAATGTTTGCGTAGCACTGTTTCGTCATTAGCCGATAGACGTCTATTGATGGACAGATTCCTCCCCACCAAAGATCTCCACAAGGATCGGTCCACCTTGTGGGAGGCCTATCAACACCACGAAATCCGGACCTTACTGCTTCACTGACCAATGTACCTAGTCCACCATTAAGTCTAGCAATCTTTTAGGCTATTTCGGTGACCTTAGTGCTTCTGCGGATCTCCAAATTCCTGATCGATCGAGAGAAGTTCCAAGCCCTCTCCATTGCCCTAGGTGACTTAGAGTCTATTTATAAGGCTGATAGTAAGGACGAGAAGATTCTGTGTAGACTCCTGAATGCGGCCTACCAGGGTTGGATTCGTCGACTGGCCTTTCAGGAAGTTGGACTTACCTAACTGGACTGTTTCTCAACACTGGCAACACTGGTTGAAGGCTTAACACCAGCTGTCGGCAGGAATAGGCGCTGCGGACTTAGTCTATAGTAATATAGACGCACCATAGTTCATTTGCTGATGCTAGTTAGGATGTACACAGCAGCACAGTGCAATTAGACTTTCGGAAAGTTTGTTTACTGCTCTTCAAACTGGAACACAGTAGTGTTTGCACACTACGAAGTTGATGGTAATAGATAAATAAAAAAATAGAGGTCGCTCGTTAAAATTGCGAACTTGTTTGGACACGTTGTATCACAAGTATTCTAAGCTGGTTATGTAATTACTTGAGTGAAGCACGTGGTGCTCGATTAGCGTTCACGTGTGGCTTACGTCGACAAATGGGGGGGAGGTGCTTGACGAGTGGGGGAAACCGGGAGGTTAAGGAGGGAGGTCACTCAAGTGCAACCTATATATATACTTAAGTATTTTCTATCTGATGGTAAGTTGATCTATTACTTTATTATACGTCTAACTTTAAGATGGCAATTAGGATGTTTACACAACACATCAAGTAAAGATGGGGGTGGGGGAAGTAAGGATATAGAGTGGGGGTTGTCATGTAAGATCTGGTGGTAGGGCTCTATCGTCTGAGACCGTCTAGACAAGTACCACCGCAGCGCCTATTTACGCCGCCAACCAGGGCTGAAACATTACTGTGTTCCGGTTTGAGAGGCGCTGTAGCTAGTGTACTGGGGTAACATGACTCAACATCTTATGTTTAAGGCGACGAGCGCAATGTGGTGCAGTGCTAACATCTTAACTAGCGCTACGTTGTTATGGGCGGGCGTATCACTTACCATCAAGTGAGAGTTCCGCTCGTTTCATTGCATACATAATAATATATTGGTTTAACATTGAGATGGTAATTAAGATGTTTACACTACAACAAAAATCCAATTTCGAAGATATCCTTCTCGTCGATCTAGTAATTTCAGTATTAATCTAATATCCTATTCTTACCTTTCTTTTTCATAGTAAAATGTTTTTTTTTTCACCCGATGGTATTTCATACGTCTATTCTTGATAAGATATTATGGTCTTCAAAGGTACGCCTTGGCCATAACAATGCGGCAACGGTCAGCTGTTTCCATACAAAGAGCCGCGATGACCTTGAAACTTGGAAAGGTCATATGACTAGCTTACGTAATTGTAAACATATAATATTAGAAAAGACTTCATTACTCGGCTGATAACTGGACTTTGACTGATAATCTATTGGTAACTGTTCCTGGAGACTGCCGAGTTTCCACTGCAGCTCGTATTGCATCCTTCAAACAGGACTGAGGAAATATTACTGCGTTACAGTTTGAAGAGTTGGAGCGAATCAAGTGATAGCGACACTTGATGCTGTGTATATCATCCCAATAACCACGAGAAGGGCAGGCGTATAACTTACCATCAGATCTCACTCTGATCTTGTTTCCTGTAGTCATCATCAACGGGTGATAAAAGTCCACTGCTGCAAGCTCCTCCTAAAGATGGAGATCTTTAGGAAGAGCTTGCATGGAATGGAGATGCCAATTGGTCTTGTGCTGCTTATATCCAGCGGTTTCCAGTGGTCTTAATCAGATTGACAGTTCACCTCGTCGTGACACGTATGAGTGATGAGGAGGAGGATCTTCATCACGTTTTAGTTCAAGTCTTGGAGTGTGATCTTTATGCGGATTAGAGACCGGAGCTGATGGATGGAATCTGGTATACATGGTACAAATTTTGCGCTGCTGAGAGAGTTCGCTCATGAATGGCAAGATCGATGATGCTATTTGGAAGAGATGCTTAGGTGTGATGTATGTATCAGGTCCAGTCAAAAAGGGGGGAGAATGGGATTAGGGACCAGGATAAGAAGAGAAGAAGAAGAATCGTAGGGATTCAAGAATGTATAATGGGGTCGATTAGAAGCTATAGCCTGTACGATCTCTGGCGATTTGGTCTCTATAACCTTCGGCTTGGTGGAGCCATGGGAGGTTTGAGGGTTGTCCTTAGTTGACCTTGTCGGTGGTTACTCATCACCCTGGTGACTGCTACGTCCGCTGCTATTCGAAGACTTTACTGCGCCTTCGGACAATTCGGAAGACATACAACGTTCTGGTTTCAACAATTCTATTTCACATCAAGACATTTATCATATTGATGGTTAATGACCAGGTAATCGGTTTGTCCTCATCTAACCAATTACCTTCTACTGCATTAGCACAAAAAAAAAAACACGATACACGTGATACAGATACGTTAAGGATAACCTCTACACGTGATTCTAATTTAATAAACGTGTTATTTTTCTAGCAAGCACCGCGATTTACGTGTTATATTATTTTGTTTACGCATTTTTGCGGTTGACGTAAGTCTCAGCCAATTACTGATGACCTAATACACATTCTAGGTTTCCTATACTCCATCTGATACTATTCATAGTTATGAATAACATATACAATCATAGAAATGCTTGTAATTTGTCGGATATATTGAGAGCAATAACAACGGCCTGTCTCCTCGGACAATTGACACCCCCATAAACCCCTTTGGGGCTGGAATTTTGTGAAATCCATTCTTAGCTGACTCGTAAACAGTTGAAGCAATATCTGTACCAAATTTCAAGTGTTTATCTCCTTTACTTTCGAAGATCTCGTGATGAATCAATGGATCTCTGGATATCTCCTATATATATAAACACTGTACTGCGGGGCAATACTGAATCCTTTAGGTATCCATAGTCAAAAATACTTCGTCCTTATATAATGGTAGATTTACAATAGTGATGATAGTCCTGGTGGTCCATTCAAATATAACCTCTAAAGGATTCTAGGAAATATGATTCCATCGATAACGTTATAACAATAGTTTGGACGCGACCTAGGTCTAGATGTTCTTTTGAAGGAAAGAGATGGGAAACTTTGTAACGAAATTTTGGAGCATATCTACCATGAGATCGATGTAGTATGAACGATTGAAAAAGGGCTTGTTAGGATGATATATACTACATCATATTGTGCTAGATGCCTTGAGACAGATGTTGTCTTTTTACACTAGTAATTTAGCTATAGCTCCCTTAATACTAAAACACAGTAATGTTTGCACACTACTGTCTATCGGCTTTAATAGGAACTGCGGTACCTATTTTTGTTATGTAGGGAAATCTATAATGATACTCTGCTTCTGGAGGGGAAGATAAGATTATGTGGGATTTTTACTTATTGATTTATCTTATTATTGTGGGGTTGTAATATATTGGGTGGTCCGTCCGGTCCGTTGCGGGAGTCCTTGGGATCTCCTTCAGAACGCACTATGCCTAAAGAACGTCGCAGGGAGAGCTGTAGCTCGACACCTTCGCTCTGGTATGATAAAAACTAGACCACCTTGTACTTGACGTTCAACTCAGGCATGTTTCGTGGACAATGAGGACCCTAACCTTCAAAGCTCACAAATCCGGATGACCCTTTAAACTGCCAATTTACAACAGGCAAGGTTTATCTTAGTCTCAACAGCCGGTGACTACAGAGCTAAAGGAGCTGCGGTACTTACCCAGGTAATTTCTGATAACAGAGTTATTCCACCAGTAAATTGATGATGGCATACAAAATATAGAAGCTTTATACAACATTTTATCACAGAATAGAGATTGAAAAGAGAGCTGTACGCGAAGTTGTGAACGTATAAAGTTTCACACGCTGCCACAATGTAATCCGGATAACAATTGCAGTGTACACAATAATTTCATAATGGAATTTCGCAAAGGTAATTCATATCGAGCAGTGCGGCGGCCTGGCCGGTGGAGCAGCCGGTTGGCCATACGCCACCAGTTGGCACATTCAGCCTGATTACTAAACCAACGCAATGTTGGTTACAGTTTTGCATAACGTCAGTTTCGGCATTACTTATAGAACGGCGTATCGGGATCACGATACAGATCTGGCGATAAACCTTCCGTTCATCTTCAACCTTAACGCTGATCATGATCTTCAGATACAATGGTATGACCTTACAGAGATCAGAATCATCATCATTAGGTGACTTCTTCAAACTGAAGTTTGGCGATTAGATTCTTCTTCTTGTTCCTCCTGAGGTTTTCCCATATTCCTCTACCAGCCGATCAGATTGAGAAAACTAATTCGATCGTCAGCTAGTCTTTTTAACTGATGATATTTTAACCTTGTCCACTCCTTTATATAGTCAAGTCATTTCTTCCGCTGTCTACCCTACCCTACCCTACCGCTTGTCGTGGATGAACTGCAATACTTTATCCCGCGACCCCACGAACACGTGGATGAGTGTGGAATACCGTGTGAAGCTTTTTAGTCGGTTGGAGTCCGACACTACCACCGGCGCCGGCCCAATCTGGCGACGGGGTGTGCATTTCCATTAGCATTTTGTTACACACGTAAATAAAAAAAAAAAAAAACCCTACCGCTTGCCCTCCAGGATCAACCTCGGAAACTCATAAAGAGATCCTCTTCGAAAATGTCCGAAGAAATGCAATCTTTCTTTTCATGACGATTGTTATGAGCTTACGTTTGCTGTTAGCTTTTTCTAGGAATTGAGGATTGGAGAGGAACTGCTTCCACGTGATCTTAAAAATTCGACGAAGTCCCCACATATCACATGTTTGTATTTGGTGGTATTGTATTCGAAGATCAGGATAACAGGGTCATATCAAGCAGATTAACAAGATTTTTTTTAATTCATGGTAAGTGATACGCTTGCCCATAACAATGTGCCGCTAGCTAGGATGCTAGACACAGCATCACATTACGCTCGTCGCTTTGAGACATAAGATGTTTATTCTCGTTACCATGGTAAATACACTAGCTATAGCGTCTTTCAAGTACAACATAGTAATGTTTGCACAGTACTGTTTGGCGGCAAAAATAGGCGTTGGGCTGATATCTACCATTTTTTTATCTTGCCTCTGGAGGGAAGACAAGGATATGTGGGGGCTATTACCCACTAAAACTCCCTCAATAGTCTCCGTCAGTGCATTAGGAATAGCTACGGGATTTCCCACGGAATGATGGTACAAAATACCAGAGCAGCATTTGTTTTCCTCCTAAGGTTCGCTCATTGAGTTACGAGGGTCTACACCCTCAAGGGTCACGTACCGGAGGACCGTTTTAGTCGCCTTGTACGACAGGCAGGGAATACCTTAGTCCTATTCTTAATGGCCTGAGACTATAGGGCTGATACCTACCAAAACGGTCTCCGGCAACAGAGACCTACTACAGTAGTCTCATGATGGAGTAAAGTCTTAAAGAAGATTTCACCTGAACATTGCCTTCTAACGCATTTCTTGGCGTTAGATATCAAGTGCTTGTAAAATTTATATTACTTCCGCTATATAATATTTAGGTGCACATGGTGCCGGATGTGAGCTGGCGGTTTGGTATAATGCCAGAATCGAGTAATATTGCTGTATAGAGAATATTAATGCAACATACGATAAGGAGAATATCTTAGTCGTGTATATATGGACTATTTAACGAATGGACTATAGTCGTTTGGTGAGATGGAGGAGGGAAGACAGCTGATGTGGAAAGATGACATCTCCCATGGAGTGGGTGGAGGATGGATGCAGACAGCAAGGGGTGGACAGCTGTGAAAAAATGGAGAAGAGGCTTATGTCTGATCACAGACCTTGCAAGGCTGAAATAGATAGGTAAATGTGATGAACTGATATCAGATAAAAGTTTACTTTTAATTTACTAAAAAGTTACTTTATGTACTTCTATTAATTATTCTCTCTCTCACTCTCTCTTTCTCTCTCTCTCTCTATCTCTATTTAACACTTTCATAGTGTATTCACCTCTGGCGGTCTCTGTTGTCGGAAACGGTCAAAATTGGTACGCAGCGCCTATTTCTACCGCCAAACAGTACTGTGCAAGCATTTCAGTGTCCGGTTTGAAAGGTGTGGCTGTGACTTGTGTAATTACTGGGTTAACAGGACTCAACATCTTATGTCTCATACGACGAGCGCAAAGTGCGTACTGTATTAACCAGCGTCACGTTGTTATGGGTTCGCGTATCACTTACCATCACGTAAACGTGTTAGTCTCGTCGCTTAGTTACATAAAAAAAAAATCTATTATTAATCACAATATAAATTTTACTTCTACCGCATTGTAACATACTTTAGTTTTTTTTTTGTATTTAACTATTCTAGTATATTTCTTTAACTAAAGCCTTATACAGTTAAAATTAACTGAAAGTGATGTATACAAGGTTTGGTTAAAATATCGATTTTCATATAGAACAGGTTTTAAAAATATTAAAAAAAAATGGGTCATTAACCAATTTAACGCGTAATGAGCTATAAGCACACTGGTGCCTATGGCTCATTGGTGGTGCACATGCAAGCTGTGTGGTCAATGAACAGCTGGTACATATATACGAATTCCTATACAAATATTTAGATCATTGGATCAATGATATTTTATTTGATGAAGCGACGAGACTAGTGAGACATTCAACTGATGGTAAGTAATACTGCTACTCATAACGCGGTGCTAGTTAGGTACACTACACCACATTGTACTCGTCGCTTTAAATCATGTTAAGTCTCGTTACCGCTAATTTAACTACTTACAACGCCCTTCAAATCGGATCACGATAATGTTTGCACGCTACTGTTTATCGGCAGATATAGACGAAGCGACGGTACCTACGACAAAAGAGACCTACCAACAGTAAATCTAATTCCTTCATCATTCATCATCACCATTTCAACTGGTGGATGTCCACTGCTGGGCATAGGTCTCTTGTAATGTCTTCTATTACTTGAACTGTTTGAAACCAGTGGCTCCCAGCGATTTTTTTTATGTCCTCTGTCCACCCAGTGGAGGGTCTGTCAACGCTGCAATTTCCGGTGCTGGGTCGCCATTCCAACATTTTAACACCCCATCGGTTGTACTAGCTATTTGCCCCATCCATTACCACTTTTTTTTACCGGGGGGAAAATCGAAAGATCCTTCTGGGGGAAGTTTGGGTTATGTGAGATTCTTACTCACTAAACCAATCTTGGTGGTTTGTATCTGTGCATTCGGAGAGGCTTCTCCCACCGGTACCTATCTATACTTTCTTTGAACTCGTCGCTGAGGAGGAGCCTAACCCTCCTAGGCACATTCGCTGAGCTATACGCTGTCCCACACAGGTTCGCTTGTTGAGCGATAAGGGCCCCACCCTCAACGCCCGTGGTACTCCCGACCCTTCTACGACAGGCAGTTCTTACCTTAGTCCTGTTCTTACTAGCCTGAGACTACAGGGCTGACCCATTGCCACTTAGCCTCGTGATTCGTAGGGCTATGCCGGTGACCCTGGTTCTTCTGCGGATCTCCTCATTTTTGACTTGATCACGCAAAGTTACTCCAAGCATCACCCTCTACATCGCCCGTTGTGTGAGTCTGAGCTCTCTTATAAGACCTACAGTCTAATTTCCTGCTGAGTACCAATCAGACCGATCGAAACACAGTAGTTTTCGTGGCTATTTCCGATACAAGGATGGAAGCTAGCTGATCGCTAAGCAGATTACAACTTGTGACTCCGGAATCGAACCCAGGACTTTCGTATTATTAGAGAAGCACGTACGAGCAACGGAGACGGGTTATAATTTAAATGCTATCCATAAATTTAAATTTACTAGTGGAAGATCTTTGTACTAGGTAGCCAACCCACAGCAGTGTGTAAAGATTACTGTGTTCCAGTTTGAAGGGTTGTAAGTAGTTAAATTACTTGGGTAACAAGACTTAACATTTTACGTTTCTAGGCGACGAGGACAATGTACTGTGTAGTTCATTTTAACTAACGCGATGTTGTTATAAGCGCGCGTATCACTTACCATCGGGTGAAAGTTCCCTTCATCTCTTTGTTTAATAGAAAAAAAGGAGAAATTACTTAGGTAATTAGACAAAAAATTGTCTCAAGTCGTTAACTCAGTGCTTTGTATATAACGTAACTACCGCAACGTTCTTATGGGCAGGCGTATAACTTACCATTAGGTGAAAATAGTGATCGTCGCTTTATAGAATAAAAAAAATTACTAACCAGACAACATATAGTATCAAGGCGATGATCACAACGTAGTGCATCATCCTAACGCCATCAGGTAGTCTCGCAAGACTCGCCATTTGGTTAAGTAAAAAAATATTTCCTTACATATCTCACAGTTTTGCATAACTTTGTAATTGGGAAAGAAACTAGTTTTCCCAAGCGTGGTATTCGCATCGATTGCACCATTATATTACGTTATTGGTTTTCGGGACCATTAAAAGTGTCCTTGAACGTCACTTTCCGGTGCCGTTTCGTCAGCCGTCATGAAATCGCTGCGGTGACGTTTAACCAGTTGCTATTATATGAAATATATATACGAGAATAATGAATAACAATATTATTTTCAAATTCTTACTACTATGAAGATTTTCACGTAATGGTAAGTGATACGCCTACCCATAAGTATGTTGTTTGGTTACCCAATTAATTTCACTTCTTTTTATTTTACAAAGCGACGAGATGAGCTGGATTTTCACCCGATGGTAAGTGATACGCACGCCCACAACTACGTGGCGCTAGTTGCGATGATACAGCACCACATTGTACCCATCGCTTTGAGACATAAGAGGTTAAGTCTCGTTACTCCAGGAATTTCACTAGCTACCCTTCCCTTCAAATCATAACACAGTAATGTTTGCACACTACTGTTTGACGGCAGAAATAGGAGCTGGAACTACCTATCCTTCTTTTTTGTCCAGGGGTGATTTTTCAAAAGACTTTCTTCTTCAGGGGGGAAACAGATGAAGAGTAGAACTAATATAAGCTCTGCTTGTCGAAGGCGAACAAAAGGGATTTCGGGTCCGTGGGTTCTGAAGGTCCTCACCTACAGAACTCACGAACCCGAAACCTGTCCACATTGCCCACCAAGTGAATCCAGGGTGAACGACAAGTGGTGGTCTCGTAGTAGCAAAGAGAGCGTGCTGAGGAGAGTTACGTCACTACCCGGGAAGTGTTTAGGCGTAGTGCATAGAAACACTGGTGTGTTCATTAGGAGATATTTATTCATTGATGAGGTTTTAGTGGGTTAAAGTACCACATAACCCAATTTTTCCTCCCAGAGGAAGGGTATCTATTTTGAAAATTTCCCTCTTGACAAAAAAAAGTCTCTGTTGTTAGACTGTTTAGGTAGGTATCGCAGCTTCTATTTCCGCTGTTAAACAGTAGTGTACCATTATTTCCGGTTTGAAGGGCATCTTCTTCCTAAAGTGCCTCTCCAACTGGTGAAGGTTGGCGATCAGCGTGGTACAGTCCTTTCTGTATCCAGTTCGGCGGAACAATTGGTAAGCCATAGATATGCAGACATGAAGGACATCGTAGCTAGTGAAATTACAGGGGTAGTGATATTTAATATTTTATCACTAGGCGACAAGCAGTATGTGATGTATACCATCGTTATTAACATCACGATATTTTTGCCAGGCACTTCACCTATAATCACGTGAACAGTCTTCTCGTTTTGTTCATAAATGTTCCTCATCGAATCGAGAGCTATGATTAAAATTCCTTCATTCAATTTATTAACAAAACGTGGTTACTGTATTGTGGTAATGTTGTTACAAATGTTACTATTTCTTTATCTTACTAAATCGCTGGTCACTACGGCGGGTGTAATCGGCGTTACCAAATATAATGCAACCGTCCACAAAACATCCAAATCCACCTTTCAAGTATTGTTTTTGTATGTACACGAAATCAGTTTGAGTAATTGGTATTTTTTGTTCTACTGCTGAGGATAGCTGACCGGTATAGAGAAAGGTAAACGAAGATAATTTTTCATCATCATCATCATCTTTATCATCATCATTTTAAGTTGTTCTTTTTGTGTCATTTTCACTATGCTTGCTATGAGTATGCTAGTTTAGATTCAAAGGAAATGTAAAGGTCGCAATAGCAGTAGGGTCCAGGTCCATCATCCCTAAGAATCAGATATTGACCCCGTTACGCCAATAATTTAACCAGTTTCGACATCCTTGATATTATAGAAGTGATGATCATAGAGAAAAGAAGCACTAGAAGATATTTAAAAGATTATTTTAACTAAATAAATGAGAGGGAGAAGCTGTCATTGCATACAATAACCTAGAAAGAATACAGTGGAAATTGTTTCATACACAATAGGCACAATTCTGTTTAGAAGAAGAAACATGCTTGGTGCTAGATGTGGGAGTTACAATTTATCTAGATATAGCCCTGTAGAAGAGACCTAAGAATGTATCGAAACATTTTACTGATCACTTGTCCTTATTAGAACCTTTTGTTAATATCTGCTTTGACATTGTAGTTAAAAAAAATCTACTGTCATGTGGTCACCATAATGAATATTATGGTTTTAGATTACGTGATTGTAGACCTTTGTTACCGGAGATCGAAATTTCCTTGGACTCCTTACTGAAGATAGACCTTTCTCAAAGATATCTAAACCGGACGGTCTTGCACGTCTCTTACCAAGCGGCTTCTAGAACCTTCACCAGATCATTGGTCTACCTCGTCAGGCTTACACTGTACTGGTACGTAGTCAACACTCGAAGACCTTACCTTCCCATTGATCACAAATTCTTCATGAGATGAGTCAACATGATTAAGTAATACATCTGAATTAAGTCGACGATGTCGCTTCTTTTATAAATAAAATAGTATGAGATGTATTAAAAGAGGGAAAGAGAGGACATCATCATCATCAGATAGACGGCTATTGTTGGACATAGGCCTCCCCCAAAGATATCCACGTTTGTAAGGATTCACAAGGGGTGATTAGGGTTATTTTTCACCACGCTTGCTCTATGCGAGTTGACGGGAGCCAGAGTTTCGTAGGTATATATCAGGGTGCATCACGAGCAGATTAGTTTGGCTTACACCCCCTATAGATGACAAGATAACATAAATTAAATAGTAATAATCATAGTTACTTCAGTAATTTATTATTATTTAGAAGTGTTTGATGTTAGTGCTCCGCCACAAACAGTACAACAAGTAAACTTATTGCCAAATAATTGCACGGTGCCAACAAAACATTGAACAGCAATAAAACCTTATTTCACCTTTAGCTAACGAAATTATAATGATCACCCTGCCCGGGCCCGGCGTGGTGCGGGGTGTTTGCGGCTGGCAACATTATTGGTGTGTCGAAATCCTAGTTCCGTAGATATGTCAACATCGACGCATACACGCGGTGTTACCTCACGCCGCACGCCGCACGCCGCACGCCTACTGTGCGCACGTAACTACATATAAGTGTGACGGTTTGTACTGCTAACTATATTGCAACGATTTTTTTATGTAATAGTAGAATTTTCTAAGAGAACAGAGTAGAGCAAGACCGAGCAGGGTAAAGCGTGTCCGAGCAAATTCGAGTGGGGCAAAATGAGATCGAGCGAGGCAGTGTGAGATCGAACAGAGCAGAGCGAGACCGAACGAAGTAGAACGGGGCAGAGCGAGACGCAGCGAAGCAGAGTTAGGCCGAGCGGGGTAGAGCGAGACCGACTGAATTAGAGCGAAGCCGAACGGGACACAGCGAGATCGAGCAGGGTAGAGTGAGACCTAGGTAGAGCGGGGCAAAGCAGAGCAGAGCGAGATCGAGCGAGAGCGAGCGAGGCAGAGCGGGGCAAAGGGGACAGAACGAGACCAAGAAAAGCAGAGCGACTTAGAGCGGAGCAGAGCGATACCGAGCGGGGCAGAATAAAATCGAGCGGGGTAAAGCATGGTAGAGCGGCGTAGAGCGAGACCGAGCGAGGTAGAGCGAGTCCGAGCGGAGCATATCGGAACAGAACAAAATAGTACAGGCCCTAGTTAGGATGATATTTACTGCACCATATTGCGCTAATCGCATGAGACAATGTTAGTTTCGTTTATCCATTAATTACACTAGCCACAGCGCCCTTCCAACCATAGCACCATAATGTTTGCACAGTCCTTTTTGTCTGTTGGCGTTACAGTGGTAGCTATCTAGACGGTTTCTAGCAACAGAAACCTACCACCAGTAAGGGTTGGTTTCTTAATGGTGAGAGCTTTCGCTAAACTTTACAGTATCGCGGTAATTTTTTTTTGAATCACTCACCTTTCATGTTCATTTATAGTATCACGAATTTTCCATTTATAAATATTTACATCATTTATTTATATATTTTACGTAAATACATATAAATGTATAAGTATTAATATAATGAAGGCAGCAAGACTTACCGCTTAAATCGATAATACTGGTGGTAGGTCTTTGTTGCTGGACACCGTTCAGAGGTCCGAACAGGAGTGTGCAAAATTACAGTAGTCCAGTTTGAAGGGCGCTGGAGCTAAATTACTGAGTAAGAAGACTAAACATCTTATGTGCCAAGGTATCGAGCAAATGCTGCAGCGTGTATCATTCTAACAAGCGCCTCTATCATCGATTTCCTGTTCGATTCACACTGTGTTCCGGTTTGACAGGTGCTGTAGCAAGTGTAGCGTAACGGGTAGTAAGACTGAACTTTTTATATCTCAGGCGACGAGCGTAATATGTGTGTAGTATATGTCATGATAACTAGCGCCAAGTTATTATGGGCAGGAGTATGGTTTGCCTTCAGGTTCGTCTGAGGGGTCGGGGGGCCCCAACGTGCCGGTCCCGCGAGGGGCCGGTACGGGACGGCAGGTGGGTGCCTTTGCTCCCCGCGGGCATCCACCAGGAGGAGGTTTATACGCGGAGGCGCCCGGAGAGTTGCTTGGCTGAAACCCGGGCGTCTCCAGTACGCGTATTGCGGGACAAGCGGTGGTGGTTTTAGTGGGTATGGGGGTCACGCACAACATCTCAGTGGCCCCGAGCCCCACATAACCCGGCGTCCCCCCCTTTGAAAAGGACGCTGGGTATGCGGTAACAGCATTTCCACCACCGATATCAAAAAAAAAAAAAAATGGTTTACCTTCAGGTGATCATTCCGCTCATCTTGTTACTTAATTAAATGTAAAAATATTAAGTTAAATTAAAAATTAGATTATCTCTCAATTATACTAAATAATTTATATATTTAGTTTCGTTGCACAGTTGTTTAGGGAACGTAGTTTAGACCTTCCGGAGCTATTTCGCCACGAAGTTAGTTGACCTGTTGCAATCCAGCCGTTGCATGTCGCAGTCACCATTACAATTACGGTTATAGGCAAATTGACTACACGAGGCCCTACAAATTATACCTCAATCATTCATAACCGTTTCGATCTAGATAGACAAACTAGATAGTTTAAGAAAAATGTCTAAATAAATACATATATTTGACTCTATACGCTTTTTGTGGAGAGGTCATGATCATCAGCCGATAGACGTCCGCTACTTGATATAAGCATCCCCCACGTTTGTAGGCTTTCATATGGGGGCATTTGGACTACTTCCCTTACACTGGGCCAATACAGGTGTGGAGCCGGAGCTTCCTTTTCAGCAGGGGGCACCACGAGCAGGTGAGGTCAACTTGAGTCCCCTAAATTGATGTGCGGCCTTACCCTGAGGGGGTAATTATCTAGCTAGATTTAATTTATTTAGTCTTATATGAAACCTTTACCGCAACGCATACAAACTGCCGCTCGTTAGTAGGCGATACAGAAATAAGTTATAAAACCATAAGTAAATTAACGGCATTATACAACGATTATGTTAAACCGAATCAACTTTAACTTTAAGCGCCGTAAATTACTACTTAAAACTTACCCTTTCATTAACGACTAGACGAGCTGGACGTTCACCTGATAGTAAGTGATACGCCCGCATCAGGAAGATATACACTGCACCACATTGCGCTTATCGCCGGAGACTTATGTTGAGTCTCGTTACCCCAGTAATTACATTAGCTACAGCGCCCCTCAAACCGGAAGACAGTAGTGTTTCCTTACTAGCACTGCGGTGGTACATACCTAGACAGTCTCCGACAACAGTACTATACCCTTAAATACAACTAAGGTGTCATATATGGGTCGGTACTGCAAGAATCCATCTAGCGACACTAGGCTTGCTGTTTTGGGCTAAGAAGATTATCGGCGACTAAGAAATTGTCTACAGTAATTTTAGTAGCTACAGCGCCTATCGAACCGGAACACAGTAATGTTTCGCAGCAGAAATATGCGCTGCTGTGATACTAACCTAGACGGTCCAGTAAGGGTTGGGCGGTCTTGAGGTCTGCAGCCTCCTGGTCTCATAACATTATTAATTAAACGGTGTCTATTAGAAATAATGTCATCAGTGGGTTCCAGCGTGAATTTAAATCATCATCATCAGCTGTTATACTTCCACTGCTAGACATACTCGTCCCCCAAAGATTCCCACATCAGTTCTTATTGGGGCACATGGGGGTGTTAGGGATCCCGTACAACTCACTCAAGCCAACCTTACCTACTCGTTTCATCATGTCAGTCTACGAACGAGGTTCTGGCTCCTACCATCCCGCTTTGGTTCAGTGGTGGAGAATCACCCAAACCCTCCCCCCCCATATATATTTCATAATGGAAAAAAAAAAACAACGCGAAATGACAAAACGCGCAATTGCCACAGCGCGCTATTCGCGGCGGGCACTGTAACTATAATTATAAAGGCAGTTACACAAGGCTTACATAATCGCGCACTAGTTACCGATCTTCACCTTGGCACGGTGATGTAACCAACACGTGTCAAGGTCCGGACCGGAGACCGATGCTGGTGATGCAACACATTCATAACGGCCCCTTGTGCTCGCGGCTCTTGCAATACCAGTCTCTTCAGGCAATTTCAATCCACGGACAGATCGACGTGCAACCGGCTGGAGACGGACGTTACATGAAACCTCTGTCTTTAAAGTTGAAAACAATTCATCGATAGAATGTATACACTACAACTGTTACGACACAACCATTTTATTAAGCGTTGATACATAGCTGGACTTATATAGCAGCAGCAGCGATAGTAAGTGTTCGCCCCGGTCGATTAAAGCCGGCGTCCCTCAAGGCTCTTGCCTCTCTCCGCTACTCTTCTCGCTCTACACGAGCGACATACCTAGAGACACCTTTGTCAAGATGGCCCTTTTCGCGGACGACACCGCTCTTTATCACTCCGGCTGAGCCCCGGGTCTTATAACGATGCGCCTACAGAACGCGACCACCCGCCTAGGCGCGTGGTTCCGGACGTGGCGAATCGACGTAAACCCGGAGAAAAGTGAAGCCATTCACTTCACCCACCGAAAGTCATCTACCCTTCTCAAGAAGGCGATAAAAAGCGGCCATAAACTCGGCCAGATCTCCCTTTTCGGCCAGTCCATCCCATGGAGGAACTCGGTCAAATATCTCGGCGTCACGCTCGACGCCAGACTCAATTTTATCGCCCACATTCGCGAGGCGAGAAAGAAAGCGGCACAAGTACTGAGCAAGCTATACCCCCTGCTGTGTAAGAAGAGCAAGCTCTCTCTCAGACACAAGCTTCACCTTTACGAGGTATGCGTAAGACCTATAATGTCTTACGCAAGCGTTGTCTTCGCCCATTCGTCCGAAGACCGTCTTAAACCTCTACAGACTCTCCAGAACCGTTTCACCTGCACCGCGACTGGTGCCGAATGGTACCAGCGCAACGTGGACATCCACAGCGACCATAAACTCCCAACGATCAAGGAGCACTTCAGAGAGTGCTCCGTGACCTACTTCGCCAAGGCGGCAACTCATCCCAACCCTCTGGTGGCCAGCGCGGCCAACTACACGTTACCTCCGAATCCCAGGACGAAAAAGCGCAGACCGCGGCACGCGCTTATTCCGACATCCCAAGGGGTCCCGCAAACCACACACACGCCCACAGTCACCAACAGCACCGACGTCACCACACACACTTCGGACACTACCAACACGCTCCGAATATCAGCATCACGCCGCCCTCGCTTCAGAACGCGGCGCCGCAGCTACTCACACACCGCGTACACTAAGTACACCCGCGACCGTGGGCGGTCTTCGCCGCCCAGAGATTCCGATACAGGCGAAGGTAGTCGGGGAACAGGCCCGCGCCCGGCCTCGACGACCGAGTAGAATCGCCAGATAAAGCACAACAACAACCAGACACACACAATACAGAATCATCCGCCAGACAGCTACATCCCGCGTAGCGCATTTTAGTTTTTTAGAAATTTCAGGCCGTGGATCCGGGTCCACGAGCCCAGTGTCAGATGAGCTGTAAGAGCCCCTGTGGCTTCCAGCCCGATGAAAAACAAGAATATAGCAAGTGTTATAACAACGTGGCGCTATAGTATACACAGCACCACTACGCTCTTCGCTATGGGATACAGGATGTTGAGTCTCGTTACCCCAGTAATTACATATATATCACGCCTCGTTCCTAGTAATTACCCTATCCAAAAGGCGTTTAAGAATTCACATCATCACTTAAAGCGATGGATGCCCACAGCTGGAGATAAAGCTCATGTAATGTTCCCAGCGATTCTTTTAATGTCCTGTATACACCAAGTCTCTGCCATACCAGCTCTTTGAGACCATCAGTTCTACGAGCTGACCAGCCAATTGCCACTTCAGCTGCAGACTCGTAGGGCTATGCCGGTGACCCTGGTTCTTCTGCGGATCTCCTCATTTCTGATCTGATCTCGCAGACATAATCCAAGCATCCCTTTCACCATAACCTGCTGTGACTGAGCTTTCTTATGAGCGCCAAATCTAGCTATCAAGTTTCGGAGCCGTAGTACTTAAAATAAACTTAGTTATACCTTTGGATGCTCTCCATCACCAGCTCTGTGACATCTTTCTCATGATACCAAGTGGTCACTAACTATGAATTTATAACGCAAATACTGAAGCGGGGAGTTGTGTAATGTTTGTGTAAATATATTACTAATGTGAAATAGTTTACTGCTGTACAGTTTGTTTAAATGCACCAAGTGTTTAAATATATTACTTCATACCTATGTAATATATATTTTTAATGTAGTAGTGTATATTAATTCTATAGATATATAGTTTTTTGTTTAATTAATTAAACGAAGAAAAGAGGGGGTTGTTTCATCATCATCAGACAATAGCCACTGCTGGATATAGACCTCTCCAAAGATCTCCACATACAGCATGGCCTTCAGTATCGCTGGTCACTAGGAGCTGTTGTATGTAGGGGTTCATATGGCGGGGATTGGACCATTTCCCACCACTCTGGCCGAATGCGGGTCGATGACATCCAGAGCCTCGTTTGTTCATTAGCAGGCAGCACCACGAGCAGGTGAGGTTGGCTTGAATCTCGTGAGTTGTAGTGCGGGATTGCTTACACCCCCTTCATCTGATGATGTGATACGCCTGCCCATAACAACGTGGCGCTAGTTAAGATGTTACAGTATCACATTGATCTCGTCGCCGTGATACATAAGATGTTAGTTCCATTACCATAGTAATTTCACTAGCTACAACGCCCTTCAAAGCGGAACACGGTAGTATTTGCACGGTACTGTTCGGCAATGGAAACAGGTGCTGCAGTGGTACCTAGACGGTATCATGGTGGGACTTACCACCAGTCCAGTGACAGTTCTTTATTAATTATATTTATTGATAGGTTTTTTCTAATTTTTTTTTTGTTTCATATAAAAAAAAAGAGTTAGTTAAAATAGAAATACTAAGCCTGTGGGTTCTTCTTTACCAGTCAATTTATGTCCCCACTGTTGGGGCATAAGTCTACCCTCAATATGAGGGTTGAACGGTAAATATTAATTTTACAATAGCTAGTTAAAAGATTGAACTTCCCTTTAAGTTGCTAGAGAAAATTCATCATCCATCACATCACTGGTGGAAGGTCTCTGTTGCCGGAGACCATCCAGGTACAACTGCAGCTCCTGTTGCAGCAGATAAACGGTACTGTGCAAACATTACCATGTTCCGATTTGAAGGGCGTTATAGCTAATGATATTACTGGGGTAACGAGACAACATCTCATGTCTCAGGCGACGAGCGCAATATGGTGCAGTGTGATCTAAACCTATAGATGACAGAGTAGTGTGGGGGAAAATAAAGTTTATTCCAACCCCACTAAAGAGGGAAAGGGTAGAAGGGAATTTACTTTATATCAAGCTCAGCTTGAAACAGCATATCTTCCAATCTATGCAATCACACTACCTACAGCGCCCTTCAAATCGGAACATAGTATAATTTACTTATTAATACTTAAAAGATAAAGACTTTAGACTATGATATTTAGCACGAAGTATGTTTATAATCAAAATAAGCGTTATATGATGGTCTTTGTGGAAACATGCTGTGTTCCGGTTTGAAGGGTCTTGTGGCTAGTGCAATGAGTGGAGTAACGAAAGTTGACTTCTTAGAGCGCAATGTTGTTCAGTGTATAAAATCGTAACTAGCACCACGTTGTTATGAGCGGGCGTATCACTTACTACCAGGTGATCATCACTTACTATCAGGTGATCGTCCCGCTCGTCTCGTCACTTATTTGTGTAAGTTAACTGGAATTAAAATTTTGTAGACTCTCAATAGTTCTCATGGTCTTGACTGGTTTAACCTCTCGACTTAGGTCACCACGAAAACCTTAATCCGATCAGTTCTGAAATGACTGAACTTAAGTTGCGTTTACACCTGGACGGGTGATGCAAGCTATTACTTTCCAATTTTGTCGAATAATACTTCTTATATATAGAATAGATTGTTAGACTTAAGTGGCAGTGGGCAGGGCACATTGCTCGAAGGACCGACGGCTGATGAGGCAGTAAGGTCTTCGAGTGGCGCCCACGCACTGATAGACATGATCTTGGGAGGATAGGACCGGACCGGAGGAGGGACCGGATAGGACTGATCGATGTGGACATCTTTGGGGAGACTTATGTCCAGCAGTGGACGTCTAATTTAAATATAAAGTATACATGATGATGATGTTAGCTTTCTTATTTTTTTTTTAAAGGAAATGAGGATACGAGTGCTGTTTTCCCTGATGGTAGATAACAAACCTGACCACGCATTGGGACTGGTTCTTACTGTTCAGTCTCGTTACTCCAGTAATATCAACATATTCACACTACTGCTTCTCGGCAGAAGTAGGAGCTGCAGTGGTTTCCACCAAGACGGTATCCGACAACGAAGACCTGCCACCAGAGAATTAAAGAAGCTGTTTACATTTAAAGTTGAATATGAAAGGTATTACAGGTAATTACTTAGGTAACAAGACTTAACATCTTATACATCATGAGCGCAATGTGGTGCTGTGTATATCATCCTAACTAGTGTTAGGTTGTTGTGGATAAGCTTATCACTTACCATCAGGTGAAAGTCCTGCCCGTCTTGTCGCTTCATATAAAATACCTGTCGATGAGCTGATAGCAACGCACAATTATAATTTTCTTCAGCTCTAGTGTGTAAGCACCTTATAAGTTTAATAGTAACGATTCCGTTTTACGTTAGGTGTACACTCCTCCCTGATCTATCACGACTTCGGGTGTAAAGGTTCTGTGTAAAGTAGTTTAAAAAGGAAAGTGGTGATAAAGCCCTTATTTCAAAACTGTATTATTCAGCCTTCGAACTAAGCGACGAGACAAGCAAACCGTTCACTTGAATTTAAGTGATAAGCTCATAACAACATGGCGGTAATTTATAACTTAGACAGTACTAATAGTCGCAGATATGTTGTCTGTTTACTCTAGTTTAGTCTACTCTTTTTTGATTACAGACTTTTTGTTTGGTCAGATGGATATTAAAATGTTTATAGGTACAGGGTTGATTAACCCCTAACAAATTCCCATTATAATAATTATATATAACTGTACATTTGTTATGTAAAGGGCGATCAAAACTTTGTTGCAATATATTTTGTTCACACGACATAGAGCTTCCCAACTTCCACGATTAATATTCCTAGATACATGTTACGACCCCTAAATATATATTTATATGATACATACAATTTATATATCCTATACAATATACTAAGTCACCTCAAAGCAATGGAGAGGGCTGTGCTAGGAGTTTGTGAGATCGAATCGAGATCTGCAAGAGAACTAAGATCAACGATATAGCCCAAAATGTTGCTGGACTTGAGTGGCTATGGGTCGGACATTGCTTGAAGAACTGATGCCTGATGGAAGTAAGGTTCTCTAGTGGTGGCCACGTACCAACAGACGTAGTCTTGGGAGGTTCCTCACAAGGTGGACCGGCGATATGGTGAAGGTTGAAAGCCGCTGGATGCCGGTTGCGTAGGACCGATCGGCATGGAGAGATCTCCAAGAGAGATCCCAAGAGACCTTGGCGAGGCTGTCCAGCGATGGACGTCTATTAGCTGATGACGCTGATACAGGATATTGGAATTTAGAGATATTCACAGTTTACTGTAGGCACAGCTATTTATAACAGGTCTTCAGGAAAGACGCACGTAAGTTATTGGATGAACGAACTCTTAGTTTTAAATACATTGCTGTGTTTACAAAATAACGTTTGGCGAGCGATGACGTCATAGCTTCACAATGTGAACATATTAACGTAATATTTGTTTGTTTGTACATATGTTTAAATAAAGTCTTTTCTATACTCTTCATAGGACCACAAACCTATCACTATCTTTTGTGCCTCTCGCGCTTAAGACGGAGAGAGAGAGATGGGTATAGTTTAATTTCTTATCATCGAGGAATGCAGGTTCGTATCATGTTTAGTAAATTGATATATTTACATGATTTTCACCTATATGTATATATAATATATTCAATGTAAGGATCGAGAGGAACATTTGAAGATGAAGATATATCATTATCATCATCAGAATTTAATATTCCACTGCTGAATGTAGAGCTTTCCCCAATGTCTTCCATCAAATGCGGCCTTCAGCTTTTCACATCCACCCATCATATACGTACCTAATAATATATACTCTAAGACACAGTGGTGTTAGGTTTGCGGAAGAGAGAGGGAGAGAGAGATAGAGATAAAAACGACACAGAGTAATATATTTGTACTGGGTGGGTAAGAGGTCCCGCACAATCACTCACGAGACCGAAGGCACCCCCAACTGCTCCTGGTAACCATTGGGCCATCGTGGTGGGACATGACCCAAATTCCTCTACACGAACCTCTACAAACGACGGTTTTGGTGCCTGGTGATGCGAGCAGCGCAAGACCGAACGATATGGGAATCTTTGAGGAAAAGCCTATGTCCAACATTGGACTTCTATCGGCTGATGATGATGACGATATTTGTACTGTTATGTTAGATTTAAGATCTTAGTAATATTTATACAATACTGTTTAGCGGCAGAAGTAGTTGCTGATGCTGTACTCTAAAAGTGTATGTGGAATCAGAGATTATCTGCTCGTAGATTTTCCTTATATTACTTGAGGAAGCGACAGAGGAGTCATACGTTCACCAGATGGTACGCCTGTACAGATGGCGCTGGTTAAAATGTACTGAGCCCGTCATCTTCAAACATAATTAAATCTATACTCCGGTAATTTCACAAACTACATCACTAGTATACGTTTGGCAGCAGTAAAAGCAGCTGTGGTGGTACCTTCATGATTTCTGGAGACAGATTTTATTTCTTTTAGGTGTTGTAAGGGTAAATTTTCTATGCTTCTGCTGGGAATACTTCCTGTTAAAATCTATTCAATGGTGTGCTGCAGTGTCTTAGGAGGAGCTTCCACTCCTCCTACACAGCTCACCGATGACAGCGGAGTATGTTTTAGTGTTGTATGTAGTCCAATTATTTAGTTATATAATTGGTAGGTAATAGTTTGTGTCCTTAACGGTCTACCGTTGTATCTCACGACAACAAAGCACACTTTTACGGATTGCCCAACGCCGCCAATCAGCCGCTTTATCAGCTCGTCGGCCGCGGCGGCGGTGATGTAACGCGGTACACAACACTCGTAAATATATGCCAAGGCTTCCGCTGACACGTTTCGCTAGGCGCGATAATAATATGGAGAGTTATATTGACAAATTCTTATTGAATTTATTTTAGTTGTACTTATAAATGGCGCGCTTGCGAAAGTGCGGCGCGTGCGCACGCCGGCGTACGGATGTGAGATACTCCGATTGAGCAATCCTAGGGTTCCAGCTGACGGGGTTGAGTCTAAAAACACAAATCTAATTATCGTAAATTATAACATACATACATACCACCTCTCTCCACTTACTACGGTCCTGGCACACTTCTCTTGATTCCTCCACTTTCTCCTCTTTAGAACATCCTCGATTTGATTGGAACATATCCGCCTAGGTCGACCTACACCGATTTGTCCAATCGTTCTTACCTTGTATACTTTCGCTAATCTTCTTTCATCCATTCTTTCAACATGATCAAACCATCTAAGCATCCCGTTCTCTATCTTTCACACTACATCTTCAACCACGCCGCACCGCTCCCTTACACTGTTCCTCATTTTGTCCATCAGCAAACGTTAACAAGGAACAGCTCCGTTAAGAGGAGAATATAATATGGTCTGCAAAAACAAGCTTGTTTTGTCGAGAGTACGAAGGAGTAAAGAACTACAAAAGTTAATACACCTACCTTTTTTTTAACAAGGGAGAAATCTTCTAAAGATACTTTGTTTCAGGGTTGGAAGACAAGTCTTTATAGGATTTTGTACTGACTATAACTCTCTCGGTCGTCATCCGCAGTCTGTTGCTGGTTGCTCCGGGTCATCCTGAAGAACGCATAGGTGTCTCCCTACAATAGGCTTAACCCTTCTCGACACCTTAGCTAAGCTACAACTTGACGCGACCATCTCGACTTTGTTACCCACCCCAGACTCGCTTGGTAGGCAATGAAGACCTCCACCTTCAAAGCCGACGAACGCAACACCGTTTTAGTTGCCTTTTATGATAAGCAGGGCTGACTTTAAACCTATTCCAGGTTTCTGAGAATACAGGACACAAACCTAGTTAAACCATATCAATGACTATTACCTAGTGTCTTTGCTGATGCAGCACAGACAATGCATTTTAAGGTAAAAAGGCAATTTATGAAATATAATTTGTTATGATGCAATACAGTTTAAAGATAGTTCCTGATGAGGAAAATGTACTATCAGGGTCATATCAGCATGGTATCTATCTATATTATTCATCAGTACTATATTATCACTACTATGAGGAGCCTTCTTCAAAGTGAAGGTTCAGCTATTCTAATCAGCTGACGGTATATACCACTAACACCATATAAAAAGCACTACCTTTGCACTTATTTCTAGGTATGTTGTCCGCGTTGTGTTGTTAGTCAATCACGTGAAAACTAGTGATTGTATCTACATAGGAGTTGTCATTACCATTCGATGCGGAGTGATGTGTAGATGGTTACAGGCTATACACTTTTTGAATTTCATAAATCCTTAATAGTTACATTTCTAATTAACTTTTATAAATATTTTCATGTCGTATTATTTATGCGGTTGCTATAGTAACGGTTGGTATATATAGAAAGTCATTTGCTTTTGCGGTTGCTCTCAAAGAATATTTCAGACAAATTTCAAGTCTAATTAATTCACACAGAACAGCTATTATGTAAATAATTATAAAAGCAATAATGGTCGTGATGATGTATTGTCATCATCATCATCACCACCTAAATAAGCTTAAAGTGCTTGTTTCTCACCGCTTCCTGCGTGGAATAGCAGGAAGCGGTGAGAAACAAGCAACGAACGTCCTTAAGTGTCCAAAGAAGGGATCTACTTTCGGTCGCTGCTTTAGAGGACTAGTAGCATCATCATCATCACATCAGCCTTCATCTCTTATCATGGAATCTATAAAAAATGGTTTCACGTTAAATATAATTAATCTTAATAACTATTGTAGTATCTATTGAAAGGTTTCATAATCATCATCAGCAGATAGACGTCCACTGCTGGATATAGACCTGCCCCAAAGATCTCCATATCGATCGGGTTTCTAGCGACTCTCACCAGATCATCGGTCCACCTTGAGGGTTGCCTCTCAATACCACGTCCACCTGTACCGGTACCACTCGAAGACCTCACTGCCACGTCAGCCAAATTAAATTGCCCATAGAAATGTCTCGTTACTATGAAATGGGTTATAAAGTCGGAACAAGATTTTCCAATCCAAATCGTCATCAACGGTTTTTCCCAATTAAAATAACAACATCATGGATACTTTATTATTAATTGCGTTATTATTAACTTAAGTGACACAATGCTGTACCCTTGGAAGTGATGATGGAGCCTCTTTACAAACATGACGTGAAGTAAACGATGCTTAGTGGTGAGTCACTGTGCTCACGTAACAACGCTCAGCCCGTACTACTACTAAACGTTTTGTATTTATATTCAAATGAATTATTTAAGTTCCTTATTTAGCTACATTACTTCCTGTTATCGATATTCAATTTATTATTATTATTATTTCCTGGACGGAACCCAAAACGTTAGACAGACCAGGTGAAGGAGACCATTGAGACACCTGTATAGAACGCTACATAGAAAGCATCAAAAAGTGATTGGCGTAACACCAAGAATCGTCATCGATGAGGAGTCACGACCCTCAGCATCATCCCGACCGAGGAACCGACTTAAAGAGAGAGAGGTAATTTCCTGAATTACTGATATTTTATTTATGATTATGGAACCTACTTCTTGTTGGAGAGGATATCTTCAAATGATACATCTGTTGCAAATTTAATGTAGGACTTTCACATTCTAAAACACCATTAATAGATTCCTTAAGTAAGTTAGGATTACCAGGTGTTCCTATGAAATCGGCCTGTTGAGACCAGGAGAACCTCTATCCTGTTTGGAAGATTTCTTCACAAGTTATCCTACTTCCAAGACATTTCATTCTATTGAATGATGGTGTAGAGTACACCATTTTAACTAGCGTTACTTTGTTATGGGCATGCGTATCATTTACCACAGGTGAACGTTCCACTCTTCTCGTGAAAAAAAAAACTATGAGCTGATCTGACACTACATTCAGCAGTTCCCAACAATACTCTACTGACGATGATGAATTATAACGAATATAACGTCATGTAATATAATCATGTTTTATAGAATGAAGTATCGGCTTTGTGGGATTATTCTTCTCTAAATGGTTCTTCATAATCTTCTTAAGTAAGTTAAGGACTTGAGGAGCTCCTACGGAACCCAATAAAGCTTCTCTGTACTTGAACTAATAACATCCCAAGGAAATAGTCAAGAGGAACTAATGGTATACTCATTAGGTTCTTCTCAGTGATAATCTAATCTATTCTTTCTATACAATGCAAGAGACCATGCTATTGTCCGAGTTATTAGCCAACTTTTAGGCATGAAGACGCAGGATAAGAAGATGAAGCTTAAATGTCCTCATTATCCTTGAAAGAACGAGGAGATTCTATTAGTAGTATTCCTACTTTAGTGATGCGAGTGTTAAGAAATCCTTAATAGAACGAGCAGTCATAGCTCAGTTTCTAAGGTTGTAAGTTCTATATGTAACCAGTTCGACCCCCACTAAGCTTGAGTTTCCGGTAATTGGAAACAACATGAGGTACTGGTGGTAGGTCTGTTTCCGGAGACAAGCTATGTACGACAGCAGCACCTATTTCAACCGCCAAATAGCAGTATTGAAGAGTGATGTAGCTTTAATCTATAAGTAGAGTAGTTTAATAGATGTCTGAAAGCGACGACCATAATGTGATGCTGTGTAGGTCATCCTAACTAGTATGACGTTATGGAAAGGCGTGTAGCTTACCATCAGATGAACGTATCACTCTTTCCGTCCCTTAGTATTATAGCATGTCGTCTATCGCCCAGCAATTGGAAGATATGGTGGAAATTGTCACGACTTTCTTCTTAGCGGAGGTCTCAATTTCGAGTACTAGAAACATTAGTAAGTCTATTTATTAGTTATTAATCTTAATTCAATATAGGGTTTGAATAGTTCTCTGAATACCAGTACTGGACGTACCAGTGAAGGGCACTTGCTTGGAGATCTTCAACCGTCATCATCATTACATACGGACTTCAGGGTCTCTAAACTCTGCAATCAGTGTTATAGTCGCTATTATTTCTTTATTCACATACTAATGATAAGGTCCCCCAATAAAACTCACGAGACCCAAGCCAACTTCACCTGCTCGTGGTGCATCCTGCTAATCAACAAACGAGGCTCTGGCTACCTCCAACCTACATTGGGCCAACGTGGTGGGAAACTACCCAAATTCCCCCATATGACCTCTAACATACATCCCCTTTAGAGACCAGCGGTATTAGAGGTCATGCTGACTGTATCTTTGGAAAGGCCTATGTCCAAAAGTGGACGTCTATCAGCTGATGATAATACTAATAACTATATTATATGTTATTTTCGTAATAGTTCATAATCATTAATGTAGTATTGTTGGAAACAGCTGTATGTAGTGTCAGATCAGGTCATATTTTTTTTATGAGACGAGTGGGTAGTTCCATCTTATGTTAAGTAATACGCCAACCCATAACAAAGTATCGTTTGTTCACATGGTATACTATACACCACTTTGTGTTCGCCGCCTTGAGATATAAGATTTTGAATCTCGTTACCATCAGTTATTACACCAGTCGTAGCGCCCTTCTAACTGTAAAACTGTAATGTTAGTACATTGCTGTTTGGGATGTAAGGACTCCGGCACAACAATTCAAAGGACCCAAGCCAACCTCACCTGGTGGTGCACCCTGTCGACAAACACCACCCAATCGACAAACGAGGCTCTGGCTCTCACTAATCCACATTAGGCCAGCGTGGTGTGAAATATCCCAAATCCCCCCATATGGACCCCTACAAAGAACAGCTCTTAGTGCTTTGCGATGCGGGAAGTTCAGGGCCGATCGATCTTGCGACATTGGGTTATTCAAGAAAAGAGCATATTCTTATCTGAAGGGTAGGCAACGCACTGGCGTCGCTGGTGACCGTGGGCGGCGGTGAATCACTTACCATCAGGTGACCCGTCTTGCTCGTTTGCCTCTTAGCTGTTATAAAAAAAAAAAAAAAAATGTGGGGATCTTTGGTGGAGACCCATATTCAGCAGTGGACGTCTATTGGCTGATGATGATGATTGCTGTTTATCAGCTGCAATAGGTGCTGCGGTGGTATCTACCCATTTAGTCTCCAACAACACAGACCTACCACCTATCAGTACCATATTATTATTGTCGGGCATGGGATGGTCATCAGTTATCGTGTTTGTTTTATTGCTTTGCAATTGGATGAACAATTAAATATACTATACTATTGTTTAGTAATATTTGTTTATGACGAAAATCTCCATGTTTTAATATTAATCTCATTTCCGGTTAATTTACTTATTCCTTTATAAACGCCGAATGTTTGTTGTTTGAATATTTGGCAACTAGCTATTATTAATTGATCTGTGTAGTGGACCAGTTTGTGATGAATGGAAATTTTTTGTGTCTTCTTGAGGTGCTTCTCCATTTAGCGAAGTTTACAGATCAGTTTATCATCTTTATGGTACATCATTGTCAAGATCAGTCGATAGACGTCCACTGCTGAACATATGGTTCTCCACAAACATCGATCGGTCCTACTCTGCCCGCACATAAAGCTTTCCCGTGATCTTCATCAAATCTTTGGTCTATGAGGGGTATTATCATTATCAGCCTTATGAAATACTGCTACTGCTAGACCTATATCATCTTCACCCAGTGCCCTCGTACGTTTATAGAAAGAGAATGATCTTCCAAATTTAACAATACTCTGTGGTAATATATAATAATAACTATTTCTGATATAGACTTTCTTGAACCAGTTACTTGATAGAGATCTTCCAACAGTGATGCAGCTGTGTTCAGACTTTAGTATTTTAGCCTTCTCTCAATTTCCACATTTGTCATGCTGGTAGGTGAAGTATGTTGATAAAGGTAACAAGAACAGCTGCTGTCTTTCCACTAGTTGTTCTTGATCTCAGAGGAAATCGATGGTTTATTGGTGGAGAGGTGAAGATGATCCAAATTTCCAGACAAGAATCGTCTAAACTTTAGGTTATTCTGATATCATCGTTTATAGTATTGTTGACAATATTTCCGAAAATAAAGCACTTTATCAATATGAAGATATCTTATCACTGTTACGAAATCGTTTATTTGTGAAAAACAACAATTTGATTTGTTTTTATTTCCTTGGTAGTTAATCACTCGGAGCGCTTCCGATGTTTGCTCGGGTTTATGTTGGTCTTCCTGGCGTCCTTCGACGTTGAAAACATTGATTGTGTCATGTTATGTGATGATGAGGACAAACAACATCGAAATGTGTATACACTGATCTGATAAAGTCCTATCCACATCCTGATCCAATGACAATCAAAACAAATTGATGCTAAAGATAATTTAAGGGTAGAGTAAGAAATATCGCTGAACATATGTAGTGAGTAGAAATTGTTTTTTTTTTTAGTCGACAAAGTTGTGAGACTAGTCAGATGTTCACCTGATGATAAATTCTATATTTATCAATGAAAACCTAGCGCTGGTCAATTACATCACTGCATTATGCTCGATGATTTAAGACCTAAGATGTTAAGTCCCGTTATTTTATTATTTCTTATAGCTACACCACCTTTCAACCCGGAACACAGTGGGACAATTCTTAAGATACGTCTCTATAGCTAGTGCTGTATAAGGGTAATGGAGACTTAAAAGCTGTTTCCGCTTTGGGTTTTACATGTCGTTGGAGACCACAGTCATGTTCTGAATGGAGATCACGTGAAGTAACAATCCAAACATTATCTAACTTCATAGTTGAATAGCTGACCTTCAGTCTCAGACTTTCAGACTCAAAAGATATCTTTCCGAATATCTCCCACCTGTTCTTTATAGAGTATATTACCTGTTTTTTATAGAGTATATCTATATATTCTATATTTTTAGTGTAAGTAATAAAGATTCAACAAACCAATATTTTTAGTTATATTAGTTTGGCAAATATCTCCCTTCCGTTTTTTTGCTCTTTATTCAATGCTTTATAAAAAGTGTTACAGTGATCGGATTTAGTTCAAATATGCGCCGTTTTGTTCGATAATCTGTTTCCATCTAGACGGCAACTTCATAATACCTCCCTCGTAGAAGCCCCCCTCCTTATTTGCGAAGAACTCGGACAGCCACTTTTCACAAGCCTCTTTTGAGTTCAACTTTACACCACCAAGGGCGTTCACCATGGACAGGAACAGGTGGTAATCACTTGGCGCTATGTCCGGGCTATATGGTGGATGCGATAAAACCTCCCATCCGAGCTCCCGTAGCTTCTGACGAGTCATCAACGAAGTGTGTGGTCTGGCGTTGTCCTGTTGGAACACTACACCCTTCCTGTTGGCCAATTCTGGACGCTTCTGGTCGATCGCCTGCTTCAAGCGGTCCAGTTGTTCGCAGTAGATGGTAGAATTAAGCGTCTGGCCATATGAGAGCAGCTCATAGTGGATGATTCCCTTCCAATCCCACCAAACACACAGCAAAACCTTCCTGGCCGTCAATCCCGGCTTGGCCACTGTTTGGGACGATTCACCGGCCTTCGACCACGACCGTTTTCGCTTGATATTGTCGTATGTAATCCATTTTTCGTCGCCAGTCACCATCCGCTTCAAGAATGGGTCGAGTTCGTTCCGTTTCAGCAGCATATCGCAGGCGTTGATTCGGTCCAGAAGGTTTTTTTGCGTCAAATCATGCAGCACCCAAACATCAAGCGTTTTTTTTTATCCAGCCTTCTGCAGATGGTTTAAAATGATTTGGTGACTAACTCCCATCTCCTGGGCGATGTCACGAGATGCCACATGCCGGTCTAACTCGATGTAGTCCATGATTTGATCGGTATTTGTCGTCACAGGTCTTCCGCCGGCTGGCTTATCCATGGTGTCGTTTTCACCGGCTCTGAATCGTCGAAACCATTCCTCCGCGGTTCGAAGTGATAGAGTACCATCCCCTAAAACACCATTAATCTCACGGAACGTTTCTCTAGCGGATTTGCCTTTAACGAAGGAAAACTTTAAAATAGCGCGTTTTCGGCGTTAGTGAACTCAATGTTTACACGTCTATAACTGTTGAACTTAATATCCAAACTAATTATGCATAGCGTCGTTTTGTAGGTTATGTGAAGACCTTTCAAATTATGTATAGTATTGCCAGATACGAGCTCTGTACCGCTTTGTACATAGCCGCGAAATTCAAAAGACAAAAAGGCGGAAGGGAGATATTTGCCAACCTTATATGTAAGAAGTTCCTTTGTAAGGAAGAAGACTTCAGTACAGAATGAAGAAGATAAATATGATGCATATATTTAGAATTCTTATAACTAAGTCGAACCTATAATATCTAGACTTAGTATGTGCACGATTTCTATGTGTTTTGTAACTCATACATGTTCAGAAATAAGGTACTGAACATTATTGATTAACATAGTTCTGAATTTGATCAGAGAAAGTACTATGTGATCTGTTATTTGTCATATGTTTTTGTTATAGCTTGCATATTACTCGTTAGTGCTAATATTAAACGCTGTATGTGCTAATAACTATATTAAAAGTACTTAGTATAATTTTATAATAATTTACTGTATTTGTTGCTGTTGTCCTGTCAAATAAATAAATAAATATGGACAAAAGCACGAATACGGCTTCATTATAAATTCATCCATATGTTATTTAAACTCGATACCGAGCGTTGCGAACGGGCCGTTTGACTAACCCAATTTGATACGGAACCCTTGTACAGTCCAAAATAATCTTTATGTATATAGTAACAAAGTATAAAACTGCCTGTTTTTGTTCACAGGTTTTAGTTTACTGTTACGTAAGACAATTTAAGGTCTGCGCGGTTGCATAACGCTCGTACATTACTGTGAGAGCGACCAGAATTGAAAGATCTGTCCTGTTGTACTAGTGAATAGTATACCCTATTAATCTCCGAGGATGCAGTGGGGTGAGGAGGTCTACGGCAGTGGTTGGTCCGGGGTTTAATTTTAGATTGTCGTTGGTTTTGTAACACGCTTTATTCTCATACAATTTATTTGCATAGTTATCTGTTTAGGTTAAAAGTTAACTTCTTCTGTATAATTCATAACTTTGTTACACGATTGGAAAAAAAAACTAAGTACAGCTAATTTTTAGACTTTATTTATACATATTTCGTTTAAGTTTTTACTTAATATATCTTAAACAATGGTTTTATTAAGATTAATGTCTCTCTAAGTGAATATGGATATAAAAACAAAGATGGCGTCCGTAGGCTCTGGAAACTACTACCAATACTGGTAGGTCTCTGTTGCTGGAGACCTTCTAGGTAGGTATCACTGCAGCATGAAAACATTACTGTGTTCCGGATAGTAGGGCGCTGTAGCTAGTGAAATTATTGGAGTAAAGAGACAACATTCTATGTTCTAAGGCGACCAGCGCAATGTGGTGCTGTGTATAACATCCTAACTAACGTTGTTATAAGCAGGCGTATCACTTACCATCAGGTGAACGTCCTGTGCGTCTCGTCGCTTCATTATATAATATATAATATAAAATTACCTGTGCTTTGGTTTGAAGGGCGTTGTAGCTAGTGAACATGCTTCTGTAACAAGCTATTATATTTAGTCTAAGTAGGTATACCCGAGACGGTCTAGGTAGGTACCACTTTAGTGTCGATTTCTACCGCTAAACAGTAGTGGTTTGAAAGGCGTTATAACTAGTTTATTTACTGGAGTATTGTGACTTAACATCTTATGTTGCAAGGCGACGAGTGAAATGTAATGCAGTGTGTAACATCCTAACTAACGTTGTTATGGGTTAGGGTATAACTTACCATCAGGTGAACGTCGCATTCGTCTCATTATCTCGTGGAATAAAAAAATGTGTTGCTGTGTACATCATCCTAACTAGCGCCACGTTATTATGAGCTAGCGTATAACTTACCATCAGGTGAACATCCCGTTCGTCCCGTTGTTTAGCGGAATAAAAAATAATGTATTGCTGTGTATATCATCCTAACTAGCGCCACGTTGTTATGAGCTAGCGTATAACTTACCACCAAGAGATCGTCCTGCTCGCTTATAGCTTCGTGGAATAAAAAATGTATTGCTATGTATATTATCCTAACTAGCGTTACGTTGTTATTACCAGGCTTTGTAATGATAATATGATGTAGTGTAAACGTTCTAAGAGAACATAATGTTACTACAACACTTGCTTTTCTTTGTATCACGTCAAATGTTATGACACTCGCAAATGTCAAAAGAGCGGTTAATTTTTTTTTTTTTTTGTTGTTTTGTAAACAGTGACCTAATCTGGAAACCTTGACTGGCGCTGCCGAGAATCGAATCGGCGATTATGCAAAGCCTTACATCACTACTCTCATGCCGCTTAATCAACACATCTATGACCCAGTTCCTGAAGCAAGAAGACATGCGTGTTGCAACGAGACCGTTTAACATTTCATACATACATATATATATGTTATGTATGTTTGTATGTGTAAACCTAAGAAAGTGTGGATGGATTGTATGAAAGATGACAAGTGTAAGCAAAGTGTGAATTCAGATATGACGGCTGATAGAAGAGATGTGGGAGAGAAGTACTTACTGTGTCGACCCCATATAGCTAGGAGAAGGGCAGTAGGAAGAAGATATATATATATATATATATATATATATATATATATATATATAATGAGAATGAGTTTTATGTGTTCGCCAATCACGTGGAAACTAGTGAACGTATAAACGTGGGCATTCGACGCGGAATGATATGTAGATGATTTTAAAGCTATTAATTATTTGAACGTCACAGATGCTTCATAACTTTATTACTAATTAACTTTTGTCAATACTTTCATTTGGTATTATATATGCGGTTTCTATAGTAACGGTTGCTATGGAAATTTATTTGCAGTTGCGGTCCCTTTCGAGGAATATTCCAGACAAATTTCAAGTCTAATTATATATTACGGCCAGCAAAGCGGGTGGGGAACAGCTAGAACATTTATTCATATACATATATAAATACAGATAAATATATATATATTTATATATGTATAAATACGTTAATACGTATATATTAATATTATATAGAGAGATTAATATATAAATAGAATGGAAAGACTTCTTTGTCAGAGAATCAAACATAATAAATACTATAGACATGTTTGAGAAATGGAGTAATGTAACTACTTAATTTTTTTTATTATATAGACTAGCACGATGAATACGGTCCGACCTGATGGTGAGTGGTGACTAAGTCTTTGGTGGTAAACCAGGTCTACAATTAGCCTATAATCTTATGGATTACGACATTTATATAATATATATACATATATTATTTACTGCTGGTCTCTGTTGCCGAAGACCATGTACCACCGCAGCGCCTATGTTTAACAAACGCCGATGTAAACATTAATGTGTTCCGGTTTGAAAGGCGTTGTAGCTAATGTAATTACTAGCCGTAATGACAGTTAATATCCTATTCTTGAAGACTATCATAATGTGAGGGTGTTTATCATCTTCTATCTTACTGTCGACCTTTATAGTTGGATCGTGGTAATGTTTACATGTTACCGTTTAACAGTAAATGTAATAGCTCTCAGTTTTTACTATAGTAAAGCTTTACTATAATTATAGTAAATTAAGTACTAAACACATTATCTATAAGTGGTAGGTCGTGTAAAGAAGGGCAGCTCCGTCCCGGATAAGATCGGTATTCCGGTTATGAAGAGCAATGAAGCCCAGAACCGTTACAGTCGTGGTTCGCAGCAATATCGAGATTACCGTTTTTTTTATACCATTAAGCGATGAGACGTTCACCTGATGGTAAGTTATACTTATCCATAACGACGTGCCGCTAGTTAGGATGATATACACAGCACCGCATTGTGCCCATCATCATCATCAGCTGATAAACGTCCACTGTTAGACGTAAGTCTTCCCAAAGATCACCACATATAGTCTCCAGTCCTGTTGGGCATTAGAGCTCGTCGTCTGTAGGGGTTCGTATAGGGGAAATTTGGGCCATTTCTCACCACCCTGACCCAATGCTGGTTGGTGGGAGCCAGAGCCTCGTTTGTTGATTAGCAGCACCACGAGCAGGTGAGGTTGGCTTGGATCCCGTGAGTTGTTATGCCATGAGATATATCACTTACTAGTGGTATCTGTGTTGCTGGATACCTAGGTACCAACATAGCTGCTATTTTGTTCCGGTTTGAAGAGCGCTGTAACTAGTGTAATTATCGGAGTAACGAGACTCAACATATATGTCTGATGGTGACGAGCGTAATGGTGTGACAGTATTTATCATTTCCATCAGGTGAATATTTTTTTTTATTCCATGAAGGGATGCGACGAAGTCACTTGATGATAGGTGGTACTCCAGCTCAATAACATAGCGCCAGTCTTCGTAGCTCATCTAGTTTTGAGATGATAAGATGTTGAGTATCGTTACCTCAATAATTCCACAGCTACAGCGCCATTCAAACCAGAACAGTAATGTTTGCATACTACTGTTTGTCGGCTGCAGTGATACCTAGACGGTCTCCGGCGGCAGAGACTGTCTTTGCAGCGATTAAAATAAAATCTTAAATACTAATATCCTCTTATCTTTTTTTTTCTAGTATTATCTGATGAGAACAAAGGTTTATTTTTAACTGATGAAGTGTAAAAAAAAGAACTCTGATATGCAATCCAGTGGATTAACAAGCTGAAGAGAGGAAACCGGAAGAAAGAAATCAAGTTAATCAGACGATTGAGTATATACACAGCACTTTTACAATCACAAGATCTAGACTAATAGAAAGGCCTTAACCTGATTGTCTAGGTTATGTGTACCACTGGAGTAAGTGGGTAGAGGGCTCAATTCAAGTTCCTGGTGAGGCTCGAGGGCCATCCGTGTCGGTGTACCCCTTTTATAGGGTGACTAGCACTTTTAAAGTTAACGAGATTTGTCCTAATATGATTAAAAGTGCAATTATTATATTGTAGACGAACGTTCGTGTATTGATTGTTGTGATGTTTATTTTGAATGTCTATTATTGATCACTTAAAACATTTTAAGATGACCATATAGGTGAGTGGTAGTGTGCGAACATTATCGCGTTCCGGTTTGAAGGGTGTTGTGGTTAATTAAATTCTGGAGGAGAATATAGTAATAAACAGCATAATACGGTACAGTGTAATAACAAACACAAAATAATAATGTGCTGTGTAGAAGTATGTGAATTTACTATTGGAATATTCTCCATACAATAATTTTAATATACTCCTTCTCCTTCTCATCTTCTTTTCTTTCCAAAAATGATTTTTTTAGAACTGTAATAAATCATGATCAAGGTACATTATTAAAAGTCCAATACTGAAACTTGGTAGGAATGACGCATGGCCATCAGCGAAGAAGTGTTGAGAAGGGCATGTTACTGTCTCATCAACATCATTCATAATCAATGCTAAAATACCATCAATCAACTCTTTAAATCCATATCATCATCAGCTGATAGGTGTCAACAGCTGGTCATAGGCCCCACCCCAAATATCTCCATATACAGTCAGAATGGCCTCTAGTACCACCGAAAACTAGAGGCTGTCATTATAGGGGTTCATGTGGATGATTTGGGCTATTTCCCACCACGGTGGCCCATTGAAGCTTGGTGGGAGCCAGAGCCTAGTTTGTTGATTATCAGGGTGCACCATGAGCAGGTGAAGTTGGCTTGGGTCCTGTGAGTTGTTGAGTGGGATCCCTTACACCCCTAAATAAAAAAAAATACACAGTCCAGTTAATGATCCTTCCGTTGGGATTCCAACTTCATTCACAAGGAGATGGTTCGTAGAAGTGACATGTCCATGAAAGCTGTTCTTGGTTACGTTTCGGTTTCTTCACGATGTTCACCTTCACTGGAAGCTCTGGTGCTGAACTGGTGACAAACAACGAGCGTATACGAACAGCTCTCGCTTCAGGATATTGGCTATGTCATAATCATCTGGTTGGAAGTAGGCCTTTTAAGATTTCCTGCGACTGTAACCAAGATCATCAGTCCACTGAGAACTGGTCAGCAATCTGCCGCACCAAGATCTGACTCCTCCATCAGCTATCAGCTCATCAGCTTAATAATGACAAATAGAAATATCATTCGATGGCTTTTGAAATTGGCGAGTATCAAACGGTTGATTACCGATTGCTTTGGACTTCCTGGTTCCAGGGTCGTGTCTCCATGGTAGCGTGGTGTACGGCGGTTTCCCACTGCGTCCGCTACACGCGTCGCTTGCTCCGTGACATAATCCGTTTACCCAGTAACGAGCCGGATGCAGTCCAGGGCTACCACAATCTAGTTAACTAAAAGTAGGTTTATCGGGAAATAGGTTAGTTACATTTTATGCAACGAATCCGACGATAAGCTGGTGGTGATTCTGATGATCTACATCTCTATATCATCCTGACTAGCTCCACGTTGACATGGACAGGTGTATCACTTAACATAAAGTGATCGTTTAGTTTGCCTCATCGCTATACCACGTAGCGAATGGATGAAGATCTTATGACGAGGAAAGTATTAGAATAAACTATGAATGGATATAACGGTGAAGAGAGAGCGAAGAAGAAATGTAACTATACGGTGAATGATATGAAGAATAAGGGGGGAAATACTAAACCTATAGATGATAGAGAAGTGTGGAGGAAAATAGATATTAGTCCAATCCTACCATAAAGGAAAAAGGTATGTAGAAGAAAAGGATAGATGATTAGCGGTAGCAATAAAGTGATATTTACTTTATGTCAAGGTCAGCTTCACAATCACACTAGCTACAGGGCCCTTCAATTCGGAACATAGTATATTTTACTTATTAATACTAAAAAGATAATAAAGGCTTTAGGCTATGATATTTCTCAAGAGACATGTTTATAATCAAAATAGGCGTTATATGATGATCTTTGTGTAAACATGCTGTGTTCCGGTTTGAAGGCCGGTAGTGAAATTAATAGAGTAACGAACCTTGATATCGCGACGAGCGTAATGTGGTGCAGTGTATAAAATCCTAACTAACACCACGTTGTTATGGGCAGGCTTATCATTTTCCATCAGGTGAACGTTCCGCATGTCTCTTCGCTTCATCGATAAAAAAATTATCATTATCATCATCATCATTATCGACTTATAGACGTCCACTGCTGGACATAGGTCTCGCCCAAAGATCACCACATACAGTCATCATGGCCTCTACCACCACTGGACTCTAGGGTCTTTTGTTTGTAAGGGTTCATAAAGGATTTCTTATCACGCTGACTTAATGCGGGTTGATGGTATCCAGGGCTTCGTTTTTTGATTAGCAGGGTGCACGAGCTGGTGAGGTTGGCTTGGGTCCCGTGAGTCGTTGTACGGGACCCCTTACACCTGAAGATTATTATCATCAGCCTCTAAACGTCCTCTGCTCTGGACATAAGCCTTTCAAATATATCCAAACCGATCGATCCTTCGGTTCAGGTCAAATTATTTTTACGTAGTAATGGTTTTTTTTTTTTTTTTTTACATATATTAGATAAATAAGCATTTAAATATATAATCTATAAATATCTTAGATACATAATGTTTTGGTACAGCCCGTGTGCAGCATCACAGGGATGCGCCCGGCGGATGTTAACCTACTACTACGTAACGGTACTAACGGCGTAAGATACAATGGATACGCCATATTCACCTTTTTTTTATTTTATTAAGTGACGATACAAGCGAGACTATCACCTAAAAGCGAGTGATACGCCTGTCTATAACAACGTGGAGCTAATAAGGATGTGAAATATATCACCATACAGTGGTAGTTGTCTCAAGACAAGAAGTAAAATTTTGATACCTTAGAAACTTCATTAACTACAGCGCCCTTTAAATCGGAACTCAGTAATGATTGCACACTGCTGATCTAGACCGTCTAGCAGAGACCTTTTCTTTGTAATGGCGGTGGGAGCATTAATCTTCTAAAAAGATAACTTGCTTCTAGAAGACAAGTTTACGTGGGATTTGTACCGACTAAAACCTCCTCGGTGGTCATCTTCTATGAGTTATGGGAGGCTGCGGAATCTCCTACTAAGGCTGGAATCTACTACCTAAGGCTGTAGTCCTTCTCGACATCCTCGCTTTGGTACTATAGGAACTGCACCTTGTACTGGTCATTCATCTCGGGTTCGTTTAGTACACAATGAGAGTCCCCTTCGAAGCTCAAGAACTAAAAACCTTTTTAGTCGCCTACTACGGCAGGTAGGTTTCCCTTAGTTCTATTCTTAATCGGCAGCAGATCTACCAGCAGTAATTAACTATTACAGTATTTATTAAAACTTCCAAGTAATTATTAACTGCAGTTCATGTCCATGGTATTCCATCGGCGCAGGTACCAGCGGGTCGCGAGTTGGCACACTGCTCCAAATTCGCTCACACTGATATAACTGAGGAGATAACAGACATATTTTTGTTGTTCATATCAACTATATAACAGTAAACAGTTTTTTTTTTATTAAAAAAAAACGAAACGTGTGCGACGTTCGATGGTAAGTGATACGCCTGCTCATAACAACGTACCGCTAGTTTGGATGGTAAACACTACACATTACGCTTATGGCCTGAAACATAAGAAATTGAGTCTCATTGTCCTGTTAAGTACATTAGCTACAACGTCCTTCAAACCGGAATACATTAATATTTGCATTAGACACTGTGATAGTACCTCGACGGTCTCCGGCAATAGAGAACACCAGCACCGTTACTAGTAGAGATGTGATACTCTATTATAAAGACTATGAACGATTTGACTTTTGTCTAAAATTTTCATACAAAAAAAAAAAATTGCATAATTTAAAAAAGTACTTAATCTCTATAATTTAGTAACTTATGTTATACAATGTACCCTTACTTAATTTATCGGAAAATTAAACATTGCAATTGTCGCAACGTGTTAATGTTGCATACGCACGAAAATATTCTCGGAACGTAACGCAACGCAGTTAAACCTGATTACATTTAACTGTATAAATTGAACCCGATTGAAAAGTGTTGTCAAATTTATACTGGTTCGCTTAAACCATGATTGTACTCGCGTTTATTTTAACTGTAAGTATTATTTTCATTGTTATAACTATTTTAACGGAAGGTTATCGACGGACTGACTAAAGATTTTTGAATGAAGCGACGAGAATAGTAAGATGTTTATCGTCAGGCTTATGTCCAGCAGTGGGTTGGACATAGGCCTCTATATAGTGCCTTTTCTCACCACGAAGGCCTAATGCGGAGTGGAAGCCGACGACCTCTTTCGTTGATTATCAGGGTGCACTAGGAGAAGGTGAGGTTGGTTTGGGTCCCTTGAGTTTTTATGCGGGATCCTTCACAAGCAAGCAAGATGTTCACCTGATTGTAAGTATACGGATCATGGATGGTATACACTGCACCACAAAGCGCTAGTGGCTCTGAGACACGTTACTCTGGTAATTACACTACCTATCTATCATGAGCCGATAGACATCCACAGCTGGACGTAAGCCTCCCCCAAAGATCTCCATATTGATCGGTTCTGCACTGCCCCCATCCAGCGGCTTCTCGTTACCTTCATTTGTTTGACACTACCTATAGCGCCCTTTAAACCAGAACACAGTAATGAACATACCTTCTCTTTAAAATATTATCTGTGTTTTTTTATTTCAGACTCTCGTAACAAATATTTTCACGGAACCGATGACAACGATACAAATCCAAAATTACGACGGCCCGATATACCTCCACTCCCCACCGAATATCAAGGAGGACGTTTCGAAGATTCTTCAGATTACCAAAGAGAACAGCCACAGGTCCTGCGACAGGGAATGTTCATGCGTCAGCAAGCCCACGACGAGGTGTGTTCCGATAAACACAGCATCAGAGAGTTCCTGTGCCGCTGGCACGTACTACGTCGGTAACTACCAGCAGTACGCTGGTAACAATTACTGTCCGCCTCCTGTCGATTCACAAGCATACTACACCATCGATGCGCAGAGACATCCTGGTCCTTGCATCGGCTCCTTGGACTGTAGACCATCAGAACAATGCCCCCGCGACGAGAAATGTCTACACCGTTGCAATAAATATAGCTATTAAGTTTCACGTAGCGTATGTAGCTAATTTAACTTTGTTATTAATGATAAGGATTCTAAGCTCATCAACTTTTACGTGGTATGTATGCCATTTTGTTTTATTATAGCATTTGCATAGAATACATCCCGTAAATTTAAGTGTCGTCACTTTTAGAACTATTAAAATTAGATAATACTGTAAACTGAATTTATACTGAACAGTATAAGAAAAATACAATTGTATTGTAAAGATGTGTAAGGGATCCGGCAGAGCAGCTTATAGACCCTTTTTTTATTGGTTTCGGGGGGCAAATCTTCGTAAAAAGATACTCTGCCTTCTGGGGGGAAGTTACAGTTACGTATAGTTTAAAACTCCCTCGGTGGTCCCTTTCGGCGCGTGGAGAGGTCGCAGGATCTGCTTTATGCAGACCCTACCAGCGAGTCTCGTTAGTACTACTTCAACGACCGGAGACCATGTCCAACCATTGTCTTCATCAGGGTAGCTCATGGGAGTCAGGCCAATCTCTTCTGCTCGTGGTGCCTGCTAATCAACAAACGAGGCTCTAGTTCCCACTAACCCGATTTGAGCCAGCGTGGTGGGAAATAGTCCAAATCTCCCCATATGAACCTTTATAAACGATAGCTCGGAGGCCTTGCTAACTGTATGTGGAGATCTTTCGGCGTATGTCCAGCAGTGTAGGCTGACGAGGATGATTGTTGTAAACATCATCATCAATAATCATCATTGTTACTAGATGTAGTGTTACATTATCTTTTTTATTATTCATATTCTATAAATAGTCATAATCTAAATTTGTCGTTTCCTCTACATTCTTTTTTTGTTGTCTGTATCTACTTGCTGCTCCTCATCTGATTTCTTGGCCGTAACATCCCCGAACGGGAAAAGAATTTTATAAAATCCATTCTTAGTTAATCTATACTCGACAAAAGGGATGTTCCTACCAAATTCTAGTCTCCAGGCCTTATGGTTTCAGAAATATCGTGATGAGTCTATACATAGAGGGAAATATCTTATGCATATATATTTGTATTGACGTCTGCAATATTATATGTATTTTGTGTGCTACTTGACTGGCGTTAATAAATAAATGATATCAGTATTACATTACATGTTTCATCATCATCATTATCATCAGTTGTTATTTACTGCGATCCAGCAGTAATAATAGCATTATGAATGTCTTCCATTAAATATCGTCCTCAGTTTTTCGCAATCAATCTTTTTTCTGTTGCTCTTATAAGATCGTCAGTCTATCTGGCGTGAGGGTCTGATCTGTTGTATCAGTGACAGCGGAAAGGGATGAAAATCTTGGAGAGGATAGAAATTCCACTTAATGTTTAGCGGTGTGATTTAGTTGATTCTTTAATGAATTTTGATCTCACGCTTTTAAATTTAGTATGAAATTGAACTATACCCGTTGTTAAAATTATAACAGGTTTTTTTTTGTTACATGGTTAAAATGCTTTATAATATATGTTTGTTATTTGTTAATGCGCAAGTAAATTTCGTAATTACATAAGTTAATCGCGAAAAGCGAACCGCCACACACGCGGCGAAATGTAACTTTTTGCAACGAACGCATACATTTCGCAACGCCGTTGCAAATCTCCCGCCGGTCGTAGTTTGCCAAACGAGCGTTTGCCAAACCGTCGGATTTGGCTGCTTTTTACTTTAAATCGCATTTTGTTACAGTTAATCCGTTACAAATTTATTAACGAAACAAATTGTAAACGGATTGCTTACGTACGAAATTTTAAATGTAAATAGTTTTCTAAATCGCTTTAGCGGCGTATGAGATTGTCTTAAACGTTTCCCAATCACATATCGATTCGTCGAGAAAATCTTTCGCAAAAGTATCGATAATTCTTATACAACCTTCAAAGACCGCTTCGATCACGAGGATAGAGGAAACATCATCAAATTACTAATCCATAAATAATTAATATTCTATTACTATTGCTTATATTACTACTTGGGTAACGTATACTCTTGAATAAATTACACCTTACAATCTTTTCTATAAATCTTCCTCTTATCTTAAATTCTTCTGCATCATAATGTTACAATTCAACAGAAGATAATCAGATTAGTGGGTAAGACTGACATTCTCTATCCTTCAGGATTCCATAGTTATCACTGTAGTCCAAAACAGCTAAGTCATAGAGAGCAAAGTGGGAGTTTAGGAATTGCATTATATATAATCTTCGCTCTCTTCACGTCCTTACTGTGGAGAACGGTTTATAGCACATTAGGCATTTCGGTGACCAGGCCAGTAATGATCTCCATTGCATGAGAAGACCGGAACCAGTCCGAAGACGTCTGACTTTCCATCTATATAGATTTCCTTAACAGCTAATATTTAAAGTCAATGAAATTATAATTTGTTCGATCGAGTTTAAGTTAAAGACTTTACACAACATTCTTAGTATAGTCAATTCTCTTTGACCCACATATCCGGTCGACTTGAGAAACCTACTGAGTTACAAAAGAGGGCAGACGCTATGAAATGAGTTAAATAAGTTCATTACCTTGAAGATCTAAATTGAAGTATACCTTCTTGATTATTTACTTGGACGATACCAGTGTTCAGAGGTATTGTGTAGTTCTTAGTACACTTAATGATAAAATCACTTACTAAATTTGTGGTTCGATGTAGAGATGAAATTATTTCAGCAATTGTCTTTATATAACTAATATTGGAGAAACTTTTAGTATATTGATAGAATATCAATAATTTGAATCAGAAGTCTGCAGTTGTACGAAGTATAGGTTTATTAAGGTTTAGTTTTTACTTCAGTCTAAATTGTTAATCTTAGTAATCTAGCAATATTTTGATTTTAGATCAGCTGATACATCAATGACGAATAATTGTATCCAAAATTGGTTATAGACTATCTACACAGACTTCTGTGATGTTCACGAGTAAATCATGGAGTGGTAGTTTATGTAAATTTTTTTTTTAATATTTTTACAATATCAGGGCATTTATCAAAACGGCGTAACAACCCGTAACCAGTGAAGTAACTGGTTACGCAAACCTCAAGGATACAGCAACCGAGCAGCGTGGCGGTGCGTTGCGAAACGTCAAATGTCGACTTAGGAAAGGAGCGGCTGTCGTGTCAAGGCGTTTCGGAGTAACGCTTGGCTCCTTTCGATTCCGTTGGGCAATGGGATCTACCCTGCCAAATGCCAGCTCTGATACTTACCAACATCCGTTCAACATTCCCGAAACTGATTAGCACCACGATCTATACAAAGAGAAAGAGTTAAAGCCATTTACCCTCCCCGCGAACCTAGGGCTTGCTGATGGATTCAATAATTACACCGTAGATATTTCTCTCATTACTTAAGAATTAAATATGAAATAGATTGTTTTTAACATCAGTTAAAAAAGAGAATGTCTATTTGGCAACATTATTGACCTTGATCGGCCACTAGTGTCTATTGCCAAAACTGTTATGTATGAGTACAGAATTACCATTGTTGTGATAAATAGAAGTTGACCCCTTGCTTTAGAGGTCATAGTACTTAGGGCTACACAAATATAAGTACACAATTACGCCATCACAGATTCAAAAATACTCTCTTCTATCAGAAGTAGTTTTCTGTGAACCTAATTATTTGAGATCACAAATCTCTTATTACTATGGCTATAATGATGAGGATATTTAAATAGTAAATGATGATAATGATGATGCTAATCATGGAGATGATGTTGATATCTCTCTAAACCTAATATTACCAACAACTCCACGATCATTTACTAAAGGCTTTTTAATAGAGGTATCTATTATAGCGTACCTGTTAGCATCAGGTACATAAAGTAGTCTACTTGAGGGAATGTTAAAAGATTTATATGTTACTGCTTATAAGCTTTCTTTTATGGAATATTATGGAAAGTACTACCGGAACTGATGGCCAACCTTCAGTAGTAAAGGCATCAAAAAAAGAAAGAGGACATAAGGATAAACAAATGTTAAATTATGCAATTTAAAGATGTTGCTTTGCATGGGATTCAGCTTCTATTAAACACTTTGGCACCATTTCCTGTACTTATATTTTTTAATGGGTCACTGTTTGACCTTAATTCACGCTATGGGACAGTGAGGATTAAGATGATGAAGCATCATTTAGAATGGTGGTTAGTTCTCATATATTAACAGCCAGATAAAGCAATGCTTTTATTTAGGCAAACTGAACTTGGGACCACGAGGAAAATTGGTTGAAAACGAAGATTTTGTTTTACGTACATATCTATTATAATAGTAATACTAGTTTGCGTAATTTTGATTAATTCTTCTTCTTATTAAAGTGTCTTCTTCTTTTGATAGTCGGTTATCTTTGTAAAATTATGTACCTCGATACTGAGGCTTTGGAAATCGGAGAGATGTTCTTTCCAAATCAATTTTGGCTCACTCTTTGCTTTTTTTAAATCTTTCCTTAAACGATCAGCCAACTGTGATTTACTAAACTACGATAAAGAATTGGCAATCAAAGTTACGTGTAATTTTTGACCAAGAATAGCTTTCCACATAGTAATACGATATTGATGTAGGAGGCCTTCAAAGTTCGTCCAAATTTCAACTCCAACAAATTGGAAAGATTCATTGATTTTGGAAACAATTTTAGTAAAAAGTTTAACAAACAGAAAACCTAAAAATAGTCTTTCTTTTATTTCCTTTTTTCTTACATGTAAGAAGTTTACCAAAAACCTGATGCTGGTATACTCCTCGTGATGGCCTGTTCTTCATCACCCCGACAAATAATTACCGCATTAAACTTTTGCCGTATCATTGACGTAACAAGTTATATACCACACTAAATATTACTAAACAAATTTATTGCTCGTTTTATGTTCTCGTTATGGTCAAGGTTGTGGTTTAATATCACGTTATATAACTTAATTGCTACTTGGTATATACGACTCGTCTTTTGATAATACGGTTGGTGGTTAAGTTAAAACAATTTGTTGAATATATTTCAAGTTTAGATTCCATAGATTTCAAGATTGTTCCTCCTGTTAAACGTTTAAGATGTTGTACGTCTGTGAATAAGTTCTTCTTGGTACATGTCCATTCTCTCGTCTTCTTCTCTTCTGCTGTTAACGGAAACTAAAGCTCAGAGGTGATCGTCTTAATACATCTTCGAGTCATGATCTATCATAGCTACCAAGGTAATGTGTTAAAAATATGTTAAGTAAGATGATGTTTTGACAAAACTTTCCATTAATTTTGATATATTTCTTTTGTTTTAGATTCTAATTCCTTGCATCATCATCATCGCACCAACCGATAGATGTCCAGAACTGAACAAAAATCTCCCATTTAAAATTTTAATTAGCGCCTCATCGTTATGAGCAGGCGTATGACTTACCATCAAGTGATCTCGATAGTGTCGTTGCTTAGTAAAGTACAAAAAGATAAAGCAAGAAGTCACTATTAAAGAAGCAAATACTTTCTTTAGATAGATATAACTTCATAACATTATAAAATATAAAAGGAATACTATTCAATCCATGGTTTAAGAATTAACAAGTATGAGTTTCTTAAAGAAGATGCATCATCATCATCTTCAGCCGATAGACGTCTACTGCTAGACATAGGCCTCCCCTAAATAACTCTCACATATCTGGTCCAATGCGGGTTGATGGGAGCCAGAGCCTCGTTTGTTGATTAGTAGGGTGCACCACGAGCAGGTGAGGTTTGATTGGGTCCCGTGAGTTGTTGTTCCTAGAGTACTTGTCCCGTGAGTTGTTTTCCCGAGTATAGTTGTCCCATGAGTTGTTGTCTCGTGAGTTGTTGTCGCGAGAGTAGTCCCATGAGTTGTTGTTTCTAGAGTACTTGTCCCGTGAGTTGTTGTCCCGAGAGTAGTTGTCCCATGAGTTGTTGTCTCGTGAGTTGTTGTCCCGAGAGTAGTCCCGTGAGTTGTTGTCCCGAGAATAGTCCCGTGAGTTGTTGTTTCTAGAGTACTTGTCCCGTGAGTTGTTGTCCCGAGAGTAGTTGTCCCATGAGTTGTTGTCTCGTGAGTTGTTGTCGCGAGAGTAGTCCCGTGAGTTGTTGTCCCGAGAATAGTCCCGTGAGTTGTTGTTTCTAGAGTACTTGTCCCGTGAGTTGTTGTCCCGAGAGTAGTTGTCCCATGAGTTGTTGTCTCGTGAGTTGTTGTCCCGAGAGTAGTCCCGTGAGTTGTTGTCCCGAGAACAGTCCCGTGAGTTATTGTTTCTAGAGTACTTGTCACGTGAGTTGTTGTCCCGAGAGTAGTTGTCCCATGAGTTGTTGTCTCGTGAGTTGTTGTCCCGAGAGTTGTTGTCCCTTGAGTTGTTGTCCGGACTGTAGTTATCCCGTCAGTTGTTATCCCGTGAGTTGTTGTCTTGTGAATTGTTATCCTGAGAGTGGATGTCCCGTGAGTTGTTGGCCTTTAAGTTGATGTCTCGAAAGGGGGGAACCCCGTACACTCCTTTAAGAAATATTATTACCTGAGATATATTTTCATATATAAAAGCATAAAAAATAAACTTCCGCACATGTTATTAGTAAATATCATGAAGCAAATAGCGGTGCAGTTAAAAATAGATACAATGAGATAACGCAACGACTACGATACGATTCTATTAATAAAACGGTGTCGCAACCCCGCCATATTGTTGTAGGCCTTATCAGTTAAGTTACGTGCAAGTAATTTACTGTACTTAAGTTATCTCACAGGAAACCGCTGGATGTAACACGCGCAGGACAGATTGGTTTGGATTGGAATTATCTTTGGGAGAGGCCCAGCAGTAAGTGTCTATAGACTAATGATGTTGATGACGGTGTACCTTCGATCCTCAACTTAGCACATGTCGTACATCAGGACCCAGACATATCGTCATCTATTTTCTCTGTTACTGAGTTGCAGCCATGTAGTCAAGAGCTAAATAGAACTGAGTTAAACTAGTCGTAGAAGGTGACTAAATATATGAAGACTTCTTTAGAGTTAACGATCTTTGAGGGTAGAAATAGTAGAAGCTTTTAAGTCCTAAGTTAATAAGACAGGAGATCCAAGATCCACCAATAGGTATGTAATAAGTATCACATTTCTCGTGTGGTGGATTTCCTAAAACAAAAATCCTTTAATATATACTACGTCATTTTTTATACCATTAAGCAACGAGAGCAGGACATTCACTTGATAGTAAGTGATACGCACATAACATAGTGGCGCTAGTTAAGTTATTATACACTACACCACATTGCGCCCGACTGAGATATAAGACAAAGTTTCATTACCACAGTAATTGCATTTACTACAACGCCCTTCAAACCTGAACATAGTAATATTTGCACGCTCCTTTTTGTCGGCTGCAATAGGCGTTGAGGTTGTGCCTAGGTAAGCTTAGGTATATCTAGGTAAGATGGTCTCCGTCAACAGAAACCTACCACCAATAGTAGTACTGGTTATTGGTCATATGAACTACTTACCACCAGTTTGCTTTTGTACCAACTGTATACAATATAAATAGCTGATGGTAGAGCTCTATTGTCGAAGGCTGTCAAGGTAGATCATATTACTGCCGACAAGTAATATGCAAATATTACTGTGTTCCAGTATGAAAGACGGTATGATTAGTTGAATATTTGGAGTAATGAAATTTGACGTTATCTCAGATCGATGAGCATGCTGTGGTGCTGTACCATCCTAAGTAAAGCCAAGTTGTTTTAAGCAAGCGTATCACTTACCATCAGATCGTCTCGCTCGTTTCGATGAATAAAAAAAAACCTCAGGGTTTCGAACCCCACGAGCGTCGACTCGTGAGCCCAGCGTCCTACTCTCTAGGTCACTGCAAATTGTTCGTGTCAAATCTGAAATCGTGTACGTGATGCTGCTCAGGTACTCTGTCTAAATTTACAGGAAGTTATATATCAGAATGTCCTTAACGAAGGATTTCTTTTATTTCCCTTCGTTATATACATATGTAAATATTTAAATAAACATATAACGTGTAAATATTTAACCGCCACTACAACGTAGAAGTTAACGCTTGCCTTGTATCGCGGTTCCTGCTTCGATTCCTATTCCCTTCGAGTATTTATATAGAAATCTAGCTTAGATTTTTTTTTCTTTAAGTACCTTTACTTTGTCTACATACTAAATAAGTTTTTATTAACTTGAAATATGTTACAGCATATAGAGTATTTGTCGATGATCATTTCTCCAATAATAAGAAGTAACCTTCATGCAATCTTTATTAAGTAGTTGTAGTCTATGGCATATTTTTTTTTAATTGTCGAGATTGATGGTCACTTGATGGTAAGTGATACACCTGCTCATAAATATGTGATGCTACTTAAGATGGTATACAGGCAGGACATGGCGCTCGTCGCTGTTAGACATGTTGAATCTCATTACTCCAGTAATTACTGTAGCCACTGCACGCTTCAAACCGGAACACAGTGATGTTAGCACGCTATTAAACGCTCTCCGGCAAGATCTACTACCAGTGAAGGTACATCAGGAAGATAACATCCATTCGAGCGCACAGCGCAATCGTTAAAGGACATTTAAATATCTAACCGGAACAGAGTGAGGCCGCGTACTCATGCCCGTATACCGGAAGTGGGCTCGCCTATTTCTCTCTCAAGGTACAGTCGCAGGCGTGATGTAAGAGTTGCAAGGTGAGCTGGAAGGAAAACAGCTGAGTAATAATTGCTGCTGTTACTAGCATGCAATGTTATGATGTACTGTGTCCGCTTCTATAATAAACAATATAGTAAGTTATTATAGGGAGGGTAGCTCGCTGGCCTAATGGTTAGTGTGCGGCCTTCATTCCGAAGGTCGCGGGTTCGAATCTCGGCATATACCGACTGTAATATTTAAGTTATGTACATTTGTGAGGAACCTGAACATGAGTTAGAATTTATTCTAAGGTGTGTGAAGACAGCAATCCGCATTGAACCTGAGTGGTGACTATGGGCCCATCGTCTTCATATTGAGGGTCGCTCTGTGCACCAACAGTAGGGACGTAAATTGGCTGTTGAGACAGTAAACTATTTATCATCTACTCGTTGAGCATTTGTTGGTTTTGATAAGTTCATCTGATGGTAAGTAGCTAAGGCGCTAGTTAGGATGATATACTACCATACTGTGCTAGTCACTTTCAGTCACAATATATTGTCTCTTTACTTTGTAATTTCTTTAGCTACAATACTCTTCAATTGGAATACCTTATTCTCCTTCTACAGAAGCCTACCATCAGTGGATAATTTAGGTACCACCGCAGCTCCTATTGCAGCTGCTGAACAGTAATGAGGAAACTAGTGTTACAGTTGAAGAACGTAGCTGAAGAAATTATTAGGTAACGAACAGCAATAGTAACTACTATTAAAAGATGAGGAAAGTTTCAGAATTAAATTTAAATCGATATAACGGTGAAGAGAGAACGAAGAAGATATGATATACGGTGAATGATACGAGGAATAAGTGGGGATTTACTAAACCTATAGATGATAGAGAAGTGTGGAGGAAAATAGATATTAATCCAATCATATTAAAGAGAGAAAAGGTAAGTAGACAATTACCGGCAGCAATAAAGTGATATCTACTTTATGTCAAGCTCGGCTTGAAATAGCATATCTGTCTATCTAAGCAATCACACTAGCTAGAGGGCCCTTCAAACCGTAACATAGTATATCTTACTTATTAATACTTTGAAAACAATAAAGACTTTAGAACTATGACTAATGATATTTCGCAAGAGATATGTTTATAATTAAAATAAGCGTTATATGGTAATCTTTGTGTAAACATGCTGTGTTCCGGTTTGAAGGGCGTTGTGGCTAGTGAAATTACTGGAGTAACGAGGCTCAACATTCTACTTCTTCGGGCTACGAGCACACCATGGTGTTGTGTGTCGTGACTAACGTCATGTTGTTATGAGCAGGCGTATCACTTACCATCGGTACCATACCTTGTGCCAATATCTAGATCAGCTCAAGTGCATGCTGCAAACACTACATGTGTACAGTATTACCTAAACCGGCCGAACAATAGTATATCGAAATAGTTCAAGCGGTTATGCAAGGGACTGCTGGCCGGTGGCGCAATACGACTTAGATACGTATTAACTGGGCCAGGTGCCGTCTCGCTACGTCGAAATGTTCTTTATTTTTATTTTATATTACAAAGCTACTAGACGAGCGGCAGCTACAACCTGGACACGGAGACGACCGGGCTTAAATATCATCAGGTAAAAAGAACAGCTGACAACCCAATTTTAATCAATCTCACAGCCAAACTTCAGTTTAAAGAGATCACCTAATGATGATAACGTGGCGCTAGTTAGGATGATATACACTGCACCTCGTGCTTCTCGCCTTCAGAATTAAGAAAATTCTCTAGCTACAACGCCCTTCAATCCAGCATACGGTAATATTTGCACTGAACTGTTTGTTGGGTGCAATAAGCACTAGACCTAGACGGTCTCCGGTAACAAAACCTATCACCAAGTTCATTATATAATAGATTATATAATAGACCATAATAGTGTACTCTGTAGTATATAGCTATTATGAATAGGAGAAATTAAGACTACCATCATGGGCAGGTTAACTGGTTCAAATCTGATATAACCCTGACTTCCTCCTCGAAGAATCTTTCAAAGATTTCTTCAGATAGATAGTTAACGAAAAAGGTTGCCTAAGTAAACTATCATCATCATCATCAGCCGATAGACGTCCACTGCTGGACATAGGTTTCCCTCAAAGACTGTCACATCGATCTGGCGGGGATTTGAGGTATTTCCCACCACGCTGTTCCAATGCGGGTTAGTGGAAGCCAGAGCCTCGTTTGTTGATTACCACGCTGCACCAAGAGCAGCAGAGGATGGCTTAAGTCCTGAGTTGTGCGGCACCTTTTACACCCCCTGTAGTCGTTTTATAAGTGTACACTACACCATCATCAGATTCACTAGAAACTACTGCTTTTGTGTATAAAAACGATGAAGCTTATTAGTGTGAAGCCTGTCTTCAACGGACTGTAGTAAGCAAGGATAATACGACGACCTGGTGATACGGTTGCCCGTAACAACGCCGTATTAGGATGATATACACAACGCCATACTGTGCATTAATACATTAAGTATCCAGTCTCTTTACTCTATTAGTTTCATTCGCTACAGTGCCATTCAAATCGGATCACAGTAATGTTTATACACTACTGTTTTCACTGGCGATGGACCCTACCTTTTAACGGCTGGAGTAAATATTGATGGTGGGTTGCTGTAGATCTAAACAGCTGATTGGCAGAAGAGAAGTTGCAGGCTATGACTCATAACTTTTTGCCCTAAAGGGGTGACACCCTCCTTTTTGTTTTCATGGTACACGCATTACGTATGAACGGTTAACGGTAAATCGGGTTTTAGTTATTTAACTGACCGTTCGCAAGGTGCGTTCTTGCTGTGCTGAACATCAAGAATAGGATCTTTTACAGGTTTCATTACCTTTCATCATCAGTCGATGGACGTCCACAGCTGGACGTGGGTCTAAAGATTCCTACATCGATCGGGTAGGGATTCAAGTGGAGGAATGGCTAGTTCCCATCACGCTGGCCCAATGTTGGTGGGAGATAATTTCGTTTGTTGTAGCAGGGTATATCATCAGTTGGTGAGGTTGTCTTGGATCCCGTGAGTAGTGCTGAAATCCTTGCACCCCTTCAGTTTGTGTATTCTATTTATAATCACCTAGAAATAAGTGTTAACAACAAGTTAATTACTTGCTACTTAATTATCAAGACAGCCAAATGATGGTTGTTCAATGAATAAGTTTGCTGTAACATTACCAAACGATCGATACACTACTTCTTATATAAAACCTCTGTGCTTAGTAACTTATTGAATACTTAAGCAACCTTTGAACTTAATTAGTAATTTAAATTAAATGATTAATAAAACCGACGAGTGGAAATAGGTCGATCCCTGGCCTGTAATTCAGAGGTGAATTGTTACGAAAGCGACCCAATTGTAAAATCGATTTGCATTAAACCTTACTGCATTGTTTCGACAGTATCGATTTATATAAGTAATCGATTCGACATTAATCGCAAATGATATAATCACTATTTTATACCACTAAGGTAGCAAACAGGCATACGGCCATCCTGATACTGAGCGGTAACTGAAGCCTAGAGCCATCAGTAACATCAGAGGCATCACTGGACGTGTTGCTGTCCCCGCAGAACCCTTTTCTCCCCTTTTTTTGAGGAACTTCATATTGCAGATCGTAGAGAAAACCTCGACAGGCGCCTCACCTCACCAGACGATATATTGCCCATAAAAATGTGACGCTAGTTCAGATGATATAAGACGTGATGTCAAGTCCCTTTACTCCAATAAGACCACTCATAGTAATGTGTGCACATTACTGTTCGGCTACTGAAGTCCTCGAATGGTGGAAGACAAAGGCGTGGACACCATACAGGCAAAGAAGTACTTCATACCTTTTTTTTGTATCTGGGGGAAGCATCGAAAGATACCTTCTGGTGGGAAGCCTGGGAAATGTGAGATTCATACTCACTAAAACTCCATCGGTGGTCTGTATCAATGCATTCTGAGAGGGTCAAGATACTCCTATAGAACGCACTGGTGCCCCTCTACACTTTATGTTAACATGTACTTGAGGAGGAGCCTGACCTTCCCAGGCATCGCTGAGCCATACGCTGTTCGCTGTCGCTTGTTGTGCGAAAGTCCTAGACCGTTTTAGTCGCCATCTATGATAGGCAGGGCTTCCCTTAGACCTATTTTTACAAGCTCGAGACTAAAAGGCTAAACACTTCATACCCTGGCTACTTAGGTAACAAACAAGTTACCCAAAAGGAACACGACTATGCTTTGACTATTCCTATATTGGTAAGTTTAAGTGCTACGGCTCCGAAACTTGGTCGCTGACTTCGGTCCTCATAAGAAAGCTCATAGTCAGCGTCGTATGGAGAGGGCGATGCTTGGAGTATCTCTGTGTAATCAAATTAATCAGGAGATCTGCAGTAGATCCTTGGTCACCGACATTTCCTTACGAGTCGCGAGGCTGAAGGGTACATAGCTCGTAGAAACGGATGGACGTTGGGGTCTTAAAGTCCTGCAATTGCGACCTTTCACCGGAAAGCGCAGCGTAGACCCTCCACTAGGTAAACAGAGGATATAAAAAGAATCGCTGAGAGCCACTGGATTCAAACAGCGCTAGACCGTGCTTTGTGGAACATATTAGAGACCTATGTCCAGCAGTGGACATCCATCAGTTCATATGATGATGACTTTTAAGATTAGATAAGGACAAAGATTTAGCGTGTGGTTTAAATATCCTCGACATCTGTGTATATCCCTGGCGGCAGGGTACTAGTTGATGTAATGCAAGGAAGTCTTCGACGATCTGGTGCTGGACAGAGGAGATCCTTAAGAGAGGTATAAGTCCTACAAAAGTCCTGCATCGGATAATGCTGTGTACTCCACGTCTATCCAGCGATGTATCCTGACGCAGGACCATCCGTTACTTGACCTTAGTGCCTTAGTGGCAATAGGTACAGAATATGCTTCTTAACTAATGTGATGCGAATAGACAACTTTTTTTTTTTTAAACTGAGGTATATAATCTTGGTGGTTATATAACGATAGCAAACGTTATGTATCTACAATATATAATGAATGGTGCATCCGACTTAAATATAACATCCAACAAACGGTGGATTGCATAACGACGTCTGACTCACGGCCGACACTGAGCGTCGTGTCATTGTCACGTGGGGGGAGGGAGAGGGATAGAGGGAGCCAGACTGACGGGGAGGCAGGGGGCCGAGGAGAAGGGGCAGTGGAGGCGTCGCGACGCTCGTGAGTCAGTATTCCAGGAACGTGAGCTGGTTCGCGCCGGTTTATGTGTTTGCTGTAGGCAAAGGTTACGATCGAGATGGGGCTCTCAGATTATATAGTCTGTGCCGTCTTCCATTGTCTGGTTCGGAATGCGTTAGGGAATTTTTTAAATTCATTATATAACAAAGAATTGTTCTGAAGCTTTGTTTTGTTGTTCACTTTTATATTTACATATGTGTGTGTCCTTGCTGTTGTTATTTTAAACAGAATTATCCTCAAACAGAGTTTAACTTATATTTACATACAACTAGCTGTTCCCTTCCAGCTTTGCTGGAGGTGACAACCCTGCAGCTCCCTTTAAAACAATAACCTTGTAAAATCCGTTCTTAGCTGATCTATATTCGACAAGGAATACTCCTACTAAATATCAAGTCGCCAGGACTTAGGGATCCTGAGATATCGTGATGAGTCTTTACATAGGTGGAAATATCCTATGAAGTTTTCATGCTTTATATTAGGCCGGAGACAGTTTAAGTATGTGTGTTCTGTGTTCCGGTTTGAAGGGTGCTATTGCTGGTGAAATTACTTGGGTAACGATACTCGATGTTTTGCCTGACAGCGACGAACATTATGCTACATTGTTATGGGCAGGTGTATCACTTACCATCTGGTGAACGTCTCGCTTATTCTGTTTCTTAGTGGTACAAAAAAGGATCTCCTAACTAGCATCTTTGTTCTATCCCATGAGGGTCTCGTTCGTTTCATCCCTTAATCATTACTAAGCAAAGCAATGAGACAGGCAAGATGTTCACCTGATGGTAAGTGATACGCCTACTCATAACGTATCGCTAATTAGAATGATTATACTTCACCATATTACAGTCGTTCCCTAAGACAAGACATTCAGTCTCGCTACCCCAGTAACTACAATAGCCACAGCGTCCTTCTAACTGAAACACAGTAATGTTTACAGAGTCTGGAGAGATATGCGCTGAGGTGATACCTAACTGGATGGTCTCCAGCAATAAAGACCTACCAGTAAACCTTCACATACCACAGCATCTCCGCACTTCCTAAGTTGACTGATACATTATCCTATTGTAATATAAACATCCACCTTTCACAAGTCTTACTGTTTAGTAGGTTATAAAAATACCTAAGATTTACTACACATGAAGCTTTTTAAAGTTCGTATATATACAATATGGTAATGATGGGAAAACCCAAAAAGGTATTGCATGACCATAACCTTCTGACTCACACGCTTCCCGATTTTCTGCTCCGTGAGTCAACCGCGGTGGAGGCAATGACTTTACAAAAAGTTCATTTCAAGGGATTACAATAATATTTAAATAACTAAAAATAATAATATAAATAAGAGTTGAAAAAAAAAAAAAAACTTTCTTTAAAGATTATTACTAGTAATTAAAAATAATAGTCGACAAAAATAAACTTACACAAATTATTAACATAAATAATTAAAAGAGATAAGAAAAATAGGAGTTGAGAAAAAGAAACCCAATACCAAAATAATATTATTATTAATTAAAAATATTAAGAAAAATAAGAGTTGAGATACAGAAATCCTTTCGCAAAATAATATTATTAATAATAAGGAATAATATGCCCCCTATAAATCTAACACCACGTCCAGCACGATCATCTGTCGCTACGTGGGGGGCGGACACTGGCAACTTATAGTTATAATTACCCACCAGTGGCTAACGGTGCACTAGTACGTAGCATTATGCGATGCGACTACGAAGTAGACAAATTCCTCAGGCGGGTCCTCGTGAGAGGGAATCCCGCCCTGGGCCAGAAGACCCAGGCAGCCCCAACGTATCTGAGGGGGGCAACGCGTCGCTTAATACTGCCCAGTTTAGAACTGTTGCAGAAACAACACCAAATGCCGATACTTTATTCGGCAGTAGTAGACAATCGAAGAGACGAACCTTTAAAAAGAACACCAGAAAACCTACACAACAGATACAAAACGGCAATAGAACCCCAAGCCCATTCTCAACAACCTCATCATCCTCAGAAATTTATAATCCAAGTTCAATATCTAATTCATCCACAGCTTCATCAGATTATAGTTTAAGACGTTTAGTAAGTCCATCCTCAGATGTTGCACGGGAGGCGATCGCCTTTTTACCCGTGTCCACTAAGGCGGGAAAACCTAGAGTACGCATGACATGGAGTAAAGATGTAAATATTTCTATAATGCGTACCTTTTACTACATAACTAAATTAGAAACAGATATGACATGCTATAGAAAAGTATTACACGAAAAATTTTCGAATCAATACCCAGATATTAAAGTTACAGAACAAAGGGTTGCAGATCAAAGGAGAGCTATAATTAGAAACAAATTTTTATCACCAGAAATTTTAAATAATCTTATAGAAGAAACTAAAAGCCAATTACAAATAGATATTAACACTGAAGAACCACTACTAAACACTAACAGAATCGAAACACCACATTTAACTCCATTACTAAAAACAACGACAATCTCAAATTCAAATATAACATGTACCGACTTCATTAGTAGCCAAAACATTAGTGTTGTGTCAGTAGAAGCTGAAAACATTTCCTTGTCAAATAAAAATCAAACAGAATCTTTGACAAACATATCGCAACAAATAGAACCCAAGCATGATTTAAATTAAAAATTCGAAAGAGCTTTATATATTTATTCAGGTATGGATCCAACACTGCGCCCTAATTTACCTAAATTAAAATACAGTAAAAACTTGACAAACTTAGTAAATTTATTTAACATTGATATACTACCGCCATTTTTAACAATCGACTCTCAGCTTACAGACATTCACACACTCGTTTATTGTACAGCAGTAGTAATATCAAAAGAATTAGGACACGTTATTAACACAAATACAGTTCATAGCAGAAGTAATAAAAATAAAGGCAAGCCTAAATGGCAAATAAGATTAGAAAAAAATATAGAACAACTGAGAATAGATATTGGTAGATTAACGCAATATATAAATAATAACAGATCAAAAAGAATTGTAGACCATGTTGCAAACATATTTAAAAACGCTGCTATACATACGAAACACGAAGAGACTAATAGAAAACCAGAAGAATATTTAGATACTTTGAAGCAGATATTAGCTCTAAAAGCCCATAGACTAGCTAGGTACAAAAAAGGATTCGAGAGGAAAAGTGATAATAAATTATTTACAACTAATGAAAAATCTTTCTATCGCAAATTAACTGTACGAAATCAAAATTCCGCTAATACTGTCGATGAAACACCTTCCAAAGAAGAACTAGAACGATTTTGGGCAAATATTTGGGAAAAAGAAGTTCAACACAATACAGAAGCTGAATGGATAAAACAGGAAAGGAGTAAGTGGATAGATATAGAAGAGATGAAATATGATGATATAACAGAAATGGATATTAAGGTAACAGTTGGTAGGTTGCACAATTGGAAATCACCCGGTATTGATAAAATACACAATTACTGGTTTAAATATTTGCATTCTATTCATAGGACATTAGCTAGAGAGTTAAATAAGATACTGACAGGAAAACAAGCGATTCCATATTTTATTACCAAAGGTATAACATACATGCTCCCTAAGAGTGGACCTTCACAATTGCCTTCACAGTATAGACCAATAACATGCCTTCCAACCGTATACAAGATCTTAACATCTGTTATCACAAACAAAATAAACAAACATGTCGAATTTAATAATATAATTGCAGAGGAGCAGAAAGGATGCAGGAGAGGCCATATGGGATGTAAAGAACAACTTATAATTGATTCCACAATTCATAAACATGCAGCAAACAACAATAGAAATCTACACTGTTCGTATATAGATTATAAAAAAGCATTTGACAGCATTCCTCACTCTTGGTTAGTACATGTCTTGGAACTATATAAAGTAAATCCACTAATTATTAACTTCCTTCAAAATATTATGCAACACTGGAACACAACTCTACTTTTAAACACAAATAACACTACACTAAAAACACGGGAGATATCAATAAAAAATGGCATTTATCAAGGCGATTCCCTTAGCCCTTTATGGTTTTGCCTCGCCTTTAATCCACTTTCTAATATATTGAATTCACAAAAAGCTGGATATAGACTTAAACACGATAACACCGAGACCATTTTGTCACACTTATTATACATGGACGATATTAAACTATACTCAAAAACAGACAAAGAAATGAAAATACTAATAGACTCAACTATACAATTTAGTAAAGATATAAATATGAAATTTGGGTTAGATAAATGTAAAACAGTACATATTATCAAAGGTAAACTGCATCCCGGCGACTATCCTGTATCCGATTTAGATATAATAAAAGCTATGGAACCAGGTGATCTGTATAAGTATTTAGGTTACAATCAACACAAAGGTTTAGATCATAAAGCTATACGAACCAGTTTAGAAAATGAATATAAACGAAGAATTGTCAATATTTGTAAAACACGTTTAACTAGTAAGAATTTAATAAAGGCTATAAATACATTTGCAATACCAGTACTTACTTACTCATTCGGGATCATCAAATGGACAAAAACTGATTTACAAGCAATTGAACGGAAAACTAGGACAACTTTAACAAAATACCAGAACTTACACCCAAAATCTGCTATCGAAAGATTAACCATTAAAAGACAAAACGGTGGTAGAGGTCTTATAGATATAGAAAGCTTATGGAGAAAGCAGCTTAAGAACTTGCAACAGTTTTTTAACCAAAAGGCACTTACAAGTAATATACATAGAGCAATACAATGTAACGATGTAAAATGTACCCCTCTTAATTTAAAAGAAACCTGTGTTAATAACCCGGAGACAATAAACCATACTCAACAAGACCAGAAAATCGAAACTTGGAAAAGTAAATCCTTACATGGACGACATCCCCACGATTTGCAACAATCTTATGTAGATAGTGTGGCATCCAATAAATGGCTTAAAATAGGTTCACTTTACCCTGAAACTGAAGGTTTTATAATCGCTATTCAGGATCAGGTTATAAACACGAAAAATTACAGAAAACATATAATTAAACATCCCACCGTTATTAATGATAAATGCCGTAGATGTCACGCACAATCAGAAACAATTCAGCATATAACCGGAGCATGCACTACGCTTACACAAACAGATTACACGCATAGACACAATCAAATAGTCAATATAATTCACCAAAAGCTTACACACAAATACCAACTAACCGTGGATGCCACATACTTACCATATTACAAATACACCCCTCAACCTATCTTAGAATCCAGCTCTCATAAAATGTACTACGATCGCGCTATACTTACAGATAAGACAATACATTATAATAGACCTGACATAACACTACAAGATAAATTACATAAAATTACATATTTAATAGACATCTCTGTACCCAATTCACATAATTTAGTTAAAACGATATCAGACAAAATTCACAAATACACTGATTTAAAAGAGGAAATAAAAAGAATTTGGAGACAAGAAAAAGTATACATAGTACCTATTATAATATCTTCTACAGGGGTGGTTCCTAAACAGCTCTTCACTGCACTGAAACTCTTAGGTCTCCCGGATAATACCTTTATTCAAATGCAAAAAGCAGCGATTTTAAATACGTGTAGGATTGTTCGTAAATTTTTACAAGATGACTCTCATTTACTTGGGGAAACCCCGTGAATGAGTAAATCTAACCGGCTTTTAGCTGAGATTTTACAAACAAAAAAAAATAAGGAATAATATTAATAATTAAAAATAATAGTAATAATAAAGTCATAGGTAGACAATGCAGCCGCGACACCTCTGGTATTCCGACTGTCCTTGGGTGTCAGATATCCCTTTCCAGCAGGTGACCTGTTTTCTCACAAGCTCAGCCTTTCTATAAAAAAAAATAATAAGTCTATGGTCACTATGTTCGATGTTGAGATTTTTAGAGCAGGGCTATGTCCAGCAGTGGACTCCATCGGCTATTGATGGTGATGATCACCATATTTATATACTTATTAATCTGATATACTGATAACTGGTGGTAGGTCTCTGTTGCAGGTTACCGTCTTGGTAGATACCACCGCAGTGTTTACAGCAGCCGATATATAGTACTGTGCGAACATTACTGTGATCCGGTTTGAAGGACGCTGTAGTATAATTACTAGGGTAACGAAACTCAACATTTGGTCTCAGGCGACGAGCGCAATGTGATGCAGTGTATACCATCCTAACTTGCGCCACGTCGTTATGGGTTGGCGTACCACTTACCATCAGGTGAACGTCCCGCTATCTGTGACATAACGTATGGAATACTTATTTTTTATTAGAGTATATACACTATATACATTACTATACATTTTATTGACTACAACTCCATTACAACCGGCATATAGTAAACAAAGCGACGAGCGGTTATTCATCTGATGGTAAGTGGTACGCCTGCTCATAACAACGTGGCGCTAGTTAGGATGTTCAGCACCACCGTGCGCCCGTCGCCATGAGAAATAAGCTACAGCGCCCTTCACACCGGAACGCGGCGGTAATATTTGCACGGTACTGTATATCAGCTTCAATAGAGGCTGCGAATAAAGTCTCATACAACAGAGACCTACCAATGGAGAATATATTTTTTCATAATAAAAAAAGTAGTTAATGCACTAGATTCTAGATTCATCTAGTATTTATAGTCTGATCCCTTTTTAATGGCACCAGCAAACGGGTTGTATGGAATTGGATGACGCAGCTAGACTGATATTATACGAGGTATACAGCTGAAGGTAAACTTGTGCTGCACATGCTGTTTAGGTAGAGGACATAGTGTTAATATTTTTTTTCTATTAAGCGACGAGACGAGCGGGACGTCCACTTGATTTTAAGTGATACCTCTGCCATAGCGTGGCACTAGTGAGAATGGTATACACTGCAGCGTTACCTCAGTAATTAAACTAGCTATAGCGCCCTTCAAACCGGAACACTACTATTAGTATTTTTAGTGATTTTAATGCTAGTAGGTTTTTATTGCTTGAGACCGTCTAGATAGGTACTACCATTGCGTCTATTTCTGCCGTCAAACAGTAGTGATCCGGTTTGAAGGCCGCTGTAGCTATTGAAATTACTGGAATAACTCTCAATAACTTATCTCTTAAAGGTGAATTTTAAATACTTATCTTGTTATATTTAACTGATTGCACATAAGTTATGAAGGGTTAGTATTTTAGTATCTGATGTTGTACCTAGGTCATGCGGGACAGGCTGGCTGCACGCTCCGCCTGTCCGCGCGGCGTGCCTGTAACGGGACAAGCGAACAAGTCTAGACGTAATTCCGGGAAGCGAACAAAACAATGTCGAATGCGAAGGTAAAATGAATCACGAGTGTGTTGTGTCATATTAATATTACTGTTACGATTATTAATTTACTATGTACTGATAATGTTGACTGCTGATTAGTAATGTCACGTATGACCTTGACAGACTATTGTATTCAATCATCATGTCAATGCTAGATTAGTAAGAACAGGACGAAGGTAAGCTGTCTGTCGTAGAATGTTCGTGGGCTTTGAAGTAATGAAAAAAAAGTATGAAGAGGTCTAGTGCTTACAGCAAGGGTGCTGTGGAGAGCTTGTTCTTTCCCTAGGACGTGCTTTAGATGTAGTGCCTAGAGGCAGTAGGACATTAAGTGAGGGATTCCAGGGTCATTCGCAACGCATTGAGGAAGACTACACAGGTAGTTTTTTCAAGTCGGTAAACTTATCTTTCCTCCAAAACGAGGTAACTTTTTAGAAGATTTCTCCCCCCTTTAAAAAAGAAAAATGTCTTCCATCAGATACGGTCCCCACCATTTTTTTTCCATCTACTTCCGATGGCTATTGCGATGTCCTCAATCCATCTTATGGATGGGACCTTACAACTATGCGTTTTGATGGGTTAATTTCTTCTTTATTTAGTTGTTAAATTTATTTTCTATTTGGCCAGTGATTTCTTTAATAAGCAAGAAGGTTTTAATACTTATTTGTTTTCTGTATGAAGACATTTTCATTCGTTCGTCAGTTGAATTGTCGCTATGAACAATATTAGTTATTATTCCACTGGTTGTAGGTCTTACAGGTCTTGTAGGTTACGAAAGACTGTCTAGGTATCACCGCAGCTCCTATTGCTATAAACAGTAGTAAGCAAACATTACTGCACAATACAAGCAGGTAAATAATGAGGTTATCCATAAGAGTGATTACATTTAAAAATGTTCTGTTGGTACGTTAGAAGATATTGTTTGCTGTTTACAAAACCGTGAGTATAGCATAAAAATAATGATAATAGCGATCTAGTGTATCTAGATCCATAAAGTGTTTTTTATATGACACAGTAAAAAAAAAAAAAAGTCAACTCTAAATGTCAACATACATGTTATTTTACGCCAAACAAAACAATTGCGTAATCGTTATAAAGTTCAACGTTATAACATTTGACAGTTAAGTTATTAAACCTTAAAAGGTACAAATTACAAAAATTAATAGCTAAAGAATCCTTGAAAAATGTGCTTTAATTATTAAGGGTTTAAATAAGGATTGGGCAGAAGATTCACTTATTAAAACTTACCCTTAATAGTCAATCATACGACAAAATTTAAATCATTTCGTGTACGTATCTCAAATTCTGATTATTTGATGAAGCGACCAGACCAGCAACACGTTCACGTGGTGGTAAGTGATACGTTTACCAATAACGCGTTAGTTAGGTTGATACACCACATTGCGCTCGTCGCTTTGACAAATAAGATGTTAAGCTTCGATACTCCAGTAATTTCACTAGCTACAACCCTTCAAAACGGAACACAGTTACGTCTGCACACTACGCTCTCCTACCCCTACTTAAACGATCGCTGGTAACAGATCCTTTTTTTTTATTATTTGGGGAGAAATGTTCTTAAAAATTACTCTGCGACTAGGGAAAGACAATATTATGTGGGATTTTGACCCAATAAAACCCCCTTGGTAGTCATCCCAATGATTTATGGGAGACAGGATCTTCTATGGAATGTACTGGTACCTTTTGGCACTACGTCTATAGCACGTCTTACGGAGGGTTGTAGCTCTCTTCGGCACCCTCGCTTTTGGTACATGTACAAGCTTGGGTAATAAGAGCCCTCGAAGCTGACAACCCTTTTAGTCGCCTTTTACGACAGACAGGGCTTATCTTAGTTCTATTTTTAATAGCCTGAGACTAAAGGGAAACCGTCAAGACTTACCACCAGTAATACGTTCTTGCTGTTATATGACCGTTTTCCTGGTTCAACAAAACTTAACCGGCTGTTACGAGTAATTAATATTAGTTATTAATATAATAGTTATTTATTTCCCTGAATTAATTAATGCATAAGTAAACAGGAAATCGTATCACGGGAAGAACTAAAACCGGCCGAAGTGTTTATTATCGAATTAGTGTGACGGGAGGACAATTGTGTAATAAATTACTTAAACCTAAATAGAGGACGTTGCGAGGAATCGGATAGCAGTATTGTCCACAACACTTAATTTCAAGTGAATTACATAAAGTACATAACAGGAAATAATTCAACCGATTAGTTGTTCCTCGTTATACAGGGTGTCTGGTGGCAGATTTATGTTTTCAAATTTAAATAAAAAATAATATGTTTGACATATAATTTTACTAAAAGTATTAAAAGATAGAGTACAAATGCGGATTTTATTTTTTAAAGATAATGTCATCCAAATGTCTTCCATCCTGTTGCACACACTGTTCGAAACGGAGCCTCGTATTCCGTGCCACACGCTGCAGTAAACTTGGTTCAATTGCGCTGATTTCTCGCCGAATATTTTCTTTTAAGTTCACAACAGTTCGCGGATTGTTGGCGTCAACTCTCTCTTTGAGGTAGCCCCACAAAAAAAAATCCATTGGAGCTAGGTCGGGTGACCTCGGTGGCCACGGGATGTCCCCAAAGCGACTAATCAGTTTTTGATGGAGATTTTCTCGCAACAAATCCATCGAAGCTCTGGCCGTGTGTGCGGTCGCACCTGTACCGCATCCTGTTGAAACCACGTGTGTGATGAGAATGATGAATGAGCTCGCAGGTTCGGCAAAAAGAAATTCGAAATCATGAGCCGATAATTCTCACCATTGACATTCGTATATTCAATATAACTTATTGAGATATTCGTTTTTTAAAATATAAATCTGCCGCCAGACACCCTTTACTTCCCTAACGCTGCCGTTGCTTCACAATCTTTGTCCGTACAAAAGTTTTTTTTTTAATCCACAAATTAATAGTTGAGCTCGTATGTGAGGCAGTGGATGGTGAAGCTCGCCAAGATTAGTCTACTGATGTGTTCCGGTGCTAGGTCTCTGTTGTTGGAGACCACAGCAGAGAGTATCACAAAGCAGGAATATCAGTAAATAATCCTTCTTCGTTTCCTTTGGACTTGGAGCTTCCTCACAAGGAGAGTGATGACTGTTTGCACTGGTGAAGTGTGGCTAAGGATGCCAAATATCAAAGAAAGTTGTTCTTGACAGCTTTCTTTACTGTCTCTATTTACCGGAAGCTCGAGATCTTTGAGAATCTTACCCGAGCTTATACTCCAAAATTTTCTGGTCGTAAGTCACTATTGATGGATATGGTTTAAGTACTGCAGCGCTTATTCCTCTCGTCGATCAGTAGTCCAGACATTACTGCGTTCCGGTTTGAAGGATGCTGTAGCTAAGGAAGTTACTGCGGTTGAGACAAGCGACGAGTACATTAAGGTGCTGTGTCCCTTCATCATCATCCTTTGGTTATTTACTTCTGGATTGGACTTGGAGGCCTTCTCTGTCTTCCACCAAATGCGATCCTCAGCTTCTCTCATCCACCTGGTGCTGTATATATCATCTTAAATACCAGCATGTTGTTAAGAGCAGGCGTATTACTATACAGAGCGAAAGTTTCTCTCGTCTCTTCGCCGAATAAGATGAAGATTTTTTTTTTATATACATCACGTGGAAGATTCGTCCGGATGCTGATCGGCGAGCCCCATGTATAATTCGGACCCCGACGAAAGGGAACGCGTCTCACAAATTCAAATAAGCACCTATTCAATACGGCAAAGCACAAAGAAAAAAAGTCCGAAGCTCGCTAACGGTGCACCAAAATAATAGCTTCACAACACCGAAGTTGCAGGAGCGGAGGCTAACGGGTCAACGGCCGGCAAGGTGACCGCGATGTCACTGTGACCTACCCTAACGCCGTCTGGTCCCGGGTTCGGTTCCCAGAACAGAATAATGGACTGGGAGTATTTCGGCAGTCAGGTTCGCGGACAAAAAACGATTTAGACCGAATAGGTTACGTATAGTTGGGCAAGGTCGTCTGTCTGTCTGTCTGCGTGTATTATTTTGGACTGCAAACGAATTATGCTCGCGAGTGGACTTTTTTTTTTTTTCTTGACCTTATTTCGTTTCGTAATTTTATAGGGTCTTTCTTGTTTGAATTATTTTCAAAGGGACTGCTGGGCCTTTTTTCTAATGCGATGACATTCGTCCCATCTGAAGGTCACAGACTACTTCTTATTTGCCGAGCTTTAGCTTTAACGTGAACGCATGCCTGAAAGGGGTAAATTAATTATCTTAGGGTTAACCCTCATAAATGAGTGAGTACTTAAACCTCATCATCTTAACCGATGGATGTCTACAGCTGGACCTACTAGGACTACTAGGACTACTAGGACTACTAGGACTACTAGGTATCTTGTAGTGTTCCACAAAAGTTTTCCTCTGTTTGAATCTAGTGGCTCCCAGTGGTTCTTTAGAAGACCTCTGTCCACCTGATCCAGGATGGCGGAGTCGTCATTCCAGCACTTCAAGATCTTAAACACCATCGGTTCTACGAGCTTATCTATTTATCATCTAATTAATACAATCATGTATGATAGACTGATTAAGATATCCTCACTCATTCTGTAATCAGTCTATAATTGGAAATAAGTCCTTGAATTCTACTAGGAGGGCCCTATTGACAGAAACCGTTAATTACTGGGGTAACGAGAAGGAGTCCCGGACATCACAGGATCCCAAGCCAACCTCACCAGCTCGTAATGCATGCTCGTAAGCCCTGCGAATCAATAAATCAAGCTGTGGCTCTCACCATCCCACATTGTGTTAGTATGGTGGGATATGACCCAAATCCCCCATATGAACCCCCTATACCACAGCCCCTACTACTCAACAGGACTGGAGACCATATGTGAAGATCTTTGGGAAGGCCTATGTCTAACAGTGGACGTCTATCAGCTGATGATGATGAACGAGATTTAACATATGTTCTAAGTAGCACAATGTTGTTATGAAGTATCACTCACAATTAGGTGAAAGTCTCGCTCATCTCACTTTGTTGAAAAAAAAAATTATAATAATATCTCCTCACAGCTGTTGTCTATTTTTTCATCTGATGGTAAGTGACATGGCCCATAACAATGACGCTAGTTAGGACGATATATACTGCACCGTATTGCGCTCTACACCTTGAGATATAGGATGTCAAATCTCAATACCCCAGTAATTTAATTAGCTACAGCACCCTTCAAACTGGGACACAGTAATGTTAGGCGGTGATGGTGAGTAGATAGTACTAAAGATCTACCAGTGCATACTTTATTTAGCGGAATTCCTTCGCATCCAGTTGAGGAATTGGTGCGGATTAAGTCGACTGGCGCGTCTATTGGGAGGCGACGCGAACAAAAAACTATTGCGCAACCGATCGTCGACCGCAAGGTGACCCTCCATTGTCCGGCTCCACTGCGCTCGCGCCTCCTGCCGCGCCGCCGCCGCGTCCGCAACTGGAGCACGAGCTCCTTATTTATCACCAACATTTATATATCATCACAGATTATAAATACATGAAAACAGATAACTGACCGCCTCAATCACAGAGGCTTTACACTTGCTTTTTTTTTAATGCTCTATTTCTTACACAAGTTACCGCCTTCCGGTTTGAATGGCGCTGTAGCTAGTGTAATCACTGGGGTAAGGTTTAACATCTTATGTTTTAAAGCGACGAGCGCAATGTAGGGTTATGAATACCACTCCAGTTAGCGCCATGTTGTGATCACCAGTTTACATCAGCAGATGGTCGGTCCACCATGTCGAGGACTTCTCAGCTACCATGAGTTTTCATGAAAAATATTTATATCTAGTATTTTTTTAATCATAAGCCATATACTCCGTTCTCCATTTAGTTCTAAGGAGATCCGGAAGACTATTGGAAAGCACTAAGCATGACCATCGAGGGGTTTTAGTTGGTATAAATCCCACAAACTGGTCTTCTAGAAGTAGACGGTCTTTTTAGAAGAATTCCACTAGGACAAAAAGGCCACAAATTGAGGAGTTTATCTTCCTTTCTATTCAAACAAGCGACGAGATATACACTACACCACATTGCGATCGTCGCCTGATATATAATATATATGTTAAGACTCCAATAATTTCATTCGCTACAACGACCTTCAAACCGGAACACAGTGGTGTCTCCACAGTACTGTTCATCGGCAGCAATAGCGGTGGTACTTCGTACACTACATTGACTCCATCCTGCTGAACTGACCTAATGAATTCCATATGTAGTTACCCTCAAGTACACTTGCGAGCAAACAAACCGTCACGCGTATGTATTAGTGTGTGTATTTGAATACCAAATCCATACACGTGAGAGCTCGCCATGCAAAACTGCCTTTACCATAAAATGAGGATGAGTGCTGCATCTCATTGTCCACTTACGCAATGCTCCAAGATCTTCACCACGACCACCTTCACTACATCAGGAGTTGCCTGTAAGCGAGTCTACTCAGTCTATTATATGCCAATACTATATCAGTATGAACCAACGCAGAGTTTTGCTCCAATGTAAACATCCTAACCAGCGAATATCATTTGGCTTGATGGTAATACCACTTACCATCAAACCAGTATGCTGCTGACTCACAAGTCTTAACGCTACAGGAGCATCCTAGTGCTGTGTGAACATCCTAACTAGTTCATAATGTCATCATATCTTCCTCTTACTATCATGTAAATGTGGTATGGATCTTCGTCCTTCAAAACGTTCTCATGATGTGGTGGTGAATGTTGCTGATGTGGATGGAAGGTATCTAATTTGAAGACTCAATATGCTGGTGACTGTCACCAGGAAGACTGCTCCTCCTCTCTTTAGATGGAACAGCGGCGGAGACGTTATCCTGTCACTAACTGAAGCCATAACGTTGACCTGATGGTAAATGATACGCCCGTCTATAATAACGTGGTGGAAGTTAGGTTGGTACATCATCATCAGCCCGTAGACATCCACTGCTGGATATGTCTCCTCAAGGACCTCCACAACGATCGGTCCTATATTCACCACCATCGTTTGTAGGGGTTCATTTGAGATTAACGGGCTATTTCTCACCACTGGTCCAATGAGGGTTGGTTGGAGCCAGAACCTCGTCTGTTGATTAGCAGGGTCCAATACCAGCTGGCGAGGTTGGTACACTACACCACATTCGCTTTGAGATATAACATGTCTTTCCCCAGTAATTTCACTATGCAGCATCCTTCAAACTGGAACACAGTAATATTTGCATACTACTGTACTGTACAGTCTCCAGCAACAAGGATCTACCATCAGCGTTCTGTTGACTCTTGTAGTGCTGTGTAAATATCTTAGATGCGTGGTAGTAAGACGGTGGAGATATTTTATCCCACCCCTTACTTCAGTCCCAAACATAGTTCATATTATACAACTAAGTTGAAGAGACCGCCATCAGATCGTTTCGCCAGTTTTTCACTGTCCTTACCCTCGAAGGGCTCCAAGGTCCGAGGGTCACCTTCGGGCCAACGACCCCCCTTGCGTAAGTGTTGCGTCACGTCGCAGAAATGCGCGCCGCTCCCGCGCTTTCGACAAGACATCCTCTCTCCCTCTCCGCCGCGCGCGGATGCCCACGCGTGGGAGTGAGACCGCGCCGCGCCCTTACGTCACTCTCGCTAGCAAAATGGTATCTTTTTCTCCTTCGTACCTGCAATTAAAATGCACGACTGGGTAAGTTTATTCCTTATGTTCGTAAGTTAGTTTTTTTTTTCATACTACCTTACTATTGTTTTATTATAAAATACAAGTTATATGATATTATATTGGAATGCACATTTTACTGTCCTCATCATCAGCCGATAGATGTCCACTGCTGGACAGAGGCATCCCACAAAGATCACATAGAACGGTCCACAGTCAGCATGGCGTCTACTACCGCAGGGTACTAAGAACCTTTGTTTGTAGCGGATTCGGGCGATAACCACCACGCAGGTCCAATGCTGGTTGATGGGAACCAGAGCCTCGTTTGTTGATTAGCACCACCACGAGCTGGTGAGGTTGGCTTGGGTCTCGAGAATTTGCTGCGATGCTAGTTAGAGCATTATTCAAACTTGCGCTCGTTATTTGGGCTGGACGCTTTAAGACATAAGATGATAACTCTCGTTACCGCAGTAATTTCACCAGCTGCAGCCCCTTTCAAATCGGAACACAGTAATGTTTGCACACTACTGTTTACTTATTACTCTGGTGCAGTAACCCAAAGTGTGACCCAACGGTGGATCCCTGCTAACTAAAACTGACTACCTCCTGATGTTTCCTTTCCTGGGAACCGTAGTCTTCTCACAAGAAGAGTCCAGACTATCCACCATACTAGCCAAGGGTTGATCATACCAAATAACCAAGAAGGTTGTTCAGGCTCAGTGAGGATCGAACCTGTGCCTCTTTGAATCGTATCCCACATAGAATCTCTTCACTAATTGAACTAGGGCAGCTTCTTAAGGAACACTAGCCGACTAGACTGCTTAGATCGACTAGATACCTATTTCCGTCCTCAAACAGTAGTATGCAAACTTTACTGTGTTTCAGTCTGAATAGCACTTCAGTTAATAATATTACTTCTCTTATCTCTTCGTCGAAAATAGTATTTTCTAAATCTCTAAACAAATAGATAAACATAGATCTTGTTTTAGTGCGTCTAAAACACTTCCGCTCTCATATCTTGAGAGCTGAAGAACAACAATAGTGCTATAGTAGCAGATTTAGTACATGAGCAAGCTAGATGAACAGCTTTAAAAAAATCATTGAAGCTATATCACAAGTGGAGCCGGAATCGAACTGGAGACCTCAATGTAACAAGTCTACTAGTGGTAGGTCTGTGTTGCCGGAGACCGTCTAGATAGGAATCAGTGCAGCTCCTTTTTCTACTGCTTGACAGTACTGCAAACATTACTGTGTTCTGATTTGAAAGACGCTGTAGCTATTGTAAATCAACATCTTATGTCTCAAAGCGACGAGCGCTGTTATGTATATTTTTTTTATACAATTAAGCGATGTTATGAGCATTCATATGATGGTAAGTGATACGCCGGTCATAACAACGCAGCGCCAATCAGAACGTTATATAAGATGTTGAGTCTGATTACCACAGTAATTATCCTATCTACCGTAACGTTGTTATAGGCAAGCGTATCACTTACCATCAGATGAACGTCTTACTCGTCCGGCTTCGCCATAGATATATTTAAACTACAATAAATATATAGAAATTAAAATACAACTCTATGTATTACAGCTGTCTATGGTTATAACTATTGTACGAACTCTTTACTTGCTTACTTTTAAAAAAAAATTACGAATATTGACCATAAATATCGTATATAGTAATGATTAAATAAAACGTAAAAACAATGGCGGACATTTTGAATTTTTTCACATTTATTTCTCTTCATTATTCATTGCATTTAAATAACACAAGCATGTGTGAAACGAAACGTTATACATTAGTATGCATAGATTATACCTGTGTGTGTGAGTAGAAATGGTGTAGTGTAGTTATGTTACAATTTTAAGCGACATTAAAACACCATAGCGAACCTATAAAAGGTGCAGCTTAATGCGTAAGGTTATCATGCTGAATTGTCTACACTGCGTACCGAATTGCGTATCAGATAAACGGTGTAGGAATGACACACCACACCCCGACTATCGACGTTTGTGTGCTGTTGTGTGTGTGTGTGTGTGAACGCGGCGGTGTGCGGCGCGACGCGACCTTGGTAGCCGGGGTCGCCGCCCAGTCGCAACCAAGGGCGCAGTACTGCATACACCGCAACAGGGATGGGACTCGCCCGCCCGATAAACTTATCGATACCTTATCGCATGAATAAATCGTTAGTCATAGACAACAAAGGGATTCGGCTTTAGCTTTACAATAATAACACCTTTTGTATAGTAGTATAGTAGTAATAAGAATAGTAAATAGGAATTGTAATAATGTTAATAATAAAAATGGTATGAGTTGTCCTCATTTATGAGAGATGGATTCTTTTTGAAGTTCCTCTCCAACTAGTGAAGGTTGGCAATCAGCGTGATACAGTCCTTTGTCTCTGGTTCGGCAGAACAATTGAGATGCTTCAGATACGCCAGTCCATTCCCTGATATTCCTCAACCATGACTTTTTCCTTCTCCCCACCTTACGTTTGCCATAAACCTTACCAGTAATAATTAATTGCGGAAGATTATATCGCCGACGACGGAGTACATGAGAGATGGATGAAAGCAGGAAATAGGATGGAGATTGAGAGAAAGGAAGAAAGGAGAAGGAAGGAATGAGATTATTAGAATGTAAGAGAAGAAAATTAAAAATAATAAGGGCCCTAACTTAACCTAACTAGGGGAACGCAATTAAAAAAAAAACACCTTAGTGTGTCGCCGTATAGCTCCGTGACCATCGGTGCTGATAAGCATCAGAAACGAAAGAGTAATGTATACAGTAAGATACCTAATAGAATCTGTAACCTAGGTCTCCTGTAAAGATCAGATCATTCACCAGATCTACCACCTAGTGGGTTAAAGGAAGGTGTTGCCAACTTCTTCCGTAAATTAAGAAACCATATTTAAATTAGTTTGCTGGTGATAGATGTTTTTTGGCAGAGATCGTATCGGTACCACAGCAGAGTCCGGCACGGTCCGGCTTAAAGGGCGTGGTAGCTAATGAAATTACTGGTAACGAGCCCAAACATTTCATTTATCAAAGTGAGTTGCACCACGTGTAATGTATATCTTAACGTCGCTCGTTTTGTCGCTTCGAAGAATAAAAAAAAAATAACAATTGTTTTTTTTAATATTAATTAGTTGGCGACATCGATATTTCGCGATACGTTATCATCGAAACATTATCGACGGAACGTCGAATACAAGGAAGAACATAAAAATAACTACGATTACGAGTTCATTCGCCAGCCGAACCCTCAACGCATTAAATGTTGCGTAGTTAGTTATCAGCTAACTCCGTTACCAATTAATACTAGTTCTAGGTCTCTGTTGCCGGAGACCGTCTAGTACATGGGTACATGGTACATAGACATTTCACTAATTACACTGCCTTTCAAACCGGGATACAATGATCGTCACATAGTATTATTTCGTGGTAGATATAGGTTTTGTAGTGGTACCTAACTAGACAATGTCCGGTAATAGAGACCTATAACCAGCGTTGACCTGGAGTCAAACTAGAGTATTTCATGTGAACTATATTCTGGAGCTGATACTCCAGCTTAAATCTACAAAAACCTTAGTACTTTTGAAGTTTAATTAAAATAGCTCTCTTGCTTTTAATAATTGTAGTAAGCATAGATCCAAGACTTAGCTGGCTTACTTCATCACCATCATCATCATCATCAGCTTACAGACGTCCACTGCTGGATATAGGCCTCTCCCCGAAGATCTGCACATCCACTCGCTGCCAGTGTTCAGCGGCTTCCTGCGTCTCGGCTTCATGGCCGTCTTTTGTAGGGGTTCATGTGGAGGGAATTTGAGCCATTTCCCGCCACGCTGGCCCAATGAGGGTTAGTGGGAGCTAGAGCCTCGTTTGTTGATTAGCGGGCACCACGAGCTGATGAGGTTGGCTCGGGTCTTGTGAGTTGTGTTTGCACCCTTTACACCTCCACACCCAGAATGCCCTGCTTCTTCTTTATCCGGCTATTCTTTGTCCTTTTTTCTTATTCTAAGAGATGATGAGACGAGGAGGAGGTTCACGTAATCGCAATTAATACGCCAGCTCACAACAACATGGCTCGACTTCAGCTGGTATTCATAGCACCACATAACGCTCATCGCCGTGAGACACAGGATGGTAGAACTCGTTATCCCAGTAATTTCATCAGGTACAGTGCCCTTCAGGCCTGTAGTCTTGGCTATTAAGAATAGGACTAAGATATTCCGGGCCTGTCGTATAAGGCGACTAAAAGGGTCTTCTGGTCTGGTTATAAGTGTGGGGGCCCTCAGAGCTCAATAAGCGAGCAATAGAAGGAAGGGGGTGTGTTCCGTAGGAGATACAGGAGCCCTTCCTAATGCACTGAGAGACACCACCGATAGAGGTTTTAGTGGTTAGAAGCCCCACATTATCTGGCCTTCCCCTCAGAAGTAATGTATCTTATAAAATTTCCTCGCGATAAAAAAAAGGTACAGCGTCCTTCAAACCGGAACACAGTAACGTTTGCACATTACTGTTTATCGGCTGCGGTGGTACCTAGACGGTCACCGGCAACAGAGACCTACCACCAGGTATACTCTTTGTGTAGTTTCTCCTACACAGAGTATACCTTCTCCTCTTCCAGTACGTGGCGGTACCGGAAGTCAAGCTGATTGTGACGGAAGTTGACAAGGCAGAGCAGGACCGATCAATGTGGAGATCTTTGAATTGGCCTTTGTTCGGCAGTCGACGTCTATCTGATGATGATGATAATGATAGCGATCTATCTCATTTTCCCACAGCCTGTCCTCTGTAAAGATCTAGAATTGTGTATTTTTATTTTCATTAAAAATTATTCACGAAGCAAAAAAAAAACAAAAATTAAAGTTTATATTGTTTTTAAAAATATTACTTCCGTTTCCTCCGTGTTATCGATGACAACGATAAGCGTGGTACATCACTACAGGGGTGGGAAGTGTCGGCGCGCCGCTCGCTTATGGCGAACAGTTAGACAATGCGATCGCGATCCTTCACCAAATATAGTACATATCGAAATACCTCAATCAAGCGTATTGTGTGCAAACTTTAACTAATAATACCCTGGTCCGGATTGAAGGGCGTTGTAGTTAGTTATAATACAAAAGTAACGACAATTAGCATCCTATGTCTTAAGGCAATGAGCACTATGTAATGCAATGTAAACATAGCTTTCATAGCAGCTATGTATGCAAATATCAATATGTTCCGGATTGAAGGGCGCTGTAGCTAGTGAAATTACTCAGGTGATGAAAGTGTAATCAGTGATGAATTGTAAACATAGGTTTAATAACTGTTGTACAGTAGTGTGCATTTATTACTGTGTTCCGGTTTGAAGGGCGCTGTAGAATAGGTGGCAATAATGATGGACTGTAGGGGGTCTAACACAGCAACTCACGGGATCAAAACCTACCTCATCTGCTGCAGCCTGCTAAGCAACAAGGCTCTGGTCCACATCAACCCGCGTTGGACCAGCGGGGTGGAAAATGACCCAAATACCCCCCACTCTACTTGAGGCTATGCTGTAAGCGCATGACCGATCGATGTGGAGATCTTTGGGGTAGACTATGTCCAGCAGTGGACATCTATCGGCTGATGATAGTGATGATGGAGCCAGTTAGGATGATATACACTACACCAAACTGTAATCGTCGCATCAAGATACGACGTTATGTTCCATTACTTTCATAACTTCACTAGCTATAACTCCCTTCAAACCGGAACACAGTACACTGCTGGGAAATATCTAAGTTTCTGGCAACAACTCTACCATCAGTAATTATAATTACGTATGAGAACAGAAGCTTTCGTAAACACGTCGCGAAGTACTCTCTTCTCGGTCGTATTAGGGTTAAAAATGGTGGCGTTAAATGGGCTTTTTTATATATTTAAGGGATGAAGCTTCTGTGCTTAATGATCAACCCTTACTTGTGATTATTGATGCCCGTTATTGAGCGATTTGCATTCAATAGGTAGATATATGTTGCTGAATAAACGCCAGCACTAACCCAGTGCGGCGCAGCTGTCCGGCGGGGGCTTTTACATCGTACGACACCTCGACGACCGTACGATTCTCAAACTGTCATATAATAGAATGGAAATATATACAGATTATACTTTAACGTATGTTAAATTAATGTTTTTGTTAGGATATCTACACCACATCAGAATACGTCGCTTTAAGGTATAAATGTAGTCGATGATGTTCTTGTGAAGGAATTGGGTCATAATTATTTTTAATCTGTAAATCAAGTAGACGAGTGTTACGGTCACTCGATTGCAAGTGACATGCCTGCTCATGACTACGGAGTCAGTTGTGGCGCTAGTTAGGATGGTATACACAACACCATATTATGCTCTTTGATAGATATGTTGGTATGTGTTTTAACTCCAATATTGTCACTAGCTATACTGTCCTATAATAGTAATGTTTGCATACTGCTTGGCGTGAATAGGTGCTGTCATAGTGTCCTGTGTGCTTTACTTGATGGTCACCAGCAACAGGACCTACCATCAACTTCTGTACTATATGAAGGTCTGAACACAGCAGTGGTACAGCAGGAAATGATGAGAGAGATGGATTCGATATAAAATATATACTCCACTTATGTGGTCCAGGATTGGAACTTGAGACTTTCAGTAAGAAGCGCTTCGTCACTGAGCTGTGGGAGTAAAAATACTTGAACTGCGAGAAATCGTTACGTTAATAGTAAAGGGCAGCATTCAGATTATGATGCGGCATAACAGTACAGCCAAGTGCAATGCGGGCTACGGGCTGAACAGAAAAATACTTCGCCGCGTCTCATATTCGCGTATTACTTTATAGTGGTAAGGTAGTAAAAATTGCAGTATAACTTAATTAAGTTATACCTATAGATGCAGTATTAACTGTCGATTGTGTATATGTATGTAAACAACTTAATCTTAGCAGTAGTGACTTTAAATAACTTAAACATCTTGGTGAAGCGGTTGACAGTTTGGTTAGTAATAAAGAATTATTTGATTGGCGGAAATGTTGAATTTGGAAGGTGGTGATTTCTTCAAAGCCTGGTCATCAACGTACTCTAGGTCTCATCATCATCACATCGTATGAAGTTAGAGTTGAAGTTAGACAAGTGCAATAGTAGATCGATATCCGGTTGATCAACCAGCCTCTCTATTTCAAGATTGCGTCGGACTCGCCATCTAGCATCCTCGCTTTGAGAATACCCTACGATTGAATTTCCTCTCGGCAACCAGGAGCTGCTCTTCTTTTTTAAACGTTAGTGTCCAGGTCTTGGTACTGTACATCATACGAGGAGCCAATTCTCTCAGACTTCGCTGAATGGTCCAATTGCTTATGATGGGAGACGACCAAAAAAGTGTTCCTCGGAAGCTCAATCGGGCGACCTGACGGTAGGCTCAGATATCACTGGAAGGATGTCGTAGACCACGAGCTACGCGAGCTTCTAGCAGAGGACTGGTAAGTGGCAGACAATGCTGGTCCTCTCTTCTGTTGGAGACTAGACTCACTTTAGGTCGCTGAGCCAGAGGAGTAAGAAATAGTAGATAGAAATTAATTGTCTAAATTTGAGTTTGATTTCTACTTAGAGTTCATATTGCTGCAATTTACTCTTCTTTCTTCTTCTGAACATCATAATCTTCAGCATAAGCTGCAGCTTAATTTTCATCACAATACCTATAATACTAAAACCAATTCTATTGTATAATAGCGCATTACGGTCTAATAGCTTGCAGTACTAAAGCTTGTGCCCACAAACCAGTTTAGATAGACCCGCCGATAGGAGCGTTTGTAAGGTAACGCGAGTTCACTACAACTGGTCAATGTTTATAATCAGTTATGCGTCAGGTGGTGATGGTGGAATTTTATGTCAGTGGGATTACAGGCTAACAGTAGTTCAAGTCTGACAGGTGTCTATGCCGCTACCGGTTCTGTAGTTATCGTACAATTTGCCAGTTTGTCTTAACTGTTATCTTTATCAATTTAAGAATAAGGTCCATATTTATATAGGTCTTGAATTTTTTTTTTTTAATGTATATAATTTCTTTCGTTTTAATTATTGTTCTACCTTATTTTTTCACTGTACGATTAACTAACCGGGTGCAAGTGTAGCTCTCAGTAAGATGTCCTTTATGGGATTATTAACCGTAACTACAATAACTACACTACTTAAATATAGAATAGCTAACAGTTCCCCGCCTGCTTTGTTTGCCGTAACACCCCTGCAACTCCCTTTGAAGAATCAATTTTGTATAGTCCATTCTTAGCTGACCTCTAAACGGCAGAAGCAATGGAGATCTAATACCCTGCTGCTATTTAAGTCTAGCAATCTTTTGGGCTGTATCGGTGACATTAGTTCTTCTGAGGATCTCAATATCCCTGATTTGATCGACAGAAACTCCTAGCCTTCTCCATTGTCCTTTGGGTGACTTTCAGCCTCTTTATAAGTCGGATAGTAAGAGGCCAAATCTCGGTTCTGTATATCAATATGAGCAGCACGCACGTGTTGAAGATTTGTCTTCAGACACTGCGATATCTGAGACGAAAGGATGCTGCGTAGCTTCCCAAATGAGATTAGCAACAAAAGAACATATATCTGTCTCTTTTTTGTTGTTGTTGTCACGTGACGAGTGTGTATTAATGCATTAGTTGCGAGGTGCAGTTGGGATTGGTTAATATCGCGGGCGTCTCGCCGAATGATTTAGTCGCCTTTGTTGTCTGGCCGCGGGGACGTCTGCGCTCAGGGTTACATTGGGAGCATTAATTTCAGACTTCGGCGACGCACACTGCGCCATGCACCGACTAATGTGGACAGTGGTAAATAAACAACAAGTTAAAAATGGTATAAAAGCAGGGCTGCGAACCGCGAAGGGTAGGTTGTTGTCAATCGGACGAGCGTGCAGACGCGCTGCTTGGACTGTCTATAATTACTAAAATATTGGAAATTTTCTATTTACACAAAAACCACCCCTGACCATAATATACACTAATTACTGATAACGACCCTTACGATAATTTTTTTATTGAATTAAGCGATATTCGCTTGATGGTAAGTGATACGCCTGCATAACAAATGGCGTTAGTTCAAATGATATATAATGCTTTACATTGCGCTCGACGCCTGAGAAATAAAACGTTGACTTATTACCCAAGTAACTACATTACCTACAGCGCCCTTTAAACCGGAACACAGTAATGTTTGCACACTACTGTTTGTCATTACATTGTTCATTTATTAAACGTTGTTTCATTGGTGGTAAGACTTGCCGGAGACCGTGTATGTATCACCGCAGCTGATATTCCTGCCGCTACACAGTATTATGCAAATATTACTGTGTTCCGGTTTGAAAGGCGCTGAAGCTTGTAAAATTACTAAGGTAAAGAAACTTATTATGCTTATTTTTTATTCATTTAAGCCACGAGTAAAGCGGGACGTTCGCCTGATGGTAAGTAGTACGCCCTCCCATAACATTGTGGCATTGATTAAGATGTATACTGTACCATATTACGCTCGTCGCCTGAGATGTAAGTTGAGTTACCCCAGTTATTGCACCCTCTGAGGGTTGTCTGAGGGTCGTGCCTTACTCCACCCATCACTCTTGTTCTCATAACATCTCGTCCTACTTCCGGTTACTCAGAGAGCATAGTAGACTGTGGAGCGAAGTTAGTTACGCATCTGGTTTGACCATCTCGTTGGCGTGTGACCCCGCGGCGTTTTTCCTTCCTCTTTTCCAGTAACCACAAGCCTTTCACACAACACTAGCTACAGCGCCCTTCAAATCGGAACGCAGCAAATATTCACATAGTACTTTTCAGCGGCTGAAATAGGTGGTTGGTACCTTGGTTTTATTGACCATACGGAATATAGTTGGAACAACCGGAACACTGCTGGTAGGTCCAGTAGGGCATAGATAGGTACTATTAAACAGTACTGTGCAAATACTGTGTTCCGGTTTGAAAGGTGCTGTAGATCATGACATTGCTGATAAACAGACTATACGTCTTATATCTGAGGGCAAGTTTAATGTATATACCATGCTAAGTAGCGCCGCGTTGTTGTTGACAGGCGTATCACTTATTATCAGGTAAACGTATCACTTATTCCCTCGCTTCGGTGAATATAAAAAAAAAAGCGCTCGTACCGAAATGGTTCAGCGATTAAACCGGCGCGGACTCGAAACTAGGCTATCTAAAGTTCGACGCACGATAAGCGAGATATTGTATCACTACACTTTTTTTTCGTGTTTACATTTATGTAAGTGATAAGAGCGAATTTCGTCTGTAAGCTGTCGCGACGATTGCGCGTCTAGTTCGCAACGAGGTTATCGCCGGAAGTACAACAACAGGAACTTAGAACATATTAATGACATAATTATACACAAAAGCAGAGAAATTACAAAGTTACTTAATAGTTCTCTTTTTTTGTATTGAGGAGGTAATCTTAAAAGATACCTTGCTTGGGGGCTTATAGAGAAGACAAGGTTACGTAGGGCTTCTACCCACTGAAACCTCTCGGTGGTCTCCGTCAGTGCATCAGGAGGGGCTCCGGGATCTCCTACGAAACGCACCGGCGATCCCCGGCACTCTGGGTAAAACAACCCCCGAAAAGGCAAATCCCCCAGCATCCACGCTGTGCTACGGCAAATACAAGACCACCATCCATTTGCCGACCTCCTAAGGGTCGCTCATTGTGCTTTGAAGGCGCACACCCTCAAACCGCACAACCCCGAGGACCCTTTTAGTCGCCTTGTACGACAGGCAGGGAATACCTTAGTCCTATTCTTAATAGCCCGAGACTATAGGGCTGATATTATATTTACCTATATCACTGGTGGTAGGTCTCTGGTTACCGTCTAGGTAACCTAAGTAATAATTGTAAAAGGATCTTTCTTACCACGTGTTCCACCTCCACTACCATCAGCCGATAGACGTGTTTTTTTTTTTTTTATACTCATTCCTCTGCCTGTGGCAGGTCAGGGATTTTATTTTCAGTCACTTATCTATTTATATCTAAACAATTTTTCCTCTTTCCTTACTTTCGTACTTTCATCTTTCGCTCTAAACTTATCTTTCTTCCTTTTTGTTCTCCTCTTTTCTTTCACTCTCCATTCCATTTCCTTCTTGCCGATAGACGTGTTGGATGTAGGCCTCTCCCTAAGATCCCCACCACGCTGGTCCATTGCGGGATTAGCAGGCTGCACCACGAACAGGTGAGGTTGGCTTGGGTCTTGGAGTTGTGAGGGTGAGGAGACCGTGTTCATCACACGCATATCACGTGTTCAGATGACATAAACGGAATTCATAACCTGTTTGATAACATGAACTAGAATTCACATTTAGTATCGCTATCATAAATTTCGGTTGTGTTTAAACGAAATCATGCCGCGACCTCGGCAGCGAACAATCACGATAACAGATTTTTTTTTATTAAATTAACTACTAAATTAACTAATCTAGAATTAGGAAAGCTAATATTAGTTGATTAATTCTAGACTCACATCTTAACGTTTATACTGTCTAACATACATTGTGTCTATTACATTAATTACTCATAGATACAGTTTGATTCATCATCATCAAGCGATCGATGTCCACTGCTGGACATAGGCCTCCCCCAAAGGTATCTACATACAGTCAGCATGGCGTCCAGTACAGCTGGTCTGTAAGGGCTGGAGTTCACGTGAGGGGATTTGGGCCATTTGCCACCACGCTGCCCCAATCCGGGTTGGTGGAAGCCAGAGCTTCGTTTGTTGATTGGCAGGGAGCACCACGAGCTGATGAGGTTGGTTGAAATATGAATTTCATCATCAGCCGATGGACCTCCGCTGCTGGCAGATAGGCGTCTAAGATCTCAACATCGATTGGTCCAGCAGCTGCCTGCAACCCTCACCAGATCATCGCTCCACGCGGCTGCTCTCCAGGACCTTACTGCCGGTCACAGTCAGCATGGCTCCGATACCGCCGGCCATTAGGAGCCGTCCTATGTAAGGGTTATTTTAGGCCATTTTCCACCACGCAGATCGAAAGCTGGTTAGTGGGACCCTGAGCCTAGTTTGTTGATTAGCAGGGTGCAGAGAGGGTGGGACCCTTACACCCCCTCATATTTACTATACTTTATTTGTTATAAACACGATAAGTGTACTCGCATTACGTTATAACTAAATCTCTCATATCGGAGTACTAAATAATGTAATACTATAATCGGGGTCTACGCGGGGTCATCGCACCCGTTGGAGCAGTGCCTTATCGGGTTCTACGTCCCCCAGGTTCAACGGCACCGTAGACCCGCTACGAGAGTTCACTCACGAAACATTCAATGCCTAACATAAATCTATAAATAGTTTACAGTACTAATAAATATATATTAATTAAGGTACCGCCGCAGCTCCTAACTCAAGCGATAGTATATGAGTGCAATACTGCTTTCCGGTTTGAAAGGTGCTGTAGTTAGAGAAGTTACTGGTGTATCGAGACGTAATATGTGTGGTGATGCTGTGTGTATCATCCTAACTAGTGTTATGAGCAGGCGTATTATTTTCCATCAGAACGTCTCGCTCTTCTTGACATTTCGTAGATATATATATATATATATATATATATATATATATATAATATATATATATGAGTGTGTATATGCAACGATATATACTGCACCACATTGCACTTGTCATCTTAGACACAGGATGTCGATTCTCGTAGTCCACGAGTATACATACGAGTATAACTACAGCGCCCTTCAAACCGGAACATAGTAATGTTTACACGCTAATATTTGTTGGCATAAATAGACGCTGGTATTAACTTTAGTCTCTAGCAACAGACACCTACCACCATCAAAAGATGGTAGAGTTGAATAATAAACTTTTTTAATGAATCGGGACGGGGTGGTAAATAAAAGTTCACGAACCCGCATCAATGGTGACTGCGGAGAGGCGCCAGCAGGGTGGCCAGGTGAATGTACCAAGGGATGCTGAATTTCATCTCAGACGGGCTCAAGTAAACGAACTTTCCCTTACCGAGTCAGCGCCGTACTTACCTCTGAAAAATTACAAAGAAATAAATGAAGTAAAACAAAATTATAACAAATCAGATATTATGTACTATCTGATATATTATTAAGTCTTGAATAAACAGCCCACTTGATTTTCCCACTACTGGGTCTCAAGACCTTTCTGAGTGATAATTCGCATATGTCTATGCCATCTAAGAGGGAGCAAATATTCCTTCAGCATTATACTAGAAGCTCAAGCGTTGTAGGAATCGAACCTGAACCTCTCCATCACATATTTACATCCCGTGCGACCACATAAACTACTGATATATGCGAACGATTTAATAAAGCAAAAAATAAAAAAAAAAAATTTAATATTGAATTCCGACCCTGTAGATACCTCAAGACCCAAACAGCATCCTGATCGATAGGTCACTCAACTGTCGGCGTTGCCCTGCCGTCTGTCCTAAGCAATAATATATTTCTTAAGTTCACACACACATATACAGGTCTACACACACACACAGACGGACACAGACACGCACGCGACCTGTTAGGCACTAACGCAGATACCTGAGGTCCGCGAACCTAGCCACCCCGCGCTGAAGTACTGGAAATTCAAATGTTATGCAAGTCATTGTTATTCGCACCGCGTTGAATCAGACCTTGGCAGAGGTCTGTGTAAAGGGACCATTGTGGTAGTAATATTACTGTGTATCGATAATAGATGTTCACAACAAAACCATCGATAAATGCCCAGTATAATTTCTTACTATATCATAATAAATTATAGAACAAAGATGTGAATACTACTTCAATGATAATCACGATCATCTACTTGCTAACTACTTACTAACCTTTGTCAGTCCATAGTTGGACCGTAGCTCTTCTTTTTTTTTAATTACCAAGGCAACGGATCGTTCACCTGATGGTAAGTCATACCATGTATTCGTCGCTTTATATATATGTTGTTTCGTTAATCAGTAATTACACCGACTACAACGTCCTCCAAACCGGAACATAGTAATGTTCGCACACTACTGTTTGGCGGTGGAAGTAGGAGCTGAAGTGGCTGGATACCGTCTAGGCCTACACCTTCCGTGAAACAGTAGTATGAAAACATTACTGTGTTCCGGTTTGAAGGGCGCTGTAGCTAGTGTAATTACTGAGGTAATGAGACTGAACATCTTATGTCTCAACGTGATGAGCACAATGTGGTGTAGTGTGTATCATCTTAACTAGCCTCATCTTGTTATGGGCGTATTACTTACCACCAGGTAAATGTCGCGTCCGTCTTGCTGTTTAGTTGAAAAAAAAAAACATTTCCTTCGACTATTTGTTTATATGAAAGATTAAAAAAAAATTGGATGCGACGCGAACAGGTTAAAAATAAAATACTATGGCTACGGTCAATGACCTCAGCAGCAGTCGCAAAATAAAACACCTCGAGCAATTTATGCAAAGGAGATTAATGGCGTATAACCTTCGAATTAGGTTCAACAGATGTCCCGAATGCAGCAGGAATGGTGTGGCCGCATGCGAAATTAGACCTTATGGTCATGTACCTAGGGCTTCTTTACGACCTTGACATTCGCAGACGACTCCTACGAAACCTTTCCCGCGCTGAGGCTGCTGGGGCATCCAATAAACACATGAAATCAAATCATTCTGTTTTTATAGTTGAATGCATTACAAATATAACCAGATGAAGAGTTAAGAATGTTTAGAACTGTTAAGCAAATATATATATATATATTTTTTCAGTGATTCATCTGATGCTTACCATCATACGCTGGTCCATAACTACAAAGGATTGTGCCGATCGCTTCAAGATAGAATGTTAAGTCACGTTACTTCAGTAATTTCACTAGCTACAACGTCTTACAAACAGGAACACAGTAATATTTACACAGATTATTCCCATTTCGATCGGGTAGGGAATTATATAGGAGGATATGGGTTATATCCTACGGTTGGTGGGTACCTGGGTGGTGCATCACGAGCCGGTGAGCTTGGCTTAGACCCTGTGACCCTTAGTCCCTTACACCCCCTAAATGTCGGCGGAGTCGCAGAGGTATGCGAAAGCGTTTTGCCATCAGGCGATGAGGTGGAACATGGTAGAGGTTTTAGTCGGTGCAAGTCCGACATAACCTGTTCCTGCCCCCGCGAGGGCTCTCCTCTATGTTAAATAAAAAAACTCCCCCTAAATCTGATATATAGTTTTGTAAAGCGATAGTAAGCTCAATGAGGTGCTGATCCCCACTGACCTTGAGGATTCGGTGAAGGAAAAGCCATGACACGATGCTCATGCATGAGGTCTTCGTGAACTAGTAACATCCTCCAATCAGGACTTGGCTAAAGTGGTGAATAAATACCATCAAGTCTCACCTTGCCGTGCTGTCTATTCATCCCTTGGCACTATTAAACAAGTTATATATATATTTATTTATTAACTAGCAAGACAAGTGGGACGTTCACCTAATTATAAGTGATACCCTATAATAAATACATCATATTGCGCTCACCGTCTGAATCATAAGATATTGAGTCTCATTACCTCAATTGTACTAGTTATAGCGCCTTTCAAACCGGAACACGGCTATGTCTACACAGTACTGTTTGTCAGACGGTTTCTGGCAACAGAGGCTAACCAGAAGTATTTTGGATAGTAAAAAAAATGGAAGTAAAATTATGGATGTAGAGTGGGGCGGAACAATTGTGTGATATTTGCAGAGTATGTAGCTGATAGAGCTGCCGTGTCTGGTAGATGAGTAGTTCTGCAGCCGCTGGTGCAACGGCCGGCCGCCCTTGCGCCGTCCGCGCCGCTCTTATGTAAAGTTAATGCACGCTCCTCGCGTCTCCATTGTCCGTTCGAAAGGAGATCACGGGCCCCTTGCAGCCCGTTGCAGCCGACCAACGAGTCACCTCACTCATCTTCAAGCTGTTCAGTCAGCAGCCATATTTAATTGCTCTGTAGCTAGTAAAATTACTACGGTAACGATATATTACATACCTAGGCGACAACGCATAACACGCTACTGGAGACCGTCAAAGCTTACTCCGACGGGTCACCACTGCAATTCCCATTTCTACCGCCAAACGGTAGTGTGCAAACATAACTGTTATCCGGTTTGTAGGGCGTTGTAACTAGTGAAATTGCTGGTGACTTCAAGGCGATGAATATAATGTCGTGCTGTGTGTATCATCCTAACTATCTCTAGATTAGTACCAGACTATAGTAGTCGATACTGCCGCGATGTTATTTGGGGAGGGATGATAAATAAAGTTACCCCAAAAAAAAATGTGAAAGCGAGAACTGATATGGAGAAAGAAGAAAGAAGAATGGAAAGTTGGAAGAAGAGAATAGAAAGAGCTGGCTCCAGTACTATTGGTCTGTACACTGGAAGAGTACTGATAAAAAAAACGTTATGTTAAAGGGTATCGGAGTAACGAAAGGTTGAGCACCACTGGTTTAAACCCATCAAAGTTATAGGTGTTCCTCTATAAGGTCAATGACCAGTATGACGCTTTGATGCTAAAGAGTGCTCTTTATCTCCATAACGCTGGTGCTCATGACGTCTGCGAATGCGAACGCACCGACGTCCTCCTCAGCCGGAATGAAGATCATCACTGATTTTATCTCACCACAGATGCTGAAAAAAAGTAAAAGCTCACATCCCTCGCGACGTTCGTATGCTGTGTTATTTACACTGTGAGATGATCCCGATTGTCACGCTGATGCAAAGCTCTGCTCATAACAACGTGGTGTTAGGACTGCACCACATTGCGCTCGTCGCCCGAAACATAAGATGTCTCGTTGCTTTAGTATGTATACTAACTACAGCGCCCTTCAAACCGGAACACAGTAATGTTTGCAGAATACTGTGTCATCATTATCAGCCAATAAACGTCTACTGCTGGACATTGGCTTCCCCAAAGATCTCCAGGTTTATAGGGGTTCATGTGGGGGGATTTGGATCAATTACCACCACGCTTGCTCAATGAGGGTTGGTGGGAGACAGCCTCGTTTGGCTCGCCCACGAGCTGGTGAAGTTGGCTTGGATCCCGTGAGTTGTAGTACGGGACTCCTTAAACCCCTTGCGTCAGTATCTTGGAAGTCTCTAGTTCGATACCTAGGCTCTAGACAACATTCTAGCTACCCAGTACTTTCACACCGTGAATCTACTTCTATAATAACATCACTGTGTTTGGACTGCTATAATACGAGAGCCAGATTATTCTTGGCGTGCTTTACCCACGGTCTCGTCACTTAATTTCGCGTGAAATCGAGGTCAAGACAAAAGTATTACAGCAATAAGTTTTTGATGTAACAGACGTCAAAAGGTTGATGTAATCGCTTACCATCAGTCGGGCCGTATGCCTTTGTTGCCTCAGAGTAAAGAAAAAAAAAATTATACTTCGAAATTAGGATACGAACGGGACGATCACCTGATTGTAAGTGATACATCGATCCATAACAATGTAGCAATAGTAAGGATATGAATCTAAAAACTGCAGCCCCTACCAGGCGATGTGAGCAGCGAGGAGCGATTGATGTGGGCATCTTTGTGGGAACTCTATATCCAGCTGTGGACTTCAATCAGCTGATGATGATAATGATGACACAGTTGCACTCGTCGCCGTAAGAAAGATGTCTCGTTACCCCAGTAATATTTACACAGTACTGTTTGTCAGCTGCAATAGGCGCTGCGGTGGTACCTAGGCGGTCTGTACCAACAGAGACCTAACAGTAAACATACTATATTAATAATAACATCCTATATATATTTAGTTTGATATATAATCATTATTATATAAAACATAATCGAATAACTATAGTAATGAAGCAAAGCCCTTGGAGATATATTTTGTGAAGTTCATTCACCCCTGAGGGCAATCGCCTAGCGCGATTCATAGACCTTTTAATATCTCTTTTGTTACATTATATAGAATTCGTTTGATATATAATCATATATATAAAAACACATCTTTGTTATATTTTTTTTATTATATGCAATAACGTTGTGTAAATATTTCATTGTCGTAAACAGGAATCATTTTAAAGTCACGTGTTTCCTGTAGAGGTCATATCAACAATGGCGTTAGGTATGGTGTGAGGAATTAATTGTAAATGTCATCGCGAAATACGCTGACCTAATGGTTAGAGAGTTCGGCCTTCATTACAAATGTCGCGGGTTCTAATCTCGGCATGTACCGATGACTAATATTTGTGTATATTTGTGAACTGAGGTCTTCCAGCGAGATACAAACGGTGAAGGAACCGTGAGGAACCAGCACATGAATTAGAATTTATTCTAAGGTGTGTGAAGTCACCAATCCGCGTTGGGCCAGAGTGGTGACTATGGCCCAACGCGCTCATATTGAGGGTAGGTTTGTGCCCCAACAGTGGGAACATAAATTGACTGTACAGGTATCTTGTAATGTCTTCCATATGTCAGCCTTTCTATTTATAAGTCCAGTGACTCCAAGAGAGTGTTAATATAATATTTATTCCAAACGGAGACATATATATTTCATATGTATGGATTTTTAGATATTATATGTTGTATAACAACTCTTCTGTATATGTGATTGGATTTAAGAGGACAGGAAATCCCTATATGTTATAGAAGTGATAGCGGGTTATGTGGTTTTAATAAACAAAATTTACTTTAGCCGACATATTTGATTGTATGTTTGCAATTTGCCTGTAGAAATATATGATTAAATTATATACAGAAACAATTAGTATGTTATTTCGAATTAAATGTTTATATAACATTCTTAGCTATGTGAAATAATGTAAAAAAATAATTACATTAACAATATCGCATGTAATACAGTCTCTCGTTTAGCAACATGACAAAATGACGCAGTTAAAGCAATAGTCTAGTGGTGTTGCAAAATGTCGGCTATGTATACCGCATTAATATTTTATTACAGCACAACACATGCACACGCATTGCGCATGTGTGCCGTGTATATACGTGCATGTGAATAATGCGTGTGTACGTTTGTTTTCGGATAATCTTATTGCGTAGTTCGGTAAGGATCTTTTCGAGGAGCTGAGCAACGTGCGCCGCGAGAATATCGAAACACCGGTACAAAGGCGCGCGCGTGTGCGTGCAGACTGCACCGCGTACGTACGCGACGTCTGCGTTGCTATGTGTGCGTGCACCCTTCCCGTATCGCGCGACCGTATGATTTTTACATTTCGAACTATTCATGCGTTCTTATTATGAACGGTATAAAGGTTATATTCGCTTGGATATCTGTTTGGTGAGCGCATATTAATGTTGTGCGATTGTTATTTTGAATCACATATTACGTACGGAGCGTGTGCATGCCAGCGTGCGTGTGTGCGTTCACCTTGAAAACCGCCAGTTCTTTGTGCAATGGGTTATTCGGTTAATGGCATCAAGAAAGTCAATGGCGCGATGCTTCGTAGGTACCGTCGGCAGCAGCGAGCGGATCTACTATAGAATGCAATGGGTCAAGTTTTTTTTTTCTAATTCGACTTTATACTGCTATAATAAAGTGTGTAGTTATGGTGATATATACACTACATCATAGTAAACTCTTAGCTTTGTAGCACATTATGCCCAGCCCAAACTGAAACCTAGTATTGTGTTGAGTACTGATTTATAACGAAGACTTAACAGTAGTAAAAAATCTAGAAATAATGTTTTAGTTGTTGTTTTTCTATATATATTCCCCATAGTATCTCTATCAGTATTTAAATATATATATAATCTGTGTCTGTTGGGAAGCTGTGAGAGGTTATTTTTTTTTAAAGTCAAAGACAATTGACAAAGTTTGAAAAGCGTTGACTTGGACCAATAATGCCCTTAAGCACATAGCACATTTATGTCACCTAGGATAGGTCTCCCTTACTGCAGTGCCTATTGTGCTGAGTACCAACACTAGGTGATGAGACCTAAGGTTATAATTTATATCTTATGATGGTGTATGTGATTGTGTAAATATTTTTTTTTCTCTGGTGCTGGTGCTGGTTCTCCATCCTCGTGAAGTTCAAAGCAGGTTAGGTCGACTTAGGTTATGAACAGGATCACGGGCCAGTACTAGCTTTCTTGTGTGAAGTTTGCGTCCTAATTAAATCTCCTTATTATATTCTTCTTCTTCTTCTGACTCTTCTTCGACTAACAGTGGTCGTCAGTCAGCTCCCTATATTTCAGCCAATCTCTTCCCAAGTAGAACAGTTGGTAGTTAGTCCTCTCTAGTCCTACGCAGCTATGATCTCTACTAACCTAACCTAATCATACCTGGTGGTAGGTCTCCTTTACTAGGCACCGTCAAAGTTGCTACCACTTACCGTGTTCCAGTTTGAAGAACGCTATACCTAGTGAAATTAGTGAGGTGATGAGATTTAACATATGTCTTAAAGCGACGAGTGTAATATGGTGCTAACATCCTAATTAGCGCGATCTTTTTATAAGCAGGCGTATCACTTATCATCAGGTGTAAGTCCCACTCGTCTCATTGCTTCTTTGTATAAAAAAAAAATCATTTTGATGAGTTGAATGGGTTCATATCTATAGACCCGAACTAAGGCACGTTTCTCAATTGTATGATCTGAAAAAGATCATGCTTTTACAGCATCATTGCATATTAAATATCTTAGTGTTTTAATAAAAAAAAAATAAAGGTTAATTCTATATCTATTGGTCTATGGTTCTACCTAATATAATAGTTGGCAATAATCCTTGTCTATGATAGACACTCCATCAGATTGAGACATAAGTTGTCTCGTTAGCTTAGTAATTTTACTAACAACCGGAACACTGCTGGTAGGTCCGGTAGAATGTCTAGGTACTGTAGCATCTATTGCTGCTGTCAAATAGTACTGTGGAAATACTGTATTCCGGTTTAAAGGGTGCTGGCGAGGCTAGTATCAGTTACTATCAGATGAACGTTTGCCACATCTCGTCGTTACGTTGAACAATAATAATTTATATAATGATATGACTTTACAAGTTTAATCATTTCTGTGTTCCGGTTTGAAGGGTGTTGTAGATAGTGAAATTTCTAGAGTAATGAGATTTACATCTTACATCTCAAGGCGAGTATAATGTAGTGTATATCATTTTAACTAGCAACACGTTGTGAACAGGTGTATCACTTAGTATCACGTGAACATCCCCGTCAAAAAAAAAAATAATTAAAACGATTTTTTTTTTATTTGCTCTGCGGACGGCTGTACGTCTTAAAATACCCGCGTCCTGTCCCGCCGCACTCGCGCGCCTGTGTGCGTGCGCGCGAGCGAGTGTGCGCGTGCGCGTGCGCGTGTGCCCGGTTTGAGGTAGGTCCAGTACCGTTTCGAGAACTAGACTGTGAGAGCTTTTTGCTGATACCCTTGTTGAGGCACTTCGCTCCCCGTTTTATGTTTTCGCGAGTACTATTCGCAATACTGATACATTACATCAACGTGCATTCTTTGTACTTTACAATTACATCAATCATAAAGTAGTAGAGGGGTGTAAAGGGTCCCAAAAGTCCCAAAATGGTCACAAGACCCAAGTCGACCTCACCTGCTCCTATTAATCAACAAACTAGGCTCTAGATCCCACCAACACGCATTAGGCTAGTGTGGTGGGAAATGGCCCAAATCCACCCCCTACAGACGACCACCCCTAATGCCTGTCGGTACCGGAGATTATTCTGACTATCAACTGATCGATACGGTGATCTTTGGTGAAGACCTATGTCCACCTGTGGGCGTCCAACGGTTGGTGATCATGACGAAATAATAGTATGCAAATATTACTATTCCCGTTTGAAATTAATGGAGTATCGTGAGTAATTGGGGGGGGATGGAGTATCACCATCAGAAAGTCTAGCTAGTATTGTCGCTGTTTCAAATAAATTATTGTAAAGAGAGATATTTAGCTTTCACTGAACCATACCATTATTTTTAGTCAATGATTTCCTTCTGCAGCAGGATCTTCTCTTATCTCATTCCTCGGCTTGATTGATGGAAAGAGAAATATGTGTGAAAGAATAAAGACACTAGTCTATTCTCATTTATTTATTTATTCATTTAACAATCTCGAATTAAATTACTGGTAATTTACTGAAGAGGAATTTCCAGTGTGATGGCAACAGCCGTACAGAAGAATGTTGATCATTTCCTGGATTAACTGCGTTCATAACTCTACTTCCCCTTGCCCTTTTCCCATCTATGTGGGATCGGGACAGCATGTACTTCTCTTCCACATCCCTCTATCAGCTCTTTTTTACACATGTCATCTTTCACACAATCCATCCACGTTTTGTTCGATCTACCTCCATCCTTATAACCATCACTTTCCTCTTCACAACTGTATCTTACAAATCGTTGTGCAGATAATAATTTATTTCTTCTCCAGTAAATTTTAAGAAGATTTAATGTCTTCTTCTGCTACCATGAATACTATTACGACGTCAGAATAATATTCTTGTTTTATTCAATTATACGACGAGAGCAGCGGGACGTTCACCTGATGGTAATTGCGTGACGTCTGCCTGTACAATGTGGCGCTGGTAAGAATAATATACATAACATCGTGCTTGCCTTCAGACATAAGATGTAGTCTTGTTACCGCAGTAATTTTATTAACTACAACACCCTTCAAATTGGAACAAAGTAATGATTGCAAACTGCTGTTTGTTAGTTGCAATAGACTGCGATGGTGGCTACGACGATCCGGCAGCAGCGACCTTTTTTTATCGGGAGAGAAAAATTCTTAAAAGTACTTTCCTTCTGGAGGCAAGACAAGGTTAAATGGGTCTTCTACCCACAAAAAGCCCCTCGGTGGTCTCCCCCAGTGTATTAGGAGGGGCTTCGGGATCTCCTAAGGAACGCATAAGTTCACTCCCGCACTGGATAAAATATACCACGAAAAGGCTGTCCCGTTCCCCTAACCAACTAACCCCTTAAACACAAGTGTCACGAACCCGAGGACCATTTTAGTCGCCTTGTACGACAGGTAGGGAATACCTTAGTCCTATTTCTAATAGCGCTAGACTTCAGAGCTGCCAAACCTACCTAGTGACTGTTAGGGCACAGGCCTACCCTCAATGTTGGCGATGGGGCCAGTCACCACTCTGGCCCAATGCGGATTGGTGACTTCACACACAGCTAAGAATAAATTCTAATTCATATGCAAGTTCCTCACGGTTCCTTCACCGTTTGTATCTCGCTGTTGTAGCTAAAGTTCACAAATGTACATAACTTAAATATTAAAGTCATCGGGGGTCCGAACCCGCGACCTTCGAAATGAAGGCCGTAAACATTAAGCCAGCGAGCTACTATCATTAATGTCATGTTGACTTCACAGCTCAATTGATACCGGACTCCTGGAGGTCCACGGCCTGTTTATTCAATATATTATTATATATGTAGTTAATATAAAAATAACGTTATATTCTGGTAATAGGCTATCTGTATGTAATGATTTATTGCATTAATTATTCAAATAATAACAAAATGTCGTAGGGGAGTGTTTTAAAAAAACTTAGAGCAATTAATGGGCTCGTTATGAAAGTAACAAATAACAAATACAGTAATAAACGTGTTAGTAACTTCTTTTATCGTAATAATTACGGATAACCGTACAGTAAACTAAAATATATTAACGAATGTGATTGCGCTAAAAGTTACTGTAGTCTACTGTGTATTTACTGGTGGTAGGTCTCTGCTGTCGCCTGTAGTCTCGAGCTATTAAGAATAGGTCTAAGGTATTTGTAGCTATTAAAGGCTAACCAGACATTTTATGTCTCAACGACGAGCAACAACGCGGTGCTGTGTATAACATCCTAACTACGCCACGCTGTTACAGCCAGGTGTATTGCTTATCATTAGAGAAACATCTCACTGAAGTTATCAATAAACATCATCAGCCGATAGACGCCCACTGTTGGACATAAACTTCCCAAAAGATCTCCACATATTGGTCATGCGCTGCCCGCATTCAGCTGCTTCCTGCGGCCACCGGCAGAACTTTTTTTTATTCAAATAGGTCGAGAAGACCGTGACATTCACTTGATGGTAAGTGATACGCCCGCCCATAATAACGACTCTCGTTACCCCAGTAATTAAACTAGCAACAGTGCCCTTCAAAGCGGAAGACAGTAAAGTTTTCACACTACTGTTTGGCGGTAGAACTAGGCGGTTTCCGGCAACAGTGACCTACCACCAGTACTTAACTAGACCTGCCACCATTTGCTACTCGTCCTAAGTAAGCGGTTTAATCGTTGAAGAAATGGGCGTGCACTATACTTAAATAATAATAAGCACTGTATTCCCTAGGTCTTACCTGTCCCCTCGAATGGCAATCTGTTAGGGAGACAGCCTTGTCGTGGCGGTGAGAACCAGTAGCCGTGGCTCGGTCACTCACGGTGAAGCTCAGAGGAAGCTACTCGACCATACGTCGGCTGTACGTCGGCCTCTGGGTGACGGATTTGGGGAAATCTGTTACCCAGGTGACTATAAGAGGTCGAGAGTAGGGCGCGGTGTATTTCGACGTTACAAAGGGGGAAATAGGGTTCTTCCCTCGAGGTTGGGCTGCATGATGCAGCTGGCGCTGGCGGGATTGCCAAGGTGTGCGAAAGCGTTCCCGTGGACGACAAGCGACGACGCTGGAACATCGTCGCAGGAATTTCTCCCACGTAAAAACAAAAGGTCCTAATTGAATAAATAACTTAAACCTATCTAAACAATGAACGCCTATCAAATAGACCAGATAAGGCGGCAGGAAATGGATCATCATCATTACCACTACATTAATGCATTAGGAAGGCGGCTAACAGATAGGAATGGTGACGTTTTGCTAAGCTTGTGACCAACACCTGGAGATGATCACGATGATCACGACCACTCTATCAAGCGTGATACCGACGAAGAATAAAATCTATATAATAATATCTCAGAGATTTCCAGTACAATATCCATTTTGTAAATCTATCAGCACGCCTGTTTGGAAGTTATCATACTTCTTCATTTATTACATACATATATATGTATTATTACAATTATATGTTATAGTTGAAATATAAAAAAACGAGTAATTAAATATTTGTACAGTAATAATGCGAAGAGAGATGTCTGTTTGTCTTCCTTATGGCCTAGATTGTGATGTTTGCGGAACCTTCCGCGACTAAGCTGTGATTACGAGAAAAATTTTAAAAGTAGGACAAGGATAGGCAGAGCAAGCATAATATAATGCCTTTTTAAATCAAACCGGTTATTACGTAGAATTTAATTACTTTTGTTTTTATTCAACGAAGCGACTAGACGAGAGACGTTCACTTGATTGTAACTAATACACTGACTTTACCCCAGTTACTTTACCTACAATTAGCAATAACGCCCTTCAAACCAGACCAAAATTTAAGATAGCTAATCATGCTTGGACGGAACAGCTATGATGTTTTTTAATTAACGAATTCATGTTCACATACGACTGTCCATAACAACATGGCGTTAGTTACAATTATACACAGATTGTGCTCCTATTTCCGCTGTTAAAAGGTATACTGCAAATATTGCTGCGTTCCGGTTTGAAGGGCGACCTACCACTATAATAAAATTACTGCTTTAATAGAAAAATAGAAGGCAAAATATTATAACCAAATCACTACCATTTACTTTTATGTAGCTAATAATATAATATAAAATTTTTATCGATTCTTAATAAATCGATATAAAAAGATTATGGCATAATCGGTCAAGCCTTTGCCCAACGATTATAAATTAAAATGGGTTTTGGGAACAACAACTCACGGGTAGTGGGAAATAGCCCAATTTCCTCCCGAATGAACCCTTACAAGCAGAGATCTTTGGGGAAGATCTATGTGTGTCATGTTAAAAAAAAACATCAAATTTGACAGCCGCGATTCCAACATGGCGTCGTGTGCACAGCGCGTGGCTTTCAACAAGCACGATAATATGCGTTGTGAAAACAATTTACATTTGTTTAAATATTTATATATAGCTTACAACAATTGCGTAGTACCAGCCGTGGGCAAACTTCGTCCTTCCCAGTTAAATAATAAGGCTCAGTTGCGAGCGTTGTAAACAATGGTTGCGTTATAAATAAACAATATGTCCTTCGCAGTTTATTCATCCTGTTGTTGTAACAATTTATTAATAATCCATAATGTGTAGTTTTTTAACCGACGATAAAGAGGCGGTTGAGTAAACGACTTATATACTAATAACTGGTCGTAGATTTGCAGCTCCTATTACTGCTGTTAAACAGTAATGTGCTGACATTCCAGTGTTCCGGTTTGAAAGACACTATAGCTAGTGAAATTACTGAGATATCGACTTTACATGCTGTCTCAAAGTAACTAGCGCCCTGTTCTTATGGGTTGGTGTATAACTTACCATTACGTGAACATCAACTTTTAGTCATCGCATCATTGAAAAAAAAAAGGTGAGAATAGACTGGTACTGTTTCACTTTACTCCAGAAGATCATGTTGAATATAACTCATATATATATATAATGTTAAAAAATACTAAAACACATATAGTACACTAATTCTGGACGTATAGAGAAGTGATCGTTGAATTAGTATTGTGATCAATGGTGTCTTTTATGCCTCGTACCTTCATCATCATCATCAAAAAGCCCGTTCTTGTGTATCAGTAGTGATGAAACCTTCAATATCTTAGCGATACACGAACGCTCTCCCTCATATACCGGTCGGCACACAACATTACGCCGTATCACTGACCTTGCACACTTAACACGTACTTGAGGGCGGATGTAACGCATTCATCATTATCGCTCTGTGATGCAATTAATTGGACGCCATCTTTGTTAAGGGTCGAGTGTCGGTTGAAACAAAATGGCCGCTTGCCGTTTTGTAACCATTCGAAATTCGAACGACACGATTTAACCGTAGTTCTAATAAGGAGGTTTTCGCTGATAATTATTAGAACTTTTTTTATGACGGGTTTTAACTCACGGGACTCAAACTGACCTCACCAGCTCGTAGTGCACTCAGCTAATTAACAAACGAGGGTCCTGGATCCCACCAACTCGCATTGAGCCAGCGTGGTGGGAAATTACCGAAATCCCCCCATATCAACCCCTTCAAATGACGGACCCAAGTGTCTGGCATTACCAGAGGCTACGTTGACTATGAGATCGTGGGAAGCTGCTGAATACAAGCAGTTAGGACCGATCGATGTGGAAATCTTTGGGGCAGGGCTATGTCCAGCAGTGGACGTCTATCGGCTGATGATGATGATGATGATGATTTACATCAAATCCTTGGAATATAAAATATATATAAATCATAGTTAGATTAGTAAGTATAAATCCTTTATAATGTGTACTATTTATACACACAGGCATTACAACATGAAATTTTATCCTGTTGGTAGGACTCTGTTGTCGGAAAGCGTCTAGGAACCACCGCAATTCCTATTACAGTCGCCAAACAGTACTGTGCGAACGTTACTATGTTCCAGTTTAAAGGGCGCTATAGTTAATGAAATTACTGTAGTAACTATACTTATGATTCAAAGCGATAAGCGCAATCTGGTGTAGTATATACCATCCTAACTAGCGCTACGTTGTTATAGGCAGACACTTACCATCACGTTTGTCTCTTCACGACGTAATACATAAAGAATAATGAAGATTTTTTTTTTTAATTCCCGCTAAAAATATAAGCAAGATTTTTAATGGTAAGTGACGAGTATATAAGAATGTTTCGCCTAGTTAAGATTATAAACTTTGCATTGATATAAGAGACGTCTCGATGTATCGATAATTTCAATAGCTACAGCATCCTTAAAACCGGAACTGAATAATATTTGTACTCAACTGTTTGGCGACGGAAATAAGAGCTGCGGTGGTAAATAAACAGTCTCAGACAACAGACGCCTATCAATACAGCCTTAAAGGGTCAACTAAGCATATTATATGACGTTTAGCGACGGTAATGAGTATTTTGACGATAACTAAGTATATATACCAGTAGTGAAAAATACTCGGTATATATACCAGTAGTAAAAAATACATTGTCAACATATCCGTCGATCGCCTCAAATCCATATCCTTTCTTTTATAAAAATAAGCGACGAGAAGAGCGTTACACCTGATGGTAAGCTTCACCCACCGTAGGTCATCAACCCTTCTCAAGAAGGCGAAAAAACGCGGCCATGAACTCGGCCAGCTCTCGCTCTTCGGCCAGCCGATCCCATGGAGAAGCTCGGTCAAATACCTCGGCGTCACACTCGACACCAGACTCAATTTCGTCGCCCACATCCGCGAGGCGAGAAAGAAAGCGGCCCAAGTACTGGGCAAGCTATACCCCTTGCTGTGTAAGAAGAGCAAGCTCTCTCTCAGACACAAGCTTCACCTTTACAAGGTATGCGTAAGACCTATAATGTCTTACGCAAGCGTTGTCTTCGCCCATTCGTCCGAAGACCGTCTCAAACCTCTGCAGACTCTCCAGAACCGTTTTACCCGCACCGCGACTGGTGCCGAATGGTACCAGCGCAATGTGGACATCCACAGCGACCTTAAACTCCCAACGATCAAGGAGCACTTCAGAGAGTGCTCCGTGACCTACTTCGCCAAGGCGGCAACTCATCCCAACCCTCTGGTGGCCAGCGCGGCCAACTACGTGCTACCTCCGAATCCCAGGACGAAAAAGCGCAGACCGCGGCACGCGCTTATTCCGACATCCCAAGGGGTCCCGCAAACCACACACATTCCCTCAGTCACCGACAGCATCGACATCACCACACACACTTCGGACACTACCAACACGCTCCGAATATCATCATCACGCCGCCCTCGCTTCAGAACGCGGCGCCGCAGCTACTCACACACCGCGTACACTAAGTACACCTGCGACCGTGGGCGGTCCTCGCCGCCCAGAGATTCCGATACAGGCGAAGGTAGTCAGGGAACGGGCCCGCGCCCGGCCTCGACGACCGAGTAGAATCGCCAGATAAAGAACTACAAGAACCAGACACACACAATCATCCGCCAGACAGCTACATCCCGCGTAGCGCATTTTAGTTTATAGAAACTCAGGCCGTGGATCCGGGTCCACGAGCCCAGTGTCAGATGAGCTGTAAGAGCCGCTGTGGCTTGCAGCCCTGTCTACAACAAGAATATAGACTGATGGTAAGTGATACGCCTGCTCATAACAACATACTACACTATATACATCGCTCGTCGCCTGAGACATAAGATGTTAAGTATCGTTACCCCAGTAATTACACTAGATACAGCGCCCTTCGATACGGTCTATCCAATCATGATCATGATCAGCCGGTAGACGTCCACTGCTGGACATAGGCCTCATCCAAAGATGTCCACATCGACCGGTCCCGCGTTCACAGTGGATTCCTTCGGCTTTCACCATAACGTCGGTCCACGGTATTCTACCAAGCAATGAGATTAGTGGGATGGTAAGTGATACACCTGATGGTAAGTGATACTCCCGCCCATAACAATGTGGCGTAAACTAGGATGTTATACACAACATCACATTACGCTCGTTTTGATACTTAAGATGTTTTGTCTCGTTACTCCGGTAAGTACACTTGCTAGAGCGCCCTTCAAACCGGAACACAGTGGTGATTACATACTGTGGTGCCTACCTAATCGGTCTCTGCAATCGAGACCTACCACCAGTAACTACAATCAATATATTACCGCCGTTTACACTACACGCCCTTGTACAACTTAACGCAACAAACACATAAGTATTGAACACACACACACACACACACATACACGTACACACACATAATTAATTCCTTGTTTACACACGCAACAATAAAAACCGAAGAGCCTTGAACGCTTATCAAACGTATGACACACGAGAAAACAATCACACGGACGTTTCTCTAACACATCCCGTGTCGGGTTCCGTGGACTATTTTTATATGAACCTATTGTTTACTCGTGGTAGACCACTTTTGCCCTAATGATGGAGGTTTTAGAAGGTAGAAGTCCCACATAACCTTGTCTTCCACCCAGAACCAAGGTATCTTTTAAGAAGATATCTCACGCGATAAAAAAAAGATCTCATTTACCGGAAACCGGAAGTATGCAAACGTTAATGTATTCCAGTTTAAAGGTGCTGTAGCTAGTGTTTACTGGAGTAACGAGACTCAACATTTTATGTATCAGACAACGGGGTAAATGGTGCAGTGTATATCATCCTAACTAGCCCTGTGTTATGATGGGTTGGTGTATAATTCACCGCGCGACGAACGTTTTGCCAAGCGAATCCCTTGTGATAATGAAAATAAATATGTAAGAGTTGCACACAGTGATAAAAACCTCGGTAGTGTAAATATACTTATTATGAAAAAATAAATAGATTGCATTCGTTGCTGATAAGGAGCCATCAGCTGACCTAATCTCCGTCGGCTTATGCTAATATGTAAACAGGCGCACAATGAAGTTTCTCAATAGTATGCAAATGCGAGTGCGTTGACGCCCGTACGCAGCACCACTGTACAGTCAACCCAACAAGCAAACACACAGACAATAAAATACTGATAAATCATATGAACACAGATAATAAATATTATTTTGAAATATCTGTAATACAATTACTGTATTCAATTGTTTTCGTCTTCGATCGATCGAAAGTGTGGATGGATTGTGTGAATTCAGATATAACAGCTGATAGAGGGATATGGAAGAGGAGTACATACTGCCGACCTCACATAGCTGGAAGAAGGGCAGAAGGAGAAGAAGAAGAATAAGATCGACCGACGATGAGATTTACTGCTGCTAGAACTCTGGCGGATATCGTCTAGTCAGGTACCACGGCCGCATCTATTTCTACGGCCAAACAATACTGTACAAAGATTACTGTGCTCCGGTTTGAACTGGGCTGTAGCTAGTGTAATAACTAGGGTTATGAGACTCAACATCTTATGTCTCAAGCAACGTAGCGCAATATGGTGCAGTGAACAAAATTCTAACTAGCGCGACGTTGTTATGAGCAAGCGTATCACTTACCATCAAGTGAATGGCCCGCTCGTCTCGTTCAATTGTATAAAAAAAAATCCGATGAAGGTCGCGGGAAGCCATTAGATGCAGACACTAGACCGATTGATGTGGAGATCTTCAGGGAGGATTACGTCAACTGTAGAAATCTATCTGCCAATGATGATAATGATGCCTAATGATTATTTTGTGAGATGTTTCTCTGATGGTAAGCAATAAACCTGTTCATAACAGCGTGACGTAGTTAGGATATTATACACAGCACCGCATTGTGCTCGTCGTTCAGACCTAAAACGTCTGGTTAGCCTTTCACTAGCTATAACGTCCTTTAAACTGGAACACAGTTTGGATCTGTCGATGTTCAGTTCAGCAATAGTTTGAAATGATGATGATTAGTATGATAGTATTTAGAATTTACTGTAGGTCTCTGTCCCCGGAGACAGTCTAGGTAGATTACACAGCTTCTCATCTCTGCCGTAACACATTAGTATGAAAACGTTACTGAGTTTTAATTTCTAGAAATCTGCAACTATTGGAATTACTGTGGTAACTAGACTTAAAATCTTATGACTAAGGCGACAAGTATAATATAGTGCAGTGTATGTCATCCTAACTACATGTATGATGTAATGCTTACATCTTCATCATCATCAAATACATACTTGATCCATAACTAATATTTTTAAGCTACCAATGGGTTAACACTTGATCTAAACTTCACGTGGTGTTAAGTGATCAAAGAGGCCGTTGAGGGTGAAGTGAGCTACCGTTGAATACTCGGGCTCTACACAATCGAAATACCACAATGCTGTTATGGTGAAACGTACTACCAATCTCCAAACTGTGCCTTTGGAGTTGAAGCTTGGACTTCTATGTTAGTTGGATGACTAGTTAGGCTATTACCTAGGGTTAACAATTTCACTGTTAACAAGAATTCATCAGCTTAACATGATCAAGTTGATGATGTCATCATCATAATCTGATGTATATAGTTTAGCTGCTAGACGTCCACCACTGGTCATGGACCTCGATCAAAAATATTGTTAGATTTCATTGAGGGAAATTTGGCTTAAGCCCACCTTGCTGGCCCACGGCAGGTTGGTGAGTAGTCAAAGCCTCTTCTGTTATTTGGCAGGGTTCACCGCGTGCAGCTGAGTTTTTTTTTTATTTTATTTGCAAGGATATGGTTTACAATAAGATGCTCATATAGTTAGAGATTCACATATTCTGCTTAAAAGGGTGCAAATCTTATAACTAGTACTTGAGCTCCATAAGATGTTGGAAACCCCTGATGTATTTACACGTAATCATCCGTTAGTATAAATGAAGTGAAAACATAATAAAACACTAATTCGCGGGCGCTCTGTGATATATTAAAATGTTTCATTAACAAATAAGACATAATCCATTTCAACTGTCGCCGAAACGGCGTAAGGTCGGCCGTTACGTTTTATCACCGTCCTCAGCATTCGCCTGTATCACGGAAACTGGGTCATTGTGTTAAGGATGCGTTTGTTTACTCCGGATTCAATATTATCTGGCCGAGTTTTTATCATTTGCACGCGGCTTTCGCCGGCCGCCATCTTGTCCAAGCGAATTATTCAAACCCGACGGATTACCGTCCGCGTTGCTTTAAACTGTTTTACCAGCAGAATTTTACTGTTTCACTTCCAACTCTCCATCTTCATTCTTTCCATTAACTGACTTCAAGGAAGATTATTTTTCATTAAACTACTTTTTAGTAAATAATACAAGACTTCAATGGGAATATTGATTTCCAAGACTGATTTTTATTCTTTTTTTGATGATACATCTTAAAATTCGTATGCTTAATACATTCAAAAAGTACCTGAAAATCCTAATAAAGAAGTCCTAATATTCTAGTAATAATTATAAATCTAGAACATATAAGATCAAGTGCATTGCCAAAGTTAATAAATCTAGAATTCATTCCTAATTTCGATTCTATTCAAGAGTATTACTTTGAATATTTCTTGTTTTGAATTTATTCAAAGAACCTATACCTTTTTAATTGATTCAGTTTACTATTTCATTAAAATGTAAACAATAATTAAAGGTCTGCAAGTACATATTGTTGACATTGATCAGGACATGTATCAGCCCAGTCGTCCCGTGACAATAGCTGCTGTAAAGTCTATGTAAAGTAATAAAATAATCTCCATTCTTTTATTTCTATGTTATTTTAAATTAAGTTTGATTGACACTACGAACAAAGACAATTTATTATTGTACAGAACATACACACACACATTACACAAAGTATTAGCAATCTCATACATTATTTGCTTCACTTGGCCCGAATCCAATGATGAACACATTTTAAATTGCATATTTGCAAACGTTTAATACTTTATGTACGTTCCTTTGTTACCTTGTCGATCTTTAGAATCTTCGTCGAATCTCTGCTTAAGAAATTGCAAGGTCCTAGGTTCGGATTGTAATAAATCTAAGCAAGTAAAGATTGTGACAGACCAGTAGAAGCTATAAAGTGGTGAACCGAAAGTGGCAGAAACAGAAGCTGGCGTAACATCACATGGTATAGATGGAGGACAGGAAGGTGGAATTCCAAAATATCCTAGAAGGCAGACAGAAGAAATGTTGAAAGCTGATGAAATAACAATAGTTTAGATCTTAAGATAAGTAAAAATTAGAATAATAATACATATACATAAAAACAAAATTTCAACCTCGTAAATATTCAATAATAGCTATCTACCTCTCTCTCTCTTTTTACGTTTGTCACGAAAGTAACTTGTATCTTTTCGTTAAATACTTTAGTGACTTGCAAAGATAGAGAGAGAGAAAGATATATTGCCATTATTAAAAATCGAAGAGATTCAAATATTCCTTTCCCAGAAATTGGACACTTTCCGTAACAATGATCACGATTGAAAGTATCATTCAGATTGTCTAATGACTCATTCTCTTCTATATTCCAGTTAGGATATGAGAGTGAAAGAAGTTTAACATTCAGCGTTGAAAATCTGAGATTTTTATAGAAATTGAATGATGGAAAGAATCTGAAGAACGTCCAGTTCACGTTCCCTGGATCAGAGTAGATATTTAGCAGACTATGTTCACTTGTGTGATTCTTCTAAAGGCTGTTCATATCTATTAAACTAACACAGTATGTAATTTTTTTTGCGTTTTTTTTTTATTTTACCTCTTCCGCTTCACAATCTATCAGATAGAATATACCTCGTGGCATTCATCCGGTTTATTCGGTACTTTGGTCCTTTTTGGATTTCTAGGACCGTTTTATTTCCTCTTCAATTTATGGTTAATGTATCGGAAGAAGAAGTATCTACATTTCTACAAAAGATACCCCATTTCAATGAAGGCCGGTGATTTTCTTAAGAGGAGCTCCACGATTTACTCTTCTAAGTGCTTTTCAAACTTTCAATCGTTTTATCATATTTATATTTTCAAAGTAGCTGTTCCTCGCGGGCTTTGCTGGTAGCATTTCCAATCAATCCAATCCAATCAGCCGGAAGACGTCCACTGCTGGACAAAGGCCTCCCCCAAAGATTTATAGAATTAGATTTGAAATTTAGACTTGAAGTTTGTCAGAAATATTTCCGGTGGGCGGCAACGGCTGTTCCCCAACCTCTTTCCCTTTATTAACACCCTGACAACCCCTTTCGGGAATAACATTTCGTAAAATCCGATACTTGATTATATTCCTACCTAATTTCAAGTCTGAAACCTTAATGGTTAACTGGTGGTAGATATCAGTTGCTGGAGACCGTCTAGGTACTACCGCAGCACCTATTTCTACCCCCAAACGGTAGTGTATTAGCATTACTATGTTCTGGTTTGAAGGGCGTTACTAATAAAATTACTGCTGTAAGGAGATTTAAGCACAATGTCAAGTCTAAAAAAATATTTGTCTTGTTTGTTCGTCAGTCACGCGAAAATTGGTGAACCTATCGACATACGAACGTGACGATTTAACACGAAATGATTTGTAGCTGGTTATTGGTTAATTATTTTTTGAATTTCATAGATCCTTCATAGTTCTATTTCTATATAATTTTTATGAACATTTTTATTTGGTATTACTCATGCGGTTGCTATAGTAACGGTTGGTGTAGAAAGTCATTTGGGATCTAATTCTGTATTACAGCCAGCAAAGCGGTCGAGGAACAGCTAGTACTTATATATATATAATATATTAACGTGGACGTCTATTGGCTGATGATGATGATAATGATGATATATATATATATATATATATGTGTAATATATTTTCTAGTTATTAAAAAAGTATTATCAATACATTGTCACGAATCGATAAGGTATTGAGTTGTTTTTGATGTAACTCATTTGTTTACGCGAACGCTGCGGAGGTGACTCCGAGGACGCAGGACATTGAACCGAAAGGTAAACGACGTGATTTTTTTTTTTTTCATAACATTAACAAGAACTAGACATATTTTTTTTTCATGAAAATAACCATTTAGTTATAGATTCATTATTGTAATTAGTTTTTTTTACATACTCATTTATTTCACGGTATTGAAATAGGAACTGCGGTGGCAACAGTATCCGGATGTAGGTCCTTCTAAAAGTAAAATTTAAAGCCTACTTTGATAGTATCAGCTGGTCTACTTGAAACATTTCCTCGATTAAGATACCGTATATCCTGTAACGGAAGTGAGTAGTCATGATCTATAATTATCTAGATCTGGTGTTATAATTGAAGTTATAAATTAAAATCTATGACGTCTGTATGTCTGCTTTGTTAACTATGGAAATTATCTTATCGTTGTTACGCCAGGACATTCTATTTTATCATAATCCTTATCAGTATTTTTTTTATACCAGGAGCGACGGGTCGAGAGGACGATCACCTTATGGTGGTACACCCGCCCATAAATCTAACAGCGCTAATTAGGAAGTTATACACAGCATCACATTGCGCGCGTTGCTTTAAGATATAAGATATTGAGTCTCGTTACCTCATTAATTTCACTAGCTACAGCGACCTTCAAACAAGAATACGGTAATGTTTGCACTATACTATCTTTCAGCTGTAATAAGCGCTGCGGTGGTACCTACCTAGACGGTCTACCACCAGTGTTACTGCTTTACAGTATTACTGAAGAAAAAAAAAATGGCGAAGACAAAAGCGACAGGACTTTATATGAAAAAAAAATTCTTTTTCTTTTTATGATAAATGTTTGTAAATATTTCGGGAATAATTAAAAATAATGAATCACTTTCTTCCTGAAACTCGTCCTCAATATCCTTCGGTTCTTTTGTTACCTCTTTTGATACTGAAGTTTTTTTTTTTTTCAACGAACGTGACGTTCACTTGACAGTAAATGTCGCCTGCCCAAAGTAACACTAGTTAGGTTGTATCCCGCATCATATTGAGCCCGTCGCCTCGTCGTCGTGGTAATTACAATAGCTACAGCGCCTTTCAAACCGGAACATAGTAATGTTTGCAGTACTGATTACGATCTCCGACAAGAGACCTACCACTGATTAAGATCGTACGAGGAAATCGTAGCTGCGTAGGATTAGAGGGAGGACCATCTACCAACTGTTGTACTTAGAAAGACTAGCTGATATATAATGAACTGACTGAAAACCAGTCCCGTCCTTCAAACCGGATATAAGAGCAATGGTGTGTCTTTTATCATGTGATATTTTTATTTAATGCGACAGACAACAGCATATACATCTTTGTTGTGATGGAAACCTCTTTAAATTCTTGGCTCAGTTTGAGATTTTCTTTAATAGATTTATGTGAACGTTTACTTTTAATATATAGATATATTATACTCGTTTAGGGGATGATATGATCATGGTTAAGGTATACCAGGATACTGATGAAGAGGTCGAGGGTAGGTAGAACCAGATAATAAAGGTAAAGCTAAACTACAAACTGATCCTAGATCTCCGTCGCCGGAAACTGTGTTGGTATCACCGCAGCGCCTTTAACTTTGGACACAGTACTGTACAAATATTACTGTGGTCCGGTTTGAAGAGTGTTATAGCTAGTGAAATTAGTTATTAGTTACTTAACATCTCATGTCCTCCACTAGCGGCTTGTTACGGTTAGAGATATCACTTACCATCAGGTGAACGTCCTACTCCTCTCGTCGGTTTGTCGTACGTCTCTGTTGTAGGAGATCATCTTAGTATCAGTCAATTTCCTAAGTCCCAATATCACTGTGTTTGTAGTAATGTAGCTTATGATATACAGAGGTGAAGGAGCTCTATGTAAAGGAGTGGGGATGACTTTCATACCATCAGAATAAATGACTATCTGGTAACCATGGTTCTCTCAATCTAAACGCCAAGCTTCAGTTTGAACAAGGTATCAAATAATAACCTAGATTTAAGATCTCAAGGTGATGAGTATATAGTGTAGTGTAAATCATCCCAGTCAGCTGTTACTAGTTCACTTACAATCAGGTGAAAATCAGCTGCTAACTGCTAGCTGTTCTCCACCTGCTTCTCTAGCTGAACTTCGTAAAATCCATTCTTAGCTGACCTCTTAATGATAAAGTGGTAACGATGATGATGACCACTTAATGAATGCACTAGGAAGGCGGCTATAGCCCAGATAGGAATGGCGACGTGTTGTTAAGCATGCGACCAACACCTGAAGTGATGATCACGACCACTCTGTCAAGAGTGATACCGACGAAGAAATGACAGAAGCAACATCTGTACTAAATTTTGAGTGATTACATTCGACAGTTTCAAAGATCTCCTAATGAGTGATTGAATCTCCGGATGTATATAATAGTAGGCCCACTTTGCTAGCTGAAATATAAAATTAGATTGCAAATGACTTTCCATAGCAACCGTTACCATAGCAACCGCATGAATAATAAGAATTGAAAATTTATTGAGGCGCAGGTTCTCTAGTGGACGCACGCAGCAATATCAGCACTATATTGATAATGACAGAGCTATTTGAAATACAGAGCAAGTTACTAAGTACAACATTATGAAGATCTAGAGAGATCCAGTTGTGTACTCCGTAATAACCTGTTGGCGTAGGCTTGGCATTACAGAGATCCTGAGAAATCCAGTAAAAGGATACAATTGTCTAATCCATAACGACGCATTGGCCGAAGTTGATTTACTCAAAGATGTAATATCCTTATAAAGATTTTCGCTGTGACAAACGATAGCGTGATCTACTGTTCAAGGTGGCGCCATCTGTTGGTTTGTTTGTAAACTTCTTCTTACAAATTTTAAAAAAATTATTATAAATAAAGTTATGAAGGATGTATTACATTCATAAAATCATTCCGCATGTTCCATAGTTGAAACTTTCACTGGTTTTCAAGTGATTGGCAGACAAACAAAACTCATTTTCTTCCCGATTATTGGACGGAAGATTCCATTTTATAGATTATATAGATCTAGATCTTATGTCTTATATATAAAAGACCCAATTATTATTATTTTATTTAATGATATATAATATTATATTATTTATTATACTTTAGTTATTTATTATAATTGTTTTTTTTTTATGTTTTTAGATAGCGTGTAGAGTATTATTTCTCTTTCCGGTTGCCATAGTCGCGGAGCTGCCGTGGCTGGCAACACGCGAGGTGAGTTCTGCGCATGAGTCAGCCGCGAGCGATTTCCGGCGCGCGCCGTTCTAATTTTATAATCGGAGCCCCCCTTTTCCCAAAACGGAATAAAATCCGGCGTCGGCCGGGGTGCGCGTCCTTTTATTATTTTTGAAGCGCATCCACGCTACGGTCGCCATTTGTTTCTAAACATCTGCCGGACCACGCCCACTGTTGGGCTTGAGCATCTAAGTTTTCACACCGATCTAGACACGTTTAATCTTGTCTAATTCAAGGTAGCGACGAGAACGTTCACTTGATAATAAGTGATACACAACAACGTGGCGCTAATTAGGATGATATACACAGCGCCACATTGCGCTCGTCGCCTTGAAACATAGAATGCTTAAACTCGTTACCCATGTAATTTCGCTAGCTACAACACCATTCAAACCGGAACAAGGTAATAGTGGAGCTGCCGTAGTATTAAGACTGTTTCCGGTAACAGAGACCTACCACCAATTTTTTATACATTCTACTAGAAATTTCTTTTACTAGGTATGTAGGTACCATCGCAGCGCCTATTTCTGCCGACAAGTAATAGCGTGCAGATATCACTATGTTCCGGTTTGAAGGGCGCTGTAGCTAGTGTAAGTTACTGGGGTAAAAGTGTAGTGTTACTGGGGTAACGGGAGTCAACATCATATGTCAAAAGCGACGAGCGTAATGTGATGCTGTATTTATCTTCCTAGTGCTAGGTTGCTATCGTCGTATCACTCACCATCAGGTGAACGTCTCCTTCGTCTCTTCGCTAAATGATTAGATTTTTTTTTTTTATCTCATAATTTCATATCAAACCCATGGCCACCCTATTGACATCCGACAGTGGTTTCAGTTCTAACAGATTGGGGCTCGATCGCTTCAACTGCTTCGTCGTGAACATGGAGCCGGCGACGGAAACGGTCATTACCGACTGTTTGTGAAACAACTGTTAGAAGTAATACAATAGGGTCGGCTTCCGGTGCGTTTCCTGAATTTCGGATGTTAGGGATATTTAGGATGTTTATACTCCTATTCAAACATGTCTACGATTTATCAAAAGACTGTACTTTATAGTATAGAAGTAGTTATAGTAAGTACATAGTTTTTTACTTATAGAGACGGAAGTTCTTTCTTAATAAAGCTTTAAGCTATTTAAGTTTTAGCTTAAGTTATTTAATAGCACTGCTCCAGCATAGTGCTGCAAACTTAAATCCAGGATCTGTTCATTAAATTGAATTACTCTGTAAAAACAATTTTTGGACATAATCATTCCGTCCAATGGAAGGAGTAAAGGACATTCATCACGCTGGATACATGTCTTATATGTGTATGAAAGCTGACGTGTTTTCAAGCTGTCGGTTTCCTCAGGATGCTTTTCATTAATCCAGCTTACTGTCCATCGAACCTGTGCCTCCTACTCTTAACCACTTTTAAATATAACCATCAGTTCACAAGCAGTTCCTCAGAGATATCCTGACAAGAGGTTCAGAGTAGTTTCGGATATTTTAAAACTGTTTTAACCATCAGCAACACTATTCACATTAAAACTAGATATACATCATCACCGATGGATGTCCACTGCTGGACATAGGTCGAAAAAGACCATAGATATATATTACCATAGTGGGGTAGTAATCACAATTAGAGCCAAGACTTTGAGCTGATGATAATAAAAGTTAGGTAAAATATTTTGGCTCTCATATCATAGCCTAGAGCTGATGGACGTTGGGGTCATAAAATCGTGAAATGGCGACCTCAAACCGGAAAGCGCAGCGTTGGAAGACTTCAAGTAGTGGAGAGAGGAAATCAAAAGAATTGCTAGGAGCCACTGGATTCAAACAGCCCAAGACCATGCTTTGTGGAACATGTTAATAGAGACCCACGTCCAGCAGTGGACATCCATTAGTTGATATGATGATGATCCAAATTTAGGTTCTGAATTAAACCAGAGACCTGTATTACAAAGATAGCCGATGTGTTACAAAGGCAAGTAAAGTTTCTAGAAATGGAAACATAACAAGCGAAATATTTTCTTATAAACCTACTTATATATTGGATCAAATGTTTGTCATTTGACTCCAATTGAGAGCGAGCTGGTCGAACACTGACCAACACTGGAACATATCTATCTCCGAAACTATTGGACGTTACCGCTCAAAATTTGGTAGAGATATTGCTTCTGCTATTTAGAGATCAGTTAAGAATGATTTTTTTAAAACTCCTCCAAAGGAAGTTGCAGGGGTGTTAATAATAACCGGAAGGGTAGGCAGTTACGGTTGCTCTTATATATCTGACAAAAATCTAGTTAATGGTGGTAGGTCTCTGTTGCTAAAGACAGTTCTAGATAGGTATTAGCAGCGCCGATTTCTGCTGCCAAACAGCAGTGAGCAAATATTACTGTGTTCCGGTTTGAAAGGCGTTGTAGCTAGTGTAATAGCGGAGTAACGAAACACAACTTATGTCTAGGCGACGAGCGCAATGTGATGCGTATTCATTCTCAACTAGCGCCACGTTATGGGCAGGCGTATCACTTAATATCAAGTGATCATCTTATTCCTCTCGTTGCTTAATTGAATTTAAAAAAAAAAAAGTCTAAACTTCATATGTACTATACGTAATAAAGCGGGTACATCTAGTTTCTCCATAAATCTTATATGGGATCAAATGTTTGCCATTTGTGTCCAATTTGGTGTGTTATGGCGAAGCCATTGGCCAACATTTGAACAAACTGTTTGATACTTGTATTTAGTAAACAGTGCGCAGTATAAGACGCGGTCTATTTTAAGCGAGGAGTTTACTTAAAGTGCATTTATTGTAACGCCCATGATGAATTATAAACAAAGTCGCAAATTATATTTGCGCTCGTAAGTTAAACAAGCTCCGTAACTTGTTAACTTGTTTACTTAATAAAAACCAAGGTGAATGTGTGTGTGTATTATATTTAATGTTTTTTTTACTGTTTAACAAACTACAGAAGATTTCACAAGCAACACTCTTTTTAATATTGGTACATGTTTGTTATAAAGACCGCAGGGGTTGTAGCTGTCTACACTGTGGATGCAGCATACCTTAGAGCATTGTTGGGCATAGGATGCCCAGCTCCAAGACCTCGTCGCTGTTGTAGGGGATGAACACTCTCTTTTTTGGTTTATCAAATCCATGGTCGGTAGTATAAGGTCAAGGGCTTCTGTGAGGAGGCAATGTTGCAGAGAGATTGCTGAGAGGCAGCAACAGAGACCATGGTGACGGATTCGGTGGTAATCTGCCAACAAATATCAAAGGCTTGTACTACTATCCTATTCATACTTTTATAGGGGGTGGAGAGGAGTAACTCCACCCCGAGGTGTGATCATATCAAGGCCTCTCGCTGTTGGAACCACGGTCGTGCGCAGAAGCTTTCCCGTGGTTTCGGCCAAATGCGATGAATCAGAAACCCTGGAAGCCAGGAAGAGTCCAGCGTAATTCTTCTGTTGCTCCGACAGCAGAAGGGTATCCAATGCAAGATTTTTCCACGGAAAAAAAAAGAAGCTTATAGCTAGCCTTAAATTATACTGTCTTCAGAAGTTCCACCTGTTTCTGTTAATCGGTGGAAAGTCATATTGACTCTTACAGCTCATCTGATACTGGACTTGTCGATCTGGATCCACGGCCTGTTTATAAAAATAGTGTACTATTTGGAGTATAGTTACCCGACGGCAGATTTTCGTATTGTGTAAGACGGGCTAAGATCCGTTCTCCGACCACCTTCGCCTGTATCAGAAATTCTGGATTCAGAAATTATTGGGTTAATGAGACTTAAAATAGTACGTCCCAAGGTGAAGAGATCATCACACGGCGCTAGTCGGTTGAGACATAAAATGTTGAGTCTCGTTACTCCAATAATTACACTAGCTACAGCGCTCTTCAAACCGGAACATTAATGTTGGCACACCCACCTAGTCGATCCACCTGTCCGAGCTGATTATCAGTAAGCAGTCTTTTTAGTCTCAGTAATAAGAATTCACATTTTCTATATATGGAACGTGATTTGATGCAATGTGAATATCTTAACAATCGACTCGTCATCATCATCATCATCATCATACGTCCACTGCTGGACAGGCTTCCCCCAAAGATCTCCACATCGATCGGTCCAGCGACTCCTACATTTGTTTATCTACTTGTTTGTGCGTGTCTATATACAATGAACGCTTTTATCTATGTTTCCATCTCCTCATCACGAGCAGAATCTGGTAACATCAGCTCATTATCCAGGGTTATTATATGAACAAGTTATCATTGAATTTAATATTTATTATGTATGTAAACATCGCGAACACTGCAAATGCGGTCGAATACGATTTCATTTCGCGATAAGGAGTTTTATTTACCGATCGCTGTTGGTCCGAACCCGGTGCATGGACCTGATACTCGGAAACGTTCTCAGGGTCGCGGCAGCAGTCAGTGGCCACCGCTGCCGGTGACCTTCGAGCTTCCACATCACCCTTAGTCACTCGGACAATGTTTGAACAGATGCGACATTCTACCATTTTCCTTTTCCTTTCAATTTTCCCTTCGAAACTCGTTTGGTAATTTAAGGCGTATATATGCATTTTAGATTTCACCTACAATACCTATATACCTAGGAATTAAAATAGAATATATCCTCCTTAATATGCCATTTTTTTTTCACAAACAAATTGTTTTCTTTTAATAATAGCATAAATGAAAAATATCTTTCTAACTGAATAGTTTACTCGATACGCGAGTGAGAAGTTGACCTGATAATGGCGCTAGTTAGGATGATATACACTGCACCTCATTGTGTAGGATCACTGAAGCGTTAAGTAGTCTCCTTACCCCTATAATTTCACTAACTACAGCATCCTTGAAATAATATATGGTATAATTTCCACAGTAGTATTTGGCGGAGGATATATCTGCTTACTTGGTTGGTCTCCAGCGACAGAGACCTACAACCAGTAAATATTAAGTTAAAGAAAAACTTTGCGGGTGAAAAATACCTGTGAAGTAAACCTGTTACCTTACTTAACTTGTGTTAACTTACTTTATATCCAGAAGTTATGAGATCTTAGCGATGCTGAGATTTCTTATATCTATGCCGTTTATATGCCAATAGCGATGACATTTAAAAATCGCAAAATTTACTAAACACTAACAATTTATTTATTTGTTTTATCATGATGATGATGACTAAACACTAGCATATCTATCTCACGATCTAGTGTTCCTATCATACGAGATAAGGCACTAATACACTTAAATTAAGTTACACGTTTAGTCGATCGATAACAAAGAATATTTCAACCACGATCTTAAACGTCATTTGTTATACATTAAATAATCAGTTACATGTAATTCGTTCAAGAGTAAGGAAATATAGAAAGTCTAGAAAAAAAACTGACTAATATACATCGTATTATACTTATAGCCTAAAGCCAGGACTTTACTATATGTGGTTTGAAGAAGAATCTTTATTTTTAAATCAGCTTTTACAAATTTGTTTTAATAATGATACACTTCATCGTAACCTCCACCTAACAATGGTTCATCATCAACCGATAGACGTCCACTGAGGCACATAAGCCTCCCCTAAAGATCTCCACGTTTGCAGGGCAAGGGTTGATTAGCAGGGTGCACCATAAGCAACCCCTTGCACCCTAAAAAATGTTTAGATGTCTTTATTTATCTTTACTGGTGGTAGGCTTGTTGCTATATACCGTCTAGATAGGTATCACCGCAGCTCCTATTGTAGCCGACAGACATTAATGTGTTGTACTTGAAAGGCGTTGTAACTAGTGTAATTATAGGGGTAATAAGACTCAACGTGTCTCAGGCGATGATCGCAATGTGATGCTGTGTAACTTACAATTATATATATTTAAAAAAAAATGTTATCTGTGCGCATGTACAGGATGACGCGCCGCGTGTAAATTTAGCGCCGCTCAGGTTCACGGACGCGCAGGCGCAGACGTCCGCCGCCATCTTGCTTTTGTTGCAGCGCCGCTGTGTACGCGCTGCAGCGGATTACTCCCTTCTCTTTCCTCCCCTCTTTAACTCTAACACCTCTCCCTTATAACGACTGGGATTGCAACAACTATATTAACAATTACTATTAATTTATATATATCTATATGTATGGAAGATATCTAGATATTCATTGACTCATCGCGAGAAACTATAAGACAGGTAACGCTCAAAATTTATTAGAGATATTGCTTCTGCTATTTAGAGGTTAGGTAGAAATGAAATTTAAAAATTTCCTTCCTCTAAGGAAGTTCTGGATATGTCCCAGCAACGCGAGAGAATAGCTAGTATATAAAATATTTAGTATTAAATTTCAACAGAATATAGTATAGTATTTTAGTTGTATTGACTAACGCTTATCTACAATCACACCTGATGCTAAGCGGAGATATAGTCGTTGGTGGTAAAGCGCACTAGTCTAGAAGTAGCCTGTTCAATCTTCTCTATTCATTCTTTATCCTTCTTGTTTTGCCTTTCTAAGAAAAGATGATTGAACACCAGTTCTGCAAATCCCATTCTGTTGTGTGCTAGATGGATCAGCTGCGCGGCATTCTTGATATTGGTCTACTCTTTGAAGTTTAACTATCAACTTCTATATTTCCTAATACATAAATAAACAGAAATATATATATATATATATATATATATATATATATATATAAATAAATAATAAAAAAAAATTGTAATGTATAGAAAAAAACGAACTTAACTATAAAGATTTTTCTTCCTGTGAACCCTGGCAAAAGCAGGTCTCTGTTGCCGGAGGCCGTCAAATGTGTACCACCGCAGCACCTATTTCTGCCCCTAAATACTAGTATGCAAACATTACTGTGTTCCGGTTTGAAGGGCGCTTTAGCTACAGTAATTACTGGGTAAGAAGACTCATCATATGTCTCAGGCGAAGAGCACAATGTGGTGCAGTATATCCCGTCTTAACTGGCGCCGCGTTGTTATGGGCGGGCATCACTTACCATCACATGGACGTCACGCTCGTCTCATCGACTAATGACATAAAAAAACTGGTGTATTATTTACCACCATATGTATATTTTTAAATTATTCATGTAATATTATATTATTTATACTTTTTGCTAAAGATTTCGCTATATAGTTAAATTTAATAACGACTTCCTTCAGTTCATTTCAAGTGATATATAAATATATATATTAGGTGAGTCATCTATACTACGGTGATGTTAAGACAGTACCAATTATGCTTTATTAATATTATGTGTTTATTATATTAAAATTTTTGTAACTTTCCATATTAATATAGACTTACGTTTAAAATTAGACAAACTCTAGATTTAGGACAATCAGTAAAACTCAATATCTATTGAAAAACACCAACGGAAATAAATTCATTGTTCGTTCTGTTACCCCTTTGTGCAATAAAATGTATTAATGTAGGATTTGTGTAATAAGTCACTGTCTGTAATCGTTGGTACATCATTCATCACCCTCAGCAAACGCGGCGCGAAGCAAATATTGTCCTTAACAATTAGTGCAGCGGGAAAACAAACATCATGCCTTTTCTTTATTTAGAGCCTCCGCAACAAAGATTTCAGTTTGTTTGCTTATAATTTACTTTATATTCAACACTGCTATGAGCAGGAGAATAGCTCTAGAGCAGTTCATTTTTTACCATCACGTGAAAGGTAAACTGGACTAGAGCCTATTACTCTTATGAGGAGTATATTAGCGGAAGTTGCACTTTTAATGGCTATTCCTGGAATATGTCTTCGCAATTTTCTTTAGAATATATCTCCAGGTCAACAGCTATCAAATCCACTTCTCAATTTTAAAATTTCTACAAGGTTCCTCAACCTATAGACAATAATCTATGTCTGCTATGTCACCGGTAGTTAAGTCTATAGTTTTATAGATGGTGCTTTATAAGACTGTTATCTATATATTAGTTTGGCAAATATCTCCCTTCCGTTTTTTTGCTCTTTATTCAATGCTTTATAAAAAGTGTTACAGTGATCGGATTTAGTTCAAATATGCGCCGTTTTGTAATATGTATAAAATACCTCCCTCGTAGAAGCACCCTTCCTTATTTGCAAAGAACTCGGACAGCCACTTTTCACAAGCCTCTTTTGAGTTCAACTTTACACCACCAAGGGCGTTCACCATGGACAGGAACAGGTGGTAATCACTTGGCGCTATGTCCGGGCTATATGGTGGATGCGATAAAACCTCCCATCCGAGCTCCCGTAGCTTCTGACGAGTCATCAACGAAGTGTGTGGTCTGGCGTTGTCCTGGTGGAACACTACACCCTTCCTGTTGGCCAATTCTGGACGCTTCTGGTCGATCGCCTGCTTCAAGCGGTCCAGTTGTTCGCAGTAGATGGTAGAATTAAGCGTCTGGCCATATGGGAGCAGCTCATAGTGGATGATTCCCTTCCAATCCCACCAAACACATAGCAAAACCTTCCTGGCCGTCAATCCCGGCTTGGCCGCTCGACCACGACCGTTTTTGCTTGATATTGTCGTATGTGATCCATTTTTCGTCGCCAGTCACCATCCGCTTCAAGAATGGGTCGAGTTCGTTCCGTTTCAGCAGCATATCGCAGGCGTTGATTCGATCCAGAAGGTTTTTTTGCGTCTAATCATGCGGCACCCAAACATCAAGTTTTTTTTGTATCCAGCCTTCTGCAGATGGTTTAAAATGGTTTGGTGACTAACTCCCATCTCCTGGGCGATGTCACGAGATGCCACATGCCGGTCTAACTCCATGTAGTCCATGATTTGATCGGTATTTGTCGTCACAGGTCTTCCGCCGGCTGGCTTATCCATGGTGTCGTTTTCACCGGCTCTGAATCGTCGAAACCATTCCTCCGCGGTTCGAAGTGATAGAGTACCATCCCCCAAAACACCATTAATCTCACGGAACATTTCTCTAGAGGATTTGCCTTTAACGAAGGAAAACTATAAAATAGCGCGAATTTCGGCGTTAGTGAATTCCATGTTTACACGTCTATAACTGTTGAACGCAATATCCAAACTAATTATGCATAGCGTGGTTTTGTAGGTTATGTCAAGATCTTTCAAATTATGTATAGTATTGCCAGATACGAGCTCTGTAGCGCTTTGTACATAGCCGCGAAATACAAAAGACAAAAAGGCGGAAGGGAGATATTTGCCAACCTTATATTATAGTATATATATAAAGTTTATAAGTAATATTAATTCAAAATTTACATGAACACAATACAGGAAAAACTCGAGAATTCTATTAAGGAGGAGTTATTTCATGTAATAACCTGAATATGTCATATTCATACATCCAATCAAAATGATATAGCTGTAGTTAAAATATAAAATTCTCTTTGTCGTAAATCATTGGTTGGATGTACGGTAATCTTAATAAAATTCACATTTCCAAGAATTTCGAGGTCAGCTAATCAATCATGAGGTTTGGTCTAATAACCTTAACACGGTTCCGTAAGCCTGCGTGTATAATGGGAGACGTCTGCAGTTGTACCGAATGACGTCTGCAATCGATTAAGTTTTTAGAACAGGCCGTTAGACGAAATTTAATTGGCCAATCGATGTTCGTCTGGCAACTAGCCGTTATCCGCTTGAAGGCGGTGATGAAATCATTTAAAAAAAAAAAAAAAAAAAAAAAAAAAAGAGGGATACTCATTTTACTCACTCAAATCCACAGAACTGTGGTGGCGGTGACTAGTCGGCTTGATAAAAATTCTATTAAACATATTTCAACATACAAATATTACTACTAAAAAGTAGATTTTTTAATTGGCAACATTATGCAAATATTTCTGGTTTCATATAAAGCAAGGCTTTCGTATTTAACTATCATCTCTTTTTATAACTTTTAATCAGTAAGTATTATATTTATATATTTGAGGTTATTATAAAAAGCATTTTTTTTTATATTTATACAGATAATATCGTTCTGCAGCAGTAAGCAACGTATAAAATGTAATACCGAACAAATAAAGTAAGAAATACCGTCATATCCATATTAGTAAAGTGATATTCGATATTAACGAACTGCCCAAGGTTGTGTTTTATAACAAAATGGCCGACAGTGCACAGGTTGTTTAATTCTCGGAGGCTTCTTGAAAAGGTCTACAATTACGCTTTAAAGCGCAACAAAATATATTTAAAATGAAAATAACGAAAAATAAAACAGGATCCACAATGCAGAAGTGGGTAACATTGAAAAGTTCGTTGGTATTACATGCACTTCCTGGCTCACCGAGGCCGCTGCGGCGCCGGTCGGCCATCTTGAATTTTTTTGACGTTTATTTTTGGCGCGCTTTTGTACTCTAACGAGTCGTTCGGATGCGGTAAGGACGCGACTATATAACTATAGCGCATGCTGCTAAAGCTGCCCGAACAAATGAAATTAATTACTTAAAAAGGACAACATGCATAAATTTACTACAATTTAACAGTAGTGTGCAAACATACAGGTTTGAAGGGCGCTGCAACGAGTATAATTACAAAGGTAATGAATGCAATGTGATGCTGTGTACAATCAGTGAATATCCGACTCATCTCTTCGCTTTGTAGTATAAAATTCGTCCTTACCCAGCGCATTGTACCCAATGTCCAATCATTCCAGTCCCAGCTGTGGGAACATTAAGTGGGCTGTTAATTATTTCATTACTACAGTAATGAAACCTTTCACATCGACTTTAATAAATCGCAACGTTTCACACGAGTTGTTTAATAATACAGGTTTTATCGTTACAGCGAGGAACGTAAATTGATTTTTTTTTTTTTTTAATTTGTCATATGCCTTATGAAATAATCTTTTAAGTTACGCAAACTATAATTACGCCATATTACAAATTTTGAACTTAAACTTGTTTAATAAACTTAACTTAATTTAAGTGTAAATATCGCAATGTACACTTTAACTGAACACCGAATATCTTACTCATTGAGTTAACTTTACATATAACTTTTGGGATCCAAGCCAACCTCACCAGCTCGTGGTGCTGCTAATCAACAAACGAAGCTCTGGCTCTACTGGCTGACCAACCAGCATTGGGCCAGCATGGTGATAACTGGCCCAAAACCCATATGAATCCAAAACGTCTTCTAGTGTCCGATGGTACCATAGGCTATGCTGACTGTTTGTGGAGATCTCTGGAGGAGATGAACCTCCTCCGTGTCCAGAGGATGGACGTGTATCGGCTGATGATGATGATGATGACTGATCGTAATAAGCGACGAGACCAGCAAGAACCATCAATCACCTGATGGTAAGGTACACGTCTGCCAGCTCGAGCTCTTCCTAAGACATAAGACGTTATCGTTATCCTAGTAATTATACAGATTACAGCGCCATCTAAACCGGAAGCAGTGATGTTTGCACACTAGTGTTTCGGCTGAAATAGGCACTGACGTAGTATCTAGACAATCTGCAGCAACAGAGACCTAACACCAGTAAAGAAATATACCAACGCAATATTATCATCTTCTACTTACTCTATTCTGATGTAGAAGGAAACTTTACTCAGGTTTTTATATAGTGTACTATAATTACACAAATAGTATTTAGTTGAACCAACTTTATTCATTCTGTATATGGTCCTCGGAGAGGTATCTTTATTCCTCTCCTGCTAGAAAGAAGAAGAAGAAAGAAAATTCAGACCTCTTACATTACTCAGCCTCTTATCTTCACCTAGCAATTCGTTTCCTGCTCTACCATCTAAGTGATAAACGGCTATCTATAACTATGCATACCTAACGGAAGCTCATCTAAAATGGTGATGTACTAGAAGGATCTTAAATCATCATCATCATCATCATCAGCCTTTATTTATCTATTGTTGGATACAAGCCTTCTCTAAGAAGGATCTTTAGGCTTAATAAAAAAAACTGTACGATGTACACAAAACAATTATTATACCTGACTCCTAATGACCAACCTGACCCCGACCTCCTACCTGACAACATAATATATACACACGCATATATATATATATATATATATATATATATACATATATATATATATACATATCCATTCTTAACTGACCTATACTCTGAGATAAGACTATTCCTACCAACTTTCAAATCTCCAGAACTTAGGATTCCAGAGATATCGTGATGAATCTACATAGTTTGAAATCTCATATATATATATTTATATTATATACATATATAGATATATTAATCTTGTGCGCAGCAGGTGCTTTATCCTGTGGAAAGGATCATTATGAGTACCAGAAGCAGCAACATATCGCCCGTGCTAATGAACGGCCGTGAATCGGCTGATGTTTTTAAAGGTCACTTGATTTTTAACGACGCAAAAATAAAGTCTATATACAACGTATCCAAACAGGACAAGTTCAGACCCTGGCCTCGTGAGGCTCCATCCTCCAGGCTCCACCATAAACCTGATCGACAGAACTTGAGGACATCATCAGGATTATATTACTTCAGTTAGTATTATTTATATAGATTAAAAATCTACTTACTGGTATTTATTATTAGTCTTTGTGAGGGTAGATCAGTTTTATATTTAATTTTTTTTTTAAACAACTAAGCCTGATGGTAAGTGATACAGCCGTAACAAAGTGACGCTAGTTAGGATGATATCCACTACATCCCATTGTGCTCATCGCATTGAGACGATATATAAAGTCTCATTGCATCAATTATTCCATTAGCTACAGCGCCCTTCAAACCGGTACACAATAATATATTTTTTTTCAATCTACAACGAAACTAGTGATAATTGAGATGATATACAGTAGACCACATTGTGATCGTCGCCTTGAGATATGAGATGCTAGCTAGCTAGCTCCTTACCCTGGCAATTACAGTAGGTACAGCGCCCTTCAAACCGGTACACATTAATTTAGTTTTTTATTCAACGAGACGAGTGAGACGTTCACCTGATGGTGACAAGTGATACACCTGCCTATAACAACCTAGCGCTAATTGATATACACTGGACCACCTTGAGATATACGATGTAAATTCTCGTTACCTCAGTAATTTCACTAGCTACAGCGCCCTTCAATACAGACAGTAACATTGACACAGTACTGTATAACGACAGAAATAGGAACGGTGGTACCTAGACAGTCTTCTAACAAAATGCTGCCTCCAGTATTCCTATACCCGATGTTCACTCAATAATCTGTATACCTAATATATAATAACAACAACGCATTTATATATATATATATATAAACATATAGTATGATAAAAGTGATAATATAGCAAATATCGATTTTTTTCCTGTTAATGTGAATAACCGCATTATATACGAAACGTTGACGCAATTATTTACACGAGCTACCGAGAAGGAGTAATACATGATTGACGTTAAAATTAAAGAGTACGTGTGATGCTTATAATGACTCCGCAGTCCAGCGGTCCTCAACCTTTTATACTCAACAACACTTAAACCCAAAAAGCAATCATAGTTGTAAAGTATCATAAACGCCATCATCGATTCATAAGCCACAGCTAAACATAGGCCTCCCCTAAAAGATCTCCACCCCGATTGGTCACCAAGTTCAGTTGCTAAGTACAGCTCTATGGTTTTTTTTATTCTTCGATACGAGGAGATTAACTAGATGGCGTGATGGTAAAAGCCTGTCTATAACAACGTGCTGCTGCTTTGGATTACACGCTGCACCACATTGCGCTCGTCGGTAGTAAACATTACTGTGTTGTACTTGAAGGGCGCTGTAGCTATTGATGTTACTGAGGTAACGAGACTATATCTCATGTCTCAAAGAGTATATGATCATGAGTAACACATACCATCAGGTGAATATCCTAGAATAAAGGTGTTCCTGATATTTCAATAATATACCACATTCTGCTGGTAGGTATCTGTTGCCGGAGCCATCTAGGTATTTACTACCGTAGCTCCTACTACAGCTGCTAAACAGTAGTGTGCAAATATTACTATGTTCCGGATTGAAAGGCGCTGTAGCTAATGTAAATACTGAGGTAACAAGACGCATCATTTTATGTCTCAAAGCGTCGAGCGCAATTAGGTCCTGTATGTAACAACCTAAGTAGTGTCGCTTTATGAGCAGTATTAACACTTATTATCGAGTGATCGTGGTGTCAGGCATTTCAACAATGCACCACATCCTGCGCACACGTCGATCAAGATCAGTCGAGCAGTAATACAATCGCAACGAATGCGCGAGTCGCATGCAAGCGAGATTCTTGTGCCGTAACTGTACGGGGGCCAGCTCGCTCTCGACCTGCCGCAACGCGACCGCGCTCAAGGGCACGCACGGCGAATGCGTGGAGCGGCGATTATTGTTCGCACTAAAACATTTTCATAACAACAAACTCTACCAACGCCACATTATCTACCATTACCAGCACCATTTAATTTGTTCACTCGTGATAAGTTTGTATAAGTTAATAATCAATTGGAACTTATTTGACGAGCGCAATGCGGTCGTATTACTTACCATTAAATATCATTAAATAAAAAAAAGACGGCGCTACATATAATGTTTTAGACTGTACCTATAATATTAAGTCTAATTACCCCAGGAATTTCACTAGCTAGAACTCCCTTCAAACCGAATACAGTAATGTTTGCATACTACTGTTTGTAGGCTGTAATAGGAGCTGCGATCTACCTAGACGGTATCTGGTATCAAAGACCTACCATCAGTCTCTCTCCACGCTTCGTTGTAAAAGAAAATGCCTTACAGAGTTCATACTAAAGGATTGAACCGTTTGTTTTGCTGACGGTAAGTCCTACCAACTTCCCAAGCGAGGCGAGAATAGCAATTACGACCTCATGATCAAACGCCAGAAGATCAGGCTCCCAGTCTTCAACGTCATGGAATCATTGAACGACAGCGATGATGATAAGGTCTCCAACGCAGTAAGTACCAACGCTTGTCTTATGGCTAAGCGTAACACTTGCTATTAAGTGAACATAAAATAAAGTGTTCAACTATAAAGATAAATGGGAATGTAGAAATATGAAGAAAAGGAAATTGTTTATTTTCAACACCTACTCCACGGATGCCGTTGTTCCACTCGCGAGCGGTGAATAAACAATCGTGGGCATACGAATCAGGCGTCAAGGCCGGACATCGCCGCCCGTCGAGCGTCGTTAACTCGACAGTTTCGTTAACGATCCCCCGGGTGAATTTCACTTTCATCCTCGACATCGATAGTATCGATACAGCACATCACTAGCGAAATTTTGAATACTAAATATATAATAATGATAGAAGGCTTCCCGCACTACTCTCGAGATGAAATCACCAAATGAGGCACTGGCTCTACCTACTCGTATTGGGTCAACGTAGTGGGAAATTGCCCAATTTTCTCCTTATGAATCCCTACCTGATCGTGTGGGAATCTTTGGGGGACGCCTATGTCCAGCAGTGGACGTATATCGTCTGATGATGATATATATAATCTACATCACCATTTTATAGATGTCTCATCATGTCACCATCTAGTTAACACCGCAGGGCTTATTTCATCCGCTAAACAATAGTGTGTATACGTTACTGTGTTCCAGTTTGAAGGGCGCTGTAGCTACTTAAATTACTGGGGTATGGAGAGTTAACATCTTATGTCTTCGACGATCACAGTATGGTGTTTTGTATATCATCATAATTGTCGCCATCTTTGTGGCGGATCATTTACTATCAGATGAATATCTCCCTATTCTGATCTCTTCGTAGAATAAAAAAAAAAGACTAGCTCCACCTTGCAGAGGACTTACTGACCCATAGACTATCAGTGTGTATCCTGCTCACAACCGGAAAGTCTAGTTACGATCTAGACTTGACCAGAGAGATCTTCTAAGAATCCTTTATGCCATCACACAGAGCAGCATTTCCTGCTTGGATGACGGAAGCGTAATATCTACATAAATGTTTTATATTGTTACTTTGTACTTGTTTTTTTTCTCTTTCCCTCTCTTTTTCTCTCTCCCTCAAGCTGTCAAAATGACAGCCAGAACACTTCAACACTGATGCGATGAAAACTTTTGAAACAAAGCGGATTCAGCAAAGTCTGTTATCCAAACCTTACAAGTAGGTCTTGAAATGAACTTGGATCGAGCTACTAAGAATAGGACTAAGGTAAGCCCAGCATGACGTAGAAGCCGACTAAAAGGGTCTAGGAGTTTCGCGGGCCTTGAAGTTGAAGGCCCTTATGGCTCAGCAAGCGAACTTGCGTGGAACAGCATATGACTCAGCGATGGTACCTTTTTTTTTTTTTTTTGATATCGGTGGTGGAAATGCTGTTAACGCATACCCAGCGTCCTTTTCAAGGGGGGGGACGCCGGGTTATGTGGGGCTCGGGGCCACTGAGATGTTGTGCGTGAGCCCCATACCCACTAAAACCACCACCGCTTGTCCCGCCACACGCATACTGGAGACGCCCGGGTTTCAGCCAAGCAACTCTCCGGGCGCCTCCGCGTATAAAACTCCTCTTGGTGGGTGCCCGCGGGGAGCAAAGGCACCCACCTGCCGTCCCGTACCGGCCCCTCGCGGGACCGGCACGTTGGGGCCCCCCGACCCCACAGACGACCGCGCGCGCCCACGACGGAGCGCATGCCCGGCCGCCGCCCTCCCGTGAAGGAATTGGACGGCGGCCTCCTCCCTCCAGACTCCCCCCCTCGTCGAAGTGGGAGGGGGGGACATAAACCAAGACTCCCCCGGGGGACACACCCCCAGGGGAAACACGACAAAAGGCCCAAAGAGCCACGCCCAACGGCCCGAACGCCCCCTCACACCGTGCCTGGCTAGGGGCCCATCGCTCACGGCGGGAGGAAGCGGACGGCGTGGTTCTGCCGCCGCGCTCTCCCGCCGGCCCGCCGCCGCCCGCAAGGTGCGGCAGCGGCGTCGGCCTCCCTCGTGCGCTCGGCGGCCTCCTTCTGACGCATCACTGCGCCGCAGAAGGAGGCTACCGCCCTCCAAGACCTCTCGCTGCTCAACTTACGATCGATTACAGTCGGCAGCGAGAGGTCACTGCCGACTTGCGCGACGAGGGCGTGGCGTTGCGGCCCCCATGCCGGGCACTCCGCCAGAGTGTGGTACGCCGTGTCAATCGGCGCACCACACTCGACGCATTCCTGCGTCATCTCTCTACGAGCCACCTGGTGCAGGTACTTGCCGAAACATCCATGGCCTGTCAGCACCTGCACCAGGTGGAACGTCAAGGTCCCGTACCGCCGGCTCATCCACCGGGACAGGTGGGGCCTGATGGCCTCCACCGTGTCCCGGCCGGCGGCAGGGTTACCTAACTCCGTCTCCCACCGCCGGATCAGGGCGTCATGGGCAACGCGCCTGATCCGGCGGACCGTGGCCGGGTCCGGCCGACGCTCTCCGGCATCCCGCAGGAAGAGGTACACTTCCGCGAGCGACTGCGCCTGTAGATGCCAAGGCGCATCGCCCGCGAGAAGCGTACCCGCCGTCCAGGACACCGTACGGTACGCCCGACAGGCTCGGTTCGCCAGGATACGTTGGGCCCTCTTCAACACGGGCCCGTTCCTGGCGGTCTCGCACCTATCCACCCATACGGGCGCTCCGTACAGTGCCATACTCCGCAGGATGCCAGAGTATAGGTGCCGACACAAATGACCCGGCCCCCCGATATTGGGCAGTAATCTGCCCAGCGCAGCGGCGGTGGCGGTGAGCTTCGGGAGAAGCCGGTCGAAGTGCTCCCCGAAGCTCCATCGCCCGTCCAGAGTGAGCCGTAAATACTTGAGGGCTCCCCGCACTGGGACCCTCTCGCCCCGGACGGGGATGATCGCGCCCCGGGGTGGACCCCTGCGGGGTCCGTGGAAGAGGAGGGCCTCCGTCTTCGTGACGGAGACCCTCAGACCCAGCTGCTCGATCCGGTCCACCACCAGCGATGTACTAGTGGCGGCCAGACGAGCAGCCTCGTCGTAACTCCTCCCCCGGGCCGAGACGAGGGTGTCGTCCGCGTAGCATAGTACCCTCGTCCCGGGGAGGACCGGCTGCCGCAGCAGCCAGTCGTACACGAGGTTCCACAGCAAGGGGCCCAAGACCAACCCCTGTGGAACCCCGCTCTCCACGCGCCGCCGATGTAATTCGCCGCTGCCATCAACCTAGACGATCGTCCTGTCCTTGAGGTACGCCCTCAACAGCCCGACCATGTAGGGGGGGAGCCGGAAAAACTCCAGCGCCCCCCTGATCGTCGCGAATGGCAGACTGTTGAAGGCGTTCTCGATATCTAAGGACACCCCCAGGACCACCTCGCCGTCACCGAAGGCCTCCAGACAGAGGCCCTTCAGGTCGAGCAGGGCGTCCAACGTGGATCGCCCTGCCCGAAATCCGTACTGGGCCTCATGGAGGCCCGGTCCCACCTCGGCGAGGTGCCGAACGAGACCGCCGGCCAAGTCAGCGATGGTACCTAGGAGGATTAGGCCTGTCCTCATTCGTTGGCGGTTAGGATGGGGTTCTCAAACCCTTCTACACGATCCTGAGAAGGGCTATTGCTGGTCTCCGGTCATTAGAGTAGTACTCACGAGGCTAGTAGGGTCTGCAATAAGCAGACCCTGGGACGGGATATCCCATCATAACATGTAGTTGTGTTCCGAATGAAGATCCCGGGGAGCAGACTGCAGACCACCGAGGGAGTTTTATTGAGTAAGGATCTCACATAATCCTGAGTTCCTATCAGAAGCTACTTATTATATATATATATTAGTTTGGCAAATATCTCCCTTCCGTTTTTTTGCTCTTTATTCAATGCTTTATAAAAAGTGTTACAGTGATCGGATTTAGTTCAAATATGCGCCGTTTTGTTCGATAATCTGTTTCCATCTAGACGGCAACTTCATAATACCTCCCTCGTAGAAGCCCCCCTCCTTATTTGCGAAGAACTCGGACAGCCACTTTTCACAAGCCTCTTTTGAATTCAACTTTACACCACCAACCACCACCGGGCGTTCACCATGGACAGGAACAGGTGGTAATCACTTGGCGCTATGTCCGGGCTATATGGTGGATGCGATAAAACCTCCCATCCGAGCTCCCGTAGCTTCTGACGAGTCATCAACGAAGTGTGTGGTCTGGCGTTATCCTGGTGGAACACTACACCCTTCCTGTTGGCCAATTCTGGACGCTTCTGGTCGATCGCCTGCTTCAAGCGGTCCAGTTGTTCGCAGTAGATGGTGGAATTAAGCGTCTGGCCATATGGGAGCAGCTCATAGTGGATGATTCCCTTCCAATCCCACCAAACACACAGCAAAACCTTCCTGGCCGCCAATCCCTGGTTGGCCGCTCGACCACGACCGTTTTTGCTTGATATTGTCGTATGTGATCCATTTTTCGTCGCCAGTCACCATCCGCTTCAAGAATGGGTCGAGTTCGTTCCGTTACAGCAGCATATCGCAGGCGTTAATTCGGTCCAGAAGGTTTTTTTGCGTCAAATCATGCGGCACCCAAACATCAAGCTTTTTTTTGTATCCAGCCTTCTGCAGATGGTTTAAAATGGTTTGGTGACTAACTCCCATCTCCTGGGCGATGTCACAAGATGCCACATGCCGGTCTAACTCGATGTAGTCCATGATTTGATCGGTATTTGTCGTCACAGGTCTTCCGCCGGCTGGCTTATCCATGGTGTCGTTTTCACCGGCTCGGAATCGTCGAAACCATTCCTCCGCGGTTCGAAGTGATAGAGTACCATCCCCCAAAACACCATTAATCTCACGGAACGTTTCTCTAGCGGATTTGCCTTTAACGAAGGAAAACTTTAAAATAGCGCGTTTTCGGCGTTAGTGAACTCGATGTTTACACGTCTATAACTGTTGAACGCAATATCCAAACTAATTATGCATAGCGTCGTTTTGTAGGTTATGTCAAGACCTTTCAAATTATGTATAGTATTGCCAGATACGAGCTCTGTAGCGCTTTGTACATAGCCGCGAAATTCAAAAGACAAAAAGGCGGAAGGGAGATATTTGCCAACCTTATATTAAGAATTTTCCCTAGAAACCAAAATATATGTATATATCTATGTATATACATATATAACTTATCTTGTAACTAGAGAAGGGTTAGGTTGCTACTGCAGTCGTAGTATGACTTTAACTAGTATTTGTAGTAAACTATATATACGTAGTATATGTGAGTATGATAGGATGTTACGCAAAATATATAATAGGATAATTACATTGTCCTTTCCTAATACGGATATAAATCATTATAGAATAAAAAAGCTTAATTGAATAATTCATCATCTACGCCATAGTATGATTGCGATGTAGTTCATAGTATATAAACTTAAAACACAGCTCTACGTTTCTAGTATTAATATAGTAATTATATGCTTTTCTTATATCGGAATCGAACCCACACTTTATCGAAACGTACATCAACCTCAAACACAAACAATTATATTATATTTTCATATAAAATTCATACGAATATTAATATGAAGCTTATATACTACTAGCTGTTCCTCACCCGCTCTGCTGGCTGTAAAACCCCCGCAACTTCCTTTTGGGAAGGAGTTTTGTAAAATCCTTTCTTAGCTGACTTATGCTTGGCAAAAGGATTATTCCTACCAAATTTCAAGTCTCCAGTCCTTACCACTCCTGAGACATAGTGATGTTTCTCTACGTAGGTGGAAATCTCTTATATATGGACAGATAAAGAAATTTTATACTCAAAGAACGAACATCTGGATCGATTATGATTAAATCTTAAGATAGTTTTAAAAAATATATATATATGAGAACATATAGTTGTTTTAATTCTATTTAACTGTTGTTTATATATAAATATATATGATTAATTATAGCAATAAAGAAGCCGTAAGTTCGTGCGGCAGTTCACCAACTTAATGGAGCGAGTAAGTGAAAGACTCGTCGTCCTTCAAAGTTTACATTGTTTTAAGATACGCTATTCACCAAACTGGAGAAAGATCTTCAACTCCAGATCCAACCTTGATGATGACAATGAACCTCAGTGCACTTTTTAATGTTGTGGAGGAAACCTTCTTGAGACAAAGTCTGTATTATTTTAGATTTTTACCAACGGAAACTACATCGGTGGCATCCTTATGAGGGGCCATAGCAACTCTTACATACTATTTGTATTGTAATAATTCCGTGGTTCCGTATGTTCTATTGCTAAGCGACGGTACACCCCAGCAGGGTTTTCAACAATTTGGCTTACAATAAAAGATGCCCAGCTTTTGGGTGAAAGAAAAAGTTAAGTGGTTAACTTCAGTGCGATGCGAGAAGACCCAGGATCTCCCACGGAACATTCTGGTGCCTACCGGCACTACGGTTAAAAGCATGAGCCAGAAAGGGCTGTAACCGGCACCCATTGGTACGACTAGTACTAGACCACCTCATACTTGTTCATTCCGGGCTGACTTAGAGGACAAGAGCTTCAAAGCTCACGAAGCCGAAAACCCTATTAAACGCCTTGACAGAAAGGGCTTAACTTAGTTCTGTTCTTACTATCCCAAAAGTACAAGGAAAAAGTCCTTTAAGTTAATAAATAATTATCAGTAAAAAAAATAAGAAAGTGAAAGTAGTAAGGAAACAGACTGTGTCATAAGAAGATGCTAAGAGGAAGAGGAGTCAGTTTAAAAAAAATCCTTTTGTTTCATTTAACGAGTACGTTAAAAATGGCAGTAAAAATATTTAACCGCAGCCTAACCCGCTGCTAATAACTAAGTTATTGGGTCGGCGGCTCGTTCCTCTCGATTCGCACACAATAATATTTTATTAGCCATAAACCTTCGGCTAAGCGATTATGACCTCTAAGCGCGTGGTGCACGTACGCGTGATTAGGCCAAATTTGACTGGGTGAGGTCCGATGGCGGGGTCAACGTACAGTGTTTCAGCGCTTCAGTACACCCGACGGAATTGTGTTAACTCGTGTCACTGACCCCCGATGTTAGAAACCAAAAACATACGCTATCGCCGATCGTTGCCGTCCGCGATTTTTTTTTTATGGTAAAAGTGTTTTTTTTTCTAAACAGCTCTATCCAGATTATTTCAGGAAAGTCTACTTCTGATAAACATTAGTCTTCCTGTCTGTAAGGTATTTTACTGTAGTAACTTTCTATCGGGTCGTTTTGGCATCATCGTCATCAGCCGATAGATGGCCACAGCTGGACATAGGTCTCTCCCAAAGATTCCCACATCGATAGGGATTAATATGGGGGGATTTGGGCTATTTCCCACCACGCTGGTTAAAGCGGATTGGTGGGAGTCATTTGGGTAGCGTGGTAAATAAATACATACAAAAGTAGAGAAAATTATACAATTTTTTAATAAAAATATTTCATATTACATTTATAGAGCCTGACGGTGCACGGTAGATGCTGTACTGGATGGCTTTATGCAAGATGCACCAACTATCTGGTGAAGGTCGCAGGATACGCAAGGCGGGCAGATGCTCTCGTGAAGGTCGCTGAAAATCGCTGTATATATGCAGCGAAGGATAGATTGGAGTGGAGATCTTTTGAAGAAACCTATGTCCAGCAGTGGGCATCTATCGTATGGTTATGATTTATAAAATATCTGTCAGAAAATTATGTAATTTTTTTATTTTTTATTCTACTAAACATAGACCCTATCCTAGATGTATATGATACACCATAACGTGGCGCTAGTTAGAATGATATACGCACCACCACGTTATGCTCGTCTCCTTTAGACAAAAGATGTTAAGTCTCATTACCCCGGTAATTACACTAGCTACAGCACCCGTTAAACCGGAACAGTAATGTTCGCACACTATTACCGGCGCTGCGGTGGTACCTTAACGATATCCGAGAACAGGGACCACCAGTTTATGTAATGTATACATTAAGATTCACGAATATATCATCATCATCATCAGCCGATAGACGTCCAGTGCTGGACTTGGGCCTCACCCAAAGATCTCCACATCGATCGGTCTACAGTCAGCATGGCTTTTAGTACCGCCGGGTATTAGGGGTCGTCGTTTGTAGGGGTTGCATATAGGAGGATTTGGGCCATTTCCACCGCACGGGTACAACGCGGGTTAGTGAGAGCCGGAGCCTCGTTTGTTGATTAGCAGCACCACGAGCTGGTGAGGTTGGCTTTGGTCCTGTGAGTTGTTGTACCGGAATCCATACATCCATTATATATACTTTTATATAAACTTCCATCTATGTAGAGACTTATCACGATATCTTTGGAACTAAAAGGCCTGGAGACTTGAAATTAAGTAGGAATATTCCTTTTGTCGAGTATAGGTCGTGTAAGGATTTTACAAAATTCCTTCCCCCAAAGGGAGTTACGGAAGTGTTACCGCCAGCAAAGCCAGCAGGAAACAGTATTATTATATAATAAAGTATATATATATGTAGTTCCAGCCAGTTTAACTATACAAATGTAATGATAAATAATTATTTATTTAAACGTATAATTGAAGTGAATCGATTTAATAATTGGCGGCGGCAACGCACGTGGTTACCTAATGGCCGGTGACGTCACGCGGCGCGGGTTCCGCGCGCTTTCCACACGTTTCCGGCCGCTTTCCCGCGGCCGACGACCGCGCGCCGCCTTCGAACCCGACCACTGCCGCCAATTTACACAATTAACAATTACACACTATCCAACTATTTTATTTAGCTCTAATACAGTGGTGGTAGGTCTCTCTTGCAATGGTGGTAGGTCTCTGTTACCCTCTAGGTGGTATAATAGTGTATAGTTACTGTTCCGGTTATCCGGTAGGTGTACGCTGTGCCGGTCTACAGTCATCATGGCTGTGAAAGCCATGCTGACTGTACACCGATCGATGTGGAGATCTTTGGGTGAGGCCCAAGTCCAGCACTGGACGTGTATCGGCTGATGATGATGATATATTCGTGAATCCTAATGTATACATTACATAAACTGGTGGTCCCTGTTGCTGCGTACCGTCTAGGTACCACCGCAGCGCCGGTAATAGTGTGCGAACATTACTGTTCCGGTTTAACGGGTGCTGTAGCTAGTGAAATTACCAGGGTAATGAGACAACATAGTTCATCTCAAGGACGAGCATGTGAGGCAGTATATTTCATTCTAGCTAGCGCCACGTTGTTATGGGTCTGCGTATATATCATCAGCGCTAATTTCCGTCCCCAAAGAGTAGTATGTAAACAATACTCTGTTCTGGTATGAAGGGCGTTGTAGCTTTAATTACAGAAGTAAGGAGACTCAACATCTATCAGGCGATAAGTACTATGTGTACAATCATTCTAACTAGCGCCACGTTGTTATGAGCAGGCGTATCACTTACCATCAGCTGTAGTTTCCGCTCGTCTCGTCGCTTAATTGTATAAAAAAAATACTTTAATCAGCTGGTGATACCTCTGGAGGTAAAAAGCGTAATTACTAAAATACATTTTCTGGTGGTAGGTCTTTGTTAGTACAGACCGTCTAGGTACCAACGCAGCGCCTATTGCAGTCGACAAACAGTAGCGTGCAAACATGACTTTGTTCTGGTTTGAAGGGAGTTGTATCTAGTGTAATTACCGGGGTAAAGAGACTCATCATCGTCTGAAGGAGACGAGCATAGTGTGATGCAGTGCAGCTAGTCAACAGGCAAATTATGTTTTTTTTTTAATTATCTTTGATCTATCTGCATAAGACAAAATCATCATCATCATCAGCCGATACACGTCCACTGTTGCACATAGGCCTAACTCAAATATTCCTACATCGATTGGGTAGGGTTTTAGGCCATTTCCCAATACGCTGGTCCAATACAGATTGGTGGGAGCCAGAGCCTCGTTTGTTGATTGTCAAGGTTCACGGGCAAGTGATGTTTGGTCAAATCCCATGAGTTGATCTGCGGTAACCCTTACATCCCATGAAAATATAGAATAGAATATAGTGATTATAAAATATTCCATAGATATATACTCATTAGAAATGTCCTGTTATTCATTGACTCATTACTAGATCCGAAACTCCTCCAGCACTACATATGCCATCTTTTAATTTTTTTTTGGCTTCGGAGGGTAATCTTTTAAAGATACCCTACTTCAGGGGACAACTGAGGGTTATGTGAGATTCTTACTCACTAGAAACCCTTCGTTGGTCTGCATCAGTGCATTCGGAGAGGCTCCGAACCTACCAAGGCTGAGCCATACGCTCTCCCACACAGGTTCGCTTGTTGAGCGATAAGAGCACCCACCCTCAAGACCCGCGAACTCTTAGACGTTTTTGAGTCGCCTTCTACGACAGGCAGGGCTTACCTTAGTCCTATTCTTACTAGCCCGAGACTACATCTACTATCTAAGATCAGTCAGATAATATTCAAATCTAGCCTGACATATTAGTATTAACTAAAAATAACATATATAGTTACACAGCTGCAGTTTCCAGCTTGACTCATCACAAGAATATTCATACTAATGTATTTAAATATAATTCATACCGAAAACGAAGAGTTATGTTTTCGCCACATTCTTGAGGGATCAGTTCAAATGTTTAAAGTAAGGCTGACGTCGTAGATAACTTGAGATAACTTATCAAGCACCTGTTACTTCAGCGAATTCCTAACTCTGCGTCACTACTGAAGCAGTTAATCAAATAGGATTACTAAATCATACTGTTACTAATTGAAATTGTCTATATATAGATAATATTATAATCAGAACAAAACATATATATATATATATATATATATATATGATATTTTTTATTTATATATATCGCATTTCTTTTTATTTGTTAAGTAATATTAAATATATGTGACATAGTTATAATACGTAATAATACTAGCAGTTCTCTAGCCCTTTGCTGGCCGTAACAACCCCTAAACTCCTTTTGGGGAAGGAATTTTGTAAAATCCGGTTTCACATACCCTATACAGGGCAAAAGGAATATTCCTACCAAATTTCAAGACTCCAGGCCTTATGGTTCCAGAGGTATCCTGAAGAGTATCCACATGGGGGAAATCTCTTGCGTATATATACATAGATGATAGTGATTCGAAGTCGTCTGTTCAGCTCCAGGTGCTCCTTCTCTTCATGTAGTAAATCTGATGCAATAACACTAGTTCAGTTCCAGCTATCAATATATAGTAGTAGTGGTGGTAGGGAACAGGAAGCTTTGCCATCATCGTCCTCCTTGTGGTTTAAAAAAATATTCTATATATAAAAAGTATATATGACAAATCATACTGTTTAGCCATTCCTCATTCCCCATTAATTACTAAATACGATCCCATATGAATTATTACTATGCTGTAGTAATCTTCACTCGTCATCATCACCATCATCGTCATCATCATCATCATCTGGCAGACGTCCACTGTTGCACATAGATCTCCCTCAAAGATCTTCACACCGATCGATCCTGTGCTGCCCGCATCCAGCTGCTTCCCGCAACCTTCACCAGATAGTCGGACCGCCTGGTGAGGGACCTGCCAACACCACATCTTATCATCACGTACTTCTGGACATCATCTCCAAACCTGAACACATTCTGTTCACACTACTGTTCCGCAGTTAAAATTTATTATTACTTTACCCACTAAAAAGCGGTTTTTTGTTCTTCGCCGAAGTCACGAGACGAGCGAAATGTGATGATGGTAAGTTATACGCCTGTTCAATCCCACAGCGCTAGTGAAGATGATATGCTACCACATTGTGCTTGTCGTTTTCAGATCAGTTAAGTCTCGTTACCCCAGTAATTTCACAAGCTCCAGCGCCCTTCGAGTACAACACAGTAATTTTTCCACACAACTGTTTAATGGCGGAAATAGGAGCTGCTGTTGGTACGTAAATGGTCTTCAATCCCTCGCCAATACTACGTAGAAAAAAAATACTAGTTACATAATCAAGTTAAAGTCAAAGTTTTCATTATGTGCAAATTAACTTTAAACAAATGAAACTTAACGTGGATGGTGACAAATACGTACCAATTAAGCTGAAGTTCAATGGCTGCTGAGCCACCACCATTTCCCCCCCACTGGTCACTGCGAGCAATATTACTACAATAGACACCTGAAATTACGAACTATAGACAAATCCATTAGGTTTTTTTTTTAAAAAAAAACTGTTAAAACCTTATATATATCTTTAAACAGCTGATTAATATATACATACATATATTTTGTTCCAAGGAAGCGATGAGTGGGACGGTAACCTGATGGTAAGTAATACACCTATCCATAACAAAGCGCTACTCATAGTTTTATACACTACACCACATCGTCCTCATCGCATCGAAGCATAAGTCGTTGAATCTTGTTACCCCAGTAATATCACTAGCTACAACGCCCTTCAAACCGGATTACAGTAACTAGCACGGTACTGTTTCTCAAGTACGATAGACGCTGCGGTGGTGCCTAGACGGTCTCCAGCAACAGACCTACCATCGCCACAATATTTAATCTGTCACCATGACAGCATCCCTGTGGTCCAGTTAACATACAAAAAGAGTATCAAGGATAAATACCCTTGACTATTCACAGCTTCATACTACGTACTACATATCACGTAGTATTAAGTGATAATACTACATACTACTTACTACTTAAAAGTACTTACCATCAGTAGCACGTCTAGTTCTTATCGTCGCTTTGATGATAGAATAAATATTTTATCACTCATGTTATTCATCGCAATTAACGAGTGATTTATTAGAGGTGATACATCAAACAAGATCAATGCGAATGATCAATAATGTTTGTTTCTTCATACAGAGCGAAAAAAAAAGAACCAATTGCTAGTAGGAAGACTAAATTAGGCGCAGTACGCGGTCATTGTAACTTTTGTGGGCTGCAAGTTCCTTAACCCAGCGCTGGGGTGATGTCATTCGCGTACCCGGCGGGCTGATGCGAGCCGACGGCAATCGCCCCGCGCATGCGCAGTCACGGCGCGCCTATTGAACATGTGCGTCTTGTAAGCTGAACGTTCAATATAAAAAAAAAAAAAAATTTCTTTGAATTAACCGATGAGACGAACCGGACACCTGATGGTAAGTGATACTCACACCCATAACAACACCGCGCTACTTAGGAGCATATATACAGCACCACATTACGCTCGCCGCCTGAAGATATTGAGCAACATTATCCCCGTTATTAAACTAGCTACAACGCCCTTCAAACCAGATGTCCGCATTCGGCTGCTTCCCGCAACCTCACCAGATTTTTTTATACAATTAAGCGACGAGACGGGCAGGACATTTACCTGATGGTGAGTGATACGCGTGCCCATAACAAAGTGGCGCTAGTTGAAATTGTACACTGCACCACATTACGCTCGTCGCCTGAGACTTAACAAGTTGAGTCTCGTTACCGCAGTAATTAAACTAGCTACAACGCCCTTCAAACCGGACTACGGCAATATTTGCGCAGTACTATTTGGGGGCTCGAATAGGAGCTGCGGTGATGAGGACCTAGACGGTCTCCGGGAAGAGACCTATCACCAGGGTACCTATGGTCAGGAACACCTATACAGATTTCATGTAGGGCATGCAGACCACACCCGGAAACCCTGTGCTTAACTCTACTTAAAGTTACCAATGCAGCATTAGTCCAAGCATAGTGGACCTTTTGGATAACTTATCTAAGTACCTAACTTGGCAACTGGTACCTAACTCTAAACCTAGCTAGATAGATTTAGGGAGCTAGGGGATGTAGTGCTTATTTACGTGAATGTAGCAAACGCTCTTTCCTACAAGTGATGAGCAAAGCAAACGAGAACTTGGACTTACTTGGCATTGGTCTTGGTGTTATCTGTCCGGTCTTGGTCTTGGTCTCGCGTATTGTTTCCGGCGGAAAAGCAAGACCAGGAGTTCAAGTTGTGATACATATTTTAAGTAATCATCTCACCGTTTTTTTTTATTTCTTCAGTTAGTCTTCTACGTTTGGTCCTGGTCTTGTGAAGAAGCAAGACCAAGACCAAGACTGCGATACCGGGACCAGCTTTACTTATCACTCAAAATTATATATATAAAATAATATATGGTAAGCTGTGTGGGGAACCTTGAAGCCAGATTCAAGCTCAATGGTCTTGGATTCGAACCTACACCTCACCGTTTCCTTTTCATCATTCTAGTCCCACATTTAAAATGTGAAGTATCATTACTTCATAAATTTACTACCACAGCGTCCTTCAAACCGGATAGTAACGTTCAATCTTGCTCTATTATCACCTAAATAAAGATACGGGTAGTTATGTCATTCGTCTGTCGCGTGTGATGCAGTGTGCGTCATCCTAACTGTCGTAGCGTATCGTTTACTAATTAGCTCCTGTAGTGATGACCACGAACACTCAGTTTAGAGTGATACCGAAGAAGAAGACAAAATAAAAGGTACGGAACCCGGGACCGCATCGCTTTATATCGTTCGCGTATCGTTGCTATGGCGTGGCGTGAGTCCGTTTCTTTAACGCACATAACGACCACTCGTAATTGTGTAAACAGACCTAGTTTTCACTTCGACGTTCCGGGTTCAATCCCCAGCTGTAGCATAATTTTAGAGGTCAATGTCCGCGGGGAAATCGCACCTAGCCTCTTAAGGCGAAGTTTGTTATGGAAACGTTTTCCGCTTCCATTCGTACTTGTATAACATATGTATATCCTTAGTTACTAATAACGTATCTATTATAGTATTCTTTTGAATACTAACCAAGTCCAAAATATAGACCAGATTTTTTCCGTCTGCCTCAAGCGAATCCTGGAGTCATCATCATCATCTTCACAGACGTCCACTGCTGGACATAGGCCTCTTCCTAAAATATCCACATCGATCAATCCTGCGCTGCTCGTATCAAGCTGCTTTCCCCAATCTTCACCAAATCGTCTTCGTCTCCCATCCTGGAGAACTTTGGACGTATTGCTAGGAAAGGCGGAGATAACCTTGAAAAACTTGACCAGATCTGCAACACCCTCGACTCCAGTATAAGTTGCTCTCTGAGAATCCGGAGATAGATGATGGTGAAAGATCGTGAAGGCAAGAGTGATGGGTGAAGGTAGTCACTAACCTCAGATACGAGGAGTAAACGACAAACGCCCACTGCTGGACTTAAGCCTCTACTAAATATCTTCAAAATGGCGTGGCTTTTGGGAATTCATATGACTTGGACACTCCCCCACAAAGATAACCCAGGGTTTGTTAAACCTGTTCCTGGAGACTGCATAAGTCCAGAACCTAGTTCTCATGGTAAACAGCATTATCGTGTGTGTGTGTTAAAAGAAGGCTGCATTTCTCGGACACCTTCAAAGCGGATCTCTTTGTGAGTTCCCAGGGTTGATCCTGGACGGCAAAATATCTGGAAAATGTGCACCTGGTAGACAGCGGAAGAAATGGTCTGAGGACATCATTTTGTCCTCAGACCGGAGTAGACCCAGTTTAAATATAATCAGATAAAAAGAATAACAGTTGAGGATCATTGGATGATGATGATTACTGTGCTCCGGTTTCAAGAGTGCTGTAGCTAGTTTAATTCCTGATAATGAGACTTAACATCTTGTGTCTCAGGCGACGAGCGCAATATGATACAGTATCAGCCTAACTAGCGCCGCGTTGTTATGGGCAAGCGTATCACTTACCATCAGGTGAAGACTGAAATCATATCGTTTAATAAAATAAAAAAAAATATTTCTTAAAAAATTATTTAAATGGCATGGATGTGTATTCCCCTTAATAGTTAATATACCCTTAACACAGTTTCAGCGCAGCGATCTTCAGGCTGACAGGCTGCTTGCGTCAGCGATCAGGGATTAGTTTGTAACAAAGCCATGTGCCGGGTTCGAGTCTCGATTTAGAAACTTTTATTTTCGTCTGTGACTCCAGGTCTCTAACCTGCCTTGTGAACCTAACCGGCGCTTCGTTGCCTGGTGGTATTCGTAAATATTTACAATTTTAGATAACTACTGTGCATTATCTAGATTTTTTAAAGACTAAAGGTACTTCAGTATACCTAGTATTTAGAAGCTTTATTTTCATTATCATAATCAGCCGATATACGTCCGTTACAGGACATAGGTCTCCCCCGAGGATCCCCACATCAATCTGGTGGGGTAAGGATTTGGACCATTTCCCACCACTCTGCCCCAATGCGGGTAGGTGAGAGCCAGAACCTCGTTTGTTGATTAGCAGCACCACGAGCTGGTGAGGTTGGACTTGGATCCCGTGAGTTATTATGCCGGAACCCTTACACCCCCACAAAGTATACTATTATTTAGATATACCGTATATATACCGTATATATAAGTATATTATTAGGAAATAGTATTGCAGAAATAATGAGATGGATGTTCTTGTTCAGGAAGGATGGAAAAATATAATTTATCCTTCGGATATGAGTGATGATGATGAAGATGCGATTGGACAATGATTAATGACAATTTCCAGGGTAGGACGAGGATGAGGGGATAAATAAGTAAATCTGATCATTACAAGATATTGTTATTTTATTATAGTATAGACGCAGTATAGAAATTGGTGAGGTCAAACGGAACAGCTGTTCACTGTATTAATCCCCCTGCTTCCGGGTTTGATTCTATGAAAGGTTTTAAAATTTCAAAGCTCATCAGCAACATCCGGAGCTTCGCAGTGATGTTGCTGTTAAGAATTTTCTTTTTTTTTATTCATCGGAACCTCGAGACGAGCAGGAAGTTCACCTGATGGTAAGTGATACGCCTGCCCATAACAATGTACCACTAGACAGGAACATACAGCACCATATCGCCCTTGTTGCTTTGAGACAGGATGTTGTCTCGTAACCCAAATAACGTCGCTAGATACGACGGCCTTCAAACCGGAACATAGTAATCATTCACATTACTCTCCGCTGCAATAGGAGCTGCAGTTGTACTTACGACGGCCTCCAGCAACAGAGACCAGCGACCGGCAAATTCACCCAACCTGCATTTGCTCTGCAGCTTCTCTTCTAGTTCACTACAGCATCATAACTTAGATAACTTATATCAATAAATGAAGGTTAAGCTTTCAGCTTACAGTACTTGGATCTCATCGGATCCTTTGTATAATCTGTGTTATGAAGATCATCATCATCATCAGCCGACAGAAGTCCACTTTTGGACATAGGCCTCCCCCAAGGATCTCCACTTGTTGGAGTTCATTGTAGGGAATTAGGCCGTATACCCACCACAGTGGCCCAATGCCGGTTGGTGGAAGATCAGATCCTAGTCTATTATTCAGCATCTGAAATTAATTCCTCTGGATCTAAATATGTTAGTGGTTGTTCACACTGATGGTAGCCACCACCACCACCGCAACTCCTATTTCTACCATCAAACTGTAGTGTTTAGCGACCATTATAAAATGGCACATAAAAACTTAAAGCTCTAAGGCTCCGTACAAGAACATTGTTTGTTGTCACAATCACTAGAATACGACCCCGGGGTCAAAAATCAAACGTCGACACCCTAATGTCAGGGGTGAAGAGCCGTTGATCGATATTCTTGAACCCGGGGACCTCGGTTACGTATTTCCGGTGATATTGACAAGAGGAATTATTAAGGTCTTATTAGCGGTAATATTCACCAATATTAATAAAGGCGCTCTAGTCTTCCATCATCAAGTGTTCTGTGTTCCGGTTTAAAAGGGCTCTGTAGCTAAATAAATTACTAAGGTGATGTAACACTATGTATCAGGGCGACGAAGAAATTTTTTTTTATTGTATGAAGCGATGAGACGAGTAAGACATTCACTTGATTGTGAGTGATCTTATCTATAACAACGTGGTGCTAGTTAGGATGGAGGCAGCGCCACATTGCGATCGTCGTCTTGAGACAAAAGGTTTTATCTTATTACATCAATAGTTTTACTGCTACAGGGCCCTTCAAACCGGAGTAGAATAATGTTAGCACAGTACTGTCTGTCGTCTGCAATAGGAGCTGCGATGGTACCCACCTAGACGGTCTGTAGCAACAGAGACCTAACACTAGTACATATATAGATAAACGAAAGTATACGCCGCCATTTTGAAATTCTATTTACGAGGTTACTACACTCGATGTATTAACAATTTATATATGTAACAAATTCAAATTTAAAACATTATTCGTATATGCAAAACAATCGAATTAAATTAAGGATATATTGACTTTTGAATTAAATAAACACTTAATATATATATATGTATAAAAGGTATTATATGACTCATTTTGTATGTTGGATAATTACACATACAAGTATTCATTATTCATTAAAGCGGAACAAAAGATCTATATAAAAGAGCTAACATGCATATATATCTATATATATATATATATATATAATTTGTAATGTGGGAGAAACCTTTAATATATATATATAAAATATGTCATATATTTTTTAATATTCTCTTTTCAATTATCAGCTGATAATAGTCTGTTCACATCCAACGGTTTCCAACTACCCTCAACATTTCCTTACTACTAATTTATCTATATACATATATATGGGTATTTATATGTATTATAATTATTTATTAGTATTATTGCCTATATAGCTCTCGTACTATATGCTTCCTTTACTTCATAGACGCTCACCTCCGTCCTATCATAGTACTCTTTCTCTTTCTCCTCATCTTCGCTTTGTCCTCAAGATCATCATCAGTTATTGAGCACTACGATATTTTTTTTTCCAACGAAACGACCAGACACCTTTCCGTAAGAAAATGACGCTAGACGCTCGACGGTTCGTTTCCTCAGTAATTATGCTAGCTACAGCGCCCATCGAACCGGAGTACAGTAATGTTTTTCAGCTGCAATAGAAGCTACAGTGGTACCTACGTAGATAGTCTCCCTCAATAGATACTTACCCCCAGTAAATTAAAATAATGATATTGCTTTAATAATATAGAAAAATATAATAAAATGATGTTACTTTCTTTTGTTCATGTATCATCATCATCATCAGATAGAAGTCCACTGCTGGACTTAGGTCTCATCCAGAGATTTAGGTCATTCCTCGCCACGCTGGCCCAACGCGCGTTGATGTGGACCAGAGCCTGGTTTGTTGCTTAGCAGGCTGCAGCAGTTGAGGAAGGTTTTGGTCACGTGAGTTGCTGCGTGAGACCTACACTCCATCATTATTGCCACCCAGTCTACAGCGCCCTTCAAACCGGAACACTGCATAAATGCACACTACTGTATAGCAGCTATTAAACCTGTTTACACGTCATCAATGATTATGCTTAGTCAGAGCCTCGTTTGTTGATTAGCAGCAGCACGAGCTGGTGATGTTGGCTTGGATCCCGTGAGTTGTCGTGTGGGGGTAGTTATAAATAATAAATTATTTTACAAGTTCATTTAGTTTTTTTTTTAATTCTAAGGTCAAAAAACATTCAGCGCCGGCTCGACTGGAGCTACACAGGTGAACGTCTTGGTGAACGAACGCCTATTTGACCTATGGAGCGACCAAATTTTGTTTTTGAATAAATTAAAAAAAAAAAAAACATTTCAAATGTATTGAAAGTTACATATATTTAGAACAAAATTATTATGTGTGGTAGAGACGTGGAGTGTGGATGATGGTTTCCTGTAAAACTCATCATTTCACACAGATTCATCATCAGGTATGAAATGCATATATCTTTGTATAATTAGATACACCTCTGCCTACCCCCTACTGGGAAAAAGGCATGATATAATAAAAAAAAAATTAGATACTTGTGTACGGAATATTTCATCATCATCATCAGGTGATAGAGTACCACAGCTGGACATAAGCCTTCCCCAAAAAACCACATCGATCAGTCCTTCGGTGGCATCTAGCAGCTTCCCGCGACAGTCAGCATGGCCTCCGGTATCTCCGGATACTAGGGGTCGTGGTTTGTAGGGGTCAATTTGAGGGGATTTGGGGCTTTCTAACCCCACTAGCCGAACGCGGGTTGCTGGGAGATCGAGCCTTGTCTGTCGATTAGCAGGCACGAGCAGGTGAGGCTGGCTTGGGTCCCGTGAGTTGTGCGGTACCCCTTACACCCCACAAAATATTTAATCTATGATAAATAATTTAAATAGATTCAAGTATAAACGGAAATTACTGATAATTGTAAGGGTAGTTTTTCTAAATTGACGATATTTAAATACTTTTTTTTTCGCAAGTCTAATCTCCACCTCCGTCTCCTCTCGTTCTAGGTTGACTGATAGAGAATGAGTGTGGGAGTAGAGTTCTTACAGTTTCATATTGTTTATTGGATTCCAAATTTTTCCCATCATACAGTAGTGTGCAAACATTACCATGCTCCGGTTTAACGGGCGCTATAGTCATTTAAATTACTGGGGTAACGAGTCTGAACATCTCATGACTGATGACGATTAGAGTAATCTGTTATGTACGAGCATATCATTAACCATCCCTTAAAATCTCAAATAAACATAATAATTCATTTAATTGTTAATCCCCCTTTTTTTAGTAGTTTAATAATGTTAATATGGTTCAGTTTTTTTTTTATTTAATAAAAATAATTTACAAAATGGCGGACTTAAAATCATACTGCTACCATAAGGATAGTTAGGATGATATTGGTAGCACTACATTGCGCTCGACGCCTTCAGACTTAATAGGTAAAGTCTCGTTACATCAGAATTTTGTCTAGGTACAGCGCCCTTCAAACCGGAACATAGTAATGTTTGAACAGTGGTCTTAGATGGCAAAAATAGACGCTGCGGTGGAGGCTACCACCAGAGTAAACGACCAATGTTTTTGGAGTAAGAAAAATGTAGAAATTTACTTCAAAATTTGAGATAGATATATATATATATATATATATATATATATATATATATATAATATAGTAAATAAAGAGGATTTGGATCCTTTGTATTGTCTATATAAAGTAAGGTATATAAGGTTCATATACTATCAGGTGAATACTTAACCTTCTTCAACTGTCCCAGGCAACAGAGCCATATCACCAGTTCATACATTATAAAAATAGGGACCCAAGCCAACCTCACCAGCTCGTGGTGGACCCTGCTAATCAACAAACGAGGATCTGGATCCCAACACACATTGGGCCAGCTGGTGGGACATGGCCCAAATCATACCAGTATAAACCCCATCGCATTGTATACGAATCTTTGGGAGAGGTTTGTCAGTAGACATCTATCGGCTGATGATGGTGATGAAAAAAGAAACATTAATTTATTAGTACATATATATATGTGTATATATATGTGTATATATATATTCAATTAAATGGCACATACAGGATTTAATATTGAAACGAGGACGGAGCTTTGTTTTAGGTTCGAACAATCCGGAAACTTTATATCTCAACTTCCGCATGGGAATTGGAGCACGAGCGATAGCTGAAAAAAATTTAGTTAAAGATATGTAAAAATACGAAATGTTTGGACATTTTTTTTTTTTTTTATTCAAGCGACGGGACGAGACGAACGTTCACCTGATATTAAGTGATACGACTGGTCAAAGCAACGTAGCGCTATTAAGGTGATATACAGCACAACCATGCCCTCGTCGCCTTGAGAGCATGTTAAGTCTCGTTACCCCAGTAATTATTGATTTCATAGATACAGCGCCCTTCAATCCGGAGCACAGGAATGTTCGCACACTACTATTTGCGGCGGAAGTGGGCTGTGAATCATAATTTTTTTTTTTCTTATCTTTTTCTTGGAAATCTCATCCAGGTAGCACCGCAGCGGTCACATCTGCCGCTAAACAGTGGCGTACAAAGATTACTGTGTTCCGGTTTGAAGTGAGTTGTAGCTAGTGTTATTACTGAGATAACTAGATTCAACGGCTTATGTCAGTGCAAAGTATTAACCGTAACTAGTGCCACTTTAATGTTTGCTCATAATCACTTACTATCAGGTGAACGTATCGTCTCGTCGGTTTATTATATAAAAAAAAAGCCATACTGAGTTGTCATTGGTATAAAGTGTTTTAAAACTTTTTTTTTTCTAAACTTTTTCTAGGCAAAAGCAAATATTACTAAAAATCTAATTTATTTCTAAAGGCTTTATCACTTACGTACCTTTGTTTATTTGACCTATCAATAAGATGAATTAAATGTTCACCGCTAGTTAGGATGATATACACTGCACCATAAGCTCATTGACTTCAGGCATAACATGGCGATAAGGATGTACCATCCTATGGAATATATTCATCATATGCTTGCTTGTATCTGATATATACACAGCTCCTATTCCACCGTTAAATAGTACTATGTTCCGGATTGAAAGGCGCTGTAGCAAGTGAAATTACTGAGGTATTTAAACTTAAGATCTTATGTCACAATACTATGAGAATATTGCGCAGTGTATATCATCCTAACTAGCGCCACGTTATGGCCAAACGTATTGCTTACCACCAGGTGAACGCACTGTTCATCGCCGTGAACCTGGGTGAGGATGAAAGAACCATTGCCCTCCACAACCAGAATCGTAGACCCCTAGGTGAGGTACCGCCGGGGGGCGGGGCAGGTCGCTGATGTTCAATAGGGAATTTTCCTCGGAGAAAAACGCCCGAAAATACGCCGGCCGTTGGCCCCGGAGCAAGGTCGCGGGCGCAAGGTCGACGGCCGCGGGGTCACTGACCGCCGCCGTCTAATACATAACGACCGATCGCTCACAATTATGGTCATCTATTGCGTCGCTCTTTCGTCAATAATTCGCATAATAATAACATAGCTATATATTAACTTAACCATACTTGCACAAGATTAAATAATAATGAATATAAGTAAATAACATCACCAGATTTATATTTACAAGCGAGCGGAAGACGGTCACCGGAAACGGACAGACCACAAACAAAATTATTATATTAGAGGAAGTCTGATAGTTGCTGCAGTGACAGAGAAATTGAGGAGCAAGAGGTTAGCGTGGTGTGGGCATGTGCGGAGGGATGAAGGGCAAACAAAGAAAGTAATAAGAATGGACGTGGATGGTTATAAGGGTAGAGGAAGGCCGAAGAAGGTATGGATGGATTGTGTGAAAGATGACATGTGTGAGAAGAGTGTGAATTCAGATATGACGGCTGATAGAGGGATATGGAAGAGGAGTACATACTGTGCCGAGCCCACAGCTGGGAAAAGGGTAGGAGGAAAAAGATGTACTTTGGTTAGATAACATACACTACATTGATAATGACATATATAATATAAAACGATATAATTTGATAGTACTCGGAACGAACAGGGAACCCTATCATCACGATGGCTAATCCTGTTTCCAGACTGTAGTGTACAAATACTATCATATTAATTCAATAGTTTACATATATACTAGCTGTTCCCTGTCCGTTCTGTTGTACGTACTATAGACTTAGATTATATTGAACTTGAAAATATTCCCGGCGACTAGCCGCCGCCCCGCAACCCCTGTAAAATCCATTCTTAGCTGACCTCTAAACGGCAGAAGCAATATCTCTCCCAAATTTTTAATGTTTACGTGTTATACTTTCGGAGATCTTGTGATGAGTCAATGAATCTCTGAATATCTCATATCTGTATATATATATATGTATTTGACATACGGAACCGAGACGTGGCCTTACTATCGCCCTTATAAAAAGGCTGAAAGTCACCCAAAGGGCAATGAGGAAGGCTAGGAGTTTCTCTGCGCGATCGAATCAGAACTGTGGAGATCAGCAGAACTAAGGTCACCGACATAGCCCAAAACTATGCTAGACTTAAGCGGCAGTGAGCTGGGCAGGATTCTCGAAGGACCGAGGGCCGTTGGGGCAGTAAAGTCCTCGAGAGGCGCCTACGTACCGGTAGACGTGGCGTTGGGAGATCTCCCACAAGGTGGACTGACGATTGATGAGAATTGGAAGAACCCAATGGCAGCAGTGGACATTTATCAACCGATGATATATATATTATATATACATATATATGTAATGTCCTGCCAACGTTTCATTTGCAACATTATATTAACATAGCTTCGCAAAGCAGCTGAACTCTGCGTCACAGCTGTATCTATATATAACTACAACACGGTGTTCGATGATAGCGTTATCACGATTTAGATAACTGATTGACGTCTTTTGATATTATTACTGAACTAAACTAGTCCATTACCTCAGTAATTTCATTGGTTATTACACCCCTTAAACTGGAACATATTTGCTTGGTTGTATAGTAATAATTAATTTCCTTGTTTGGTTACCTTCAGTAAAGTTTATCGATGGTATAATGTATAGTACATAAGAATGTAGTGCTGATGATGATGGCATAGAACCATGCTGTCATCATCATTCTCTTTATCCAATTTTCCTCAAAAAGTTCCTCGCCTCATAACAATGTAGCGCTAGTTAAAATATACACAACGCCACATTGTAATCGCTGTAATGTCACTAGCTGCAACGCCCTTCAAAACGGAACACTGCTGAACAAGTATTTTCTTTTAATTCTACAGATAAACTAAATAAGCGAAACGTTCCTCTGTTTGTATATGATGTGATACTATTGATAATAATAACATGGCGTTAATTAGGATATGCAGAGCACCATGTTGTTCTCATCGCTTCGATACGAGATGTCTTGTTACCGCAGTAATATCTCCAGTTATCTCTAGCTACAATTCCCTTCAGTAAACAGATATATTTGCATAGTATTATTCGGCTGCAATAGACGCTGCGGTAGTACCTACATAATTACCAGCTACAGAGACCCACCAGCAAAAATTCATATAATATTACATTTAATAGTAAATCTAATATATATATATATATGTATTAATAAAATAATATATAAATAAATAAACAGTAATAGATATAAAAAAATGCCGTCGGAAAGTTCGCAACAAATAATGAAGCCGTAAATTGCCAAAGTTGAGTTACCGCCACCCTATTTGCCCTCAATACAATGTACTGACGCACACGCACACACGCGCAGTTCTATTTCGGGCGTACAGAAACATCCGTGCGCGTGTGTGCGTGCCAATGCGTACATCGTACGCTGTCGGCGGCCGCGCCTGTGTGAGTAATTATATTACAAAGGTCGTCAACCGGCGAATTTTCGGTGGTGTGGACTGTTGCACAATAATTCCACGCCGTTTACGCGACCAGTTTACATCGACCCACCCCACCCTAGCGTTCTCGTTATAGCGTACTATAAAAATGTAAGGGCGAATCCGCAGACAGGTCAAGTTCGACCGGTCAACACCTGCGAAAGAAAATTCAAATTTGTTTTCGTATTTAAATGATTTAGTAACGATTTTTTTATTGATTTTTTACATATATTTGGAAATTATGCAAGTATATATAACGCTCTTTAATGTTAAGTAGTATATGTAATTTTTTTTATATTAAAACTATATGTCATGCCTACATACAATACAGCGGTCTCACAATCAATTTTTTTTAACCAAATTAAATGCAAAATTATATTATTGGAGGTGTGATTTTGACAATTACATAGTCAAAAGTTTTCTTATCAGCTGGATAACGCTCACAGCTGGGCATGGTGCTTCCTCGAGGATGCTCATTAAGGAATTAGGCCTTTGTTACACCACGGTGTCCCAGTGAGGGTTGGTGGGTGCTCAGAGCCTCGTTTATTGTTTAGCGAGGTGCATCGCCTGCAGGTGAGGTTGACTTGGGCTTCGTCAGATGTTGGGCAGAACCCCTTACTTTTATTTTCTTATATCCATTAAGAAAACAAAAGTCTTAAACATAGTATTCCAATCATCAAGTAAAATAAAAATTCTATGTAACAGTAGGGGGTGTAAGGGTTCCTGCACGAGACCCAAACCAACCTCAACTGCTCGTAGTGCACCCAGCTATTGAAGTAACAAGGCTCTGGTTCCCATCAATCCTCTTTGGGTCAGCGTGGTGGGAAATGGCTTAAATCCCCCCACATGAACCCCTACAAACTTCGGGTCTTGATGTGGAGATCTTTAGGGGAAGGTTATATCCAGCTATATTCTTGTTATGAGCGGGCTGGAAGCCACAGCGGCTCTTACAGCTCATCTGACACTGGGCTCGTGGACCCGGATCCACGGCCTGAAGTTTCTTAAAAACTAAAATGCGCTACGCGGGATGTAGCCGTCTGGCGGATGATTGTATGTGTCTGGTTCTTGTAGTGCTTTATCTGGCGATTCTACTCGGTCGTCGAGGCCGGGCGCGGGCCCGTTCCCTGACTACCTTCGCCTGTATCGGAATTTCTGGGCGGTGAGGACCGCCCACGATCGCGGGTGTACTTAGTGTACGCGATGTGTGAGTAGCTGCGGCGCCGCGTTCTGAAGCGAGGGCGGCGTGATGATGATATTCGGAGCGTGTTGGTAGTGTCCGAAGTGTGTGTGGTGACGTCGGTGTTGTCGGTGACTGTGGGCGTGTGTGTGGTTTGCGGGACCCCTTGGGATGTCGGAATAAGCGCGTGCCGCGGTCTGCGCTTTCTCGTCCTGGGATTCGGAGGTAGCTCGTAGTTGGCCGCGCTGGCCACCAGAGGGTTGGGATGAGTTGCCGCCTTGGCAAAGTAGGTCGCGGAGCACTCTCTGAAGTGCTCCTTGATTGTTGGAAGTTTAAGGTCGCTGTGGATATCCACGTTGCGCTGATACCATTCGGCACCAGTCGCGATGCGGGTGAAACGGTTCTGGAGAGTCTGGAGAGGTTTGAGACGGTCTTCGGACGAATGGGCGAAGACAACGCTTGCGTAAGACATTACAGGTCTTACGCATACCTTGTAAAGGTGAAGCTTGTGTCTGAGAGAGAGCTTGCTCTTCTTACACAGCAGGGGGTATAGCTTGCCCAGTACTTGGGCCGCTTTCTTTCTCGCCTCGCGAATGTGGGCGATAAAATTGAGTCTGGCGTCGAGCGTGACGCCGAGATATTTGACCGAGTTCCTCCATGGGATGGACTGGCCGAAAAGGGAGATCTGGCCGAGTTTATGGCCGCTTTTTGTCGCCTTCTTGAGAAGGGTAGATGACTTTCGGTGGGTGAAGTGAATGGCTTCACTTTTCTCCGGGTTTACGTCGATTCGCCACGTCCGGAACCATTCGCCTAGGCGGGTGGTCGCGTTCTGTAGGCGCATCGTTATAAGACCCGGGGCTCTGCCGGAGTGATAAAGGGCGGTGTCGTCCGCGAAAAGGGCCATCTTGACAAAGGGGTCTCTGGGTATGTCGCTCGTGTAGAGCGAGAAGAGTAGCGGAGAGAGGCAAGAGCCTTGAGGGACGCCGGCTTTAATCTGCCGGGGCGAGGAGAGAGCGTGCTCGACGCGAAAGCGGAAGGAGCGATTCGAGAGGTAGTCTCGAATGACGGTGACTAGACGGTCTGGCACTTTGTGAGAGTAAAGCTTGAATATCAAGCCTTCGTGCCAGACTTTGTCGAACGCCTTCGCGACGTCGAATAGGACGGCGCAGGTGTCGATCGTTTGTCTGTGCTCGAGACCGGCCAAAATGTGCTCGGTCAGTCGGTGCACTTGATGGACGCAAGAGTGGTTGCTCCTGAATCCGAACTGTTCGTCGGGGAGGAGATTGTTCTCTGCGGTGAAATGGCGCAGACGCTCTAGAATGATGCGCTCGTAGAGTTTGCCCAAGGTGTTCAGTAGGCTGATCGGACGGTAGCTGTTGGGTAGGTTCCTCGGCTTTCCGGGCTTCGGAATACCTATCACTACGGCCTCTTTCCAGGCGTCTGGGAAGGAGCAGTCGGCTAGCAGGGCGTTGAATATGGCCACTAGCAGACCGACGATCGGGGGCGGGAGACTTTTCACAACTCTGTTGGAGATGTTGTCGGATCCCGGGGCTGATCTGGTTTTCAGCCTCTTTATGATGTCAACGACCTCACCGGGGGAAACCGGTTTTAGAGGGGGACCTTCTGGTGGGAGGGCTGCCCTGCGACGCACCTCGTCCTCGACCAACTTGAGGTGATCGGGGTCCACTGGTGCGGTAGAGGGAGTGCATTGGCTCTCTAGACTGTCGGCGAGACAATCTGCTTTTTCGGCATCCTCCAACGCAAGGGAGGAACCATCGCTCATTACGAGGGGAGGCATGCGGGCCATGTTCTCCGCTTTGAGACTGCGGGCCAGACGCCAAAAGTTGGCGCTCGAAGGCTCCAAGTCGCAAAGCAGATTGTCCCATCTGTCGGATCTGAGTTCGGATATGCGCTCTTTTACCAGCCTTTGGAGGCGGCGCAGTTTTATCCTGAGCTCCTCGGATCTGTATCGTGTATAGAGTCTCATTGTGGCGTTTTTCGCTCTTATCAACCGACGAATGTCCGCCGGGAAGGACCCGAGAAGGTAGTCCGACTCGGGCACCGTTCGCGACGATTCCTCGACGGCTGTGGCGATATGATGCGTTAACGAGTCGATCGCTCGGTTTGCAGCGCCGAGCGATTCGATCGTATCAGGGATTCCGTCTAGGTGCTGGGGGTTCGCGGCCTTGAGTTTGACCTCGAGGCTGCGCCAGTTGACGATGGTTTTGGTCAGAGGGACCTCACCAGCGGGCCGGCCCAGCTTCATAAGAACCGGGCGGTGGTCGGATCTGAGATCGTCTATGGTCTCGATCGAATGCAGTGGGACGGTTACGTTATTGAATAACGCAATGTCTAGTGTGGATGGGTTGTGAAACGCGACGGTAGGGTATCTCGTCGGGGTTTGCGGAGCTACAATGTTAAACTTGAGCTTATCCGCGAGCTTGGAGAGGATTATACCATTTCGGTTTGACATGATCGGGTCCCAGGTGCTATGCCTGCTGTTTAGATCGCCGGCGACGATGACAGCCGGCCCTAGGTCGAGAAGGGTTCTTATGTCTGTTTCCCGCATTTCTTTTGTCGGGGACAGATAGACGGAAGCTAGGACGATCGGTTGATGACCGGTGAGGGAGATTTTACACGCCGAGACTTCTATTTTGGCGAGGGTTGGACTATCAAGCGGTATGCAATGCAGGGCCCGCTTGAAGTAGATGAGAGTGCCGCCTCCTGGGGCGGTCAGCCTGTCGTGGCGGATAATATGGTAGTTCGCGATTTTCGGATCGCGATGAAACGGTTTGAGGAATGTTTCCTGAATGAGCATGACGTCGACGTCATGGTTCCTAAGGAAAAGGCTTATTTCCTCCTTTTGAGAGCGGATGCCGTTCGCGTTGAAGTACGCGACAGTCAGCGAGCGGGGTTTAACTCTTCCTAAGATCTGGTGTATTTGCATAACGGTTGAGTGAGATGGAACACCAAAGGTCTCGGACAGAATCCTGGGCTGTGGCTAAACGAAGGGTTCTTCGAGTGCAGCGAGAGTGTCGGCGTGCTCGATGCAGGCCCTCAACCTATCATGCGAGCTTTTCGCGGCTCGCAATTTTTCTCCTAAGAGAAGAATATCTTTGATACTCACCTTTGATATGTAGGCGAGAATGTTCTGTAGCTCCGAAGGCGGAGCTGTTTGGCTGGGAGCAGCCTGTGGTTTCGGCGGCCCCGACAAAGGGGCGGCTTTTGGAGCCTCGGCGGCTTTTGGCTTAAGGAGCTGTTTGCTCCACGCCGACACCGCCGGCGGGACGGCCGGCTGTGCGGGCGGTGGCCTGGACGAGACAGATGGCTGCGGTGCAGCCTTTGTGGGGGCGGTGGTGCGCCGTTGTGCGGCCCCGGATTGCCCACGCGGGGCTTTGGTGCACCCGCGATAATTCGCGGGGTGTCCCTCGGTTTTGCAAAGGACGCAGCTCGGTGGGTTTGTCGCTTACGTGGTGCGGGAGCATTCTTTCGTCCCGTGGTCCCCGGTGCATTTGACGCACCTCGGGCGGGCGAAGCAATTACGGGCTGAGTGCCCGTAAAGTTGGCATCGGTGGCATTGGCCGATGATGCCTTTTTTGTGCGGGACCTCTACCCTCACGCTGGTGAGGTTGCACAGGCGGGTGATGCTGAAAATCTCTTTACCCTCCGGAGAGAGTTCGAGACTTGTCATTATCAGTGGGAGTACGGCCTTTGTTCGCATGCTAGTCATGCGACGGGCTTCCAGCACTGGGAAATTTTGTTTTTTCAGGTCGTCGACGACCTCGGAGATGTCGATCTCCGTTGGGATTCCGCGTATGACAACGCGGAGGTGCTTCTCCTCGGGGAGAGCAAAGGTGTGGAAGCCGAGTCCGGCGTTCCGCAGGTGCCTGGTGGCAGCCCGGAAGTCGTCAACCGTTTGGAGGTTGATGCGGATGCCCTGCGCGGTGTTCTGCGCTTTGGGGCATGTGATTTTGTGGTCCGCGAACCACCTGGAAACATCGTTCCACTTGGATTTGTCCTGGAGGACAATCAGGGGAGGCGGCTTCGGGCCGCGTTTCTCGGGCGGGGCCGAGGTGTTGGGAGGGTGCGCGAGAGGCGCAACCTTTTTTGCCGGCGTGCTGGTCGGCGAGGAGCGGTCCGAGTTTGACTCGGAGGGCCGCTTAGAAGCGCGTTTGCGCTTCTTGACGTAGAGGGTGAAGCCCTCTTCGTCGGTGGTCTTGGAGAGTGGACGATCCACCTCCATATCGCTGCCGCTAGCGGAGCCCTCCGAGTCGGATTCGGAGGAGGCGGGCAGCTCGGGCTTGGAAGGCCCCGCCATGGGGGCCCTCGCCTTGCTTTGCGCTCGAGTCGCGGGGGTCGGGTCCGGAGAGGCCGGGCTGTCCGTGTCAAAGCTCACGGATCGTGCGGGAACGGCAGAGGCCGGGTTGGTAAATTGTTCCCAGACTTCTGGGAACTGTTTGCGTGCAAAGCACGCAAATTGTTTCATTAAGGCGTCCGTTTGCACGGACGCCATTTTGTGAGCTGCCGCCCCGCCGTGCGGCGGGGGGTTGTGTATTTGTTCGAGCAGGGGGCCTAGCCGTCGCCTAATGCGACAGACACTATCTAATAACCTCGCCTCTGAGGCGATTAAAAAGAAAATGCTACTTACAGTGCCGGAACCAGGCTCCGGCAGAGTTTTCGCGTTCTGATACACTAATTCACAGCACTATCACTGCACTGCACTGACGCGCGCAAGCGCAAATGGCGGCCGCCTAAGCGGCGTTGTGACGCGCACGAGCACGAGCGAGACGCACTGAGCGGGCGTATCTGTATCGCGCACTGGCAGCGGACGCATGGGACGTCCGATCGGTACGGCGGGCAGAACCCGAATGATATCCAGCTATGGACATCTATCGGCTGATGATTGATAACTGATTCCACTCCACAGCCATACAATAGTAATTGACGGAAGGATATTCTTGCGGTGACTCATCTGATGGTTAAAGTTAATCTGTCTACATTTTAACTATTAAATATTGTTCATATTACACATGTGTTGGTTTAAAATTAATTATAATGGAATACTTTATAATATAGTGGCGTTAGGGTTCCGCAGAACAACTCACCAGGCTCTTGCTACATCCGATCTGTATTGGGGCAGTGTGGTGGGAAATGGCGCAGATCCTTCCCATGAATCCTGATCGATGTGGGAATGGGTGAGGCCTTTGTCCATCAGTGGACGTCTATCGGCTGGTCATAATGATGATGATGACTTTATAATTTTTTAAATTACTATCCAGTTCAGTCTCCATTGTTATGTATATTTGTGCTAATTCCTTTCACGTTGATACAATAACCATGAAACGTTAGTTAGCACAGCTGACACGATCTTACTGTATCGGCGATACATTTATATTACTTATTAGTTATTATTAGTTACTGCGTCAATGGAAGAATTAATTACATCATCCTTTAAATGGTACGTATTCATATTTAAATTTTTAGTTAGTTTCTAAAGAAAACACTTGTTATTATAACCTTCATTAGACTCCGTTACATTGATGTCTGCTGCCGCAGACCGTCTAGGTACTCCCGCAGCTTCTATTTCTGCCGCCACACATAAGTGTGCAAATATTAAAGTGTTCCGGTTTGAAGGGTGCTGTAGCTAGTTAAATTACTAAGTTAATGACATAATAACACATGTGTCAGCGATGAGCAGCGTGGTGGTATACATCATCCTATTTAGCAGCATGTTATAGATACGCGTATCATTGAATAAGAGGTGAATGTTTCGCTCGAATAAAAAAAACATAATTTTTTTTTTATTGAAAAGGCAACGAGTCGAGCAGTATATTCACCTGATGGTAAGTGATACGCCTGCCCATAACAACGTGATACTATTTACTATGTTATATACTGAATAACATCATGCTCGTAGCCATGAGACTTAAAGTGTTGAGTCTCTTTACTCCAGCAATTTCACTAGCTACAGTGCCTTTCAAACCAGATCACAGTAATGTTTGCACAGTACTGTATGCCAGCTGCAATAGATACTGCGGTGGTACCTACTTTGACGGTCACCCACAACCTACCACCAATCTAGCTTTACTTGGCCAATGTCTTTCTAAATGAGAATTGAACCTGCATCTTCAATACGCATACTATGTACTTTATATATGAGCTATAGTATATTATAATAGCTTAGTTTTTGATAAGGAATGTCAATGATGATGCATGCTATAAAAATCCGTCAATTTCCTGCGAACGAGCGAAAAAAATACTTCTTGATATTTTGGCTCGAGTACTGTTTTTATTCGGATTGTAGGAAATATGATGAGTAAATACTATGTTATTACTCATCACATAGATATTTAGTATGATTAGCCAAAATGTTTTAGTGATAACATATATATATAAGATTTCCATCTATCTAGAAACATTACGATATCTCTGCTACTATAAGGAATCTTCTTCTTCCTGCTCTTTTCCCAGTTATGTGAGATCAGTATAGTATGTACTTCTATTCCATAACCCTCTATCAGCCGTCACATCTGTATTCATATTCTTCTCACACATGTCATCTTTCACACAAACCATCCACACTTTTTCTGGTCTTCCTCTACCCTTATAACCATCCACTTTCATTCTCATTACAACCATAAGGAATGGACACTGGTAATTTGATAGGAATATTCTTTTTATCGAGTATAATTCACCTAGGAACTGATTACCAGCTAAGCAGACAGGGAATAGCCAGTAATATTTTGTGTAATACTATGATACATATATCACGCAACGGTTGCCACAGATAATGTATTGAACTGAGCGAAAACCGTACTATGAGATAGTTAATATTAGCTTATATTACATATAACATATTAACTGTTACAAAGTACTTCTATTGATATTAATTAAAAACAACCATGTGTCATACTTGCTAAATTCAATACAGCGCAATGATATATGTTTTTGTATGTACTAATAAGTATTAGTCCAAAAACTTGGTTTGGAAATACTTTAAGTATTTTCAATAATAGATTTTTTTTATCTTCACAATATAAACCATGAAAATTAAACCTTATCTTAATGCAATAAAGAGCATAATTAATTATACGAAACAGTAATACCTTATAGAGCTAGTATTTGAATTTTCTTAGTTTTTATTGTAATATTATGTAAATTTTACTCTTATAGCACTCTGTTAACAGTAAATATTATAAGTATAGGCAAAACTACGCGATGTATTACCTAGATAAAGAATCTTCTAGAAATGGAAGTCTTATGTAGTGCAGTATTAAATATTTGAAAGGACTTTGCTCGTGTACGGAGTAGTTGAATATAAATACCTGGTTTTAATACTCGGTCGTCTCATATGAATTACGTGTTGACTGTTGAAGTATAGAATAATGTTGCTAGTCGTAATATTTGTATTAGTAACAAATTTTAATAATTTAGATATTAAAAACAAAGTGAAGTATCTACAAAACGATTTTTTTTTATTATTTTTTAGGATTTTTAAAAACTACGGAGGCAATGGGAGTAAAAAGTTTATCCTCTTACTAGTTGGCGCGATGATTTCCAGAAGGCTGGCGGAAGCTGTTTAGGTATAAAAGATTGGGTTGTATCCTTCTTTTGGACGGGCCTGTATCCAAAAGCAAGACTGTCACGATCTGATGATGATATTTAGACGAAAAAGACAATACAGACAATGGAATTAAAGGCCTTCCAAGTGTAGACGATCAGTCAGAACGTTGATGTGTTTATAGCAAATGAGCAAGTGATTATTTAACTTCTATAACAAGTACGAAGGTCGAAGGTGAAGTACACTTACCCAGGATCCTCTGCGTCTGATATAATGACAGCCAAACTTTTTTTTCGTTTTATTATCTAACATTTTCATCGGATGGAAGTTGGGGAGCTAAAGTAAATTATGTATAAATTAATTTCGATGAAAGATGGATGAGCATTGGATGGAAGATGAAGAGATACATAGTAATATAAGGTGAAGGTAGAAAGTAAAATAATATATTTATGTATATATATATACTAGCTGTTCCCTGCTTCGCTGGCCGTTGTAACTTCCTTTCGTTTAGGCATTTCCTAAAATCCATTCTTAGCTGACCTCTAAACGGCACTAGTAACATCTCTACCAAAGTTTGAGTGTCTAGTGATGAGTCGATATATTTGGATATTTCCTATAAGCAATGTGGTTATAGCAGAAAACTTATAATGTGACGGTGGTGAAGATCGTACCTCTGTGTGGCCTTGGAATCGAATCGTGGAGTGGTGTTTAGCCACTGCGCCACAGAGGCCAGTTAAAGTCGGTTACTTTATTGTAGGTGGTCGTTCAACCCGCTGTTTACGAATCGTAAAGCCGTTCATCTCGGTTCATTCAACTCTATTGAAAATAAAGTATAATAACGTAACGTAATGACGTGACGCATTGTCTTCTGCTTAGTGATGTTACACAACTGCCTCTGTGGCGATGTGACTAAGCGCCTGCCCCTCCCTAGTTCTATATTTTGAGCCCCTCAACTACCACCCACTGTTTGTAAACTTACCTGTAACAGCAGTGCTGTTAAAACGTGGTGGATTATCCTAAGGTCTCAGTGATCACACTGGTACAACACAGTGGTGGTAGGTATATATAGCCGGAAACCGTCAAACAGCACTGCAGTTCTATTTCTAAGGTAAGGAGAGGAAAGAGAACAACCCCTTTCATCTCAAGGCTTCCTTCATCATCATCAACCGATAGACGTCCACTGACATAGGCCTCCTCCAAAGATCTCTACGTTGATCGATCTCGTGTTGCTTGCATCTAGTAGGTTCCCGCGATTCTCACCAGGTCCTCCCCAGGTCCACCTTGTGGGAAGCCTCCCAACACTACGTCTACTGGTACTCGAGTAACTTACTGCCCCATCGACCGTCGGTCCTTCGAGCAATGTGCCTTGCCACTGCCACTTAAGTCTAGCAATCTTTTGGTAGTCAACACAAAAAAACGTGACGCTAGTGGATTATATACACTGCCCCACAATGCTCGTCACCTTAGGACATAGATATTGAGTCTCGTTATCCCAGTAATTACACTAGCTACAACGCCCTTCAAACCGAACCGGAACACTAACGTTTGCACACTTGTTTGGCAGCTGCAATAGGGGCTGCGGACCTACCTGGACGACCGTCAGCAACAGAGACGTCACACCAGTAATCATTATCTAAAACATTGATAACTACTGAATAACACTAACTCTAGTATTAGTGTTAGTGTTATCAAATAAATAATAAAATATATGGCATTTTATATTGATATCATTGCTTTTGTTATTTAAGAGTTGGCTACATTTAAAACATGGTGGCGCAGTAGTGACGCGTGAACAAAATGGCGCCGGCCTGTCAGGAGGCGACGAAGGGTTAGCTAGATGAAAGCGAGGATAGTTACTATTTCGAGGGCCCTCTGGGTGGCCGTGAGTCACCTGCGCGAGGAGCTCCGGGGACTGTACGACGCCTGCATTCGGCACGTGCAGTTCCCGGAGCGCTCGAAGACGGGCAGGCCTTGCCTGCTGCGGAAGGGGGACCGTGACCCCGACTCCCCTTCCGCGTACAGACCGATCGTCCTTCTGGACGAGGCGGGTAAGGTCTTCGAGAAGATCTTGGCCGGCCGTCTCGTTCGGCACCTCGCCGAGGTGGGACCGGGCCTCCATGAGGCCCAGTACGGATTTCGGGCAGGGCGATCCACGTTGGACGCCCTGCTCGACCTGAAGGGCCTCTGTCTGGAGGCCTTCGGTGACGGCGAGGTGGTCCTGGGGGTATCCTTAGATATCGAGAACGCCTTCAACAGCCTGCCATTCGCGACGATCAGGGGGGCGCTGGAGTTTTTTCGGCTTCCCCTCTACATGGTCGGGCTGTTGGGGGCGTACCTCAAGGACAGGACGATCGTCTGGGTTGATGACAGCGGCGAATTACATCGGCGGCGCGTGGAGAGCGGGGTTCCACAGGGGTCGGTCTTGGGCCCCTTGCTGTGGAACCTCGCGTACGACTGGCTGCTGCGGCAGCCGGTCCTCCCCGGGACGAGGGTACTATGCTACGCGGACGACACCCTCGTCTCGGCCCGGGGGAGGAGTTACGACGAGGCTGCTCGACTGGCCGCCACTAGCACGTCGCTGGTGGTGGACCGGATCGAGCAGCTGGGTCTGAGGGTCTCCGTCACGAAGACGGAGGCCCTCCTCTTCCACGGACCCCGCAGGGGTCCACCCCGGAGCGCGATCATCCCCGTCCGGGGCGAGAAGGTCCCAGTGCGGGGAGCCCTCAAGTATTTAGGGCTCACTCTGGACGGGCGATGGAGCTTCGGAGAGCACTTCGAACGGCTTCTCCCGAAGCTCACCGCCACCGCCGCTGCGCTGGGCAGATTGCTGCCCAATGTCGGGGGGCCGGGTCATTTGTGTCGGCACCTATACTCTGGCATCCTGCGGAGTAAGGCACTGTACGGTGCGCCCGTATGGGTGGATAGGTGCGAGACCGCGAGGAACGGGCCCGTGTTGAAGAGGGCCCAACGTATCCTGGCGGTCCGAGCCTGTCGGGCGTACCGTACGGTGTCCTGGACGGCGGGTACGCTTCTCGCGGGCGATGCGCCTTGGCATCTACAGGCGCAGTCGTTCGCGGAAGTGTACCTCTTCCTGCGGGATGCCGGAGAGCGTCGGCCGGACCCGGCCACGGTCCGCCGGATCAGGCGCGTTGCCCATGACGCCCTGATCCGGCGGTGGGAGACGGAGTTAGGTAACCCTGCCGCCGGCCGGGACACGGTGGAGGCCATCAGGCCCCACCTGTCCCGGTGGATGAGCCGGCGGTACGGGGCCTTGACGTTCCACCTGGTGCAGGTGCTGACAGGCCATGGATGTTTCGGCAAGTACCTGCACCAGGTGGCTCGTAGAGAGATGACGCAAGAATGCGTCGAGTGTGGTGCGCCGATTGACACGGCGCACCACACTCTGGCGGAGTGCCCGGCATGGGGTCCGCAACGCCACTCCCTCGTCGCGCAAGTCGGCAGTGACCTCTCGCTGCCGACTGTAATCGATCGTATGTTGAGCAGCGAGAGGTCTTGGAAGGCGGTGGCCTCCTTCTGCGGCGCAGTGATGCGTCAGAAGGAGGCCGCCGAGCGCACGAGGGAGGCCGACGCCGCTGCCGCACCTTGCAGGCGGCGGCGGGCCGGCGGGAGAGCACGGCGGCAGAACCACGCCGTCCGCTTCCTCCCGCCGTGAGCGACGGGCCCCTAACCGGGCACGGTGTGAGGGGGCCTTCGGGCCGTTGGGCGTGGCCCTTTGGGCCTTTTGTCGTGTTTCCCCTGGGGGTGCGTCCCCCGGGGGAGTCTTGGTTTTTGTCCCCCCTCCCTCGTCGAAGTGGGGGGGGGGAGTCTGGAGGGAAGAGGCCGCCTCCCAATTCCTTCACGGGAGGGCGGCGGCCGGGCGTGCGCTCCGTCTTGGGCGCGCGCGGTTGTCTGTGGGGTCGGGGGGCTCCAACGTGCCGGTCCCGTGAGGGGCCGGTACGGGACGGCAGGTGGGTGCCTTTGCTCCCCGCGGGCACCCACCAGGAGGAGTATTATACGCGGAGGCGCCCGGAGAGTTGCTTGACTGAAACCCGGGCGTCTCCAGTATGCGTATGGCGGGACAAGCAGTGGTGGTTTTAGTGGGTATGGGGGTCACGCACAACATCTCAGTGGCCCCGAGCCCCACATAACCCGGCGTCCCCCCCCTGAAAAGGACGCTGGGTATGCGGTAACAGCATTTCCACCACCGATATCAAAAAAAAAAAAAAAAAAGGATAGTTACTATTAAATGGTTTTAAGATTATTATACATTATATATTTCATTGTGTATTAATTAAAAGGTGTAAGATCTTAATTATTGGTCAAAACGGAGAACAGTCTAACATTAGTATATTTAGTTGTGTATTACATATTTTGTACTTTATAACAATAGTAACTAAATTAGTACAAATTATTAACTAAAAGTTATATATTATGTCAAATATCAATCGTCAGCTGATAGGCCTCTACTGCTTGATATAGATCTCGCTCAAAGATCTTACTATCGGTTGGTCTAGCGCTGTCTGCATCCAGCGGTTTCCCGCGACCTTACTAGTAGGACGGCTTCCAGTACCGCTGAGCACTAGGGGCTGTCTTTTGGATCTGTTGTTCCGACCCTACAGAGGTAGAAAGGAAGGGGTTCTTCACGGTGCAGTCGGAGCTGGCGGGGCAAAGCTATGCGAAAGTGTATTCGTGGCCTGCTGTAAAGCAACGAAGATGAACCATCGTGGAGCTTTTAATCGGTGCAAGTCCGATATAACTTGTCTTTGCTCCTGGAAGGGCAGGCATGCGAAGGCATTTCCCCCAAGAGAAGCAAAAAAAAGGCTGTCTTTTGTAATTCATTTAGAGTTGGGCCATTTTCCACAACCCTGGCTCAATCCGGGTTGGTGGGAGTCAAAGCCTCGTTTGTTGATTAGCAGGGTGCACCACGAGAAGGTGAGGTTGGCTGGGGTCTCGTCAGTTGTTATGCGGAACCCCTTACACTCCTTATATATTAATATATTTATATCGATATTCCATATACATATATTCAACGTCACTAAATGAATGTTTTATCATAAACTACCTGTTTAAATAGCGCCCGTACAAATAGCCCGCTATTGTATAACAGCAGGTGTTAACTGTTGCCATATAAAAAAAAATACAATAATTACTATATTATGAATAATTAATGTACAAAAAAAACGGTAAACTTACTCCTTCCAAATCCGACTGAAAACATCATAAAGTCGGTCGGAAATGGGTGGATGTGAGAAGCTGAGAATCGAAGACATTTGGGAAAGGTCTATATCCAGCAGTTGATAAATAGAGGCTGATAATGATGATGATGATGGTAACCTTACTGCTGCTCTTACATATCCATCGCAAAACTGCAGTATACTGTATATATACTATCTAACTAACACTATATGGTATTGAAATCGATTTGGTCGGCGAACCGAACTACTTGCAGTCAAAGCCCAAAGACTTCACCGGCTGGGCCACTTGCTAAGGATGGGAGACGGTTGTAGTCAAAAAAGTGTTCTTCGGAACCTCAATTGGGCGTTGATCTGTCTGCCGGCCTAGAGCTTCAAGCAGTGGTAAGAAGCAGCACGAGGCAGACAACGCTGGTGCTCTTGTGTTGGAGACCAAGACTCACTCTGGGACTCTGCGTCAGAGGAGTAAGTAGTAACACTATAGCGTTTATTTTATCAGCTAAACAGTAGTATGCAAACATTATGAATTATATATGTTTGTATATTAATTTGTTTTTAGATATGTTATCTCATTGTTTTTGATGTATATAGATGTACATATATGAAGAGTATATATATGTTCAATCCTTTTTTGGTTCCTGGGAAGAAAATCTTCAAGGACAATCTGTTTTTTGGGGGATTATTCAGCGTTTGGAGAGTTCACGAGATCCCCATTCGGAACCGCAACTATAGCCTCTCCAACGCTATGCTGGAATAACCCATACTCAGGTTTTTTTATTGTCCAGTTGCTATCATCCTCACAAATACTACTTCAATAGCGGAAGACCACGTCCAGCCATTGTCCTGCTTAAGATCGTTAAGAGGGCGACGACAAGTAGGGGAACACCATTCGCCGGTGGGCCTCGACGTTGAGCATTAGAACCACGACGGCTTCGTCGAAGCGGGATCTATCCTGTCTTTATCCCGCTCAGCAGCCTCCTCTTGTACCATAATAGTTTCACTACGAGGCTATGGTTCTCCATGCAGTATCTCCATCCAGCTTCGCCGACGCGATAGCTGGCAAGGAGAGTTTCCGTCCAATCCGGTTTACTAGAATTCATCATACGTGTTCCTGCTGGAAGCAATTCGCCGTCGCTTGACGTATAACCCGTGCCTGGTAAATATTTGTATGTCTGTAGGTGAGACTCCCTCTGCATCTTTGCATCCAATATATATTATATTCTACTCCAAGTTGTAAAGTGCATAAATATGTTCCCGTACGACTGATTCTTTAGTAATACTAACTAATCTATTTAGGTATTGAATCATTCTTAGTCGCCTTTTACGAGACACTTAAAGTTGGACTAGTTATACAATATTCCGACCTTCCATACGTGAGCTAAGCGTTTATCTTACTGTAATTATTACACCTGCTAATAACGTGGCGCTAATTAGTATTTTATACTGTTTAAAAACGTAAATAAAAACAATGACTATGTTATTATTATTTATATGATTCGTTTATTTATTTGAACAATATACATTTTCATATAAACAACATATGAAAAAGGTTATTCCGTGTCTGGTTTTCCCAGTCGATTTCTTAGGAGAGTGATTAATGAAAATTTCGTTGTTAAACCTCAACACTCCGTCGTCAGTCTGTGGTTAACTTTAAACGGAATATGTGGTCTGATTGACTACGACATAGTGTGACGTAACATGACACCAGCACACCGCACACTGTAACTGTATACTGCTGATTAGTATATAGTAATTATTGAGATTTTACTGAGTATCGATACTAGATATTAAAAATATCTGACAGAAAGTCTTCCCGCTTGTTCATTCCACCATCTTGTCAAAGTATTTCTGTATGTCGTTATGTGTGATATACGAATTATTTACATATATATGAGATTTTCAACTATGTAGAGTTTCATCACGATATCTCTGGAGCTGTAAGATCTGGAGACTTGAAAATTGATAGGGATTTCCTTTTTGCGGAATGTAGTTCAACTAAAAATGGAAATTCCTAAAGGAGTTGCAGAGGTGTTACAGCTAGAAAAGCAGGTAGGAAATAGATAGCAATATATAATATATGTATGTATATATGTTGTAACTCCATTGTATTATTATACTAGCCTTCAATGTCTCTTCTGTCTTCCGGGATAGCCAATCAAAATTTTTCTATCATCTTCATAGGAAAAGACGTATACGCGACGAGACGTTCACCTGATAGTAAGTTATAACACTGTCCATAACAACGTGGCGCTAGTTAGGATGATATACACAACACCACAGTATGCTCATCTCCTTGAGGCATAAGACTTTCATCTCGCTAAAGAGTATGACATAAACTGGACCATTTACTAACGGACTGTGTCATCGTATCTCTATTCCTATCGCCAAACAATACTGTGTTCTGATTTGAAGGGTGCTGTAGGTAGTGAAATTACAGTAACGAGACAGTCCAGTCGCAGAGTAATGCGGTGCAGTGAATATCATCCTCACTTTTTTTTTATTAAGAGAGAAATCTTCAAAACAGATACCCTGCTTCTGGAGGGAAGACAGGATTATGTGAGATTTTAACCCACTATAGCCTTGGTCATTTTCAGTGCGTTGCGGAAGACGTCAGGATCTATCTGGTGCACTGGTGCCTCACACTACTACGTCTAAAGAACGTCCCAATAGGGCTTTAACCTTCAGGACCTTCGCTTTGGTAACAAGCACTGGACTTCCTTGTTCTTGTCGTTCAGTCCGAGTTCACTTAGTGGGCCCTAAATCTCCCCTACATCATGTAGAAAATAAAAAAAAAAAGAAGTGAACACACATCCACGTTGAGCGGATCTTGTACGTGATAAGCATCACACGATGGCGTGAGAAAAGTGCTGGTTATCGGTTATCGGTTAATTTTATCATCTACCCACGATCTGCGTACGAAAATAATCGACGATATAGCCGCGAGCGCGCGAAGGCCGCGGGGTCTCTGACTCGTATTGTGTAACAGTGACTCAGTGTGTCTGAATTTTTTTTTTTTTGGATCGCTGATGATGAAGCTTGATCCTCAGAATACTCCAGCTCTTATATGATGAGCGTCAGATCACAGCGATGGTATCAAAATGGTGGATTCACCATATGAAGTAGGTAGATAACTGTGAAGGTTTCTAAGAAGCAAATGTTTACTGGTGGTAGGACTCTTGTCGGGGAACGTCTATAGCTCCTATAGCAGGTAACAAATAGTAGTGTGCAAACATTACTGTATTCCGGTTTAAAGGGCGCTATAGCTAATAAAATTACTGAGGTAACGGGACTCATCTTACGTCTCAGACGACGGTCTTAAGGCGATAAGGATATGTTGCAGTGTATATCACATTAACTAGCGCTACTTTGTCTCAAGGCGATGAGGATATGGTGCAGTGTATATCATCTTAACTAGCGCTACTTTGTCTCAAGGCGATGAGGATATGGTGCAGTGTATATCATCTTAACTAGCGCTACTTTGTCTCAAGGCGATGAGGATATGGTGCAGTGTATATCATCTTAACTAGCGCTACTTTGTCTCAAGGCGATGAGGATATGGTGCAGTGTATATCACACTAACTAGCGCTATTTTGTCTCAAGGCGATGAGGATATGGTGCAGTGTATATCACACTAACTAGCGCTATTTTAAGTCTCAAGGCGATGAGAATATGGTGCAGTGTATATCACACTAACTAGCGCTATTTTGTCTCAAGGCGATGAGGATATGGTGCAGTGTATATCACATTAACTAGCGCTACTTTGTCTCAAGGCGATGAGGATATGGTGCAGTGTATATCATCTTAACTAGCGCTACTTTGTCTCAAGGCGATGAGGATATGGTGCAGTGTATATCACACTAACTAGCGCTATTTTAAGTCTCAAGGCGATGAGGATATGGTGCAGTGTATATCACATTAACTAGCGCTACTTTGTCTCAAGGCGATGAGGATATGGTGCAGTGTATATCATCTTAACTAGCGCTACTTTGTCTCAAGGCGATGAGGATATGGTGCAGTGTATATCATCTTAACTAGCGCTACTTTGTCTCAAGGCGATGAGGATATGGTGCAGTGTATATCATCTTAACTAGCGCTACTTTGTCTCAAGGCGATGAGGATATGGTTGCAGTGTATATCATCATTAACTAGCGCTATTTTGTCTCAAGGCGATGAGGATATGGTGCAGTGTATATCATCTTAACTAGCGCTACTTTGTCTCAAGGCGATGAGGATATGGTGCAGTGTATATCATTTTAACTAGCGCTACTTTGTCTCAAGGCGATGAGGATATGGTGCAGTGTATATCATCTTAACTAGCGCTACTTTGTCTCAAGGCGATGAGGATATGGTGCAGTGTATATCATCTTAACTAGCGCTACTTTGTCTCAAGGCGATGAGGATATGGTGCAGTGTATATCATCTTAACTAGCGCTATTTTATCTCAAGGCGATGAGGATATGGTGCAGTGTATATCACATTAACTAGCGCTATTTTGTCTCAAGGCGATGAGGATATGGTGCAGTGTATATCATCTTAACTAGCGCTACTTTGTCTCAAGGCGATGAGGATATGGTGCAGTGTATATCACATTAACTAGCGCTACTTTGTCTCAAGGCGATGAGGATATGGTGCAGTGTATATCACATTAACTAGCGCTACTTTGTCTCAAGGCGATGAGGATATGGTGCAGTGTATATCATCATTAACTAGCGCTACTTTGTCTCAAGGCGATGAGGATATGGTGCAGTGTATATCATCTTAACTAGCGCTACTTTGTCTCAAGGCGATGAGGATATGGTGCAGTGTATATCATCATTAACTAGCGCTACTTTGTCTCAAGGCGATGAGGATATGGTGCAGTGTATATCATCTTAACTAGCGCTACTTTGTCTCAAGGCGATGAGGATATGGTTGCAGTGTATATCACATTAACTAGCGCTATTTTGTCTCAAGGCGATGAGGATATGGTGCAGTGTATATCATCTTAACTAGCGCTACTTTGTCTCAAGGCGATGAGGATATGGTGCAGTGTATATCATCTTAACTAGCGCTACTTTGTCTCAAGGCGATGAGGATATGGTGCAGTGTATATCACATTAACTAGCGCTATTTTGTCTCAAGGCGATGAGGATATGGTGCAGTGTATATCACATTAACTAGCGCTATTTTGTCTCAAGGCGATGAGGATATGGTGCAGTGTATATCACATTAACTAGCGCTACTTTGTCTCAAGGCGATGAGGATATGGTGCAGTGTATATCACATTAACTAGCGCTACTTTGTCTCAAGGCGATGAGGATATGGTGCAGTGTATATCACATTAACTAGCGCTATTTTGTCTCAAGGCGATGAGGATATGGTGCAGTGTATATCACATTAACTAGCGCTACTTTGTCTCAAGGCGATGAGGATATGGTGCAGTGTATATCACATTAACTAGCGCTATTTTGTCTCAAGGCGATGAGGATATGGTGCAGTGTATATCACATTAACTAGCGCTACTTTGTCTCAAGGCGATGAGGATATGGTGCAGTGTATATCACACTAACTAGCGCTATTTTGTCTCAAGGCGATGAGGATATGGTGCAGTGTATATCACACTAACTAGCGCTATTTTAAGTCTCAAGGCGATGAGAATATGGTGCAGTGTATATCACACTAACTAGCGCTATTTTGTCTCAAGGCGATGAGGATATGGTGCAGTGTATATCACACTAACTAGCGCTATTTTGTCTCAAGGCGATGAGGATATGGTGCAGTGTATATCACACTAACTAGCGCTATTTTGTCTCAAGGCGATGAGGATATGGTGCAGTGTATATCACACTAACTAGCGCTATTTTAAGTCTCAAGGCGATGAGGATATGGTGCAGTGTATATCACACTAACTAGCGCTATTTTGTCTCAAGGCGATGAGGATATGGTGCAGTGTATATCACACTAACTAGCGCTATTTTAAGTCTCAAGGCGATGAGGATATGGTGCAGTGTATATCACACTAACTAGCGCTATTTTAAGTCTCAAGGCGATGAGGATATGGTGCAGTGTATATCACACTAACTAGCGCTTCTTATAGTCTCAAGGCGATGAGGATATGGTGCAGTGTATATCACACTAACTAGCGCTTCTTATAGTCTCAAGGCGATGAGGATATGGTGCAGTGTATATCATCCTAACACCGCATTACCAGTAGTAGATCCTAACATCGGACAAACGTATGGCTTATATCGTCAAAAATTAAAATATCTACTATTGCACGTAAGCATTCCTAATCGATTTCCACCGTATCGATTAAAGTTTAACAAATCGATTTTAATTATAACAACAATAATAATATGTAATAATTGTTGTATGAAGAAGGTACACAGCCGCCATTGTTTATGAAGTTCAATGTAGCCTCGTGGATGACGGCATGCGGTAATTGAGGACACGGTGCACACGCGTGCTGTGCGACTGACGGCGTGCTGGCTTGACGGTGTCTAATTGACTGATGACGTCTGACGCGAACTGCGCGTTATGTAATGAACTAACTAGATTAGATCGTTCACCAGATGGTAAGTTATACACCAGTTCACAATATTGTGGTATTAGCATGATATGAACTGCACCATGTCTTTGTCGCAATGAGACAATGTCGCGTTAGGTGTACGCTGGTCCATTAGCTCGTCGCTTTGAGACATAACGTGCCGTGCATCATATGCTCGTGGTTTTGAGATATAAGGTGACGTTAGTTAGGATTATATACACTGCATCTTATGCTCGTGGCTTTGAGACATAACGTGGCGTTAGTTAGGATTATATACACTGCATCTTATGCTCGTGGCTTTGAGGCATAACATTGCGTTAGTTAAGTTGATATACACTGCACGATGTGCTCGTCGCTTTGAGACAACATGGCGTTAGTTAGGATTATATGCACTGCACCATATGCTCGTGGCTTTGAGACATAACGTGGCGTTAGTTAGGATGATATACACTGCACCATATGCTCGTGCCTTTGAGACATAACGTGGCGTTAGTTAGGATTATATACACTGCATCATATGCTCGTGGTTTTGAGATATAAGGTGACGTTAGTTAGGATTATATACACTGCATCTTATGCTCGTGGCTTTGAGACATAACGTGGCGTTAGTTAGGATTATATACACTGCATCTTATGCTCGTGGCTTTGAGGCATAACATTGCGTTAGTTAAGTTGATATACACTGCACGATGTGCTCGTCGCTTTGAGACAACATGGCGTTAGTTAGGATTATATGCACTGCACCATATGCTCGTGGCTTTGAGACATAACGTGGCGTTAGTTAGGATGATATACACTGCACCATATGCTCGTGCCTTTGAGACATAACGTGGCGTTAGTTAGGATTATATACACTGAACCATACGCTCGTGGTTTTGAGACATAACGTGGCATTAGTTAGGATTATATACACTGCACCATATGCTCGTGGCTTTGAGACATAAACGTGGCGTTAGTTAGGATTATATACACTGCACCATACGCTCGTGGCTTTGAGACATAACCTGGCGTTAGTTAGGATGATATACACTGCACCATGTACTCGTCGATCTGAGACCGAAATAAAGTGCTAGTTTGGATGATATAAACTGCACTTTATGCTCGTCGCTTTGAGACAACGTGGCGCTAGTTAGAATTATATACACTGCACCATATGCTCGTGGCTTTGAGACATAACGTGGCGTTAGTTAGGATTATATACACTGCACCATACGCTCGTGGCTTTGAGACATAACGTGGCGTTAGTTAGGATTATATACACTGCACCATACGCTCGTGGCTTTGAGACATAACGTGGCGTTAGTTAGGATTATATACACTGCATCTTATGCTCGTGGCTTTGAGACATAACATTGCGTTAGTTAAGTTGATATACACTGCACGATGTGCTCGTCCCTTTGAGACAACATGGCGTTAGTTAGGATTATATACACTGCATCTTATGCTCGTGGCTTTGAGACATTACGTCGCGTTAGTTAGGATTATATACACTGCATCTTATGCTCGTGGCTTTGAGACATAACGTGGCGTTAGTTAGGATTATATACACTGCATCTTATGCTCGTGGCTTTGAGACATAACGTCGCGTTAGTTAGGATTATATACACTGCATCTTATGCTCGTGGCTTTGAGACATAACGTGGCGTTAGTTAGGATTATATACACTGCATCTTATGCTCGTGGCTTTGAGACATAACGTGGCGTTAGTTAGGATTATATACACTGCATCTTATGCTCGTGGCTTTGAGGCATAACATTGCGTTAGTTAAGTTGATATACACAGCACGATGTGCTCGTCGCTTTGAGACAACATGGCGTTAGTTAGGATTATATGCACTGCACCATATGCTCGTGGCTTTGAGACATAACGTGGCGTTAGTTAGGATGATATAGACTGCACTGCATGTTCGTCGCTTTGAGACATAACAACGTGGCGTTAGGAGTATATACACTGGACCATTAGCTCGTCGCTTTGAGACATAGCATGGCGTTCGTTAGGATTATATACACTGCACCATATGCTTGTGTCTTTGAGACAACGTAGCGTTAGTTAGGATAATATACACTGAAGTATGTGCTCGTCGACTTGAGATTAAAACGAAGTGCTAGTTAGGATGATATACACTGCGTCATGTGCTCGTCGCGTTAAGAAATAACGTGGCGTTAGAAGTATATACAGTGAACCATTTGCTCGCCGCCTTGAGACAGAAACGAAGTGCGAGTTAGAATGATATACACTGCGTACGTCGTCGGTGTTACCTCAGTAATTTCACTACTTACCACCAGTACACATCTTATACAGCGTGTTATATTTATATCTAAAATTAACAGTAGCATATAAACATCAAATAAGTTGAAACATACAAACATGTTTCCGGCTATCGACTGTTTCGACTGAACATTCGCTTTTGACGTCATAAAATGAATCACATAATGATTATTGTCATGATCATGATTAATAACAACATTATGTATTCTATGATAAGATTAATATACAAGTTTATTAAATCGAAAACATTAATCAATAAAGATAATTATTATGTTAATATAATAGAAGATAAAAGGATTCATGATACTACTGGTGGTATCTCTGCTGCTGGAGGACTAGGTACGTACCACCGCAACTCCCATTGTATAAACAGTGCAAACATTACTATGTTCCGGCTTGAAGGGCGTTGTAACTAGCGAAATTAATGATGTAAATATTTAACTTCCAACTCTCAAATCGATGAGTGTAATATAGTATGGAGTATAACTCATCTAGCGCTATATTGTTATGCGTATTACTTACCATCAGTCGACTGGTTTAATTCAACGTGTTGTCTCAAGGCGACAGGCAGGGTCGTGCAGTGTACGTGATCCTAATCAGCGCTTTGATGTTATGAGTAGGCGTATAACTTACCATCATACGAATATCTCATTTAAGTTCATTTAATCACTTGTTTAAGGCGGCAAGTGCTATACGGTTCAGTGTATATCGTTCTACCTAGCGCAACATTGTTATGAGTAGGCGTATAATTTACTATTTTGTTAACATTCCTAGAGTTAGAACAATAATACTGTTCCACGAATAATATACGTATAATATATGTAGTATGCAGTGTATATCGCTTATTGGAGTATTCACAAATAGAGGAACTGTTGCGCAGTACTATTAGTTTTTGGCATGTGATCAATAGTGAAAACATTGTGCAACAAGTTCGCGGAAGCCGTCGCGCGGCGTAGCATCAGCTCCGACCTTGAACCCTGCGGCCAGGTCACGAGCGAGTCACCTTTCCGTTTCCCGAAATCTCCATTTCCCGCCTAAATCCATTACGTTTATTACCAATAAAGGAAAACGCTGAGCCCCTTTATAAACACGACCGCCCGTAGGTCTCTGTACCGGATACTATAGTAACATCATTGTGTTCCGGTTTGAAAGGCGCTGTTACTAGTGATATTGGCAGGACAACAACATCTTAAGTCTCAACGCGACCAGCGTAATGTGGTGCAGTATACATCATTCTAACTAGCGCTATATTGTTATGAGCAAGCGTATAAGTTACCATCAGTTGAACGTATTTCTCGTTTCATCGCTATTGTCGTTATCATCATCAGCTGATAGAAGCCCACTGCTGGACATAGCCTTCCGGAAAGATTTCCACAGCGTATTGGGAGTAATTGGGCTGTAACCCACCACGCTGGCTCATCGAGGGTTGGTGGGTGGTCAGAGCCTCGTCTGTTATTCAGCAGAGTGCCCGCTTACAGATGAGGTTGCCTTGGACTCAGTATTATGTTGCGCGGAACCCTTAACACCCCTTTTGCTATTATCGTATCAAAAAAATATTAAGTTAACAAATCTGTTATACATACCTAGTATTTAGAATTCGAATATTGACTTGGCGATAGCAATGTACGGACGGAACGATATATGACGCAATCACTTTTTTCTAGATCAGCTCACCTATTATATAATCACGTGTCGCTAGTTAGGATGGCATACACTGCACATTATTTTCGTCACCTTGAGACATGTTAAGTCTTCTTACCGCAGTAATTTCACTAGCGACAGCGCTTTTAAATACAATACAGTAATCTTTGCGCGCTACTGTTTGGCAGCTAAGTTATGGCTTTGATGCCTACATAGACTGTCTCCGTTAGGGTTGATAAGGAAGTAATTGTGAGGGAGAGAAAGAGGATGTATTATGAGGAAAAGTAAGAGAAATAAATAACAACTTAATATAAATACTCTTTTTAGGAAAATTATACTCTTTAAACCTTTACAATTAAGACAAAACTCTTCGTCTTATTCTCTTATATGAGAAACAGGAAAAGAAGTCCTTACCAACCCTAGTCGCTGGCAACAGAGACCTACCAGTGTCGATATATATGATGGTAAAACTTGCTGTTATTACTTCCGATATAATATTTATCAACAGGTTTTATATTTATTAATAGATACTCTTTTGAAAACCCTATCAAGTTTACTTGAGCATACTTTCTCTTATACTATACTAGCTACTCCCCGCCCGCCTTGCAGTTGTAGCCAACAACCCTTTTTGAGGGTTACATTTCGTAAAATCCGTGCTTAGCTGATCTATACTAGGAAAAAGGAGTATTCCTACCAAATTTTAGATCTCCAGGTCTTTTGGTTCCAGAGATATCCTGATGAGTCTCTACATAGGTGAAAATCTCATATGTACTAGTATATATATGTTTGTCTAGCGGTATACAGCAATGTCTTGATAGAAATCCGTTACTAAAGTTATATATATATACAAAACTAGTATAGTAGACTACTATACTAGTTCTGTATAGTATAGTAACTAGAGTAGTATAGTATAGTCATCAGAAATAATGAAAAGTAACAGCTGATTTAAATATTCTTCTTAAAGTGCCTTTCCAACTAGTGAAGCTTGGCGATCAGCGTGGTACAGTCCTTTGTCTCTGGTTCGGCGGAACAATTCAGATCCTTCAGATATGCCAGTCCATTCCCTGATATCCCTAATCATGACTTTTTCCTTCTCCCCAATGAATATTCTATGTCCTATAAAGGATTTCCAGTCCGCTTTGAAGTTATCCCGTCGATACTCTGACGCGGCCGCTGTACTGGCAATTACTATCTAAATGTAACACGGTTTACTTATTACTGCTCGCTGCTGCGTCAGAGACGGGCCGGCGGTCAGACGGCGGCGTGAGTCATCACTTGACTCATGAAATAATATATTGAGTCAGCCATGAGTCACACTTTCACCGTAAGCGGTGAAATTGTAACGCCGTAAATCCATCGAGCTGCTTGTTTATGTTAGCTTTTATTGATTTTTCTTACAAACACATTGGACTTGGAAGCTTAAACATAACGTAACTTAACTTGCTTAGTTTTACTTATATGATTTATATCGTTAACTGTGTTTAAGTATATTTCTTAATTGAATAGAGTATTCAGTACTGCGGAGAGATGAAAGACATAACAAAGAAAGTGATGAGAATGAACGTGGATGGTTATAAGGGTAGAGGAAGACCGAAGTGTGGATGGATTGTGTGAAAGATGACATGTGTAAGAAGAGTGTGAATTCAGATGTGACGTCTGATAGAGGGATATGGAAGAGAAGTACATACTGTGCCGACCCTATATAGCTGGGAAAAGGGTAGGAGGAAGAAGAAGAAGAAGGGCATTAAGACTGATGTGGTCTATAGTAGTAAAGCGCACTAACCTAGTTATTTCTTATATTAAAGACACCCACATATTTGGATGGAAACGCTGACGCTAGCAAATTGTTCTGCATCTTTTCTGTTCTAATAAAAAAAAGCAGCTAAATCTCCTTGTTCGCAAACTAGGAATGTTCACCACAAAAGGATGGTGACTCGCCATGCGTCTTGTTGCCTTGTCGCCGACTAGCCACAGTACTCCACAAACGACCCGACCTACTATTAATATACTGTCAGAAGCTAGCCCGATGTGAACTGCTGCCGCACTTTGGGAAGTCTCCAGTTTCCTTGCAGCAATCTTACCCATGAACTCGATGATGATGATGAAGTGATCAAAATGTTTGTTACAATTTCGACCCACAACAGTTGGTGACCATCAGTAATTTCAACGTCTACGTAGCCTGGAACTCAACTAGAAACCTACCTCATAGAAATCTACCACCATAGTTTATTTATTCATTTTTCTATACTTATAATAATTTGTATTGTATCTATGTTAATGATAGTATTTTAGATGATGAATTACTAGAACTTCATAACTATAGTGATCTGGTTTCTCACTACTTTTGCCTATATAGGAGCTACGGTGGTACCTAGAATGTTTCCGGCTACAGAGACCTATCACCAGTTAGTAACAGATACTGTTAAATATTCTGTCTACATATTAATAACAGATTTCCGCCTATGTGGAGACTCAGGATGTCACTGGAACTATAAAGTTTGGAGACTTGAGTTGAGTTGGAGTTTGGAGAAATTTAGTAGGAGTATTCCTTATCTGGAGTGTAATTCAGCTAAAAACGGATTTTACAAAATCCCTTCCCTGAAAGGAGTTGCGAGGGTTTGCAACCAACAAAGTGACAGATGAATAGCTAGTTATATATGAAATTGTTAAACAAATTGTGAAATTTAAGATACTTTAATTCGGACACTATGAGACTTGTGGAAATTTCCCGAATCCATACGGTTTGGCTAAGGCAAGATAAAGTCTGACGTCATTAACTGGCCTGGCTTTTCCCTCTGACGTATACCGCTTCCAGTGCGCATGCGCGAAGTTTCACCACAGTGACTCACAACAACCCTTTTAAAAACGGAAACCCACCTAAAACCAAAAACTGATAAAGCAGCATAGTGAGCAAGAACTTGTCATGGAATGGAGTCGTGAACAAAGACTACAAGTGGACACTGGCGCTGTCCTAAAGGATATATATCAGATATCGGAATTAGATGATACAATTCTCAATCTCCTCTTCATCATCAACCACACCACGACGACCAGGCACACAGCCAAGCACGATCCTTATACTATAAACATTTCCAATTTGCAAACAATAAGTCCAGGCTTCTGTTATAAAGCTAACGATTAACAGTGTACTCCAAAGGTCTGATAGATACAACTATTTTACTGGTGCTAGGTCTCTGATGCCGGAGATCGTCTAGACCACCACAGCGCCTATTTGTCCCCAAACAGAAGTACATTACTGTGTCGTAGTTGAAGGTTGCTAAAGATTATGAAATGACTACGATAACCAGATTTATTTTACGTCTCAAGGCGACGAGATTTATAAGGTCCTATATATATCATGCCGACTCGCGGATCTTATGATTAGTATACCATCAGGTGAAGGACCTTTCCTGTCGCTTCGTCTAATAAAAAGGAGGCTGTTACTAGACTTAAAGCGTTTTAGCACCAGGTGATATTATAGTCGAGCACTACAGGTATGTCAGGACCGACCGTGGAGATCGTTGGAGGAGCCTTGTGTTCACCAGTGGATAACTATCGGCTGATGATGAGGATGATGATGACTATAGGAATAAATTTCCTTTACTCCTAACTTCCGTGTACTTTATAACAAATTAGTTTTCGTGTAGTATTGAAATTATTCAATTCGTTAGTTTCGCGACTGAGACAGTTCATGGACCTTTAACGCCGAAGACATTCACAAACGCAGGAAGCCTCATTCGCATCCGGTCAGAAAGTGCGCAAATAGTTTTGCGCGTTTTCACCAAACAAGAGGGTGCACGCGTCGCATACGCAATCAGCGATCTGCGTAAACGAGTTGCCTATTTAGGGCGCACATGTTTACTAGTACACAGTAGTGTTGCTACAGTAAGAAAATAAAAAAAAAACTATCATCATCATCATCAACTTTACAGCACATCAGAAGATTAACTAGAAACTAAAGTATCTTACTAATTAAGGCGACTTCTCCATGTCTATATCCCTGTTGCTCAGCTCTGTAGTCTCAGGCTATTAAGAATAGGACTAAGGAAAGCCCTGTCTGTAGAAGGCAACTAAAAGAAGATAAAAGAAGATCTAGGATTTTCGCGGGTCTTGAGGGTGAGGGTCCTTATCGCTCAACAAGCGAACCTGTGTAGGAGAGCCTAGTAGGGTTAAGCCCTTCCTCAGAGACGTGTTCAAAGAAAGTGTAGAGAGGCACCAATGTATTCTCTAAGAGATCACGGAGCCTAACCGAAAGCACTGATGTAGACTACTGAAGGAGTTTCAGTGAGTAAGAATCTCACATAATCCTGACTTTCCACCAGAGACAGATACCCTTTCGAAGATTTCTCCCCGAAACCAAAAAAAAAAAGGTTCTCGTTGCCTAACCTTCCAGGTCACCATAGCTACTATTGCAGCCTACGTTGTTTGAAAGGCGCTGTAGCTACTGTAATTACTGGAATAATGAGACTAAATATCTTAGGTTTCAAGTGACTAGCACAATAACGTGCAGTCTTTAATATCCTAAATAGCGACACGTGGTTATGAGCTGGCGTATCACTTACCATCAGGTGAACGTCCCTCTCGTCTCGTCGCTTAATTGATTAAAAAAAAACGATAATGCTGTCTCTACCACTAAATACCATCAATATTAAAATGCTTATAAAATATTATGTCTGTAGTGAAGTGAAGGGTGTAAGGGGTCCCACACAATAACTCATAGGACCCTTTTTTTATTTTGATGAGGAAAATTTTGGTAAATATACTCTAACTTCCGGGGGAGGAAGTCGGAGTTATATGGAGACTTTTTCCCACTAAATCCCCTCGGTGGTCACCTTCGGCGTTTGGGAGAGGTTGCGGGATCTCCGTTCGGAACTCAACCGCGGCCTCTCTAACACTATGCTGGGATAGTCCGTCCCGGGGTCTGCTTTATACAGACCTTACCAACCTCATGAGTACTACTTCAATGACTGGAGACTACGTCCAGCAATTGTCCCTTTCAGGGTCGTTTAGAAGGCGATGAGAACTCCCATCTTGACCGACAACAAGACGAGAGCGAAGTCAACCTCTCTTGCTCGTTGTTCGCTCTGCTAATCAACAAATAAGGCTTTGGTTCCTATCAACCCAAATTGTGCCAGTGTGGTGGGAAATGGCCCAAATCTTCCCAAATGAACCCTTACAAACGACGGTATCTATTGCCCGGTATATTTATGTAAAATCTAACAACATACATTTCTATCATTTAATTATAACACAACGTGTATCTGTATGTATTAATAAAGTTTTATGTGGCTGATCATTCATTTCCTTGTACTTACTCTTCCTTATCGACTGAAGTGACTTCAACGCGGCGAACACGTCAGTTCAAGGCAATACTATAAAGAGGAAGATGATTCTCCTTGGCGCCTCTTTTTTACTTGAGAAATTCTTTCGAAAGACACCACTCCGGTGGGATCGATTGAAGAGTTCCGAGCTATAGGCTAAAGCTTTACTGGTGGCATGTCTCTGTTGCCGGAGACCGTCTACCACCGCAGCGATATTTGCAGCCGACATTAAGTAATGTGCGAACATTACTGTGTTCCGTGTGCTTTTGAAGGACCCTGTACGACGCTAGTTTTCACCACGTCTTTCAAACTGAGACCCTTATGTTTGCAAACTGTTTTTTTGTCCCCCAAAGATGCCTATCTAGACAAAACTAGGTTCGAACTATTCCACAAGTTTACGAGCACGAGGAAAGCATAACGTATAGCATCAGACGACAGTAATACACGCTTCATTGGCAGAAGAAATGTAGCTCGCTGGCCTAATGGTTAGAGCGTGTGGCTTTCATTCTGAAGGTCGCGGGTTCAAACCTCGGCATGTACCGATGACTTAATACTTAAGTTATGTACATTTGTGAACTCTAGTTACAACTGCGAGATACAAACGGTGAAGGAAAACATCGTGAGGAAACCCGCACACTGATATCATCTTTGTGTGTGTGTGGGGTGGTCCTAATAAAGTGGCAACAGGCTCGCCACCTGTTACATTGGACCTAATCTGACCACATCTGGCGAAATGTGGGTGTTCATTCACCTCTGCCTACCCCTACTGGGAAAAAGGCGTGACAATATAAAAAAAAAAAAAACTATAGAGGTTTTAAACTTGATTGTTTACAAGTTAGTTAACTTAACCGGATGTTTTACTGGTTTCACCTAACAGATGGCGCGGGCCGCATCGCAAATGGGCGGGCGGGCGCGAAAGTGATGCGCGCGTAGCATCAGCAATCGTATCGCTACAATGACTACAATTCTTACAAAACAAACTTGGACATATACGTTAAATATATCTATAACATATACAACTTAATATATTTTAAAAAAGATTAAGTTTTATACGGATAGTAAGGCAATGAAGTCGTGAATAGTTGAACGCCGCAGGTTTACAATATAAAGGTGCTAGTTGACTAGATGGGTTCGTTAAGATCATACCATCAGGGAAATATCACCAATAAGCTTTTATTATAAAGCTAATGATTAATAGTGTACATTTATGAAGGCAGGTGTATCTGTTTTGCTGGTGGTAGGTGTCTCTTGCTGGAGACAGTCTAGGTACCACCGCAGCTGCTATTGCAGCCGACAAACATTACTGTGCTTCGGATTGAAGGGAGTTCTAGCTAAAGAAATTACTGAGGTAACGGGACTCAACATCTTGTCACAGGCGATGAGCGCAATGTGATGCAATGCATACAATCTTAATTATCGCCACGTTCACGTGTCACTTACCATCAGGTGAACGTCTCGCTCGTTTCGTCGCTTAATTAGATAAAAAAAGAAAGCCAAAATCATACGTCTTAAGGGGATGAACACATTGCTGTGGTCTATATATCATCCTAAATAGCACCACCGTGTTATGGACAAACGTATCACTTACTGTCAGGTGATGATCTCTCTCTTCCTGTTGATTCTTTGAGTACCAATAAAACTTACTTTGTTTTAAATAAAACTAAACTGAGTTATATTATGAAATATGTGCATTGATGTCACAGGTTCAGAGACTGCCTCACCACCACCAGTCAACCTTGCCAACCTAAACGCGTAGAAGTTGAAGGTCGTTGACCGCTCCAACGCGCCCGCAAGTGTTACTCTACCGAAATCTGCATGTAACTATGCAACGTTTCCGTTCATACAATTTTAGTGGCTTCCTTTCTATTTCAATATGGATACATTTTCAAAAACTCCCCTGAAAACTTATAAAAGATCTCATATTTACTTCCTTATCCTTTACTTTAACTTAACTAAGTAACAATATACTTTGAACTAAGATAGTTTTACATTATAGTATTAGGTTATAACTAGAGCAGCTGTTTCCCACCCGCTTTGCTTGCCGTAACACCCCCAGAAGTCCCTTTGGATAAAGAATTTTGTAGAATCCATTCTAAGCTGAGCTCTGAATGGCAGGAGCAATATCTACACCAAATTTTGAGTGTTTACGTCTAATAGTTTCAGAGATATCGAGACTCAACTGATCTCTGGACATCTCCTACATTTGTATAGGCAGTATTTTAATTCCCAATTTCGTTCCTGTCAAATTACTCCAACTTACTATAACTTGTCCAATGAATTATTCAAATATTTTATTAAATAACTGTTATTCATGCTTTAGGTATATACAGTTAGGTGGTGTCGGTGTGGTAGTGGTGGTAAAAACCTTGATAGCACCATTCATCAGTGCTTCATTACGTCAATGCTTTTCAATGCAAATCATACTACCGTCTATTGCGTCACAGCAGAAACAGTTCAACGGAAGTGTGCTATTATCTTAAACGTTAATATTTTTTTATTGTTTACATCTTCCTTACTTTCATTGGATGTAAATAAACATTGTTTATACTATAATTACAGTCTATAGTATTAATTATAGCCGTAACTCTTTAGCTAAATCAAGTCTAGATCTGTGATACGAGCTACAAAGTTAGCACATAATTTATAAGATATTATCTGTTTTTATTTATGTATGTAATAAATCAAACTTGTTAAAGATTTTACTATAAACTTTATATGGAGTATCCTTAGTAATATTGGACCTTAAGGTCATACGACTCATATATCAGGTTATATTCCATCCAAACTTTATATAGCAATGAAATTTAGTTCTCATTCGTTAAGATGTCGAATACAGCTAGACTTTTATGTAGGTAGACTTAAAATATGAACCTAGTAACTAACTAGACAGTCTTAAAGTACCCCTACCATCGGCTAAACTCCACATGAATCCCCGGGATCGAACTAGGAACAGTGTTACAAGGCGGTAAACTCCTACGCCACCGATACAGTTAGAACAAGGAAAATAGTATGAAATAGAACTGAACGTAGGTATTTCTTACTAAATAGCAGATAACTTAAAAATTAAGAGGTCGTGTACACTAACCAGTGTACGTAAATTCGGGTGATCGACCGTCAACACCCAAGTTCAACGTACGAAGCCGGAAAAAACGTTTTTGCATAACACTCTCTCACGTTGAATCCTAAATGTGATTACATTAACATAACTTACGCGGCTTGCGTTTGTACAACGGTAATGTTTTATTTGTGAAGACAAGTTATCAGTTGACCCTGGATTGATTTGGAGCCAGGGTCTTTAAGAGAATAGACAATAGGCTTCTTCACAAACTCCGCTTATCATTAGGTGGGATTGCAGTCAAGCATTGAACTAAATCAATGAGTTCTCACCTAAGCAATGCGGTTATGAATCCATCATTTAACCTTATACCGATCACTTAATAAATTAAGTAAGAGGTAAGATTAAATATGAGACTGAAAGGTCCACTTAACATCCCCAATAGTGGGACTAAAACTATCTTTAACGAGATAATCAATTCTATAATCCGACACTGCACAGACGAAGATTATGCTAGGTGAGAACTGTTGAAACATCTACAGCTTAACAGTCACTTAATTCTACGTGTAATTAAGTTGCAAGTAATATGCTCTTAGTCGAATCTTAAGCGATACATCGACAAGTTTTAGACCTCGTGTAAAAGCACTATGAATTATCTTAAAGCGATAATCTTTAATGCTAGTCTAGTATTTTCACAAGAACTATGCCGTAATGGCTGACGATGGCGCCTGGCAACACAGTACTGATTGTTAAATAAGGCAAACATTGTATTTGCATTAGACTTCTTCAAATAATGCCAAAGTGATAACGTGCGAGCAGTTTTTTTATACAAAGAAAGAGCAAACGGGCGAACAGTTCACCTGAAGGCAAATGATCACTGATGACCATGGACAGCTGCAACAGCGGAGGAGTCGCAGCTGCGTTACCTCTAAGAGAATGATACGTTCTTGTACTCCTCACGGATTGGATCGCGGCCAGTTTGCCTCTAACCCTCAAGTTCTTTAGACAGTTGCAAACCTAAGCTAATGATTATAAGGATCCCTTTATTAGTACCTAAAATCATTCCTGGACAGGAAGATTCCTGGATAACATGCAATAGGTAAATAGAGGAAGAAATGGTTTGATGATGTAAAGGAGTGGACTGTTGTGTGATTGTGTGGAATACCATTAGTCAAAATAGCTGATGGTCGAATTGGTTTTCGCGATTTAAGCTTCAGCTTGGAGAGGGCATCCAATGATGATGAAGAGTGGAGTAGCAAGCAAAGTGTGTATAACAGCGAGGGCGTCGACCCGACAGTGACGCAACGCTTTACGCAACCGAGCCTTGAACTACGCGCCGTTTCTAAACGGTTCGTGCTTTACTTTTTAACTAGCTAACACGCGATTTCACCTAATCATCATCACGACTGATGGAAGCCCACTGCTGGACATAGGACTCTATTAATTTGTCCCACAAAGCACGGTTTCATTTATTAACCCAAACAAAAATTTACAAAAAACAATCCACTACTAGCGGTTGAAAGTAAAGTCTTTTTTTTATATAACGCTGTGATGAGAGGAGGAAGAACTTCACCTCATAGTAAGTGAATCGGTTGCCCATGACAACGTCGAAGTTAGGATGATATAACACTGCATATCAAGTATGTGTATATTGCTAAAATCTCATTGCGTCGGGTTCAAGGCCCTTAACCTTTCACAAATTTCTCCTTTCATCAGACGTACTTTGACTTCAAGATGGCATAGTATTATTCATTGCTCGTATCTGCTTTCTATATCAATATAAACTGGATAGGATTTATTCACTACACAACTATATATATAATATATAATAAATCCATTCCATTGTAGTAGTGTAAAAACCCTTAAGAAAACAGCAGCTATTGTAATTATGAGAGTTTTTGTTACTCCATGAAACGATGCGTTAACAACGTGGCGTTGGTTAGAATGATTTACACTACACCACATTTTGCTCGTCGCTGTTGTAATTTCACTAGCTACAGCGCCCTTCGAACCGGATAACAGTAATGTTTACACATTGCAGTTTAGCGGCAGAAATAGGGAGTAGACGGTCTCAGGTAACAGACTCATCAAAGGGATACAATGTAAGTCTGTGTAAACATCCTAACATATCGATCATCGTTTCAAACGTATCGTTTTCTTCCAATGATGAAGTCAAACGGAAATCCAATGAAATGATGAAGGTTATAGATTAGTGAATTAGTTAATTAGCCTATAGGCTACAACTCCCTTCAAACAGGAATACTTGGTAGCAGCGATGGAAGCTGGTTGTTTAATTTGGTATTGATGAATACAAGCAGAGAATATTTCAGCGATCTGGAATAGGATTTGCTATCTTGCTGTTCTGATCCGAAAGGCTCTTTTTCCTACGCTGCCCAGGAGTAATGCTGAGGAGTCAGCTAGCAGCGAGTTGAGTGTACCTCCGTCAGGTTTGTAGGTGGACTATAAGAGAGCATGGTGGAGCGAGGAGTTATATATATGAAGACAGTCGCAACGGTATAAAACAGAACATTACTGAGGAGTGAAACATATCTTAGGGCAAAGACAGCATCTCAGCGGTTCTCTGATAGCTCTTATCGTTGCATACAGATGGAGAAGAAGTAAAGTGTATAATGGAGGAGTCTCATGAGCAGTTTGAACAGACAAGGTCCAAGTCTACGTATTTCTTTTATATCCAGTATCTTGAGTGAGAAAGGAGCTGATAGTTAGTCCTTTTTTAGAGTGGACCAGCGAGACGTTCACCTGATGGTAACTGATACGCCGGCCATGACAATGTAGCGGTAGTTATAATATATACAGCACAACATTGTCCTCGACGTCTTCAACTGCTACTGTACTGCTACAACGTCGTTCAAACCGGAACATAGTTTTGTCTCCACTGTTGTCGGCGGCAATAGGAGCTGCAGTGGTACTTACTTCAGCAACAGAGAACTACTACCAGTAAAGTCGAGCCGTTTTCTCGCTTGTGGTATGACAGGTGCTTAATGTCTGATGAGTGGAAGGTGTCCAGCAGGTACGTCGGCTATGATGGAGACTAACGTGGAGCCGGTTGCGCAACGCGGGCGCGGTGCACTTCCTCGCTGTACGGTTTCCGTGCAGGTTCAAGGCCCGGGTTACGTCAGCTTCCCCGCATTTCACCTTACGTCATGTTCCGCACGCTTTATACACACAATCGCACTGAAACGACGCCGACGACGACAGTACTTCAGAAAAAAAAAAAAACACGACTGGATAGTTGACTAACAGGTCGTTTACCTCTTACTAATCGATACACATGTAGCTGGTGTGTTTACACAGCAGCAAATTGTGGTGGTGTTGTGTACGCTAAGCGACAATAAAATTAGACCTTCAACTGATGGTAAGCGATACGGATATATAAACGTGGTATTAGTATGATATACACTGCACCATATTAGACTCGTCGCCTTGAGATGTACAATAAGTCTGATTATTAGAGAATTTTATTATCTACAGCAACCTTCAAGTACGACACAGTAATGTTTGTACACTTGTGCTTAGCGACAGAAATAGGCGCTGGTACCTAGACTGTCTCCGGCAACAGAGACCTATCATCAGCATAGTTGTACTAAACTCTCCTTAATTTTATTATAGTAAGCAGCAAGTTTCCTTCGTTTAGTTAAAGATCACAGTCAACCATGAACGGCTTACCACCAGCGTTTGTTATGTGTGTAGTAAACAGTGATGGTAGGTCTCTATTGCCGGAGATCGTCAAAGTAGTTATTAATGCAGCGCGTATTACCACTGACAAATAGTACTGTGTTTAAGATTTAAAAGAATTGTAGCTAATAGAATTACTGGGGTAACAAGCACAATGTAATGCGGTGTGTCTTTCTAATTACCGACACGTTATGGCCGACGTATTGTTTACCATGTGACAGTTTTGGTTGTCTCATCGCTTCCTTGAATGAAAAGTAATATAATTGTGAACATAATTTGAGACCGCTGCGCATTGATGATCCAACGACGTTATCGCGTATGTTTTTTGCAACCTTCGAACGTAACGCAACCCGTTAAAGTTAACCGCCGGTTTCCGGGCGATGCACGCGACCGTCACACCCGAGCTCGCAGCCCGCCGCATCGGTTGCGCAACAGGAAGGCGGGGGTGTGGCCGGCCGAGTGAAAGTAAGTGCGCGGCGGACGCGCCGAATGTCAATGCGACGCGCATGCGCGCACGCGCCGCGCATGCGCACCGGCGCCCACCGTCAAATCAAATACATTTCGTACGCGATAACTGACGCAAAGCATTCGTTACCAAAAAATTAACAGAAAAAAAATAATCATATATACCTTTTCATGTATGTAAACAATGTACTGCTGATCAATTATAACCATTGTGATAATTTATTCTTCTTTGCAAAAAAACCATTTTTGTTAATTATACTTTTTCTATTTATTTATTATATCCAATTATCCCTGATATTATTATTCAGGGCTTTACATTATCCTATTATTTACAATGTTTATTATACTTTTTTTTTATTATGATGATTTTTGCGCCGCAGTTTTATTGACAACCATAGCGGCTTCATCGGACTCAATATTATACTTAAAAAAAAAGTCCCCCCATTAATAGTAGTCAACTTGCGATCTAGGGTCTTCAGATACAAGCTTCGCTTCACTCAAGACCCGCGGTTTTTCAGTGTTTTAATAAGTGTAAATACTGCTAATAAATTATTATTATTACCTATATATAACAGAAAAATTAAATTTGTTTGAAATATTTCTTGAGAGCAACCAACCCGCTAATGAATGTCTATAGCAGCGTTCACTAGCTATTTCTTTTATTGGCGCATAAAGAAAACTCATTTTCATTGTATATTATACATATATAGAGATTTAAGCGAGAGAGGTGATCTCTGCCTACCCCACTGGGAACGAGGCGTGATATACGTATGTATAGATATTCATTGATTCATCACTAGATTTCCGAAACTATTAGACATGAAAATTAAAAATTTGGTAGAGATAATGCTTCTGCCATTTAGAGCTCAGCTAAGAATGGATTTGACATAATTTCTTCTTCAAAGGCCGTTGCTAAGGTTTAATATATTTATATTTAACTAGCTGTTCCACGCTTGCTAACCGTAGCCCTTCTGCACCTCCCCTTGGGGATGGAATTCTGTAAAATGATTTCTTAGCGGACTATATTCGCCATAAGGAATGATTCTACTAAAACTAAAAAAAAGTTCTTAAGCCTTAAGGTTCCAGAGATATCGACTGAGTCTCTACATAAATGAAAATCTCTTATATATATATAGAACATAAAAACTTAAGACCTAGGTATAGACAAGATTAGGGATTAATACTTGAAGGCATTTTCAACCAATCAACCTTTTGTGAGGAGACATGTATAAACATATATTATTACATTATATTAGGCCTATGTCCAGCAATGGATGTCTATCGGCTGATGATGATGATCTCAAAATTATGTGTTATTGTGATACTTTAATATCATGATATTCATAATGAAGTCATAAGTCTCTATTGCTGGATACCGTCAAGATAAATATCACCGCAGCGTCTATTGCAGTCGACAGTAGTGTGCAAACATTATTGTGTTCCGCTTTGAAGGGCGCCGTGGCTAGATAAATTACCTAGGTAACGATACATAACATGTCTCAAGGCGACGAGCGCATTGTTATCCTGCGTATATCATCCTAAATAACACCATATTGTTATGGGCAAGCATATCATTTCCTTTGGTTTGCCGACAATTTACGTCCTCAGTGCTGGGGCTTAGGCCTACCTTCAATATTAAGGCTATTGGGCCATACACCAACACCTTAGAATAAATTTTAATTCATGTGCAGGTTTCCTCACGATTCCTTCACCGTTTTAATTTCACTGTTGTAACTTAAGTTCACAAATGTACATAACTTAAATATTAAAGTCTTCAGTACATGCCGAGATTCGAACTTACCCTTCGGAATAAAGATCAAACGCTCTAACCATTAGGCCAACGAGCTACTGCATATCACTTACCATCAGGTAAAACTCGATAATTTCGTCCTTCGTTGAATAAAAAAATAATGATTTGATTGATTAAGGTCCTAAACCATGATGTACTAGTACATCAAGATTATATCGTATGGAGAGAACTATAGACTGTTATTGTATGCATACAAATTATCATTAACTCCGTGATATAACATATAAAGGACTCAATGCGTTTATAATTTGATAATACATCGTTAAAATGATAAAAGACAGGACATCTTAATACGATGACATTATTTTTAAGGTCAAAATGATTTGCATCCGTTCGTAATTCTCGATGTATTACCAAAGAGATATTTCACGAATTTTTGGCAACGCACAGTTGGCAGTGGACTTGGAGATATCATGAGAATGAGGCGACGAAAACTGTGGGAGTGTATAAATCTCATTCTCGGCTACTGAGAACACGAAAAATGATTACATCAATTAAACTACTTTCGGCTCAACCTCTCAGAAATGAACCCATGAACGCCGCAATCCAACAAAACCATGCTAATGACTGAAATATTACCTTACGGACTTTCCTTTAGCAAAGCTAAGGGGGTGAAAAATCTGATAATATATTCATCATTATCATCAGCTGATAGAAGTCCACTGCAGCATAATCTGTGGACTTCTATCGGCAACATAAAGTCCTGCGCTGCCTGCATCCCGGACACCAAGGGCCGTCATTTATAGGGGTTCATATGGGGATTTGGGCCATTTCCTACCACACTGGCGAATATGGGTTGGTGGGGCTAATATTTTCACAAACTAAGAACACTATACAATATAAAAAAAAGGATCTATGGTAAGATTTCAAGAAATGGTGTATGCTTTCAAGTAGATTGATCCTTTGCACAGTTTCTTTCATCTTATATATTAAATTGATTCTATTCAAAATATCCAAAAGGTTTGTTGGAAAATTTACTATTCAAATACTGCATACAAAATAGATTTTGTCTACATAAATATTATTCACTATATATTTATTATTTCACTATTGAATAATACAGTAATAGGTTAATATACTATATTATGATAACTACTCAGATTTAAGTCACTTTTTATGGTACGTAACTACTCGGTTTTTTCTTGATAGTAAATCATACGCTTACCCATGACGAAGTGATGCTAGCTAAGATGATATATAGTGCAGCATATAATGATCATCGCCTTAAGACGTAAGATATTAGATCCCATAACCCCAGTAATTTCACTAGCTATAGCGTCCTTCAAATAGGAACAGTAATGTTTGCACCCTGTTGTTTGGCAGCAGAAATGCCGTTGCGATGGTTATTACACTAACTGTTCCCTGCCTGTTGCCTTCTTCGCTGACTGTAACACGCCTTTCTGATAAGGATTTTGTAAAATCCATTCTTAGCAGACCTCTAAATGGTAGAAGCTATATCTTCTAACAAATTTTGAGTGTTTACATCTAATAGCTTCAAAAATCTCGCGTTGAGTCAATGAATCTCTGGAATTATATAGTATATACCTACATCCTAATAATTATTATTAAATGTCCATATCCTCACTTACTAAAGTAGTATTACTTCTTTTATAGGGTGTAAGGCGTCCCGCACAATAACTTACGGAACCAAAGCCAAGCTCCTTCACGTGGTGCACCCTATTAATCAATAAACTAGGCTCTAGCTCCCACCAATCCGCATTGGAAAAACGTGGTGGGAAAGGGCCCAAATCACTATATAAACCCCTACAAACAACGACCCCTAATGCCTAATTTATGTGGAAATCTTTGGGGGAAGGCCTATGTCCAACAGTGGATGTTTATCGACTATTGACGATAATGACGACTCCATTTCTATTGAAATAAGCTTTAAATAAAAGTTATAACAAATAGTAACAGGTTAGAAACATGTAGATGAGAATTGGTACAGACAAACGATGTACAAAGTTTGTTTATATATATATATATATATAAACAAAGCGGAACAATTCATTGCGTCCGCCATTGAGAAGCTGGTTAATGGTTCCGTATATAAACAGTATCGGAACGGGGTGACCGCGATGTGTCGGTGAAATGCGAAAGCTACGACCTGGAACGCTCTCCGACGGTTAACGGTAAACTATTGCGTTCGTACTGTTGCACTAGTATGGAAGCTGTGATCGCTGCTTCACGTAAAACAAAACATCAGCTCGATTTCCAAAAATATTGACTCTGCTACTTAGTTAAAAGCTACAGCAATATTTACAGAAAACTCTTCTAAACATAATTCTTTCTGTTTTTATTGTGGGTAGTTATGAAATTATCTAGGTACTAAAACAGCTTCTATTTCTGTCGCCAAACATTAGTATGCAATCGTTACTATGTTCCGTTTTAAATGGCGCTGTAGCTAGAGAAATTACTGACGAGACTTAACATTTTATGTCTCAATGCGATGAGCGCAATGTGGTGTAGTATATACCATCACCAATCTACTTTTTTATATGTAGGCGTATCACTTAACATCAGGTGAACGTCCCGCTGGTCTGATCAATTGGTTGTTTAAAAAGAAATTAAATTCTGATCGCGGACGGACGACAAGATGGCGTCCACACATCTCAATTAAAGAAAGTGTCACAGCGGCTCCACACGTAACGTCAGTAACTGACCCGCTTGCGATCACCTTTCGCCGGACTTTCACCGCTCGTGTGGCCCACTTGTGCGGCATGGGCTGTTATGTCGGCATTACCATTATGTCGACCATGAACCGACAGCGGCGCGGCTCGGTGAAATGCTTTCTTTTCGCTCGTTTATCGCAAACAAAACAAATGATTCACGAAGTCTGATGACGAATTTTAATATCGAAAGCGTCTAACAGCAGGTAGTAGGAAGGTAAACCGTTTTTACAATGCTTTAACAATATACCATATGCTTAATGGTATATAGTGAAAATTGCAGAGCTGATACTCAACTGGTGATGGTGTAAACGTCCGTGAATATATATTTTCTGCTGGCAGGTACTCTGTTGCCGGAGACCGTCTAGATAAGTACCACAAGACGACGCTTGAAACAAGATGACAGACGAGACGTTCACCTGATGGTAAATAATACGCCTGTCCAACGACTGCAACATATAGTTAGGATGACATAAACTGCATCACTTTATACTCGTCGCTTTGATACATAAGGTATTAAGTCTCGCTACCTCAATAATTTCACTAGCTACAATTTACACACTAGTTTGGTTGCTATGGGCGCTGCGATAGTACCTAGACGGTTATCGGCAACTTAAACACTAAACTATGCATGTGTATAGCTTGGTAGTAGGAAAAGGAGCTGCAGTGATATCTTCCCTGACGGTCTCCAGCAATACAGTCCTTCCACCGAAATAAACCATTTTAAATTCTGTTTTAAAATTTACTTGTACAAATAGCGCCATCTCTATTCGAAAAGATGGAAACTTATCGTCGTACAGAATTGTAACGAGAGAGGCCCGCCGGATGTCCCAGATGCATATCCCGTTAGCCGGAGAAAGTGGCCGCCGCGGGCGCAGTGCACTGCCTATGCAAATTATGCAATTACCGAACACAATACGAAATTATGAAAATACATACAAAACTGCATGATTTCATTCTCACAAAACAACCACATTGGATAGAGGTTACAATTAACTAACCCCTATCCGAGGTAACTTTCCAAAATGACAAGTGAACATTATATTTAAAGACGTCTCCTAATGTTTATTGTTATACTATATAATTAAAATAGTTACAGAAGTTTTTTTTTAATTAAATAAGCGACAAACGAATGGAATATCTGATGGTACCACGGCTGACCATGACAAAGATCTAATGAAGATAGTTAACACTGAACTAAAATGTTATCGCGTTAACTCTCTAATCTCTGCTATGTTATCACACCTACCTTTCTGCTTTAGATATCTACTTGTGGTGGAAAGTTAGGCTTCTGTAATCACTAATAAAAACCTTCAGGATAAACTCCTTCAATATTTTAGGAGAGATCACAGAATCTCTCTTTGGTTAAACGCATCTCAAGGCCTTTAAGAGTATATTTGTGCTTCTGCAATGAGACTTGACTTTATGACTCTTGGACTTTTCACTACCTAAGTAATATTCAACTACAACAGAACCGTTTATTTGTATTGGGAAGGGAACTTTCCTGAGTTACCCTGCTTCTGGGGGGACAAAATTATGTGAGATTTATACCCCATTAAAACTTCTAGGAGGTTTCCTTCAGCACGTTAATACTGGTTCCGAATGTTCCTACGGAACGCACCAATTACCTTCTCCATTTTAACACCCTCGTACTACGACAAATATAAGACCACCTTGAGTTTGCCGTCTTCCTAGGATTCGGTTATCAAGCTGTGAGGGCCTCCACGTTCAGGTCTTGCGAACTTGAATACCCTTTCAGTCAGTATCTAGTACCGGCAAGGCTTATAACAGTGTTGTACTTATTAGCTCAAGATTACAGGGCTGGTGACAATAGAGACTTACCCTTAACCCTAAATATTTTATATTATATACAAATAATGAAATAATTACTTGTTATATACACAAGGGGGTGTAAGGGGTCTCGCACAACAACTGACGGGACCCAAGCCAACCTCACCTGCTGGTGGTGTACCCTGGTAATCAACAAACGAGGCTCTGGTTCCATCCAACTCGCATTGGACCAGCTTGGTGGGAAATATCCCAAATCACCCCAAATGAACCTCTACATATGACAGAGACTAGTGCCCTGCAGTACCGAAGATCGCGTTGATTGTATGTGGAGATCTTTGGAAGTCTGACATGTCTATCAGCTGATACAGATGATATATAGGAGACAATTGTTTATTTATTTATTTTCCTTATAAGAGTTACAGCTATATACAAAGTTGTCACGGTTCATGACTGCCGAACCAGGAATATTTCCTGTATTTCGGGAAACTGTTTCCATTACAGAATCATAGAGAATTTTTTTATTCGAAGAAATGACAATAGTATAATAGTATATAATGTTTATTTATATATGTAAAAATACACGCATTATATGTATGTTATTATATAATGTTTGGTAAACTTCAACCAAAAGATGAATAGTTCTAACAAGGCATGCAGTTCAACTATTTATGATAATTCCCGAGATCTCCTTGATCTAGAAACAGCTCGGCAATGATTTAACTGTTGTACGTACGGTTAATTAACACATTTCGCCGATGCGACAATTAATCAGCGGTGAAATTGAAATAATGCGAGCACGCGTGAGGCGAACGGCGGGGAAATGCAATTTTCTTATGCAACGGTCTCTAATGCGATGCAACCGACGCGCATAAAACCGACGTTTCTAATATTACATACGTCTCAGCTTTCTTCGACATACTCCCGAGTAAAATGCAGCTAGGTGGGTACAGAAAAAAAAAAGACAGTGCTTTCTTTTTCAATGTCGATCTGGCGAGAGATACGAAACGTTCGCGATAGACTGAGACTGCTGATGTTATGTTATTGCGTGCAACAGTTCTTCGGTAAGTTGCGACGCGACGCAGCCTCCATTGAAATATGATCCTTATTAAATTGCAATAAAGCTTGTTATTGAGTTATAGAGGAATTGAGATGTGTCGCTTTGCAGTCGCACAGTGCGCTCGCGTGCGGTGAAATGTGGGACAATCGAAAGCCTTTCTCCGTTCGTTGGTTAGGTATTTTATTCCGTTAGTTTTTTCGCGGCCGCCATTATACCAATAAGGCGGACGGTTGGCATCATTTTTTCGCTTTGTCACGTTAGATCATTCTTGTTAGATGCTGTTGGAAAGCTGGGTACCTCTTCACGGAATCTGAGTCGCATAACTGTACACCGCGCGGGGAGAAATGATGTAATTGTAATGGGCGATGGGTTTTGCTTGATCTTTCCATCTATCCGTCTACTATATGTAAATAATTTGTGAATATCTTTAACTACATATAAATATTTATAAACGATGAACGCTTGTTTAATTTTGGATGCTTTTAGCTTTCAAGCGATTTATATTTGCATAATTGATAGATCAACTCATAGAACAGATTACCCTATAGAACTGTAACTATGCACATCTGATGATACGAAAACAATCTAACCTATATGTCTTTAATACCATTCTCTCCTCTTGTGCTGTTTACTCCTTTTAATGTACATTGTTAAAAAAAAACTTATAGTAATATTCTAATCCCACGGTATACTGTCTCACTTTTTAGTAGCCCTATAAATAGTTGGGAAACGTCTCATAAATACCATGGTAAAGTTGCCAAAGACGTCGAGCAGTTTAAAATTATCCAACGCAGCAATCGTAACGATGTTACCACATTACAATGCTCTATTTCGTTTTCCCAAAAAATATCGATTCGCCGAAACATCGACAAATAGAAATCGATTAATAAAAAAAATAAACAATACATATACAGATTATAAATCTATTTATTTTTTAATTTCCATTCGAATTAACGATCAAATATTGCTTAAATATTTATAGGGATCTAATTAGGAAGTACATAATTCTGGAGAAGAATTTTGAGCTACTTTGCATGATAAAAGGTCCGTGTGATGTTATGTCCGACACACCCCTTCCATGTCGTCGGTTAAAAATTATCTAAAATATATAAGAATGAGACCGACCTCCTTCGCGGCGCGAACTTGACCATTCTTTGCGTGACGTTACATCGTCTCGTCAGCATCGGTATTACGGTATCGCGGCTAGTGATGTGACACAACCATTCTACACTTCTTTTAATATATAAAAAAAAAAAAAACATTTTCTCGGTGTCTTCGAAATAAAGAATGATATTCTAAATCTTGATACTATAACATTTCAAGTTAGATTAAGTTTTTGTCTCATTATAATTACATTCTAAAGTAACCGGATATAGATGAAAAACTTCAAAAGGTGCTATATAAAATTTCTATATATGAAGTGACTAATATATATTACATTTACAAGAAACATAAAGATTTTATAAGAATAATCTCTTTGTACATCATCATAATGCATTACTCTTAATTATTAGTAATATATAATAATTGTAACCTTTAAGTTGTAAATACCAAGACTGACTGGTAAAAGAAGTCTTAAATCAACAGACTGAGTCTTCAGGTGGTGGGTATGTGAAAGCACTGCATTTCTAATGCAGGGTAGGAGGGAAAAAATCCTTCTCGTGCAACAACAGCCCAGAAATAGAAACTTCATAATGAAATAGCTACAGCCTTCTCTGATGTATTCCGAGTAGAGGCTGTATTTACTTCTACGTGTAGAGAATGGAGCACTCGAGAAGATATGGCGGTGGAGGAGCAGCTTTAACGTGTTGCAGCGGACAATTGTCTTGGTGTTTGCTGGGAGGGCTAACTCCCAAATAAATCGGGGAATTGCAAGGAAGAAGATGAAAACCATGGTTTAGTTTAGATATTGGTAAAACATTTCTTCTTCTTCTTCCTCCTGCCCTGTTCTCAGCTATAGAGGGTAGGCACATGTGAACTTCTCTTCCACATCCCTCTATCAGCCGTCACATCTGAGTTCACACTCTTCTTACACATGTCACCTTCCACACAATCCATCCACACTTTCTTCGGTCTTCCTCTACCCTCTTAATCATCCACGTTCATTCTCATTACTTTTATTAATATCACATGTTTCTAAATTAAACCAAATCTATGGATATACTTATGATAAAATTTATTTTGCATTATGTTTAAGTTGGCCTTTGTCCAGCAGTGGACGTCTTCCGGCTGATTGGATTGGATTGGATTGGATTGATGTTTAAGTTCTCTTTTGGATTCTCATTCATAATCTTTGAATGTATACTTACCAAGAAATCTAGATATATTCAATGTCAGATTAAATTCCATAATTTATAATTGCTTTTAATGACTATAATACTAATAAAAACTATTTTAGGACACGTTAAAGAAAGTGCAATACAGCTTGTCGATGGTAACTCAATGGGAAGAGGTTTTTTTTGCGACTCTTTATATATACATATATGTTAGATGTTTACTTCAGGAAACAAAAATAGTATATAAATAAGCTTTATCATCTATTACTCACTTTTATTTATATCTTATCTATTATTATTATCGAATAGTTTACAAATACTTAAGTTAGCTTGAATGTAGTAAATTACATAGCACTAGAGCACATAGAATGAGAGGACTGATAAAAACTTATTACAAAAATCATAATTTTTTTTTAACAGATATTTAAGATTATTTGTAAATTAACTCGGTTTTATCATAATAATATATACAAAATCATGTCCTCTTGTACATCTCTGATAAATGCGCAGGCGCACTTTCTTCGACACGCGCCTTCAAAAGCAAAGTATCACGCGCCCTCAAAACTTGCTCCAGTTTCCACCGGATTGCGCGGATCCGTCCTCGACAAAATGGCCGTCGTGGATCTGTGACGGCGACAAAGAAAGCAAAACATTTTGTTTACTGTAATCCTGTTGATGTTATATAATTTTTACATTGTACATCGCTCACAAGAGGAATATGATCAAAAAACTAACTTTGTAAATGTCTTTTGGTATTATATATGAAATCTATCTTATTAAGGTGATATTTCAAAATAAAAGCATTGTTTGATGAATAAAGACTTCGACCATCGATCCTGTTGCTCGCATACTACGGTTCCTCGCGATCTCCACCGGAAGGTCGATCCACGTGGAAGTCCTTCCACTACGTCTACAGACGAAGCGACCAACCGATGACCTTACACTACATCGACCGTCAGTACTTCGAGCATTTGTATAATATCCTATCAATACTCTTAAAGAAAGAAAATTATGTATACAGTTAAATAACTGTTATATGTTTGTATTGAAAAAAATTAACAACTTTTTTTTTTAATACATAAAAAGGACAAAAGAACTGGACTTGAAACTTGAAGAGGTTTTCTTCCTCAAGGTTTTACAATAACCAATTGATATCCTTCGTGTTGACATCTATGAGCTCCTCATCAGAAAGATATCAAGATATGTTAAGCTTTTCTATTTCATTATTTGCCATCAATGAGAAAAGAGGGAAAAAATATATTCGTCGTCATGTTTTAGTAAGATTTACGACATTGTCCTAGTTTTATAGTCAATATTACTTATTTTTGTACCAGACAAAAATGTGTCGAGAGATAACCACTTACGTCATTCGTAAATGGTGTCATATGACTATTTTCAGAGACATTATAACCTAATTTATAACGATTTAGACAAACATAATTTATAGGTTGGACCTAAGTCTGAAAAAAGATGAGATCAGAGTTGTGCTGTGAAAACGTTTCTAGGTAGCACCTAAATCTCGTGCTATTAAGGATAGTACTAAGGTATTCCCTGCCTTTCGTACTAGGCGACTAAAAGGATCTTCGAGTTCGTAAGCCTTGAGGGTAGGGATACTTAGAGCTGGATAAGCGAGCTTTGGGAGGACAGCAAATACATGGTGGGCTTGTATTTGCCGTAGCACAGCGTGGGTGCTGAGGAAGGCTTTTTCCTTCCGTGGGATCTTTTAGCCAGAACGCAGGTGGGTACCGGTGTATTCCTAGCCCCTTTTAATGCACTAATGGATACCACCGAGTGGCTTTTAGTGGATAAAAATCCCACATAACCTTCTCTTCTCCTTTAGAACCAGAGTATCTTTTAAGATTTCTTCCGCGATAATAAACAAAGTAGCACCTAAATATTGTGCTGATAGTAAGCGATACTTTGATCAAATACAAATCCTGCTCTATTATAAATAAATAATCAATATTATATACTAAGAAATTAACATTACACATCTTCTTCTTCGGTATCACTCTTAACAGAGTGGTCGTGGTCATCGCTTCAGATGTTGGTCACAAGCTTAACAACACGTCGCCATCCCTCTCTGATGGTCGCCTTCCTAGAGCATTCATATAGTGGTAACGATGATCAGCCAACATTACACATACTTATGATTAATGTAAGATGTGGTCATTTACTTAGTACTTAGAGCATTCATATATTGACACCAAAAACCTGCGGTTTCACATTAATTTCTTTAATAGTTTCGTTCCTCAAATCCAACTTACCAGTTGTGAATCACTGACCATTGTTTCACTGTAACTGTTACTCACATATTATATGCTTTTTAAGTACATTACAGTGTTAATGTAATAGTTATAGTGTATATCTAAATATGAGTAATAGTAGTTGACAGAATAAGTAAACATTGCAATGGTTTCACATTGTTTCCATGGAAATGCTGTCGAACATCGTAACAATGAAAACATTGCGATGGGGTCAATGGAGATGGCCCTTCAGCTAACAGTGCCTAGTACCATTGACCTGGTCAAGCATGGTAATATATACATACCTTGACAGTAATGAATTTGATCCTTTTTTTTTTTTGATTTCGGGGAGAAAATCTTCGAAAAGATATTCTGCCTCCTGGGGGGAAGTCAGAGTTATGTGGAGATTTTAACCCACTAAAAACCCCTCGGTGGTCACCTTCGGCGTTTGGCGAGGTCACGGGATCTCCGTTCGGAACACAACCGCGGCCTCGCTAACGCTATGCTGGGATAGCTCGTCCCGGGTTCTGCTTATACAGACCCTACCAGCCTCGTGACTATTACTTCAATGACCGGAGACCACGTCCAGCCATTGTCCTCCTCAGGGATGAATTTGATCCTATACCAACATCATCATCATCATTAGGTGCCCTCTTCAAACTGAAGTTTGGCGATCAGATTGAGAAAACCAATTCGATCCTCAGCTATTCTTTGATTGTATTTAAACCCGGTTCATTCTTTAATGTCATCAATTCTTGCGCTGTTTACCAGGTGCACGTTATCCAGGAATTTTGCCCTCCAGGATCAACCTTGAGAATTCATAAAGGCATCCTCTTTGAAGGTGTCCGAAATATGCAACCTTTCTTTGCAAGACGGTTGTCATCAGCCTGCATACCAACCAATATCATCTCTTTTTAATTTACAATGTACTAAAACTTAGCCTCTATTTAATATGTGATGAATAACAATGATATCATGTATACTGTATCGTACTCGTTCAAAATATTCTAGCTTTCATATGTTGACAACGGATAACAGCAATGTTGTGATGGTAATAGATTTACAGTGAAAGAGTAGTGGCCTAGTCGAGTAGGTTAGTAAAAATACTACCATCAAGCACCATAATCTGTGATTTCTAAATCTAGAAACACGTGTTTTAAAGCACACAAGTTCATAACTTGGAAGCGATGAAACAATTAGGAAACTCATCTCATGGTAAGTGATACACCCGTCCAAACAACGTGTCTGTAGTAAAGATGATATACACTACACAACATTGTTCTCGTCGCCTTTAATTCGCGTCACCGCAGTAATTACTGCTGCTATGAACTAGCTACAACGCCCTTAAAACCTGAACACGGTAATGGTCACACCTGGTACTTATCTAGAAGGCCTCCAGCAACAGAGACCTACCAATAGAAGAATTTTGGTTTTGCTGTAATAAATAAAACTTATCATCATCCACTAATGCACTAAGTCCACAGCTGGACATAGCTTCCCAAATATATTCATACCGACTAGTCATTCCCTTCACTATACCATCGGATATCTATATATGATATCTGTATATATAGGACATCCAGCAGTAAACGTATATCGGCTGCTGATTATCCAGATTTTCGCTGGCTCATTGCAAAATCTCCGAAACTAGTACACGTAAACACTCAAAATTTGGTGAAGATTTTCTCTCTCAAGCACAATGTTTCCCAACGTGGAGCCCAGGCCCCACAGAGTGGCAAGTTAATTGTTAAGGAGGGTAACTCAAAAATGGACTCTACATGAGTTTAACCTCTTGGCTCCAGGTCAATGCAATACTAGATTCTTACTAAATTAAAATAATTAATTAATATAGAAAAACTATTTCTTCGTGATTTCATCCCAAATCCTATGAGTATAAGTAGTTTTATGAGTGAATATCACAAAAAAGTTTGGGTGACACTGCTCTAGCATTTGCACAATTGCCAAACTGATTGACATATTAACATTAATGTGTTAACTTTGTCATTGAATAAATGATCCAATAAATATAATTTGTATTGTTTACAATAAAAAAATCACCGTGAAAACGGTTGTACACAATAAGTAAATTGCCGCATCCTACGTAACAGCCGATTAAGTAGCTACGTGACTCTAAAGCCGCTGCAATATAATTTCTCGTCTCAAAATCAGAAAGCGACGCGAACCTACACTAGGTGCAGCCCTCTACTGTCAACGACATCCACATCCGTGCACACCTGCGGCGATATTCGCACAACGACGTACATTGCGGTTATAGTTAGAATAGAAGAAGTTTATGTGAAGGTAAAACGGCAATGTATGGTGTAAACGATGGCAATAGTAATGAGGTTAGTTATGTCGACGTTATGTGGGTCACTGCCGCGCGTATAACGGCCCGCGCCCGATGCCCGCCCGCGTAACGTTACGTGTGGGAAATTATTTGAATTTGGAACGACAACTTTTTTTTTTTCACCGCTTTTATCGCTGTGTTGCCATTGTTCTTTCACATTGTACCCGTTTGTGGAGCGTATCTGTTGTGATTACATCGATGACAAAATTTTACCGTTAATCGGACAGCGTACATGGTTTTTTTTTTTTTTTTCATTACTTTGCTTGTAATGATGCTCATCATCATCAGCCGATAGACGTCAACTGGTAACATAGGGCTTTCTCAAAGATTCTCGCATCATTCGGGTAGGTACTCATATGGAAAAGGCTTTTGGCCATGATATGGAAGCCAGAGCCTAGTTTGTTGATTAGCAGGGTGCACTACAAAGCGGTGGCGTTGGCTTGGATTCCAGAAGTTGTGCGGGAGCCCTTACACTCCATTATAACATTAATCAATAAATATTTAAATGTGCTTGTGTTTGTAATATATATTATATAGAAGATACTAGAAATACTTTTTTTTTCTCTCCTTCTTTCTCCAAAAAGTGTTACTAGGGTGTAACAGCGAGCAAAGCGGGCGTGGAATACCTAGTTATATATAGTATTATACAAACTCAGTATATTTCAAGATGAATGCAACAGCTCCAAGTATGTTCATAGGTTGAATAGTGAAATGATGAATTTCGTTATCAAATAATATTGAAATGACAATTAAAATTAATAGACATGTTCTCATTATATTCTTCTTCTATATAACCACTACTCATGTCATGTCCGCTGTTATTGAATATATCTAGTTAAATCTAGCCCAACGTGGTCTAGACTAGCGGTATTTATCAATAAGCACCCACTCTGCCAATGCTAACTTTCCCCAGTTTGAGTTCTCTGAGCTGTAACTAATAACTATCAATGTTGCGTACTCCGACTAACACATCTTAATCGTGATGATTGAATAAAATATTTGATAAAAAATTACCATCTGCTTAAGGGTGTAAGGGGTACCGCAAAACAACTCACAGGACCAACCTAACCTGTTCATGGTAATAAGCAAATGAGGCTTTAGACCCCACCAGCGCGCATTAGGCCAGCGTGGTGGGAAACAGCCCAAACCCTCCTGTATGAACATCTACAAATGACAACCCCCAGTGCCTGTACTGGACGCTATGCTAAAAGTAGACAGATTGATATGGAAATGTTTGGTGGAAGCCTATATCCAGCAGTGGATGTCTATCGGCTGATGATGATGCCATGTACCAACATATGTCCATAACAGTTTACATTTTTATTACTGGCAAGTCTGTTGCTGGAGTCTAGGTCGGTCTCACAGCAGCTATATCTTATGCCGCTAAACAGCATTGCGTGCAAATTAATTTATATATAATTATGTGTTATTAGTATTTAAAGTATTTTGTCATATATTTGCGTTATACCTGTTTCGATCGCACAAAATATCCCTTTCCTCTCCAAAATAATGTTTGAGAGAAGACAATTCTTATAAAATTAAGCTGATCTTTGTATACTTCATTAAAAAAATTAATCGATTAAATATTAGACTAAGATCTCATCTGATGGTAAATAGCCATACACAGTACAATACGTGTAATACAGATACAGAAATAACAAAAAAAATATAAAAAGCGGTAGTTGACAAAAGTTTATCAGAATACCAGCTGTTAATCGCTCGCTTTGCTAGCTGTAACTTCCTCCCACCCACATTTCGGTAAGGAACTTTGTAAAATCCGTTCTTAGCTGTCCTATACTGGGCATAAGGAATATTCCTATCCGATTTCAAGTTTCCAGGCCTTATGGATCTAGAGATATCGTGATGAGTCTCTACATAGGAGGAAATCTCATACATTCAGGTTAATTCCCTCAGTTAAATAAAAACATTCATCGTAAAGTAAATTTTGCGCTGCTTCCTTTTTCGAAGTAAAGTATTATAATAGTATAATTCTACGGTAGGTGTGCTGTTAAGCGAAGAGTAGATACTTCCCTAGTGATTTATATGTATAAAAAGAAAGAATCAAGTATCACAGATCCAAGTGCATACAGCGAAGTGCACGGCTTTCACTGCAGCCCGCGAGAGCTTCCCGCCGCGCCGCGCCGCTTATACGAACCTCATTAAATTATTAAAACATTGCGCATTATAGAAACACATACATATAAAACCCAATTAGCAAGTTCACTTTAATTAAATATTTCATTACCCTCAATAAAATATTAAACATAATTAATTATCTGCTACTACAAAGGCTACTTACGCGCAGAATATAAAGAAATTATGCATTTGCTTTTCATAACTAAACATTGTAATAATCATCATCATGATCATCATTACAACTGGTAATACTGCTGAACATAGATCTATTAAAATGATTTCACGATCGGTCCGATATAGCCTTCGTGCAATGATCTCAAATCCCCCATAAGGACCTCTATAGCTCCTAGTGCTCGGCGGAACCGATAGCCATGCTGACTGTGGACCAATCGATATGGAGATCTTTAGGAGAGACCTATGTCTAGCATTGGACGTCCATTCAACTTTACCTGCTAATGGTGCACGCTGCTAATCAACGAACGAAGCTCTGGCTCTCACCAACCCATGGTGGCAAATGACCCAAATCCCCCCATATGAACCTCTACATATGACAACCTTTAGAGGTGCCTAGACCTGCGATACCGGAGGCCATGCTGACTGTATGTGGTATCTTTGGAGGATGTCTATGTCCAGCAGTGGACGTCTATTGGCTGATGTCGCTGATTAAACTATCTAAAAAAATCCGTCAATGCTCTTCTTAGTCTCCTAGGTTGTATGTTGCGATATTTAGGGGCTAATGTTTACACACTACTGTTTTGTAGTACAAATAAGCGCTGCCGTAGTAATTACCTAAACTGTATTAAAACGTTCTGAATAAATATAAATGGTAAGTATTACTATATCGCTGCAAATGTTCAATAGGTTATCAATCGACAAACAAATTTCCCGCAAAGCATTTCCTTCCCAATTCACAAGCAGCAACCGCACCCGCCGGTGCCAATGCACTCGCGAATAAGCAAAAAAAAAAAAAAATACAACAACTGTAACATTATTTCCTTCATTAACCGCCATTTTCCGCTCATGTAATGTTAGCGTAAAGTTTACAACCAGCTTTCCGCATGCGTAATTGGCAATGGCATTGCATGCGTATACGCAACAACAACACATACGCAAAACGACGCACACACACGTAAAGTGTCTTAGCGTACGCGAAAGTGTTACGTCCCCTCTCTCCGGTGCACACCAACGCAAACGTATGCGTACAACGTAAAATCAATACACGAACGCACACATTAGAAGCGGCTGATCAGTGTGTGTGAGCATGTTATAAAATATAGTGTAATTTTGCGTTTGTGTGAGTAAAGAAAGGTGTTTAGCTAGGTGAAATGGGCACAGGCCATACGTATTTGAGCGATGGCATAGTTAAACGAATTAGACTCATTCGTCCGCAGTCTGCTGATAACTATAATGATTTCATTTGTTTAGTATTCTTATCACTGTCATATATTTATAGTGATTAATGAAGTACTATGAAATGAAAGGGTTAAATAATTAATTGCTGACGTATAATAGAAAATATATGGATGGGTAGATGAAGTGAAGAGGCGTATAGCAGATTCTAGGTCTGCAGTGGACAAGCTAAGGAAAATATGTAGGAATCGCAACATATTCAGAAGAACTTAAATCCGACTGGTTCGGACTCTTGTATTCCTCATATTTTTCTACTCCGCAGATTCTGTGGACCTTGCGCGAAGTAGAGATGAAGAGGATAGATGCTCTAGAGATGTGGTGCTAAAGGAGAAATCTCGGAGTTGGGATTGAATGAAATAAAAGAGTATGAACTGAATTTTGTACCAACGAGTCAAGCAGCGGTTATCATCTTTGGAACAGTCTCGTATACTCACCTTTTTTTGTTCGCGTATGACGTCGAAGAGAGGTAGTTATTGAGCACTAGCGGTCCAGGTAAAGGTTGAGCGTACCAGGCCACCAAGAAGAACGCCTAGGAGATAGACTGAACAGATAAAAGCGGTAGTAAATGGCTCATCATCGTTACCCCTATATGAATACCCTAGGAAGGTGGCCATCAGAGAGGAATGACGACGTCTTGTTAAGTTTGCGACCAACACCTGAAGTGTTGACCATGAACACTATGTCATAAGTGATACCGACGAAGATTATAGAAAAATAACAGCACTGACCATGAGCATATTATGTCTTATATTATGCAACCTATACTTAAGTGATTGATGACGCTGAGGTAGAAAATAATCATTCCTTAACAGAACATCATCTTTATATTAATACATTATTTCAATGATGGTTGTAAGAGAAAGGAACTAGAGTTCCAGAATCAGATATAGCATTATTGACCCCATTACAGGAAAGCCAGATCATTATGATGAAAAACGCCAAAAGTAATTGCATATAGGGAGAGAAGGATTTATCTGTAAGGGACTATAAGAAGTGGTTAGATTAGCCGGGGGTGTCCCTGACTCATAATATTGCTATTTTCACAATTCGCGAGTGTTTTTTTCACTGTTTTCACAATCCACACAAATCACGAGTGAAGATGATGGATATATTCTTCCTTATTAAAATCAGTGTATGTTCATTCAATGAAAAATATCCTGGGTTTGTTCGATAAAAGAATCACTTAATGAGGAACCGAGAAGTTAAAACCATGGGAAATAACATTATAGCGTACAAAGGAGATAAACTACTTGTGGGGAGCACGATACCGGTAAATAAAATTCGCGGGTATTCAGCGGGGTCACCAGTGAGGACGGTTAGTGAGCAGGGCACGGGAACACATGTAGAATTGTACTGCGACATCAGCAAGGAGACGCCTAGACCCTACGTCACAAAAAGATTACGAAATCGCCGAGCTAAGGAAGCAAATGCAAAACACGATGGCAACCATGAGCAGGTCTAGTTCACCATACCGTTCAGGATCCAGGCAACGCAATAAGTCTAGCAAACGCTCGTCCTCTAGCTACCGGAAATTCCCCATGTGCTGGTACCACGCCAAGTTTGGGAGAAACGCTACTAAATGTGATAAACCATGCGACTTCCCGTCGGGAAACTCACCGGGCAGTCAGTAATGGCGACAGACGATTGCCCTAGTTCTCCAGGTCGCCTGTTTATGACTGATCGCAAATCCAAGTGTTTAATTGCCGTTTGTTGTTGTTGCCGCACAATCTCCCACACCACTAACCGTCCTCACTGGTGACCCCGCTGAATACCCGCGAATTTTATTTACCGGTATCGTGCTCCCCACATATTTTTAATTGTCATACAGTCAACAAAATCTATTTGGATATTTCCGCTTGATGTTATACACAATTCCAAAACATGCAGCCATGCTGTGTATAAAGAAACTTATTCTTAATCAAATTAAATTTATATATTTACTACTATCAATCAATCATTTAAGTGAGTCCATTCGCTGAGCTCCTTACCCTGGGAAGTACTGACAAGAAACTCCAGCTGATTTACTTTTCTTTCTTAGTACTGGAACAGAAGAATGTTTACGCACTACCGTGGCAGAAATAGTCGATTTACCCTACTCTCGAAGACGCCCACGTTACACTTGTATGGGAACAATGACGCCGGCGAGTTTCCATTCCTATCTATTCGTATTGAAAACAAGACAAAGCTTCATATATCACAAGATCTACATATATATCAATCAAGATTGATTATAAATTTAGATCTATACATATAACTAAATCGTTGTGTCTACTTGTATGTATCTAAATTATAGCTTTTAGTTATTTCATCTGGATGTTAACACAATCATCATTGTCAGCAGATTTACCTTTCCAGCTAAATATAAACCTCCCTCCAAAAATAATCTCCACATCAATCTGGTCCTGCACTGTCCTCATGCAACGACTTCACGCGACCACCTTGGTCCTCCTGGTCGGATTTGGACTATTTCCCACCATGCTGACTCAATGCGGGTTGGTGGGAGCCAGAGGCATGTTTGTTGATTAGCTGGGTGCACCACGAGCTGGTAAGTTTGGCTTGGGTCTCTTGAGTTGTTGTGCGGGACCCCTTACACTACACAATTAATACAATATAGTGTAGAGTCGATCCAGAGAGTAGATCCAGTTATATCAAAAAATAATACAATAAAAATTGTCTCTGTTTCGGGATATCTCCAAAAAGGCCGGATTGGTTGTTGGAAGGCTTTTCCGGTGATTAAAGTGAAGAATAAGCTGATTATATTAAAAATTTCATAGACTAGTTAAAATTTAGAAAGCGGTTCAGGGTTCCGCATAAAAAATAAAAAAGGTCGTAAAATTATGAACAAATTGTAATTTAGTAACAGTTTTACCAGCAAATGGTTGAATTTGTTTGAAATAATTCAGATTTACATAGGTACAGTAAACATCTAGTAATTTTTAAAGGAAGTATTTATTTCAACTTGGTGCGCCATCTAACGTTGGTAACTAGAATCATAGTTGTTTACAGAAGAATTTGGGTTCGTTACAGCTTTGAATCTAAGCAGATGGTACTCTTAACGGCTGATGGGATTCATTAATAACGATTTTCAAAGAGAAACGATCAATTGACAGTTAACTACATTAAGGAAAACATCTAAAAAAGAATTAGGTACTTAATTTAGTTTTTTTTTTAACAACCAATTTACGTCCCCACTGTTGGGGCACAAACTTACCCCCAATATTGTTTTAGCTTCGATATATATATGAAAACTTAAAGAACCTTATCTTGATTTGAACGTTCATACGGTATAGATACATGCTATGGTACATTTACTGGTGATAGGGCTCTGTTACCGGAAACGTCTAGGTACATACCAGCACAGCGTTTATTTCTGCCGCCAAACAGTACTGTGATCTACTTTGAAGGGTGCTGTAGCTAGTGTAATTACTGGGAAAACGAGATTGAACATCTTATATCTCAAGGTGACAAACACAATATCGTGCTGTGTATAACATCTTAACTCCATTGTTATGGGCGGGTGTTTCACTTACTATCAGGTGAATGTCTCGTTCGTCTTATGGCTATATAGAATAATAATAAACCCGTCATTCTATCTACAAACAGTTTAAAACGAAGTAGAAATGGAGTAACATTTTCTGCAGAGCTGATACATTATCATTATATCTAGAAGCTAGAGCTCTCTGTTCATATTAATATTATATGATTTTCAAAAGATATTGCAGCCAAAGTTGATGAAGCTGAGCGACGCACTTAGGATGCTCTGGTTCTGCTATAATTACCTGAAAACTGGAGTCATATAATGGCCGTGAAATAACAGAGAAAATAATAAATATCTAGATGAATTCAGAAAATGTACGTGCTATCGAAATTTCACTAATTTCATTACTCAGGAACCGTATATATATTATCACCATACATCATAATACATAATAATATGAATATTATATATTAGTTACCATAACCTAACTATGGTACTAGTCTTGTTGGTTTTTCCTTTTTTTTACTTAATTAAGCGACAAGACGTTCATTATCATCATTTCAACCGATGGACGTCCACAATTGTATATAGATAATGTTTTCCATAAACTACAGTCTTGAATCCAGTACCTTCCAGCGATTTTTTATGTCCTCTATCTACCTAGTGGGGGGTCTGCCAACGCTGAGCTTTCCGGTACAGACGAAACGTTTACCTGATGGTAAACGTTACTCCTGCCCATAACAACGCGGCGCTATTTAGGACAATATAATAATATATACACTATTACATCGCAGTCGTCTTTGAGACAAGACTTTGAGTCTCGTTATTCCAGCACTTACACTAACTACAACGCCCTTCATACTAGACCATAGTAATGCTTGTACAGTACTGTTTGTCGGCTGTAATAGGCGTCGCGGTGGTACTTACCTAGACGATCTCAGGCAATAGACACGTAGCACTAGTAGTAATCAGATTGATTAATCCAAAACTGTCAATTAGTAAGCAATGATACAACATAAAATTGTTTTAGACGTAGTAACTAAAAACAATATTATGTTTTTATATAGATATGTAAATAAATAATTTAATACATGTTAGATAGAATGGGATAGCTAGTTGAAATTTACGTGGCTATGTATTGGTATGATTTCATTTAATATTATGAAAGTTCGCCGTGCCCACATTTCTCGGTTTTCTCTCCGCCAGTGAAAGGGCTGGCTTGTTCTAAACTGCAGCGTCTAGAAGGTTCCCTGCTGTGACCATTGCTAATCGACAATGTAGACATTTTTTAATACAATGTTGCAAGTAACATTATATAAAAATTTTCTTCTAAACATCGATAATAACAACTACCATTTTAGCAATATGAAAAAAATATCCAAATTAGGTATGCTATGATACAACACGGACAAACCAATAACAATACCTTAAAGCGAAATCAATTCATAGAAGCTGATAAGAATATTGTAGACGAACCTTCTGGTATTCAATTCCGTTGTTTTATAAATAAAGTTTTAATATATAGATATAACAAAGTGAATAGTAGCAAAAACCCAAAAATTTGTTCTGAATTAACAGCATAGCATCGTAATGTTTGAAGAATGGTAGTTCTCTTTACTCGTAAAAGAAAACTCTGAGTTCCTTTAGCAGTAGTAGACAATAGTAAAAAGTGAACTGCTTGTACTTATACGTGCTATTATGCTAGCAGATTTACAATAGGACTAGTATTTAGTTAGCCAGGGGAGATTTAGAATAGTCTAAACCATGTTAAAAAGTAAGAGCTATGCTACGGACGCGATATTATCTATTGCTTTGTTATCTTCTGCTTTGTACAGCTAATCTATGATTTCATGCATTTCGAATTTACTAATTTGCATCTATGCACACAGTTAGCTTTCATGTACAATGCAAATAAATGGCGTATGCAAAACTTGTTTCTAAACTCGGCCTCAGCACGGAAGGCGGGGAGACACCTAGACCTTTCTCTCAAGTTCTGGGTCGAGACGCGGTTGCTTATGTAAGTAAACATTTATGTTTATATCTGTATGTTTTCAATGGTCAATTTGTTTTCATTGCTTTAACAATATATTTTAAAGTATTCATATAAACTATAAATGTTAATGATATTAAAAATGTTATGATATTAAAGAAAATGTTAAAATATAGGAAACAATATCATTCTATGTATGTTCTTTGTACTTAACATAATTGTCTATTCTAGTACAATTACCTTTAGCAGATATACCTAGAAATATAAAATTCTATTACAAGAAAAACTACGTTATTTACGTAGATGTGTACATATAAACAGATTTACATAACATAAGGAGAAAAACATACTATGGAAATTTTTGAGAAAAACAGCTAATTGTTATGTGAAAATATATGTAAAACTGTTTATTTATTTCTTCTGGTAATAATATTCTCTGCCATTCGTCTCAGAGAGGTAAGATACATTATAAGCAGTTGTAAGATGTATAAAGGTATATATATATATATATATATATATATATATATATATATATATAAATAATCAAAATGTGTTTTCTTTGTGTGTAAACTAGTGAACGTATCGCCATGGGAACATGAGCATTCAATGCGGAATGCTTTGTATATGGTCATAGGCTATTTATTTTTTGAATGTTGTAGATCCTTTATCATTTTCTTTGTATTTATCTTTTAAAATTATTTTCAATTTTTATTATTTATGTGGTTGCTGTAGTTACGGTTGTCGTAGAAAGTCATTTGCGGTCTAATTCTATATATCCGCCAGGAAAGATGGCGGGGAACAGCTAGTAATATGTAAAAGATTTTTTTATTATATAAAGTATGTACAATATCGACAACTTCTTGTTTGTCTTTATTATGTGAAAAAAACGTGGGAAAATAACATTGCCTATACGTAATAACGGTGATACAAATAAACTATAAATTGTTAATGCAATTAATTTGTAATTAAAGGAATAATTAAAATGAATTAAGCTGCAATAAAAGGCTTAGAGTGCAGAAGTGCAACTATGGGCCGGCCGTGAAAGCACGGCCCTACCGCTTTCGCTTCACGGCCTGGTTGTCCTGAACACGCGCTGCCCGCGTGCACAGTCGCAACCAAACTACGAAGTCTTATTACGGTTAATGCATTTTCATTCAGTTAAATCAAAGTATGTCAGTTCATAAAGAATTAAATAAGCTACAAATTGCACTATTTGTTCATCATTATCAACTAATAGACGTCCACTGCTGAACATAGGTCTCTCCAAAGACTCCACATTCATTGGTCCCGCGCTGCACGCATCAAGAAGCATCCCGCGATCTTCACCTTATCGTCGGCCTACCTTGTGTAAGGCTTCCTAACACTATTTGTTACTTAAGAACAATTATGTACTAATATATTTATTTTTACTTATGTTTTTTTAATTTTACCATACCTCTTCACAAACAATATGGTTTTAATAAAGGCATTTCAATAATTGAATTCAATTAGTCCTGCTGTGAAAATCTTACACACTAGGTGCTGTTTTATTTGACAATGTAATAAGGTTTCATCATCAGCCGATAGACATCTACTGCTAGATATAAATCTCTCCCAAAGATCTCCACATCGACTATCACCAGATTGTTGGTCCACCTTGTGGTAGCCCTCCTAACACTACATCTATTGGTGCACGACCGCCACTCGAGGACCTTATTGCTCCATCGGTCGTCCTTCGAGCAATGTGCTCTGCCCACTGCCATTTAAGTCTAGCAATCTTTTGGGCTATATCGGTAATCTTAGTTCTGCCAATCCCCACATTTCTCATTTGATCGCGCAACTCCGAGTATAGCCCTCTCTATTGTCCATATGGTAACACGCACGAGTTGAACACTTTTGTCATCAGATACTGCGGTATCTGGGACGATCGACGAATCCCCTTAAATGTACTTCTACAGACGACGGCCCCTAATGCCCTGCGATACCGAAAGCCATGCTTACAGTGACCGACGTTAACAAGGCCCCAGAATAAAGGGTGATAAGTATCCCCAGGCTGCGACGATTTCCTGTCAGAAGACCTAGGGCCTGGCAACATATAATAAGCTACCATCATCATCATCTTCATTAACAGCCAACAGACGTCTACTGCTATAGGCCTCCCCCAAAGATCATGCAGGCAGCGCAGGATCGATCGATGTGGAGATATAAGCTTTATTACACCGTAAATACAAACAAACTATAATCCAAAATGTAACCTATTAAAAAATCGTTTAGCCGTTAATTCGATATCCGAGAGGTTTAAATCTAGAAAAACCTGCAAAAGTCCTCAATAAAACTAAAAGGATTAATATGATTTGGAAAAAAATTGAAAATGTGTATTGGACGGTTTTGTTGTTAAACGCGATATCTTCCTAATTACATTTAGAAAGTTTATTCGGAATAAAGTCGTTGTCTAGTGTAGGTAGAAAAGTAGTAACGATTTCAGGTTAAAGTTAATGGTTTTCAATGAACAATTTTAAATTAATCATTATTCATAACCTGTTTTCAACTTTAAACACTGCCATCTGTACTTTATCACAAGAACTCTATAAATATAAGGAGATTTTTCGATCGTAAGGTATGACAGATTTTTAATGGATTTCCATTGAAATATAAAAAAGCACATGACAACAATAAAAAAGCAACATAAGTTGTGATTGCAATATGATATATAACTTTAGTAATCATTTTTTGAAATTAAAAAAATTGTAAATAGTATCTGTATTAGCCTTAGTTCATTGTATTAGGATAATATTTTATAGTCTGGCTACACTAATCAGGTCAATCAAGGAAGTGCAGTCAACCCGATTGCGATTAGCATTGTTTTTTATTTTTTATTAAATAAAATACTATAAAAGAAATCGGTGAACGCCGGTTGTATCATCAAGATGATTTGGAGATAAAAATGTGTTATGTTAGACGGTAGTGCTAGTGAGTCTTTCAGGACAGCAACAAAAAAGCAGACGGTCTGACAGCGAGAGTGAATACCGCATAAGATTTTATTTTTATTTTAATCAATTCGCGATTATAAAACAGTATAGTATACGGAAAAGTAACAATTATGACTATATCGTTATATCTATGACAAGACAATTTATTAAGGTTCCTCCGAGACATTTATAAAAATGTCATTTCACCTGACCCAGATTCGGCGCCGTATGGGTTGACCTATTAGATTTGAATGCGGACTTAGCAATGATGTTATTTTTAGGATACGGCTTTGCAGATAATTAAATATTTATAGATGCTGTACCTTAAGATCAATGAAAAAATAAACGCACACTATTTGATGTTATTTACTTCAACAAAAGGTGAGTTTTTTGTTTTACTCTCGATGTTTGATTTTGTTCTCACTGTATATTATAAATAATTTGACAAAAAACTTGCTGATGAATATTTAGCTTCTAGAAATTATTTAATTATGTATTTTTAATAAATTTACTTATTTGTTTACAGATGAGGAACTAAAAAATATTTAAAACCCTAATTTATAGTAACTAGTTAAATAAAGTATGTTATTCAGTATAGAACACTAATAAAACAAAATGGTTGTTACTGAAATTCTAATTAGAATTAATATGGAAGATACTCTATATTAATTGAGTTTTATAAGAAATATTCCAATATAAACTTAAACTATTATAAACAAACATATCAAGCTGCATAAAGTTTTATGCAATATAAAATTCGAAACGTAATATTACAATGGTAACTTAAAAAATATACATGCAATATAAGATTATTAAGCTAAGTGAGGAGTGATTGAGAAAGGACTTGCAAGTCCCAAGGCTCGTGTGACTTGGCAGTGATGAAGAAGCAAAATGTTCGCACTCTATCGTTAATTGTGTGCACATTCACATATTTGTTGATTGGTGCAGCTGTGTTTGATGCATTAGAATCTCCTACAGAAAGACGACGTTTTGAAGTTCTACAAAGTATGTATTGATTGTGTAATATATAAATTTATCTTTTATATGTAAATTAAAGTGTAATCAACTACTGAAATGATGACATCTCAAAAATTGGTAAAATGAAATGACTAACCTTAATAATTATTTACTGTTTTGTAAAATAATCAAAAGTTCACTTACTCTTATGAAGCAGCAACTAAAAGTGAGCCTTGGCCTCTAACACAAGAGAGTTCTGGTTTCTTTCAAGTTAATCTGATGATCAGTCTTACTATTTGAAAAAAGAAACATATAATGTTTATTTATACTTCTTATATTTACCAATGAATTACATGGACCCCAAACAGATAGTGGCAAAAAATAGCTAAATTTATTTAATAAAATAAAAATGAATTTAATTACGATGTGACTTATTCTAAAGAAGTGAATCTTAACTCAAAGATACTAACGTCTCTTTCTTCCTATCCTGTGGCATCTAGTGTACACAGTGATGTTGGTATACAGTTTCTACGCACAATGTGCTGATATGGAGCTGCATACAAACCGGTGCAGTTACCTGTGTTTGTCTGTGTATTGTGTGATTTTGTATCTATATAACACAATGCTCTGCGGGTTTAATACAATAGGGTTCTGTAACTAATTAAAAATTATTAAAATGTTTATAAGTATATTTAGAGTAAGCAGTAAAAACAAAGAAAGATTATTCTAATTAATAGACAAAGAAACAATCACAATTTTTATTTAATATATATCATTTACTCACTCCTCTAGCGCAGTCACACGTAAAGAATCGTGGCCTCCGACACAAGAGAGTGCAAGAGTTGTCTATCTCAATTATTTATATATAAATCATTTGATTTTTTTTTATTACAGCAATAGAGATCATGTTAATAAGAAAGTATAAAATCTCCGATGAAGATTTTAGAGTAATGGAGACAATTGTTCTCAAATCTGAACCTCACAAGGCTGGTCAGCAGTGGAAGTTTACAGGTGCATTTTATTATGCAACTACTGTGCTCACTACTATTGGTAAGTATATACTATTCTAATAGTAACACTGGAATGATACTGCATTGTATATATAGTATGAGATCATATTTTTTTTTTTATTTGAGCGTTTTCATTATTATCACTAATGCCAATGCAGGATATCCCTCAAATATTTTCATAACAATTAGTTCTGTGCCTTTGACTATTTTAAACATAAGACCTGGAGACAATATATTAAGACTTGATACCACAATATTTTCACTGGCAAGTTTTTTATTCAATGGTTAAATGTTAGAAGCATAAATATTGTGAGGACATAGAAAGGGTTATGCAAGACTTATCAACCGAAAACCTTGGGTATTGTTCTCATGCCTTCGCTTGAAATTATCGGAACTCTTGAACTATGTTGCAGATTCTATGAAACGTTTTTTATCACATGGATTGCATGTTGTTTGATTTGATTATTACAGGTTATGGCCATTCTACACCTTCAACAGTTGGAGGAAAATTGTTCACAATGTTCTATGCAATCGTTGGCATTCCGCTTGGCCTTATTATGTTCCAAAGTATAGGTGAGCGAGTCAACAGACTTAGTAGGTGAGTGATGGCATACAATACTTAGTATAATATATTCGGTCTTTAACACCATTGTTGTACATGGAAGTGAAGCTGTGATAGCTGAATGCTTAAAGTGATCCTATGGGGTTAATGCAGTATGCTCAGAAGATACGGGACTAGGGAGGTCTTTTTACAAATGAATTCATTATATTTCATTTACCATGAAATGAAGTCTCATTTGATGGTAAATGATATCAGCTCCTTGTATTAAGTCTCTCTTTAGTAGGTAATTGGGATGATATAGTTAGCATCACATAGTGCTCATAGTCTAATACATTAGATGTTAAGTTTCATTACCTCAGTAATTTCACTAGCTTTAGTGCCCTTTAAATCGAAATATAGCTATGTTTGGATCCTTCTGTTTGGCGGGAGAAATAGATGCTGTAAGCGTTCCTTGACAGACCGTTCTTGGTGATAGTAACCTAGCAATAGCTTTCGCTACAGATGACAATTTATATTCTCCACAATATGTTTATTTGTTCGCAGTGTAATAATAAAAGCTTTAAAGCGCACAATGAACTGCAACCAGACAAGCGCGTCAGAGGTGGACCTTATATGTGTCGTGACCACTTTGTCGTCGCTGACCATCGCCGGCGGTGCCGCTGCTTTCTCAAAGTTCGAAGGGTGGAGTTACTTCGATAGTGTTTACTACTGTTTTATAACACTCACAACTATTGGTAAGTATATTTATAGCGCAATTATAGTAAACTCTGACTTATGGCAGGTTTTTTTTTATCTTCTTGGCTAACTACTACTCTCATATAATAATTTTTTTCTTCAATTAAGCGGTTACGATACGGTTGCGGTCTGACGGTTAGTGATACGCCTGCTTACTACAATGTGGTGCTAGTTAAGATAGTATGACATAAGATGTTGAGTCACGTTACTCCAATAATTACACTAGCTACAGCGCCTTTCAAACTGGAACGCAGTAATGTTTGCACACTACTGTTTGGTAGTAGAAATAAACTCTGCAGCGGTACCTACCCAGACGGTTTCTGGCAACAGAGACCTACCCCTAGTAAATTTATTATATTGATGACGCATACTTATATAGGAGCAGGTATAAATCATACTATAAAGACGATACCATACTACAGCAATTGCATCCACGTTCAGGTTTCGGCGACATGGTCGCGCTGCAGAAGGATAACGCGCTGAACCAGAAACTCTATTACGTGATGTTCGCGTTGATCTTCATATTGTTCGGGCTGGCGATAGTGGCCGCCTGCCTCAATCTGCTAGTGCTGCGCTTCGTGACCATGAATACCGAAGACGAGAAACGGGATCAGCAGCAGGCTGAACAGGTAGGTTCGCTGTGTATAAACTTTATTATAAATTTTTATTTAACGAAATGTCCGCCTTTGGCAATGAGGTGCTGGTTAAGACGTTAAACACCACACCAGTGGTTGGAACTGACTTTAGATTGGAACACAGTAATGTTTGGCAACTGCTGATTTAAGGCATAAATACATATCAACTTTGACATTAATAGAGGATACTATTAAAAGTGCTAGACCGTGAATGCTTTCCAGCTATTCTGCCTGTATGATATGAGGGTAAGAGAGGAGCACGAGACGTTTGAGTGTTAGTCTTGTCACAGGTATCCAATAAATTCGTTGAAATACATTATTTGTTATAATTAATAATAATTATGTTTGTATACAAAAACTGCAATAATTGTGTTTGTATGGCGATCGTACACGCTAATACATTTCCAAGAGGTACAGAGTTTCCGACTTCATTGACTTTCCGATGAAGGAAAGCTTGGTGGATGTCATGATTCATCTTTACGTATCGACTTCATTCTTATCAGAGAATTCCCGGTGACCAAGCAGCGTGAACATAAACATAGATGTTTAACATTATTATTAAGCTTATTTATTTCAGCTTAGATTAGTGCTTATAAAATTATAACATTTGTGGTTTATTGTTGTAATTACAGGCGCAGCAAGTGGCTGTTCGGCTGGAGGGAGACGTGATAACAGCTGATGGCGCGGTGTTGCGGGGCGTGGCGCGCGGGACACGTTTGCCGGCGGCGCTGCCGAGAGACCGACCGGGTTAGTTTACCTTCTAATACGATCTACCTTTTCCTGTTCTCCTCATCCATAATATCTCGAAACTTCCACCTCTGCGCCTCTCTATACTTCAATTTTTTACTTCATATCACTCTTCCTTTCCCCCTTGTCAATTTCATTATACTGTTAATGCGATTTTTGTATCGAGCATTGAACAGCGGAGTGTTGTAAACAGTTCTCTTCATTAGCTGAGGAATATCATAGAAAGGGTTTTTAAAGGGTAAAAATCTCTACATAAACCTGACTTCGTTCAACTACGTTCCAAGAGTGCATTACATTTGTGAAGACTACATGAAAGAGCAGTTGTTTGCAGTGTGACTTTAAATAGGCAAAAGCAATGTAAGAACCTTTTTAAATGAAACCTTTTGCATGGTAGTGTTATACTGTGCTTGAGGTGTTGAAATGAAATTTTTTTTTAGTTTTAAATGTTTATATTGCAGGTGACACCTCCTTGATACCTCTGTACGTGGACGAGGACTACGCGCCGAGTGTATGCAGCTGTTCTTGCAATTGTTTTGCACCGAACAAGTAAGTAACGTTATAAAATATATATATATATATATATATATATATATATATATATAGCATGTACTGAGGTAGTCGAATCAATTTCAATTTCGATGAGAACTTCTTCATCGCGTCCAACCTAGGTCTTCCAGCCTTTCTCCTATCAGCTGGTAAACGACCCGCTGCAAATGCTCGATGCACATTAACAAATACTCGATAACCCGGGTATCTTTGAGCATTTGGGTGCCTTTCTCGATACAATCTTCTAGCAGCATTAGCATTACTTTGGGTTTCTCCATAATTGAGATGCATATTAGCATATTCTACCGATGTGTACAGTAGTGGCATTATACACGCTAAATAGTCCAAATTACACCAAAAGTCCAATTCACAAAACACAATCACAGTCCAAAATAATGCCAGGTCGATTCAGTTTGTGAAATTCAAAGTGATTACTATCAATTATGAAAAATTTCATATTTTGTTTAGAAAAAGTTGAAATTTGTTTGTGGCTAGTTTTCCTAAAGTATTATACTATTTTAGAATCTTGGATAGTTGTAGAAACTTTTTAAAAAACTTGCCATAGTAATGTCTATACTTTTTTTTACACTATAATAAGTGAACTGAAAGCTGAAATCATGCAAAATTTTGGGAAAAACATTAATTTTGATGATTTTTTAAGTAAAAACTGAATGTATTCTGGTACTTTTAAGGATTGCCATAGATAGGAGTGCTACTTAGGTTGCTGTTACAAATAAAAGATCTGAAATATTCGAAAAATTGTGGTCACAATAGTAACAAATACCACTATGGGTGTTGAGTTACAAAAACTTTCAAATATTTTTTGTAATTACAAAAAAAACGACATATTTTTTCTATTTTTTCTGGAATAGTCATAAGCAGGTCCACCCTGTGGAGGATTTTTATCGTTCAATTTTGGGACACGGTGTATATATATATGTGTGTAAATGGTTCTCTAAGAGGAATCTTATTTTATCCACTACAAGCAATAATATAGCTCTAAGTTTTTTCTCTTTTCCAGATCTATACCGTACCGGGATCCGTTATCACCAGTTCCACCAACGAACATCAAACAAATGAAATCGAAAAACTACTTCGAAATTGCTGGGTTGCCGAGGTACATAGAGAAGTCTTCCTCAAAAAACCGTTCACAGACGCTACGGTTGAATTCAGCATCCGGTTACCTGTACATGAACGCGAGAAACGATTTCACATTGGACCCAGAGGACTTTAGAGAGATAGTTGCAAAGAGGAGGGAGCAGTTGCGTCGCGGCGTTATGATGTATGAAATGCAAAGCAACAACAACGAACAATATCTAAACCCTTATAGAACCAGTCTCAGTGCTAGGATGGAGTCGAGTCCCCATTCTTCATCACTATACTCCATGAATATGAGGTCGGAGAACCGCAGCAACGACCCGCTTGTAGACGATTACGATTCAGAGAAATCTAGTTACGCGAGGAAGAAACTCATGAGGAACATTGCGAGGAACACCAGCAACAAGCGCGTAGAGAACTACTTCTACGACGACGCAGTGCTGCACTTCGACGACGAATACGCCTTCGACGGCTCCATATTATTCGCGAAGCGGAGAAAATCGATCGATCCCAATTGGGACGATTTCGCGCGCGGGTTGCCGAAGAATTCGGCTTACGCGGACCAAGTCTCCAACGATGGCAGCTATGGTTACTACTTGCCTGATGACGAAGAACAGCAGTACTTCGTGAACGATACACTTACCTTTAATCTGCCTCCGCATCGGGCTAGCATATAGTGAATTGTGGTCCATTGATGGCAGCTAAGGATACTGATTGCGTGATGACGGGGAACTGCATTACTACGTGAACAACCCTCACCAACCTGCCTCCGCACCAGGCCTGCATACAATGAAGTGTGGTGTACAGACAAGTAGGTTAACATTAGACGGAAAACTATAAAAGGGCCAATTAATATTTAAATAGTTTTAGTGTAGTGTCTTATATTTGAAAGTTATAGCTTTTTTAAAAGTGGTCGAGTTAGTGTTACTATTACGGGGCTTCGCTTGTGTATACTTTGAAGCGTCACCAAGGATACGGAAGTAAAACGTAAGTTTTTGTTTTGCCTAAATTTTTGACCATTATCATTACCATTCATATTTATTTGCTGAACATCTTTAACATCAACTTGAAACGGACCAGGAGTTTTGTATCTACATAACCTCACTTTTTTATTTATGATTTTTATATACAATGGACTTTCTAATCCTGAACACACGGATTGCAGAATTATTACTGCATATATGTATAAACAAATATGCTATGAGGGGTAAATCTATTGCAGGAGACTGTGGAGGTTGGTAGGGACCACCACAGGACTTCTGCCATCAAACAGTACTGTACAAACTATGATCCAGTTGAAAAAGGTATCTAGTAAAATTACTGGGATAACGAGGCTTGCATTTTATGTATCAATACAATGTGGTACAGTTTATTCACAATTATATATTATAAAATTCATTTGATTTTTGTTAATGTGATCCGAGAAGGTTGATTATATTATGTGTTCACAAATTCCAAAACTAAGTATAGGATATTCTTAATTATAATGTTTAACTTGTTAATCATTTCCTTTGTGCTAACTCAATAAGTTAAGGTTAACATACTACATATTGGAATGAACGAATGGATACCGTTTTTGTTATTAACTTAACAAGTGCCAAATACCTGTTTACATAGTATCGTAATAAGTCATTTACCTGTCCCTCAATTCGTATGCCAAGGTTAATTTTTAAACCTTAATTATTATCTTTGTATACTATTAATGAAAGATATATTTCAATAGGAATGTTTAAAAGTTTGAGTGCCAAATTTCATTAAATTTATGTTTAGTATTGACTTAATTTAAATACTGAATAAGTAAAAGCTTGAGCTTTCACTAAGGGAAAATATTGACAGATAACCGACATGTTTCATGTGCATCTTACATGGATATCTACTAACTTAATATTGTAGAAATAGACTTGACTATTTCTCTTGTGCCAAAAGGTCCCCAGTCCCAGTGGGATTATTAAGTAATATAACAACTTTTAATACAAATAATGTTTTCATAAAAATGAAAGCTATGAAAAATTTCCATACACGGTTACATCTTCATAGAGTAAGTGATGAAGTTACTTTTACTCTAAAACAATATGCTTCCATATAAACATCTTTCAAATATCAGATATTACTTATTTCATTATGATTATATCATAGAGTTATTGTCGAATCGAATGTCTTCAGGAACATGACTAAAATTCCCTTCTCATTAGTGACGCCACATTAAAAGTATCCTTTTAGGCATTAAGCATAAAGAAGAAGAATTAAAATAATACGTATACCTTGTACAACACTAACATATGATAAAGCTATTTAAAGCTGTTATACTTCTTAATGCATGCTGTATATGATGTTCTTGTAACAATTTTCTAGTCATTATAAAATCCAAAAATTTAATAATTACTGAGAAATATTATATGGGTTAATGAAATTACTGGGGTAACGATAGTTAACATATTATATTTCAACACTTGCACAATATGGTACGGTATAAACATCCTAAATAATAATTTAATATAGACCCAGTATCATAATATTAATTTGGCAAATATCTCCCTTCCGTTTTTTTGCTCTTTATTCAATGCTTTATAAAAAGTGTTACAGTGATCGGATTTAGTTCAAATATGCGCCGTTTTGTTCGATAATCTGTTTCCATCTAGACGGCAACTTCATAATACCTCCCTCGTAGAAGCCCCCCTCCTTATTTGCGAAGAACTCGGACAGCCACTTTTCACAAGCCTCTTTTGAGTTCAACTTTACACCACCAAGGGCGTTCACCATGGACAGGAACAGGTGGTAATCACTTGGCGCTATGTCCGGGCTATATGGTGGATGCGATAAAACCTCCCATCCGAGCTCCCGTAGCTTCTGACGAGTCATCAACGAAGTGTGTGGTCTGGCGTTGTCCTGGTGGAACACTACACCCTTCCCGTTGGCCAATTCTGGACGCTTCTGGTCGATCGCCTGCTTCAAGCGGTCCAGTTGTTCGCAGTAGATGGTAGAATTACGCGTCTGGCCATATGGCAGCAGCTCATAGTGGATGATTCCCTTCCAATCCCACCAAACACACAGCAAAACCTTCCTGGCCGTCAATCCCGGCTTGGCCGCTCGACCACGACCGTTTTTGCTTGATATTGTCGTATGTGATCCATTTTTCGTCGCCAGTCACCATCCGCTTCAAGAACGGATCGAGTTCGTTCCGTTTCAGCAGCATATCGCAGGCGTTGATTCGGTCCAGAAGGTTTTTTTGTCAAATCATGCGGCACCCAAACATCAAGCTTTTTTTTGTATCCAGCCTTCTGCAGATGGTTTAAAATGGTTTGGTGACTAACTCCCATCTCGTGGGCGATGTCACGAGATGCCACATGCCGGTCTAACTCGATGTAGTCCATGATTTGATCGGTATTTGTCGTCACAGGTCTTCCGCCGGCTGGCTTATCCATGGTGTCGTTTTCACCGGCTCGGAATCGTCGAAACCATTCCTCCGCGGTTCGAAGTGATAGAGTACCATCCCCCAAAACACCATTAATCTCACGGAACGTTTCTCTAGCGGATTTGCCTTTAACGAAGGAAATCTTTAAAATAGCGCGTTTTCGGCGTTAGTGAACTCAATGTTTACACGTCTATAACTGTTGAACGCAATATCCAAACTAATTATGCATAGCGTCGTTTTGTAGGTTATGTCAAGACCTTTCAAATTATGTATAGTATTGCCAGATACGAGCTCTGTAGCCCTTTGTACATAGCCGCGAAATTCAAAAGACAAAAAGGCGGAAGGGAGATATTTGCCAACCTTATATAAACGAAAAAAATTTTTATTATATATATTGTAATAATTATTATTTATTATATCAATTGTTGTAATATTAATAATACACAAAATCTGTTGATTTATGGATAGAGTTGTTTAAAAATTTTTAATTATCATTTTAAATGAATTATTGGCAAATTTTATTTCCGGCTTAAAGCATCGGACAGTGTGACTGAAAAGTTTTTTTTTTTAATAATGTCTTTAAGTGCCAAATGCATGTGCCAATGCTGTGGGCCTGTTGCGGAAAGTTTTGTATAAAACAGGGTAATAAATAGTCTCGTATGTAATATGGGATAAATGGCTCCTCTTGTATGTTATCCTCGGGTGGTGATGAGTGGTTCAAAAGTAACAAGATATCTGATGTAAATATTAAGTTCACATTTGACTGGGAACCATTGAAATTGAAACTGCTTTTTAGAACCATACATTAATGAAATTCAAATAATATTTTTGTCTGTCACTTCTGTGCCGTTATACACAAAGTTATATATATAACATCATTCATATCTCCTAACATCTACTGGTGGTAGGTCTCTTTTGCCCGGAGACCATCTAGGTTAGTACCTAGACGGTATAATAGGAAGATCTGTCTTAAAGCGTTCACATGGTGCATTGTGTATCATCCTAACTAGTGCCAAGTTCTTTAAGGTCTGACCATCAGGTCAACATCCCTCATCATGTGATGTCTATATTTGACTGGTCTCAAAATTGATGTAAAGATCGAGTCACATTCCAAAGTTGTAATATCTTCATTATTTCTTAAAGTATCAGTTAAGTAATATGTATCTTAGATCTTACAACACTCAGTGCTGAATCACGCAAAACATTATCAAGGCAATGACGGATAAAATATATATGTTCTTAAACAAAATTTCATTTATCTTATCTGTGATTTTCACTGAAATGTTTAGGCTCCATTTTCTTTTCGTCGACTACTTGTTTTGTTGAAATCTTAAAAAAAAGAAGACATTAGTATTATTAAATTATGAAAAGTTTATAAAGTATTTTAGCTTTACATTCCCTTAGTTTTAATCTAAATTTATTAAATATGTTTAGCCTTTAATTATCTGTAGTACTTATTGTAAAGTTGCCAGTATTAAAATTATTTCTTCTGTGATAATTTAACTAGTCATCAATCGTATTATATTAACGCTGCTATAATTAATATGGTGTTGTATAAATAATGCTATTATAATTAAAGCGATATAAATACGATTTTAAAATCATTAATAAACAAAGAGAACTTAAATAACAATAACTATGTAAGTTGGCAACACAATGTTCATAATTATAGAAGAGGTTGTACGAGGTCTATAAGCTGTATTGTTAGTTGCTAAATCTAAGGAATAAAAGTTTTCGTCATAATTATTACGTATGTATTCATAATTTACAATTTATAGGTGTTTATTTTGTTTGGTAGTGTTCCTCCTATTTTTAGCGAGATAAAACTATATATTACAATCATGTGTACTAAATTCAACACTAATGTATTTCTAATGAAGAATATAAACTGCTGAAGTATGACTGAAAATAATCAAGTGCCAAAGAATTATTATTTACTGCCACTGAGAAGTGCTGATAAGAATTGTGATTCTTGTTTGATTGTTTCACTGAACCCTGCTACAGTAGCTCCTTCTGACATCTGCCTTTTTATATCCACCGCATATAAAACCTCTTTACACTACTATATAAATAAAACAATCTTTTTTGAAATATTACAAACGAATATTCTAATAACATCATATTTTTGTTTTTTTTTTTTTAATTATACCTATATAGAAACAAAGTTATTCATTTCTAAAATTAGCTTCATGTTACTATTAAATTCGGTAAGTTAAATGATTAGTATCTCAGTTACGAATATTTACACAACAACCTTTTATCGCTGTCAGATTTTTTTTTTTTAAATTTTGGGACGAAAAAATACCAATGGCTACTTGTCTTTTAGTCTCTTGTAGTTATGACTAAAATATATTTATTAACTAAAAACTAATTATTAACAAAGCAACTCAAATTACACATTACATTAAAAAAAAAAATTGATTTTTTTATTTTGATTTTATTTTTGTTTGGTCTTGCCTGTAGGGAAGGTATTGCTCGTGCCGTACATTGTCTGTGGCAGTGTATGTTTCCGCGCGAGTGTCCTGTACTATTATTAATCATTATAAATAATACTATGTTAAGGTGCGATATAATAAGCTATATGTAACGCAGTCTGAACTAATTGTAATTTATAACGAATGAAATGTAAACATAAATCGAATTTCATTAAAAAAAATCACCTTAAACGACCATGAAGTTTTATTAAAACCCGTGAATCCTTGAGAGAGGCATATCTATAGCAGCGGGCGGCGGCATTTATTATTATTTAGTTCACAATGGAAAAAAAAAAATTATATACAGATTGCCTAGGTGCCCTTCTACCTTTTTTATTCAATTCAAACTGACCGCCACGGTTCCGGATACAAGCACGATGCGTTTTTCTTAAGTCAGATCGAGTGACTCTCCCTGTGGGCTGTTCTCTTATTTCGTCAGCAGCAATGATGGTACATGACTAAATCTTCTAACGAGTCAATTAGTGTTGTGTACACTAAAAATTTCGTGTGACCCCATAAATAATAATCGCTAGGTGCTAAATCAGGACACCTTGCGGGCCGCGGTGGGAATATTCTTTAAAATCCATGTTTTTCAAAAATTAATTATGGTGAGGGACTGACTATCTTCCTATTTCTTGCTTTAAAAGCCACTCAGTTTACTGTCAAATGAAAGAATCGTTACGTCTTGCCCGTCGGTCAAACGCAGATGAAACGTCAGCAGTCTTATCTTATTTTATCTTAAAGAAAGTGGGATTTTAAGGATTTCGCTTAACGCACAAAAGTAATATTATCGTGGTTGCATTTCTTAAATTATGACGTTATTAGGAGAACTATTTAGTTTGGAACGCGACTTTCGACGCCTAGAACCAGGATCAATTTCGCTCGAGTGAGCGACAACGAGCCCAAAACGCTGCTGCGGTGTTTGGAGCAAAATCTACTTTTAAGGTTTTGGTTAGGCACTTTCTTTACTATAGGCAAAGCTTACGAGAAAAAAATAAAGTAAGCACAATAAAAGAAGAAATGCTTTATGTGGGGGGTAAGTGGGTTTTTACATTGTTCCTTTACATTTTTTGCGATTATACACAATGACATTCAAAATGCGTAGTAAGGATAAAATAAATTGGAATTCACCAGTTTTAATGTCGTATACTTTATCATACAGTCGCGTACACTGCATACTTCTTAGAGTAACAGCAAGAAACGCGAATTAGTTAACGCCAGTAGAAAAAAGAAATAGTTAAGTAATTTGAATAGTCAAACTGCCGTGCCTCAGGAATGCAAAGCGAATTTAAATATTAAACAAAAATTCATTTAAAAAAAAAATGTCTAATTAGCTTTACAAACGGACAGCGTTCCCTGCTTTCCTCCCACACGCTATATGAGTAGACGGTACCGGAAATAACATAGTGCCGAACCCGCAAACCCCGATGAGATTCCCGCCTGTCGAAACTCACAACCCATCCAATCCCGGACATTGCGTTGTTCAATGTGTCACCGTCCCACTGCATTCGATGGATTTTTGCATGCATTTTTCCAGTAGAGTATTCCCCGCAGTAAACTTTTCCACGCTGTAAAGTTTTCTCGCAGTTAAGTTTTCCTCACAGTAAAGTTTTCCTCGCAGTAAAGTTTTCCTCACAAAGTTTTCCTCGCAGTAAAGTTTTCCTCGCAGTAAAGTTTTCTTCGCAGTAAAGTTTTCCTTGCAGTAAAGTTTTCCTCGCAGTAATGTTTTCTCACAATATAGTCTTACTCGCAGTAAAGTTTTCCTCACAAAGTTTTCCTCGCAGTAAAGTTTTCCTCGTAGTAATGTTTTCCTCGCAGTAAAGTTTTCCTCGCAGTAAAGTTTTCTTCGCAGTAAAGTTTTCCTCGCAGTAAACTTTCCCTCGCAGTACAATTTTCCTTGCAGTAAAGTTTTCCTCGCAGTAATGTTTTCTGACAATATAGTCCTACTCGCAGTAAAGTTTTCCTCACAGTAAACTTTTCCAAGCAGTAAAGTTTTACTCGCAGTTAAGTTTTCCTCACAGAAAAGTTTTACTCGCAGTTAAGTTTTCCTCACAGTAAAGTTTTCCTCGCAGTAAAGTTTTCCTCACAAAGTTTTCCTCACAAAGTTTTCCTCGCAGTAAAGTTTTCCTCGTAGTAATGTTTTCCTCGCAGTAAAGTTTTCCTCGCAGTAAAGTTTTCTTCGCAGTAAAGTTTTCCTCGCAGTAAAGTTTTCCTCGCAGTAAACTTTCCCTCGCAGTAAAGTTTTCCTCGCAGTAAAGTTTTCTTCGCAGTAAAGTTTTCCTTGCAGTAAAGTTTTCCTCGCAGTAATGTTTTCTCAAAATATAGTCTTACTCGCAGTAAAGTTTTCCTCACAGTAAACTTTTCCACGCAGTAAAGTTTTACTCGCAGTTAAGTTTTCCTCACAGTAAAGTTTTCCTCGCAGTAAAGTTTTCATCACAAAGTTTTCCTCGCAGTAAAGTTTTCCTCACAGTAAACTTTTCCTTGCTGTAAAGTTTTCTTCGCAGTAATGTTTTCCCACAATATATTATAGTCTTACTCGCAGTAAAGTTTTCCTCACAGTAAACTTTTCAACGCAGTTAAGTTTTACTCGCAGTTAAGTTTTCCTCACAGTAAAGTTTTCCTCGCAGTAAAGTTTTCCCCACAAAGTTTTCCTCGCAGTAAAGTTTTCCTCACAAAGTTTTCCTCGCAGTAAAGTTTTCCTCGCAGTAAACTTTCCCTCGCAGTAAAATTTTCCTTGCAGTAAAGTTTTCCTCGCAGTAATATTTTCTCACAATATAGTCCTACTCGCAGTAAAGTTTTCCTCACAATAAACTTTTCCACGCAGTAAAGTTTTACTCGCAGTTAAGTTTTCCTCACAGTAAAGTTTTCCTCACAGTAAAGTTTTCCTCACAATAAAGTTTTCCTCACAGTAAACTTTTCCACGCATTAAAGTTTTACTCGCAGTTAAGTTTTACTCGCAGTTAAGTTTTCCTCACAGTAAAGTTTTCCTCGCAGTAAAGTTTTCCCCACAAAGTTTTCCTCGCAGTAAAGTTTTCCTCGTAGTAATGATTTCCTCACAGTAAAGTTTTTCGCAGTAAAGTTTTCCTCACATAGACTTCCTCGCAGTAAAGTTTTCCTCGCAGTAATGTTTTCTCACAATATAGTCTTATTCGCAGTAAAGTTTTCTTCGCAGTAAAGTTTTCCTCGCAGTAAACTTTCCTCGCAGTACAGTTTTCCTCGCAGTAAACTTATCCTCACAGTAAAGTTTTCCTCACAATAAAGTTTTCCAGGCAGTTAAGTTATCCTCACAGTAAACTTTTCCTCACAGTAAAGTTTTTCTCGCAGTAAAGTTTTCCTCGCAGTAAACTTTTCCTCACAGTAAAGTTTTCCTCACAATAAAGTTTTTCAGGCAGTAAAGTTTTCCTCGCAGTATAGTTTTCTTCGCAATTAAGTTTTCCTCGCAGTAAAGTTTTCCTCGCAGTAAACTTTCCCTCGTAGTAAAGTTTTCCTTACAGTAAACTTTTCCACGCAGTAAAGTTTTCCTCGCAGTAAACTTTTCTATGCTGTAAACTTTTCCACGTCGTAAAGTTTTCCTCACAGTAAAGTTTTCCTCGCAGTAAAGTTTTCCTCACATAGACTTCCTCGCAGTTAAGTTTTCCTCGCAGTTAACTTTCCCTCGCAGTAAAATTTTCCTTGCAGTAAAGTTTTCCTCGCAGTAATGTTTTCTCACAATATAGTCTTACTCGCAGTAAAGTTTTCTTCGCAGTAAAGTTTTCCTCGCAGTAAACTTTCCCTCGCAGTACAGTTTTCCTCACAAAGTTTTCCTCGCAGTAAAGTTTTCCTCACAATAAAGTTTTCCAGGCAGTAAACTTTACCTCACAGTAAACTTTTCCTCACAGTAAAGTTTTCCTCGCAGTAAACTTTTCCTCACAGTAAAGTTTTCCTCACAATAAAATTTTCCAGGCAGTTAAGTTTTCCTCACAGTAAACTTTTCCTCACAGTAAAGTTTTTCTCGCAGTAAACTTTTCCTCACAGTAAAGTTTTCCTCGCAGTAAACTTTTACTCGCAGTAAAGTTTTCCACGCAGTAAAGTTTTCCTCGCAGTAAAATTTTCCACGTAGTAAACTTTTCCTCGCAGTAAGTTTTCCCACGCAGTAAAGTTTTCCTCGCATTAAACTGTCCTTGCATTAAACTTACCACGCAGTAAACTTTTCCTCACAGTAAAGTTTTACTCACAGTAAAGTTTTCCTCACAATAAAGTTTTCCAGGCAGTAAAGTTTTCCTCACAGTAAACTTTTCCTCGTAGTAATGTTTTCCTCGCAGTAATGTTTTCCTCGCAGTAAAGTTTTCCTCACAATAAAGTTTTCCAGGCAGTTAAGTTATCCTCACAGTAAACTTTTCCTCACAGTAAAGTTTTTCTCGCAGTAAAGTTTTCCTCGCAGTAAACTTTTCCTCACAGTAAAGTTTTCCTCACAATAAAGTTTTTCAGGCAGTAAAGTTTTCCTCGCAGTATAGTTTTCTTCGCAATTTAGTTTTCCTCGCAGTAAAGTTTTCCTCACAATAAAGTTTTCCAGGCAGTTAAGTTTTCCTCACAGTAAACTTTTCCTCACAGTAAAGTTTTCCTCGCAGTAAAGTTTTCGTCGCAGTAAACTTTTCCTCACAATAAAGTTTTCCTCACAATAAAGTTTTCCAGGCAGTAAAGTTTTCTTCGAAGTAAAGTTTTCCTCGAAGTAAAGTTTTCTTCGCAATTAAGTTTTCCTCGCAGTAAACTTTTACTCGCAGTAAAGTTTTCCACGCAGTAAAGTTTTCCTCGCAGTAAAATTTTCCACGTAGAAAACTTTTCCTCGCAGTAAGTTTTCCCACGCAGTAAAGTTTTCCTCGCATTAAACTGTCCTTGCATTAAACTTACCACGCAGTAAACTTTTCCTCACAGTAAAGTTTTACTCACAGTAAACTTATCCACGCAGTAAAGTTTTACTCGCAGTTAAGTTTTCCTCACAGTAAACTTTTCCTCACAGTAAAGTTTTCCTCGCAGTAAAGTTTTCCTCACAGTAAACTTTTCCTCACAGTAAAGTTTTCCTTACAATAAAGTTTTCCAGGCAGTTAAGTTTTCCTCACAGTAAACTTTTCCTCACAGTAAAGTTTTCTTCGCAGTAAAGTTTTCCTCGCAGTAAACTTTTCCTCACAGTAAAGTTTTCCTTGCGGTAAACTTTTCCTCTCAATAAAGTTTTCCTCACAATAAAGTTTTCCAGGCAGTAAAGTTTTCCTCGAAGTAAAGTTTTCTTCGCAATTAAGTTTTCCTCGCAGTAAACTTTTCCTCAAAGTAAAGTTTTCCTCACAATAAAGTTTTCCAGGCAGTAAAGTTTTCCTCACAGTAAACTTTTCCTCACAGTAAAGTTTTCCTCGCAGTAAACTTTTCCTCACAGTAAAGTTTTCCTCACAATAAAGTTTTCCAGGCAGTTAAGTTTTCCTCACAGTAAACTTTTCCTCACAGTAAAGTTTTTCTCGCAGTAAAGTTTTCCTCGCAGTAAACTTTTCCTCACAGTAAAGTTTTCCTCACAATAAAGTTTTTCAGGCAGTAAAGTTTTCCTCGCAGTATAGTTTTCTTCGCAATTAAGTTTTCCTCGCAGTAAAGTTTTCCTCGCAGTAAACTTTCCCTCGCAGTAAAATTTTCCTTGCAGTAAAGTTTTCCTCGCAGTAATGTTTTCTCACAATATAGTCTTACTCGTAGTAAAGTTTTCCTTACAGTAAACTTTTCCACGCAGTAAAGTTTTCCTCGCAGTAAACTTTTCTATGCTGTAAACTTTTCCACGTCGTAAAGTTTTCCTCACAGTAAAGTTTTCTTCACAGTAAAGTTTTCCTCGCAGTAAAGTTTTCTTTGCAGTAATGTTTACCTCGCAGTTAACTTTCCCTCGCAGTAAAATTTTCCACGTAGTAAACTTTTCCTCACAGTAAAGTTTTCCTTGCGGTAAACTTTTCCTCACAGTAAAGTTTTCCTTACAGTAAACTTTTCCACGCAGTAAAGTTTTCCTCGCAGTAAACTTTTCTATGTTGTAAACTTTTCCACGTCGTAAAGTTTTCCTCACAGTAAAGTTTTCTTCACAGTAAAGTTTTCCTCGCAGTAAAGTTTTCTTTGCAGTAATGTTTACCTCGCAGTTAACTTTCCCTCGCAGTAAAATTTTCCACGTAGTAAACTTTTCCTCGTAGTAAAATTTTCCTCACAGTAAAGTTTTCCTTGCGGTAAACTTTTCCTCGCAGTAAACTTGTCTCCGTAGTAAAATTTTTTAGGCAGTGAAGTTTTCCACTCAGTAAACTTTTCCAGGCAGTAAAGTTATCCACTCAGTAAACTTTACCTCACAGTAAACTTTTCCTCACAGTAAAGTTTTCCTCGCAGTAAACTTTTCCTCACAGTAAAGTTTTCCTCACAATAAAGTTTTCCAGGCAGTTAAGTTTTCCTCACAGTAAACTTTTCCTCACAGTAAAGTTTTTCTCGCAGTAAACTTTTCCTCACAGTAAAGTTTTCCTCGCAGTAAACTTTTACTCGCAGTAAAGTTTTCCACGCAGTAAAGTTTTCCTCGCAGTAAAATTTTCCACGTAGTAAACTTTTCCTCGCAGTAAGTTTTCCCACGCAATAAAGTTTTCCTCGCATTAAACTGTCCTTGCATTAAACTTACCACGCAGTAAACTTTTCCTCGATGTAGACTTTTGAGTCGTGTTAGTTGTTTACTAGTTGTTCATCAATAGTGCAGAGATGCGCGGTTTTAACTCTTCTAACTGGTTAAGTGGTACACAACAGTGTACGACTGTCACATGACGTGATTTCATGTGACACACATACAATTGTTTTTTTTTTAATTTTCGAAACTATGTACTTCCTTATACTTTGTCGGCCAGGTGTTGAACTCCGCCACTTATTTTACGAGTATATATCTTTATACTTGTTACAGTCACAACTTTCAAAGAACCTAATTTAAAAGTTTTATCCTCTAAGTGATAATTATTAATTTAATTTATTAAAACAATAATTATTATATTAAAATTTATGTATTATATATAATATAAGTAAGAAATAAAATTATAGAAATTATTTTCCTAGAAAATCGGTAATTTTTTGAAAAATATAAAATTACCTCCAGAAGCGTTGGAATGTATGGATTGGCTTGTGTCCTATCTATGTATGGAATACCCCATCCAAAAATGGACGGGGTATTCCATACATAGATAGTATACGAGTTATACTTTAGCCATGACAGATCTTTTACACCTATTACTTTTCATCCTGTATATAAGTCTTATCGTGTACATGTAGTGCTACTAAATTTCAAGTCTCTAGGCCTTATGGATCTAGGTTCTATAGCGTAACTGAAAATTTAGTAAGCTAAGCATACATTATAAAATTGATTAGCAAAACCTCTTTTTTTTCATTTAATTAAAATTTAGGGTTTCGCAACAAAGAGTAATTTAGATAGCCTATCGAAATAACTTAAAGTCCATTTCGGCCATGATTTTTTAATCTTAACCGAAAATATATATAAAGATACTAAAAGCAGGAACATATTTTAAAAATTTTCCTACTTTCATATGCAAATAATAAATAAGTATTCCTTTTATTATCAAAATAACTTTAGCAAAACAGTGGCTCATTTTATCGGTGGTACCACCGCAGCGCCCGCTGCAGCCTACAAACTATACTGTGCTCCGATTTGAAAGTTATTGTAGCTAGTGTAATTATTGGGTTAAGATATATTTTGTAACATCTTATATATATATTAGGTTGGGGAAAAAGAAATCCATTATTTTTTCGGTAGATGGCTGTAGTGATGAATTTCTCGTAAAGTATCGATCAAACAGTTTCAGATTTATGCTCGTTGGAAAGGTGACATTTCGCAGTAAAAAAATTCTTTTGCTGTTTTTTGTTTGGTGCATTCAATTGTGAGTTACAGGGTGTTAAAAATGGAAGTGAACAAAGAGAAAATTCGGTACATTTTACAGTTTTTCCACCAGGACAACGCTAGGCCACACATGTCTACAGTGACTCGCTAGAAACTTCGGGAGCTTGGTTGGGAAGTTTTCGAGAGAGGCATTATGAAGTTACCTTTAAAATGGCAACAAATCATAGAACAAAACGGTGCATATTTGACCCAAATCGGACAATCCGAAGCATGTTAAATAAAGTCCTGAAGTTCATATAAAAATAATGGATTTCTTTTTCCCCAACCTATTATAATATAGTATATATTGCGTTGTTCGGAAAGTTATATAGTTTTTTTCTATGGAAAGAGAGACAGTTTTCGTATAATAAACAAATACTTTATTGAATTATATATTAGCCGTTCTGGTCCAACAACTTTTGCCATCTATCTGGTAGTAGCATAATTCCAAGCTCATAAAATTTTTTGTCTTTGCTGGTAAAAAACTGATCGAGGTGGTTTTTGACCTCCCCATTTGAGCTGAAGGTTTCACCGTATAAAAAGTTTTGGAGTTACCGGAAGAAAAAATAATCCCATGGTGCCAGGTCTGGAGAATATGGTGGGTGTGGCATTGTATCCCATTCAAGCTGTAAAAGCTTTTGGCGAATGACCAAACTTGTGTCAGGTCTTGCGTTGACTTGGTGAAATATTCACTTTTCCTGTTGTTTAGTTCTGACCTTTTCTATTGAAGTGCATCATTCAGTTTATCTAATTCTTGATGTAGACCGGGCTGCAAGCTACAGCGGCTCTTAAGCTCATCTGACACTGGGCTCGTGGACCCGGATCCACGGCCTGAGATCATTCAGTTTGTCGAGCTGATGACAGTAGGCTTCCGAATTAATCGTTGTGTTATCCGGTAAAAGCTCAAAAAAAACGATTTCTTTAAAATCCCACCAAACAGACAGCATCACCTTTTTTTGGTGAATATCGGCTTTGGAAATATTTTGAGCCGATTCATCTATTTTGCTCCATGATCTCTTGCGTTTAACGTTGTTATATACAACCCATTTTTCATCCCCAGTGATGATGCATTACAAAACCGGATAATTCAGACACAGATTTCTCTCTGTGAGAACATGAGGAACTCATACGTCGAGCTTCGAGGATAATCCCAGGCCTTTCAAGTGATCATAAACTGTTGATTTGATAAATATAACCTCAATTCGATCTCACTTGTTGTTATTCGCCGGTTCGCATCAACTAATGCCTTTATCGCGTCTTTATCAGCTTCATCCGGCCTTTCCGAACGTGGTGCATCTTCAATATCATAATTGCCGTATCGAAATTTAGCAAACCAGTTCTGGCACTAACGTACTGTCAACTGCAGACGACGTCATGCTGATCTTCTCCGGGAAAAAGACAGGGAACATCACGAGAAAGGCAAATGCGATACTGGCGCACACAGCACACTGAACAAATGTGATGGTGCTGACCATCAAACTGAAGTATGACAACCCAATATTGAATATGGGTGGAGAGCCGCTTTGTCGAACTCGTGAAGTTCGGATACTCGGCCTCACAATTGACGATAGGCTCACGTTCAACACGCATGTGAAGAACGTGAGCAATAAGGCCCAAGGGCTCTATCTTCAGTTGTGCAGAGCCGTGAAAGTATCATGGGGGTTGAACTCGGAGGTGATCAGAAAGATGTAACTGGCGGTGTTGGAGCCGATAATTTTGTATGCAGCGAGTGCATGGGCGTCGGTGGCTAATAAGCTTCTGTTCCGAAGGCAGCTCGATGCGGTTCAGCGTGGCTTCGCGCAGAAAATTGCGCGAACTCAGTCTAGGCGTTCACTGGGCACAGGGGATTCCCCGAGTACCTTCACAGGTTCAAGCTCAAGTAGAGTCCTGCGTGCCTCTGTGAGCCGGAGGTGGACCTGACCGTGGTGCATATCCTAACTTCCTATACCTGGTTTGGGGCGGAAAGAGCGAATCTAGAAATTAAAATAGGAAAAAGGTTAGGAGACGGAAGTCATTGCCTCTCTGATGAGTGAGGACGAAAGTCGCCACATATTACTTGAATACAGTAAAATAATAATAAATCAAAATATACAAAGAAATAAAATGTAAAAAATAGAATAGGAGCGATAAGAATAGCAAAAGATGTAACAACAAGGAATAAACAAAAAGAAAGAGAGAAAATATTGTATAGAAATGCAATAATAATGAGATAAAAATAAATAAAATTGTAAATAAGAAGAGACAACAAAAGGAAAAAAGAAGATGGTATGATTATATCAGGGATGTTCTTTTCAGGTGGTGGCGGCAGACTTCACTTATTGATAGAGGTATGAAAGAAGGAAATGGGATGGAGTATGAAAGGAAACAATGAATATGGAAGATAAGTATGGTAAGAAAGATAAGAAGCATGAAAGAAGAGAATGAGGAAAATAAAAATCAAATAGAGATAAGCAAAATTAGAATGATAAGTGACATTGTAAAGAAAGGCAACAACAAGCAGAAGAGATATTTAAAAAAAAATGTACTGTTAACACACCGCCATACACATCGGTCAAATTCATTCAAGCTTGAAAATACTGCTTATCGCTCTCCATATTAGCAATAAAAATCATACGGCTTAAATGTAAAATTGGGTGCAAAAAATACAATTAAATCCTCTGTCGGATAAAAAAACGAAATTACTTTCCGAATAACCTAAGAATATATAATATATATACATATAACATTAGTCTCATGGCGACGAGAACAATGTGGTGCAGTGTATATCATTCCAACCAGCGCCACATTATTATGGGCAGGCGTAGCACTTACTTTCAAGCTAACGGCCCGCTAGTCTCGATGCTCTGTAGAATAAAAAAAGTTACAGAGAATCTATATTCTATATAAAATTGACAATAAAACGGATGATCGGTACAAATTGTAGTTACATGACATCTTTCTTGTTGGTAACAAAATAGTTTTAAATCTAAGGAACTTTTTGACACAACAGATAGCAAGTGATGCACACGTCATCTACTAGATGGCGCTATTTTAAATTTATAGAATTCATTTACTCAAAGTTGAGAGGCGTTTTTCTCTGTGAATTATTTTCTGTTTAAATTATTTGAAATAGGATTAGAGACCGCAATTTCACTTCATGATATATGGAGAAGAGGACTTTCTGTATAAAATTATTATGGACGATCATCATGTACTCCTAACGTAATAGTATTGACGACGATACACTTTTTAATACGTGAAATATAGAAATGATGAATGCTTGGCGTAGTTCTAAACTTTCCAGTTTGGCATTTATCAGCGTTTGTTCTGCGACTAAGTATGTGACTCATCAACGTGTCTTAAAGATTTTATTGCAAATTAGCAGCAGCTGCACATAAGCTGCAGTAGTACTTTAGACGCGGTCGATGCCGCGCCTTGTCTGAAAGATTCAGAATTACTATCGTACTCCAAATTCTCTTCCAAATCTTTCTGCTACCAAACGATGAATCGCTTAAAGTTAATACTTCTATCGTTATTAATACACTACTAAGATATTTACGGTGAATTTATCGCTTCTGTTTTAGTTACATTCAATGTAACAAGATTAGTGTTTCTGCTATTCCCTGCCTTTGCGTGGTCCAACCGTTAAACCATGTCCTTTCTAGGTTTATCATTACTGTGTTAACACAGAAAGCCTATTTAGATTTTACATTATTTGATTAATCGGTGCAAAAGATTTAGAAGTGGGTGTATTAATTAAGCATGCATGCTACACACTGGAGAAGGTCTAAAATTAAATGGTTGCTTCCTCGTTCTTGTCTAGGACCTCAGCTTATAAATGGCGGAATACATTATAAGGTCCACAGTGAAGCTACTCGATATATAGAAGTCTGCTTTTTCAATAATGTCCGATAGTTTTATAGGTTATATTATACGCTATACTAGTAATTAAAGATGAAAGAAGGCCTTGAGTCCCAGTTGTGGGAATATAAAGAGGGTTTATTTCATCGATATATAAGATTATCACAAGTAATTATGTGATGAGTACCAACGACAGTAAACAGTGCCTTCATATACGTATTCAAATAGAAATTATTTTATGTTTAAGTGGTGATTTAAGTACATAAAGAAAATTAATTTTCAATTAATAAATTTATGAGAAGGAGCTCAAAGTGGAGGCATAAAAGGAAACGAAACGATTAAAACGTAATTCCAGTTAAAAACGGAAACAAAACGGGGGTTTCCAGCTCGCAGATTCCGAATTAATTCGAGACGGGGCTTTTTTAGAAATTCACTAAGAATTTAATAAATGCTTAAGAGAGAGAGCACACTGTTATTTTCCTTTGAAACTGGCCAAAGAGAATAGCAAAAGAAAAATGGGAACAGGGGGTGTTCAACCCCCCTGGGCGGGTATTCCTTTGAATAAAGAAAAGTTAAAATTTTCTTAAAACACCCCCGTCTCGGGGTTGGGGGCTATCTATCTTCGTTTAAGTATTGGCAAAAATGACCCCCTCATTGCTTCGTCCCTTTCGCACCCTTACGGTGTCATTGGTTGATTTTTAAAATAGCTGATGGAGGGTCGGACGTCTCTAATCGATGTTATTTCTTGATTTTAAGGGTTACATTAAAGGATAATTCAAACTGTTTCGAGATATAATACATCCGTCAGACGATTATATCCTGTCTCATACTTCAGATGAGTGTAGTTTATTTTATCTAGTAATTTAATTAAGTTAAAAAAAGATTACTAAGTTTTTATTACCATTAACACATTCTTGGAATGTTAAAAACATAGGCTAATAATCACTGCATACCCTAGCACCCTTAACAAGTAGTTAGCCCACTTTGCTGACCATGTCACCTCGCAACTCCCTGTGCGGGGAATATTTCATAAAATCAATTTTTCTAACCTTATGGCTCCAGAGACATCGTGATGAGTCTCTTCACAGGTGAAAATCTCATATGTATGGATTATAACAACTTATGACCTAGGTACAAACAGGATGAGGGATTAATATTTGTAGCCTTTCTCAACCCTCCAAACTTTGGTTAGGCGGATGGCGTGGTTGCTATCCTAAGAGCTGTTTAACTAGCTGTTATCAATCCTTCTTACTATGCAACTGTGCAGAATTGAAATATGTTAGGTTATTTTTAGGTGTAGTTAAGCACAGCCATCTACGTCCACGTCCGCAGTAGGAGGAACCTGGAACACAGCTGAAACGCATCTGTCTCTTGCTGGTACATAAGATTCTGATGAGGAACGTACCCTATTAATTAGATTTTATAATAAAAAAAGGGATAGCTAACAGGTGGGGTGGAGTACATAGTAAAGTTTGCAAGAAAATCTATCATTTTATTATATACATGTTTACTGGTGGTAGATATCTGTTCCGTGATCCCTGTGGTCTCCACCTAGTCGTAGAAGGCGACTGAAATTGTCTAGGAGTTTGGCGGGTCTTGAGGGTGGGGGCCCTTATTCCTCAACAAGTGAACCTGCGTGGGACAGCGTATCGCTCAGCGATGGTTTCTAGGAGAGTCAGGGTCCTCCTCAGAGAACTGTTCACATAAAGTGTAGAGAAGAAGCGGTTCGTTCTATGAGAGGTGGAGATGGAGCCTCTCCGGATGCACTGATGCAGACCACCGAGGGAGTTTTATTGAGTAAGAATCTCGCATAACCCTGACCTCTCCAGAAGCAGGATATCTTTCAAAGATTCCTCCCCAGAAACCAAAGACCTAACCTAAGTAGCTACCACCACAGCTCCCTTTGCAGCCGACAAGAGTAGTACTCAAACATTACAGTGTTCCGGTTTAAAGGGTGTTATAGCTAACCGACCGGTTTCCGTTGCCCAGAACAATGATGTGTTAAGGCGACGAGCACAATGTGGTGTGTATCATCAAAAAAATCTTCATTGAACTTGTAATGGAGGCACAATAGGCACTGTTTTATAATAGGCATCATATACTATTTAAACCTAAGATGTCTTTTAGTGCATCACAAATAATAATAGTTATATTACTAGAATTCTGTTTTTTTTTTAATTTCTATAACTTTACTTGCGGACAGTACAACATCCTTAACAAACTCAGCGCGATATAAGTTTGTTCGAAGTGAGAAGTTTTTTGATCCACACTTGAAGGAATTCTCTTCCCTTCCACAAGTTGGACCCCACTTTAGATCATCCCAGTTCCATTGGTGATGATGGCAGACTATTTTTAACCGTCGCAAAAAAAGGAGTTTTTGATACAAAGCTACCTTTTATGTTTTGTTTCGAGGGGGAAATCTTCGAAAGACACCTTGCTTCTAAGGGGAAGTTAAGTCAGATTCTTGCTCACTAAAATCTCTCGGAGGTCTGCATCAGTGCATTCGGAGAGGCTCCATCTCCATCTCTCATAGAACGAACCGCTGCCTCTCTATACTTTGTGTGACCACGTCTCTGATGAGGAGCCTGTCCCTCATAGGCACCCACGCAGGTCTGTTTGTTAAGCGATAAAGGATTCCACCCTCAAGGCACGTGAAATTCCTAGACCCTTTCAGTCGCCTTCTACGACAGGCAGGGCTTACCTTAGACCTATTACTAGCTGGAGACTATAGAGCTGAATATCTAGCTACCTATATAAGCTATGTACAGCAGTACTAGTTACACTAACAAAGGGCTCCAACGAAGATATTGTCTTCCTGATAAGTGATACAACTGCTACATTAAGTTTAAATATTTACACTGCAGCATATTATACTCGCAAGTGGTCTGATGCTATGGTGAAAGTTGCATGAAGCAGCTGGATGTGGGTAGCGCAAGATCGATCGATGTGGAGATCATTGGGAGAAGTCGGTTAACTACAACACCCTTTAACCCTTTAACACTGTAATGTATGAGTACTACTCTTGTCGGCTGCAATGGGTGCTGCGGTGGCAACTACTTAGGTTAGGTCTCCGGCAGCAGACCTATTTACAAATGATGTTCATGATGACGTCTGTCATATATGCTACAGCGTGGGTATAAAATGCTATCTGCCTCTGTAGTTCAGTGGCAGGGAGGTCCCCGGTTCGATTCCATGAGGTCATCTTTCAAAGCTTTATCGGAAGCCTTAATTGTTTCAAACCTGCCTGATAGCCACCAACAAAATTTACTGGTGGTAGTGTCTCTGCTACAGACCGTCTAAGTACCACCGCAGCTCCAATTGCAGCCGACAAACAGTACTGTGTAAAAATCACTGTGTTCCGGTTTGAAGGGCGTGATAGATAGCGTAGTTACTGTGGTAATAATACTCAACAGTTTTAAGGCGACAAGGACAATGTGATGTATAGTATGACTAATCCAGCGCCACGTTTTTATGGGCAGGCGTATCAATTACCATCAGGTGAACGTCTCCGTCGTCTCGTCGCTTAATTGAATAAAAAAAAAAAACACTAAGTAGTTATTGAAGCCTCGTTTATTGGGTTTATTTAGTCTGGGCGTTGCTGCTGAAGGCAATGAGGGTCAGAAAAACAAATGGAGGGAGAGGTCCGAATATAATTTTATTCCAGCAAAATTGAAACTGGCTCTCCTCCAGTATTTCTTGTACAAATTTTAATATCCCGGGGAGGTAGATACAGCTATTTATATTTTTCCTCCCCATCGTTTCTTTTGGCGATTATTATTCTGTGTTCCGATGGGCCGGGGGACGGGTGGGGCCGCCCCTTGGACTCTTTCCTTTTTGCTTCTTAAGTCCATCTTGAGACGGAACAGCGACCTACTTGGAGCAAATGTTGTTTCTAAAAATATATATAATCACTATTGAATTCCTCCAATATATAAAACATGGTATATAGATGTATATATATATATATATATATATATATTTATGTGTGTGTGGGATATGGTATTTTAATTCAAAGTACTTGAAAAATATTAATAAACTAATTTCATTTTCTCTTCGTTACTGTTCGTTCATCTTCTCCCTCGCACACATCCGATTACCCTCTCTATACAGTTACGTGTTGCCACATATATATATGTATATAGATTCCTATAACATATAAAATATGAATTTGATAAGACCTATAGTATTTATATCAAATAGACTAATTTGTATCTGCACTGGGTTTTATTAACAACTGTTATTAATACTTGATGGTAGGTCTCTGTTCGACTCCAGTCAATCTAGATAAGTACCACCACATCTCCTTTTTCTGCTGATCACTAGTAATGGACAAACATTACTGTGTTCCGGTTTAAACGGCGCTGTAGCTAGTGAAATTAATGGGTATCGAGACAGCATCTTATGTCTCAAGACGACTAGCACATTGTGGTGCAGGGTATACCATCCTAACTAGCGTCCGTGTTATGAGCAGGCGTACCACTTAACGTCAGGTGAATGATTCGCCTGTCTTGTAATTCGTAGGAAAAAAAAGAGATCTTGTTTTAGAATTAAAGTACTACTATTATAATACTATTGTTTTTATGTGATATAGTAGAAAAGTCGTGATTGCCAAATTTGTAGTGCGAATGGCATGGAGAGGCGTGGGTTCGATTTCTTATAAACTTGAGTTTCCGGTGAAGGGAAATATCACGAGGAAACCGCAGTGTCAAGAGCAGCTTTTGTAGTCATGTGATATCCGTCAATGTTGCATTAATGGCCGTGATCTTCTAAAGCTTTGAGTCCCAGTTGTGGGAAAATTAAGGAAACTATTTATTAATTATTAAATAAATAAAAAAAAAACAACATTTTTTTAATAATTAAAATTGGATAATAATGACAAAAGTGGATATCGACTCTACGGCGTGTCGTGTTCTCTGCTTCTGTCACTTACCCCTTTTACTGGAAAAACCGTGGCACCTACCCGGAAGGGGTTCGATATTTAAATATAAGAACACCCCCTTTTTTCAAGGGTGGGCTGCCCACCCCGCCGCGGATTTATGGATCTGGCCTCGAGATGGCGCGTAATTACTTATCTTTCGGAATACAAATCAATCGCTCCCGAATACGATCGCAATAAGTTCCGTTGATAATCAAACAGTTTGTGTGAGGATTGTCACTAAGCCGTATACGCTCACGGGAAAATGAGTGTCGTTACAGACGCTGAAAAACACATTGAGAAACATTTGGCGGTGGCATTTATTAGAAGCAAATATTTGCTTGATAGATGCCTCCAATATGTTATACTAATTCTTGATGAAATATATATAAATTAAAAAGAAAATCATTTATATATGAAATGAAAATCTAAAATCTTAAATCATGATTGTCACGTAATTTTTTTTTTATACGACAAAGCAATGAGCTTGTCGATATTTTCATGTGATGATATGCCGGTGGTATACTGGCGAGCGCAGGACAGATCGATGTGGGGATCTTTGGACTGGTTCATATCCAGCAGTGGACGTCTATCAGCTGATGATGATGATGATGACCTTATATATACGAGAGGAATATATAAGGAGTATAAATCTCTGTCATCTTTAATAAATAATTTAATACAGCTCTCAGAATCGAGAAGAGAAGAAACAACTGAATTCCGAGTAGAAGAACCAATTATCACATAAAATGATAGACTGGATCTTTTAGGTCCAAATTGACATAGGACATTGAAAAGGACAATTGTATTTACTATACCATTACTTGTTCTCCACCCGCTTTGCTGGCTGTAACACCCCCGCAACCCCTTCGGGGAAAGAATTTTGTAATATCCGTTCTTAGCTGACCTTTAGACGGCAGAAGCAATATCTCCACCAAATTTTGAGCGTTTCCTTCCATTAGTTTCAAAGATCTCTGGACATCCCCTATATTCGAGTAGATACATATATTTACTCCTTAGAAAAATCAAACGTTTACTTCAACAGTTATATATTTGACTAAATTAAGTTAAACTAAACTTAAAAAGTAAAGTAATTTATTCCTGTATCATAATTTGCTGGGAAGGAATCATTAGGATCATGAACAAAGTTCTTGAGACCACTCTAAACCTTTACTCTGTTTCAATTGCCTAGATACATATATCTAGAATATCATTTATTGAAACCTATTGAAATACTTCCGAACAAACACTTCCACATCCGCTCACCCCATTGAGACAATGGGGATGAAGTTTATTATACAAATTTTACTGATGAGCGGTTTATTTGATGATCTCCGAATTATACTTGCTGTACTGAAGCGCTTAAAGATTCGTGGCGCTAGTTAAGATGATATACACAGCATCGCATCGTATTCGTCGCCATGAGACATATGATGTTGTTGTTACCCCAGTAATTCCACTAGCAGCCCCCTTCGAATTAAAATCAGTAATGCTTGCACACCACTGTCATCATCATCAGCCGATAGACGTCCACTGCAGGACATAGACTTTCCAAAAATATTTCAATAAAGTTCGTTGAGGGGTATTAGGGTTTTTTTAACCCCATCACGCTGGCTCAATTAGGGTCTGACCACCCGTCAAAGCCCCGTCTGTTATTCAGCAGGGTGCACCGCTTGCAGGTGAGGATGACTTGGTCTCCGTAAGATGTTAGGCGGAACCGTTCACACCAATGTCTGTTGGCTGCAATAGGTGCTGCCGTAATACCTACACAGTTTCCAGCAACAGAGACCTACCACCAGTAAGCAGGAAACAGGAAACAACTTTATTAGTTATAGTTATAATAGATGATCATGTTTTCACACGATGGAAATTCAAGATCCGCAGAACCGGACGGAGACCGTCTATGTAGGTACCACCGAAGTGCTTATTTCCGCCGCCTAAATATCTACTATGGAAACATTACCGTTTTCATGTGTGAAGGGCGATGGAGCTGAAATTACTGGGGTAACGAGAGTTAACATCTTATGTCTCAAGGTGATGAGTACGATGTGATGCTGTGTATATATCACTTACCATCAGGTGACTGTCCCATCATCTCGTCGCTTTGTAATATAAAAATACGGGGAAGTATGATCTTCCAGAATAGTCCACCAGAGGTTGATTGAGAGACGGAAATGCTGTTATCGTTACCAATGGTGGTAACTGACCATACGTCCGAACAGTCCCAATTACCATTGAATACCATCAACATCTTTATATGCAGTAGAGATCTCATTGACGTGTGCTATGAAAACTTCCCATAGCCGCCGCGGTAGTAAACATTTACGTAGAAAAATGTCATTATTTACCCCCTTTAAACTGGAACACAGTAATATTTGAATACGGATAAACAGCAGTAATAACTATTGAGACAGTAGTAAAGTATTTACTAGTTTTAATTATAATTAGAACATAATTTATATGGTAATGGTAAACATTACTGTCTGTATAAATCTAGTTTATGGTCATCTGATAGTGTGCAGTATATTACCAACAGATGTGATGGTGAAGTATAGTAATTTAGGTTGAATGAGACAGCTTTATTTTTAATTTTTAACGCGACAAAGGAAACGTTCACCTGATAGTAAAAACTAAGTATACCGATAGAGGTTCTAGTTAGGATAGCATATGACTAGTTACCCTCGTCGCTATGAGACGGGGTGTCATTTGTTAAGTATAATTACCCCAGTAATTTTACTAGCTACAAAGTTTATCAGTATACATAGTAATATTCATATAGTACTCTGTCGACTGCAGTAGGAGCTGCGGTGGTACTTAGCCGGTCTCCAGCGAAGACCAGTAATAGAGTTGTGAAATTCTTTGTGTTGATGAAAGCTTTAAACAACGTTAAGAGTCGATTTTAAGAATAGCACAAGGAGGCGCTTTGAAGACGGCGGAGCAAACAAAAACACAATAGTGACTAAAATAAAACATCGCCTTATAAACCAGCGTCCTGGGAGGAGGGCCGAGTGGTGGGAGGAGGGAAAGGAGGGGCCCCGCGAGCCACTTTTCTTTCTCTCGCCAAAGCTCTCGACGGGACTTTAGAATAACATGGATAATGAAACGTATCAAATAACGGGGACAAAAAGCTCGCAAATAAATTGATTCCGATCCAATTAGGCTGATAATTTGTTTATGAGGAATATTCGGAGAGCTCCATTCGGGTCGCCGTCACGTTAAACACTCCGCTGAGGTTTGGAAACAACTATATTACACTACTACACATCTCTATGAAAATACATGTCAATATGTATCTAAACTCTACAGTTTACTAATGTAGTACTACTACTAGTACTACAGTTGTAATGATCATTTCTTGAAGAGAATAATTGTTTGTTAAATAAGATGGTTTAATAAGGAAACAGATTCAACACAGTGTTTTAGCAGATTTAGGATTTTGGTTAATTTCAAACAAGTATCCACTTTTTGGTAGTATTAGTACTTACATACTAATACTTGCAAGTAGACTCGGTTGTGATTATTTTACGTAAGAGAGGAAAGATCTAAACAGTAGTGTTAGAAGGAATCAATCATATTTTTATTCCATTCCTCTCTCTTCTCTATGTATGTTATGTATGGACAATAAAGGATAAGGAACTGAGCGGAAATAAGGACTATATGCTTTATAGTACATATATCACGGAAGTGTAAGGGTTCAACAACAACAGCACAATAACTCACGGGACCTAAAACATTCTCATCTGCCTGAAGTTGGACCTGCTAATCAACCAACGAGGCTCTGGATCCCACCAACCCGCATAGGTCAGACGTGGTGGGCAATGGCCCAAATCACCCCATATGAATCCCTGCCTCGTGTGAGAATCGTTGAAGGAGGCCTATGTTCAGCAGTGATGTATCGGCTGATGATGATTATACATATACTATATACAATAAACTAAATGAATTTTTATATTAGAAGACGCCATTTTATTTTTCTAGTTTGTAAAGATAATATCTTATAGGTACAGACGGTTAGAATTTTCTTTGTTATATCCGTCTGTAACTGATGATGATGTCATGGACCAAGAAGAATGGAAGAGAAATATAAAGCAAGGTAATCTCTATATATATTATATAGGATATATATATGTACTATATCTCCGTAAGTATTCGAAGTAAGCACTTAAAATTTGGTATAGATATTAATCCTGCCGTTTAGAGGTCAGCTAAGAATGGATTTTATAAAAATCCTTTGCGGCGAGAGATAGACGGATTTGAGCTTTGATCAATCATGATTGTCAGGTATAAATAAAAAGTGCTTGACTGGTATGTCCATGCTATTCCAACGTGCACTTACGTAGCCGACGCGATGTTCTTTCTCGTTTTATATTAAAATCGGGCGAGTGAAGGAAATTGTCAGTCAGATAGGAAATTGCCCGCGCCTCCCGGCGGCGGCGCTACAGTCGTGACCGGAAGCCAGCATCTCAGAGTCCAACGCTTGATTTCAGACCTGGTCTAGGAGAAGAGAGAGGATCTTCAATTAAATGCCATTAAAGTTGTGATTCTATAAACAGCATATATTTGTCTTCGTTTACAGTAAAAAACGGTGTTATCGCCGACCTACGAATTCTAAGATTTGATGAGGTATAAGTTAAATTCAATAATTTTAATGCAACCTTCAAACCGGAGGACAGTAATGTTTTGATACGACCATTTGGCATTAGTGGGTACCAACTAAAATTATTTATGATATATATTTTACATAGTTTTTAACAACGTGGCGCTAGTTAATATGATATACACAGCACCACATTTTGTTCATCGCCTTAAGACATAACATGTTACCATAGTTACCGCAGTAATTTTACTAGCGACAACATCTTACAAACCTGAACACAATAATGTTTGAACTGTAGTGTTTGGCAGCAGCAGTAGGAGCTGTGGTGGTAGCTATCTAGAACAGAGTATGTATCCGGTAACAGAGACCTACCACCAGTAAAATATTTCTTAAGTATCATAATAATTATAAAAAAATGTATATTAAACATATTTTCTAATTATAAAACGATATATTGAACTAAATTTTAACGTTTGTCCTGAATCAAACGACTCACCATCTATTGCATATTATTTTCCTCTCCAATCTTATTGCGGGAGACAGCTCGTGACCAGCGGAGTGGAGCCATAGCGGCTCCTGTCTTTATAGTAGGTGTGGTTCAATTTACGCTGGCCATATATTTATTTTATTTGTAGCGCCATTTCGGCCACGGCTCCCCTTTCTTAGACCGTTGCTGTAGTATGACCAAGTTTAGGTACCCTGGAAAATAATCAGTTTCAGGTTAAAGGAGTAACTTAGAAGTAAAGTTTTACTAGAATATAACATATATTCTTAAGGCTTTGGGCATAAGTGTTAATTATATTGTTAACTTAATCATAGTTTGTTAAATATGCATATAATATAGATAAAAGTAGAGCTGTATATCACAGAATCTTGAAGATAGATGTTGTTCCGCCATTTTGATGTACAGCTAATTTTTATTACTTCTATATATGTAAATATTCATTGACAAAATGAGAATAATAACTATCTACACTGTTTCGGTTGTGAAGGAGTAGACCAGGATTGATACAGCCGCCCGTCTGTTCCCTCTCGCAAGAGACTCAAATATAATGATCTGACCGCTAACCTCTGCTAGTCGGAGAAATATCCTAAGAAGATGCTGTTTCTGACCTGTGTCTTCAGCTTCCATTTATATAGTTATGATATCGAAGCACAAAACACTACGTGCTAGGTAAGATGCTTTATCCTTGCGCTATCAGGACACTTGAAAAATAAGTCCTACTTTAAAATGGAAATGTCTTAGACCGTGTGGATACTTTAGCGCCGGTCCAGTATCCCATCTTTTTGCGAGACTTTCTTCAAATAATTGTATAGATAACGCGGAACAAAGAAACGAACCCCTTTAGCCTGTCAACCTCCCTACTGGGCGGTGGTGGGGGTGGGACATTTTTAGCGACTTCGTCCCTCTTTGATCAGCGTTCTGACGACACCGTTTAATTATCAAGAAAAAAGAGCTTGCTTGCGATATTTGATGAAACTAAGTGTACTGTCATCATACTTAAGTAACTAAAAAAGTATAATTTATAAACGACAAAGTACTGACAAGACTAAAATAGATACTTTAGTTATAACTATAAAGACAGCTTCCGGTAAACACTTGACTCCTTTCTCTTCTTTCTTTATTAAATACTAAATAGTAAGAAAATAAAAAAAATCAATTATAGTCAGCCGTTAAAAGTCCACTGTTAGACATACATATACATATATATCACGCCTCGTTCCCAGTGGGGTAGGTAACAAATATAACAGTATTGCACAGACTCAGACCTAAAGCTACATATTTCGTAAAGGGCGACTAATATATGGCTAATCTAGAAAAAGTACAACAGCTTTAACTTAGACCTTTGCGATACTGACCTTGTCAACTCCCATGCTGTAGGTGGAACGTACGACAATTATTCCCATAATTCGCTTCCCCTTGGTCCAGCAGTGGACATGAAGAAGCTGAAACGATGATAATGAAAAATATTAAAGGTGTAGAAGTCATAAATATATCCTGAATAATGATATAAAAGGACCCAAGTCAACCTCATCTGCTCGTGGTGCAACCTGCTAATCAACTAACGAGGCATCCGACATTGCTCCAGCGTGGTGGGAAATGACCCAAATCCCCCCATATGAACTCTGGGGAGTCCATGTTCAGCAGTGGACGTCCATCGGCTGGTGAAGAATATTTTCTTTATATTTCATATGCCATTAGTCATATATTTGATGATATATTATAAAGTGTATGATGGGAATAGTTCTATGTTGATATGTACGCCCGCAGTTCCTATATCTATCCCCAGGCAGTAGTATGCAAACATTACTATGTGGTAGTTGAAGGGCGCCGTAGCTAGTGAAGTTATTCAGGTATAGACTTAACAGTTTATCTCTCAAGGAGAGCAGGTGCATTAAGTACTATTAAGTGATCCTCTCGCTCGTGTTCTTAGAGTAAAAAAAAATATTACTATAAAAAAAAACTAGTTATGTCTTCGTAGAGGTGTTATAATAACAAACTTGCGAATCAAAGTCTTTTTGTAAAACCAATACTCTACGCCGTAGAGATTAGCTACGGATTCGTAGCAATCAGTAGAACTCGTCAGATAAATATTATATCTTCGTAGCAAGTTTTAAAGGATCACAACATAAAATATACTGAAAATTGTGATACAAACGGAAGTACCCGTGGTTATGAAACATGAGGAACTTTTCTGGTTTCGTAGTCACCAGCCAACCTTCAGCAATGAAGAGGCACGACATGAAGAAGATACAGAGAATATTGTATAGCTCTTGCAAGGTTTTAGCGCCATTTTTTTTTTCCATTTAACCTTATAAGATATTGATTAATCTCTATACAGCACATTATGGTTAAACCTTATATACAAGATAATATATTTTATTACCATAGTAAATAGTTATATATAGAGCCGATACGAAGTGGCGCTACATAAGATGATAAACACTGCATTAAATTTTGCTCATCATCTTATGACCCTCTTATTATCACCAGTAATTTTACTAGCCGCAAAGACTATCGAACCGGAGGACAGTAATATATCCACACTTCTGTTTTATAGTAGAACCACGCGCTGTATTAATAACTACCGCATCAGATAATTACCACCATAAAATTCCTGCGGTAACAAATAAGGTAATTTTTTTTTTTAATTAGACGACGAGAAGAGCTGGACGTTCTCTTGTTAGTGATGTGCACTGCACCACATTGCGCTCGTCGCCGGTGATAACATATATATAGTGATATATTAGCTATAGTGGTTTTCTAACTGGAACACAGTAATGTTTGTACACTACTGTCTGATAGTAGAAATGGGCACTGCGGTGGTATCTCCCTAGACAGTTCCCGGTCATATAGACTTAAGTCTACATGGAGGTAGCTCCAGCAATTACTTCTTATCCTAAGGTGTAGTTATATTTTCGGTAACTTATATAACCTTAACCTTAACTGTATTGAACGTAAGAATAATTGCTATTTGCTCTTTACCATTAAGGGTAGATATAGTTATTAAGTAGGAGATATTTACGTCCAGCAGTGGACGTCTATCTGTTTATATGATGATGATGATTGACCGAGGAAACGAGAACTCGATAATGTTGCGCCATTACTTAAAATGTTACAAGTAAAAATAAGTTAAACTTTACACGCAGCTTGTCATTAACATTCAAATAAGATCATTCCTACTAACCCCCCCCCACCCATAATGAAACACCGATCACCCTCTTTTTTTACTCGACCCCGAGAAAAGTTACCACTGATGCAAACACCCGTTGGTTAGAGAGGGATGAAAAATGAACCGTCCGTCGAATTTTAATTTTCTTAGTATTTGAATCTTAATTTTTCGCGGGGTGATCTTCCCTTCTTGTCTCGCCTGTTACTGGGACGCCGGCTTCTTTCACCCTTTTTTTTATAAAAGGGTAGGCGGGTTGGGGGAGGGTGTAGGGAGGCCTTATCTTGCTGCCATTGTAGACGGATACCTAAGTATTTTAATTTGTTTCTTGCCCGAGGCCTTCTGTCTGTTTTCTTTTTAATTTGCCTTATTTACAATTTAACGGAGCCGGCAGGCCCCGGCGATACCTCGCGCAAAGGTTTTCTAATCAATTACTGATTAATAATAAACTATATCAAATATAATAATTTTTCTAATAAATCATAATCTTCATAGTCTTCCATAAACGTCGAAATCTAGACGAAGCCTCCCCCAAACATCTGCAGTAATTTTCTTTCACATAACTATAAACATATATTTTTATACGATCTGGTGACAATCGCAGAAAGGATTTTTGGAAGACCTATATCCAGCAGTGGACGTCTATCGGTTGATGATGATGGTTAATAAAATACTATCTAGTTATATCAACCCTTATAGCATATTGAACCAGTGTACCTTTATGACAAGTTTAAATGAATATAAAATCAAAAATATAAAAAAACTAATAGTTATAACTGTTTATTGTTAAGCTATTATGACAATGAAATTTTTTTTTTGGTGTACGAAGCAACTAAACGAGCAGAACATTCACCTGATGGTAAGTGATACGCCTGCCCATAACAACGCGAGATCGAACGGTATACAAAGCATCATATTGTTCCGATCGCCTTGAGATAAGAAGTTAAATCTCGTTCGCTATCAACTACAGTAGCTACAACGCCCTTCTAACCGGAACGCAGTACTATTTGTGGACTACAATAGAAGCTGGGGTGTATCAAGACGGTCTCCAGCAACAGAGATCTACCAGCAGTGATGGCGTCGTCAATATGAAATAACTACAGCCCTTGTGTAAGTTGTTTGTATAACTGTCATAGATAAATATTTATTTAATTAATGGATGTTTTAGGTTCGTATTAAAATACCGTTGAAAATATAACCCCCTTTAATAATATAGTCATGTACCGGAAGATGGATCAGGATAATAATTAAATGGCGGAAGATAACAGTCGCCAACACAAACTTGCTTTACATAATCTTATCTATTAAGTAGAGGAAGCTGTAAATGATATTTCTAAAATATCATTTGTTACTTATTAAAATAATTAATATATTGTTAAATACACTTCCGGTCAAAACCGGAAGTGAAACAATCAATATATACAATAAAATGTACAAAAGCATGGTGGCAGGAGACTGGAGACGGTCTTGATAGTTACTACCGCTGCGTCTATGTCTACCGCCAAACGGTAGTATGCATACTGTGTTCCGGTTTGAAGGGAGCTGTAGCTGATGTAATTACTGGTATAACGATACTCAACATACGTCTCAGGTGACGAGCGCAGTGCGGTGCAGTATATACCATCCTAACTGGCGGCGCGTTGTCAGCAGGTGCATCACTTATTTTCAGGTGAACGTCTGACTCATTGTAGCGCAAGTAGTTTAAGAGTTGGTTTAGGTTCTTGAAAAATTGTAAAGTATAAACTATAAAAAATATGAAAAATTAATACATTACAAAGAAATTGTTTTAAGTGTAAATAAAAACAAATGTATGGTTTTGTTTTATTTATATATAAACAATAAAATACTGTAAACACTAGTACAAGTAATATATTATTCACTCATTACGGGTGTAGATAGAGAATCTTGAAGTAGTTCAATAGGTTACTTCTAGACTAGTTCGTTTTACCATCAAAGACTACACCGTCCACCATCAGGTGGTATAAAGATACCACCCGTTTGTCTATAGACAAGCGCAGTATAAAAAAAAATTGTACAGATTTTTTTTTTAATTGCAACATTAAATTTCATAATGAAACGAGTATAATTTTTCTTGTAGCAACATCGGTGCCGTTTCTCATTCCCTCCTTAAATTAAAAACAATTATGAGCGGGGCCGCGGAGAGGGAGGTGAGGCTGGGGGGTGTGAGGGTTGGTGAGGGGCAATCCGGCGAGAGGGGGAGGGTCCGCCCGGTCTGCGAGATGAAAAATTAAGACAATTTGAGCATCGCCCGCCTTTAGTTATACCTACGTGGCGCTGGACGTAGATTAAGCAATCAGAATTAATAATTTGAATTGAGATGCTTATTAATTTTTATATATATATATATAAATAAAGTGCTCTTAATGTTGCCACTGTAGGAATTGAAGTTTCCCGTAACAGAGAGAGAGTCGTGGTTATTTATCTACGCTGGCTAAGTGCGTCACATTAAGCTAATACAGCTTCACATTATAATTCAAGATATTAGACAGCTGATTACCAATACAGATATACGTCCACTGGTAGACATGTACCTCCCCAAAGATCTCCACATACAGTCAGCATGGCCTCTTGTATCGCTGGCCGCTAGAGGAGTTCATATAGGGAGGTTTAGGTCATCTCCCACCACGCTAGCCCAATGCAAGTTGGTGGAGGCTAGAGCCTCGTTTGTTGACTAGCAATGTGCACCACCAGCAGATAAAGTTAGCTTATGTGCTGTCAATTGTTGTGCGGGATCCCTTACATTCCTGAAAAGACATACACCTTAAAGAAAGATATACGCCCCAGGAATCGAACTGTGGACCGTTGCCACTTCGCCACAGAGGTAATTAATACAACCTTTTCACCTCTCTATTAAGCGGTAATAGCATAACATTTAATCTTACTATCAATGTTCATTTGTCACCAAGTAAAGTGCTCGTCGCTTGAGACATAAGATGTCTCGTTACCTCAGTAATTTCACTAGGCATAGCGCCCTTCAAACCGGAACGCGGTAATATTTGCATTGTACTGTCTGTGAGCTGCAATAGGCGCTGTAGTGGTACCTACATAGATGGTCTCCAGCAATAGAGACCTACGACATAACTAAGTTGGTTTGTATGGAAGTTTCGCGGCTATTGGTAAGAGTAAATATAGGTATTTATGTTAATAACTTTAACAAAGTAAGCTGCAATTTAAATCATAGTGCGTTTATTAAATATTCGTTCTAATAAACACTTAATATCGAGTGAGAAATATAATAAAAAAACTAATGAAAGTGTTGACAAGCCAATGAAATTTAGACTTAACCTATCAATTGATAAAGCAGTTATATGAAATATAAGAAAAGCTCTATTAATGATATTAATATTAAATGAAAGCTTTGTTTTCGTGTAATGGACAATAATAATATAAATAAATAAATAAAAACTAAACGATTGTTTCATTGTAGTGCGGCGAGCTGGCGTGATTCCAGAGGGCGATGTCTGTCTGCCTCCATCCGTTTCCGGACCTAACCCCCAAAAATATGTTTCAATTTTACTTTAATGTTTTCTTTGCATGTTGTCTTAACAATATTTAGCTGTTTTATATTCTAGATATATTTATATATTATTATCGCTTTATTAGTGTCTGTGGCGGAAATAAATACTTGGTATCGCGGTGATTCTGAGATTGTACTAGCCGTTCCTCGCCCGCTTCGCTCGCCGTAACACCCTCCACCCTTTCAAGAAGGAATTTCGTAAAATCCAGCTCTCAGCTGCTGTATAGTCGACATAAGGAATACTCCTACTAAATTTCAAGTCTCCAGGTCTCAGGGTTCCTGAGATATCATGATGAGTCTCTACATAGGTGAAACGCTCTTTTATATGCATACAAGCCCCGTCCGTTTTGCTGGTCGTAATATAAAATTAGACTTGAAATATGTCTCAAATATTACTCGAGAGCAACCGTAAATGACTGTCTATATCAACCGTTACTATAGCAACCGCATAAATAAAAGTAAATTGTATATTTAATAAAAAGTATATTGTATAGAAAATAGCTTTAAACCACAAATCAAACCGCGATGAATGCTTGTGTTTCCCATGTTCACTAGTTTTTACGTGATTGTGATATATAGACTTAATTAATATGGGTGGATTATTAAATATTAGCTTAATATAACAGCACTATTACTTGAAGTAAAAAATAATATTACTAAGTATTAGTATTTTTATATTCACACTAATCGATGCTCTGAGCGCGTTCGATAGGTTTTTGCGGCTTTCACCATGTCACTTCATACTGCGTAAGACTGATTGACGTGGAGATCTTCAATCTATGCCCAGCAGTGGGCAACAGTTTACCCAGACTACTCTTGAATAGATGGAGCATTGATTAGAATGAATGTAATAACTTGGGAATGGATACGTATAGATAATGATTAAGATGAGTGGAATTATTCAGAAGTTCAGCAGTAAACTGACGGAAGACTGCTAATGATTTTTTTTTTTAATACTGTATTAAAATGTCTATAAACCTTTGGTCATCATCATCATATCAATTGATGGATGTCCACTGCTGGACATATATAAACCCTATGTAATGAGCATTTATTCAGAACCAGACATATCTCCCACAATCAGGTCACAAACAACGCCATGTTAATACTTAACCAACTTTGATTTGGATATTTTATTTTATTCAATCAGAAAGCACTGAAGTGGATAAAAAAAAACTTCTTTTTCTGCTTAAAATAGTCGACTGATTTAGACCCTTCGGCCAACCATCGCCGAGCCAATATTATGTATAAAACTTTTTTCTTTGTCTAACAATGTATCTATATATAACAGTCGTTACCTAGGGGACGTTTAAGTTCCAAGTGGAGTTTTTACAAGGGGTCTGCACCCCATTTTAGTTTTTTTCATCGGCGACGAAATTATAGATGCACAGTCGGCGAAAGTACGGTGCACTGAGGATGTGACGTCACAGTATTAATAACCGCATTACAAACCAAACTTATTTAAATCACTGGGAATCAGGGGTTGGCGTAATATCAACGTGGTGATAGTTAGGATGATATACACTGCGTATTCTGCTCATCGATTTGTTATATAAGATGTTTAGTAGCGTTACCATAGTAACTTCACCAGCTACAGCTTCCTTCAAGTACAACACAGTAATGTATGCACACTATTCGTCGGCTGCAATTGTAGCTTCGGGGGTACTTAGACAATCTCTGGTAACACCACAACAATGGTATTTTAACTGTCATTAAACAAAATTAATTTTTTTGTTATTTTTCGTAACTATATCGTCTATCATTTCATTAGCTACAGCACCCTCAAAACCGGAACACAGCAATAGTAGCTGCGCTGATATCTAAACGGTCTCCGGCGACGAAGGCCTACCACAAATGAATGTTTCTCTTTTAATAATTTCTTTTTAATATAATTCAGTACTTTAGTCGCCCTGTACCCCCGATCTGTGCCACCCCCTAGCAAGGTGGTAACAAAACTTCGCGAACATCGTCCCCCGTGAACGGAAGGGAGAAAAATAAATCTAAATTGGCCCAATCCTTTTGAAATCCCCTACTTTTTCTGCCGCCATTTTCGAGAATAATTGCCGGCGAGCAACTTAAGAAAGTTTCATTTCATATTATTTATACTCAGACAAATTTGAACTTTGGGCCAAAGAACTTAAGGTTCATATTCCATAGATCATAACGTATTGGTTCTGTAAGGGTGATTTAGAAACTGCATCCGAAGATTTAATAAACGACCTTTTTATTCCAAAGAAATTAAACCCATTTCACCATATTTTCTCTATCCTTATAACAATATCCTTCTGCTACTTTTTTTTTAATTCACCCAAGCGACGATTCGAGCCGAACGTTCACTTGGTATTAAGTGATGCGTCCGCTTAACGTGGCGGTAGTCAGGGTGTAATGATTGTGCTTCTCGCTTTGGGACAGGAAATATTCAGTTCCCTGACGCCAGTAATTACACTTGCTACAGCGCCCTTCAAACCGGAACACGGTTACGTTTGCACACTATTTGTCGGCTGAAATGGACGCTGAAGTGATACCTACCTAGACGTTTTACTTAGATACTTTCTTAATAGCACAGCAGTTATCCTTCCCTGGTTCGATTCCACGGAATAGTTGTTTGAATGGTGGTAGAATTACCACTTTAGAGGCACAAAAAAAATTTTACCTTTATTATTCGGGGATCCCCCCATATGAATTCCTACATAAGACATACCCTAGTGCCCAATGGTACCGGACACCATACTGACTGTATGTGGAGATCTTTGAGGGAGGCCTATGTCCAGCAGGCTATCGGCTGATGATGATGATGACTTTAATTTGTAGACGATATTAAGAAACAGTAGGTCAGAAATCCTGGCGCCTATCTGGCTACGTTTCAGACCCTATTGTGCCTTAATATCATCTATTAAGGTCAAGTTAGTTTCTTTTATACGACGCAGCATCCACACGAATTCGATGTTCATCATCTAGGCTTGATCATAACAATAAAGCGTTAGTTACGATGATATACACTGCACTACATTGTGCTCGTCATCGTGAGACATGAGGTATTAGTTAATAATTTTACTGGATACAGTGTCTTTCAAACCGGATCACTGTAATATTCGCACAGTACTGTTTGTCGGCTGCAATAGGCGCTGCGGAGGTAGTTACCTAAATATTTTTTTTGGTTTCGAGGCGCGGAAGAGAGGAAGGGGAAGAGAGAAAATATTTTAAAAAGATACCCTGTTTTTGGGGGTAGACAAGGATAGAACCCCCTAGGTGGTCGTCCTCAATGCAATGCAAGAAGCTTCAATATATATATACACAGCACCACATTATACTCGTCACCTCGCGACATAAGATGTTTAGACAATAAACAATAGTCACATCGCCCTTCAAACCGGAACACAATAATGTCTGCACACTGTTGTTTGTCGGCTGCAATAGGAGCTGCGATGGTACCTAGACGGTGTGCAGCAACAGATACTTATCACTATTGGGGAGAGAAATCTAAAAATATACGATGCTTCTAGGGGGAAGCCATGGGTATGTGTTGTTCCCGGGTGTGATGGAGGGTGAGAGGCACCCCATCGGTAGACGTCCTCAATGCGTTGCGAGAGGCTCCGGAGTCTCCTGCGGAACGCGCTGGTGTCTCTTATCGCTGCCCCTAAGGTTCGCTTATAGACAATGGGGGTCTCCACCTTCAAAGCCCTTTTAGTCGCCCTCTACAACAAGCAGGGCTTACCTTAGTCCTATTCTTAATACCCCGAGACCACAGGATGTCATCATAATCAGCTGATAGAAGTCCACTGCTGGACAAAAAATCTCTCCCAAAGATCTCCATGTTTGTGGTCGTTCATATGAGGGGTTTTAGGCCATTTCCCATCACGCTGGCTTAATGGCGGTTGGTGGGCGCCAGAGCCTCGTTTATTGATTAGGAGCACCACGAGCTGGTGAGGTTGGCTTGGATCCCATGAGTGGTTGTGCGGGAACCCTTGCACCCCTACAACGTACAGCCTTCCCCATTTTAAATACCTGATGGTATATACCTAAAACGTCCTCCGTGCCCTTTAGGTGTAACGATATTATTGCGTTATTGAGAACAGCGCGGCGCGCCGCAGGTACATCCTGCCGAACCGGAACACGGCTATTACGTCACATCCGGGTGAGCGGGAGAGCGCGGGAAACTTCCAAATTAGGGTAATTTTTCACAAAGAGTGTCTATGTGGGAGGAAAGGAGGTCATGCGGGGTAGGGAGGGTAATTCGATTCGTGAACTAGTGCACGAGTTGATTTATACGATTTCCGATAGCTTTAAGTAAATTAGGTTATAGTTTGAAATTAAACGCTTCGTATAGAAATAACTTAAGGAATTTCAAGCGAATACACTACTTACTCTTTTTTTTTCTTCTGTGTAATTAAGTGATGAGACGAAAGGGTCGTAGACCTGATGGTAAGATAATTCCGTCCATAACAAGCTGGCACTAGTTAGGAAGGTACGCACTGACACGTTGCGCTGGTTTTCTGAGAAATAAGATGTTGACTCTCATTCACCCAGAACACTAGCTACAGAGCCCTTCAAACCGGAACACAGCAATGTTTGCATACTACTGTTTGGCAGCAGAAGTCGTTTCGAAGATTCCGCACAAGACGTTGCGGGACCCAACCCATCTCACCTGTTCATGGCGCATACTGCTGATCAACAAACGAGGCTCTGGCTCCCACCGTCATTGGGCCAGCGTAGTAGGAAATGGCCCAAATCCGCCCATATGAACCCCTACAAATGTGGAAATCTTTAGGGTAGGCCTATGTCCAGCTGTGGACGTCTATCGGCTGATTTTGATGATGATGAGAGTAACACAGTACATATTTTAAAAATTTGGTAAGGGATGGAGGAATCTTTAACCAGACTTTAACCGCGGTTAAAGAGTAAACGTTTAAGCTAGTTAAGTACATCACACGAGAGACTTAAGCACGGATAAGTTCTCAAACTTAATTGAATATAAAAATAAAAAGTGTAAAGTAATACTATTAAAATATTTACAGCATCAGACGCCGGAAGTCGGCGCTCGGCGGCGGTTGAAAAATTCCACCCGCGATCGTACGCAAATTAAAAAGTTCGCGAACACTTTCACCCTCAAACTTGAAACTATTTCGCCGCCATTTCCGCTAAGCGTTCAACTTTTTAACATCCGCTCTGTCATTACGCCGGGCGATTTACTTTATAGACGTTCGCTTTCGGTGTAAACAAACGGGAACCAGTTTATTTATTTTAACTAATATATACAAAACAACTTTATCGAAACCAAATAGTTCTCCCATAAGTACTAGATCTAGATTTATAACAATCTGTAGCATAAGAATAGTTCGTACCATCCCAAACTATATAAGATTTCAGTTAAAGCGGAAATAAATTTAAAGGAAGGTAATTTTAAAATTACACCGTTTATAAAAAAAAAAAAATACTGTTGGTAGATATCATCGCAGTGCCTACTTCTACTAGCAAGCAGTAGTATGCAAACATTACTGTTTTACTTGAAGTGGTTTGTAGCTAGTGAAATTACTAGGGTAACGAGACTAAACGTCCCATGTCTCAACGCGACGAGTACAATATACTGCTGTGTATCATCCTAATAAGTGACACCTGTGCAGGCATGTCACTCAACATCAGGTGAACGTCCCGCTCATCTAGTCGATTCATACATATGATATATCTAGAGATATATGATGATCTACAGACATATATATGATATATCTAAAGATCCATTGACTCATCACGAGATCACAAACTATCAGACTGCCCTTTAGAGGTCAACTAAGAGTGGATTAACAAAATTCATTCCTAATAGGAGTTATGGTGTTACGACCTACCGAGCGTTGGGAACGGCTCGTATATATTACAGTAACATCTGAATGATATAAAAAACCTATAATGACCTAGTCCACCCTTCGTCTTCGCGGATTACAGTCGCCCTGTATACCTAAATTACTTCTTACAAGATTGTTGATAATCCAGCCGGCATTACCCACTGGATCCCCTGAGCCGCGCCGCCTTGCCCAAGGACATTTGGTGCTAATTAACGACCTATTAGAATACATTGCATATCTGAATAGAAGAAATAAATATATACAATTAGGTCTCTAATAATGATATAAATACTTATTGTATCTGATGGGAATAGAGTGAAGAATCAAACTAATCCTTCTTGACTTAACTAATATACTTGTGATGAGTGATAAGGACCCCCACCCTTAAAGCCTGAGAAACTCCTACAACCTTTTAGTCGCCTTTCACGACTGGCAAGGATTACCTTAATGCTATTCTTACTAGCCCAAGAATATCATCAGCATATATGCTCTTCATGTAAATTGTTTCTGTATTATACAAGGAGGTAGGTTGTATTGCTTTGGGACCTAAGCCAACCTCACCTGTACATGGAGCCTGCTAATCAACAAACCAGGCTCTGGCACTCACCAATCCAGAGATACGAGTCCATATAAACGTGGACATCTATCTGCTGATGATGATGATTAAACATATGGATTGTTGGAAGCATCTCATACAAGTCTACCGTCAAGTATTTCCCATTGATATGAAATAATGAGATGCAACAGATAATATAATCAGTCTACGTGAATCGCATTTTGAGGACATTAAAACCAGTTGAATCTAGTGACTCGCTCATTACGAACAGATAAAATTTAAATTGCAAAACTCTCCCCCTTCGAAAAAAGGGCTAGTGGGCGTCAAAAAACCTTTCGCGATCCGCCAAGGAGGGCCGCCACCCTCAGCGAATTAATATTTTTACGCGGTCCGTTTCTTGTTATCTCTGATTTTAAGCATTTTAATACGTCGCCAGATAATTTCTAGAATTTCTATTGTTAATTCAGAAGTAGACTATTTTCATAATTACTCGAAAAAACTTCCATTAAAAAAAAAATACTAATTAACACGTCACTGGTAGGTCTCTATAGATGGAGACCGACTAGGTACCACCGCAACTTCCGTTTCTGCCGACAAATAGTACTGTAGAAACATTACTGTCTTCAGGTTTGAAAGGTGCTGTAGCTAGTGAAATTACCGAGGTAATCAACGCAATATGGTGCTGTGTATACCATCTTAACTAGCTCCATGTTGTTATGGGCAGGCGTATCACTTACCATTAGGTGAGTGTCCCGCTAGTCACGTCGCTTCGATGGATTAAAAAAAATCATGTAAGAATTGTATTGCCACAGTAAGACAAAAACTACTGCCTATAAGTAAACGTTTACTTCTGAACGTAAAATATATTAATAGATCTTTATTACATAATACAGGAAATGATCATTGACTATCATCATCATTATCAGGCTTTGTTTATCCATTGCTGGATATAAACCTTCGCCAATGTCTTCCACTAAATGTGATCCTCAACTTCTCGCATCCATTGACTATAGTTTTACCTGGTTTGATTCCAACGAAACAACGTGACGAGCGGGACGCTCACGTGATGGTAAGTGATACGTCTGCCCATAACAACATGGCGCTGGTTGGGAAGTAATACTAGCTGTACATAAGTAAAGCTTATAAAATTCCAGTTTATCGTTAGTAATCGAAACAAATTTCCCGGAAATCCGGTCGACGGATTTTCGTGAATAGGCAGTATTCAGGCGTTCGGAAATCCAGCCGCCATCTTAGAATTCGTCATTAAAATTTTCTTCCCTTTTCCTTAATTAAAAAATCGTGTCGAGTGCCAAATAAAATCAATTGCGCACCCCCGTCCGGGGCAGAGTTATCCGAGGAGTTTTTCTACCAGCCCCTCACCTTCAGATCTTATACTAATTATATTTGTGTAATGATTACGAAGTTTTGATGGACTTGTTTTAGGCTCGGCGCCACCCTCCAACCCTCTCCCACCGGCACCGCGACGGTACTTTGAGATGTTTAAGAATCAAATAATTTTTTGCAAGCGCACTTTGTATCATTGAAAATAAATTGACACTGTAATGACTTTGAATCAAAATAATTATAATATAATTAATCTAAGTACGATACTTTAAGTTATAAGTATCGTCTAGTACAGAACTTAGTATAGTCAAATTAAATACACTTAACTCGCATAGTAATGGCGTATGGGGAAATGACATAGTATGCAAAGTTAATATTTTTAATAAACACTATTGTTTTTTTTATTTTTTAAATACGCGACGATATGAGCAGGACAATCACTTGATAGTAAGTGATACTCCTGCCCATAAACGTGGCGCTAGTTATGTTATACACTGCACCATATTGCGCTCCTCACCTGCGACGTAAAATCTTAAATCTCGTTACTCCACTAATTTTACTCGCTACAAATCCCTTCAAACCGTAACATAGTAATATTTTCATACTACTATTTGTCAGCAGAAATAGAAGCTATAATTAATTACGACGGCTTCGGCAACAGACACCTACAGACTGCAGGATGTAGACAAAAATTTGTAGGGTTATAAAAAACATTTTATAATCTGTAGTATTAGATTGAATGTCTCAATATAAGCATAAAACAATTGTTAATAGAAATATAGCATTTTAAAATAAATATAATAAATGAATAATGTTCTAACAAAAAGCACTCGATCTGGGTATATTTTTAAGAAGCCACCCCCTCTCCCTTTCGCCATGTTGCGCGGCGCCCTACGCCACCCGCCAAGACGCCTACTACAGAAAAAGCTTTTGAATTCGAACAAAAATGTCCGCCTCGTCCAATGGCAAGCGCCCGTCGCGGATAAAAATGTAATCGATTGTGGGGGCGCGAGCCCGCCGGGGGTGTCCGACATTTTTATATTCCACCACTCATTCACCGCGCGAAAATTAAAATTATTCCATCCAACTATTCATAAATAAAATATATATCTTTGCGCATATTCACTCCAAATAAAAAAAAGACAAACCTTTCAAAAAAAAAAACAAAACGAAAATTTTAATTGAGAATATGGCGAAATATTTCATGCCAGTATTAATTATTGAAAATTAAATAAAACCTTTTTTATCAGTAGCTTTAACAAATAAAAATTCAACATAAAAATAAGTAATGAAATTTGTTAAAAAAAAAATAATTAATATAAATTGAAAAAAAAGTTAATAAATTTAATTGTTATGGATTATTTGTATGGATATAGAATTTTTAGCCAGATAATAAAACATATAATAAATGACATTACAAATAACCTTTCACGCTGATGTTGGTAATGTATTTGTATATAAAACTAATAATGCTTAGGTTGGCAACACTTTAGGTTGGTACTGTTTTTATATACGACGAAGCGATGAGAGGAGCAAAACGTTCATGTGATGGTAAGTGATACACTTTCTCATAACAATATGGCGTTAGTTAATATGATTTACACTGCACCTGACATAAGATCTCAAGTCGCGTTACCACAATAAATTCACTAGCTACAGGCCCTTTCAAACCGGAACACAATTACGTTTGCGATACTATTCCGTGTGAACTACAGTTCAGCGGGAGACATAGACGGTGCGTGGTGCCTACTTAGACTATCACTGATAACAGAGACTTACTTCCAGGGCTACTGTTGGTAGGTCTCCACCTACCACCACCAGTAGGTCTTTTACCACAGAGCTGTTCTGATTTATGCAGTTAAGATAAATGATAACTTACCTGAAGATGTATTAATTTCGCACACGAACGTATCACAACTAACCGACGACGTGGTCAAAATTCAACTGGTTAGTTAACCCTTCGGCGACAGTGGGTCAAAAGCTGTCTTACCGGTTATCTTGCCGTAGGGGCACCACAAAAGGTAGGAAAGGGTTGCGACTGGACATAATGGAAGCGACTTGGACAAAAAAGAAAGGGAACGACCACAGGGTGCTAATAATAACGGATCGCATTATAATATTTGGACCTATTTAAGTATCCAATGGACCCCATTGTGATGTTTGCGGAACTGACCTAACCGGTTTGTGGCGGTTTGTTAGATGTTACTAGTGATGTGTTGTTGTTGTTGTTGATATTTGGAAAACTGTTAACTGTAACAAATTTCTTACAAGAAAAATTTACAAACTCTTTTTTTTACTTTCATTTTATTATGTTTTTAATAACAGCTGTAAGAATTAACTCGCGCTCGTCGCCGGAGAAATGAGATGTTGAATCCCTTTAACCCAGTGATTACACTAGCTGCGATGCCCTTCAAACCGGAACATAGTATTGTTAGGCGGAAGAAAGAAGCGTTGGTGCAAATGGATCCGAACAACAACTCACGTGACCCAAGCGAAACTCATCTGCTCGTGATGCACCCTGCAACAGGTGACGCTCTGGGTTATCGTGGTGGGAAATGGCCCAATACGATGTGGGCAGTATTAGGAGGGGCGTATGTCCTACAGAGGACATCTATCAGCTGATGATGATGATGAGTTTTATAATAAGTATATGAGAAATACTATACCATTCATGTTTCTCATCACATATCAAAACAGGTATTATCTTTTTAATAGCTATTGTATGTACTTACGTCATAAACATATATATATTCGTTAAAATCAACAGATCTATTAGAATCTTGATATAATAGAAAGTATTTCTATCGATAAAAATTCATCGATAGTCGATGTGTCTGCATGTGGGGACGGGTGCGGCACTAGAAGCGGGCAGAGTTGAAAAAGTACAATTAAAAAGGTGAAGAATTGTCCGCCGTCACAATGGATAGCGATTTGCATACCGGCGTGACCGGTTCTCACGGCGGGCGCAGCCGGCGCTACCCCGTCACTGCCCCTACCGCTACCCCGGCGCCGCACAACTATCTATAATAATATTAGAGTAGCTACAGCTCATATCATAGCCATAGGTATCTCTCAATAATTATTATAAAATGGCAAAAAGGAGTAATAAGCTAAAAATGCCAGCCCGCATTGAGAAAGCGTCGTGGGAAATGACCTCAATGCATATGAACCCTTATAAGGTCTTTGGGGGAGGCTTATGCCCAGCACATCTCACGTGACCCAAGCCTATCTCACCTGCTTGTGGTGCATCCTGCTAATCATCAAACGAAGTACTGACCCACCAATCCTCATTGGAGTAGCGTGGTGGGCAATAGCTTCAATGCATATCAACCCCTACAAATGTGGAGGTCTTTGGAGGAAGTTTATGTCCAACACAAAAACTCCTGTGACCCAAGCCAATCTCACCTGCTTGTGGCGCACCCTGTTAATCATGAAACGAAGCACTGATCCATCAACCCTCATTGGGGTATGATGGTGGGAAATGGCCTAAGTGAACCTTTAGAAATAACTGCCCCTGCTGCCCGGCGGTGCAAGTAGCGCAAGTCCGACCGTAGTGGATCTTTCAGGGAGGACTATGTCCAGCTGTGGACTTCCATCGGCTGATGACGTGATGAACTAAAAACAATTAGAAACAACAGATGTATTTTCGATATCCTCACTTTGAAAGCTGTAATAAAGAAGACACAAAAGTAATAAATAAATGACTCACTTTTTGTTCCCACTGCTGGGACTCGGACATCACCTCAAACAGACTGAAGGCCTATTCATCGAAAACGCTGGCTTAGTAGGAGTTGGTGGAAGTCACATGTATAGGAAGGCTATTCAATAATATCGGTTTCTTCAAGATGCTACATCATCGGAAGCTGAAACTGGGAATGGAACCTGTGCCTCTTCAGGGAGTACAAGGACTCTACAAGGATTTCGTTTCCTTCAACTACGATAAATATTTACATAATATTCTTTCCTTTTCTTCAGTACAAAATATTTTTATGAATATCTTCAAGTGGGAGATAAGTATACTTAAGTTTGACTTAAGTGTTGATTACCATATAATAAATACCATACCAATAGTAGGGCTCAATTAACGAACACTAAGTACTCTGCCACGGTACAGTACTGTGATCCGGTTTGAAGGGCGCTATAGCTAGTGAAATTACGACGGTAACGAGCCCTAAGTCAGTCAAGGTGACGATCACAATGTGATGTTGTGGAACCTTAGACTTCATCTTCATCAAATAACTTAATACTTTTGTGTACCATAGAACTAAGTTATTATATATATAGAATAACTTATTAATAACTTAACCTACCACTAGTCACTTATTGATCAACATCTTTACAAGTTACATTAAAGAACAGGAAAGGGGTTGTAGTTAGGGAAGTAATTGTGGAGACGATACTTGATGAACAGAATATACTGCTGATCAGATTCACCTGGAGCCGAGAGCATCAACAGTTGAACGTTCACCTCTTGACAGAAATAACAGCTACTTATAAATATCTCATCATCATCACAACCCTAATCGCTTATTGTCCAAGGGGATGGAAAAAACGTAAACATTATTCTTACGGATCCCTTTGATGTCTTATTAATTTAAATAACAATAGAGTTTACTGCTTTAGTATTTTTTCTTTAAGAAATCTTTTGTGTTGAACCTTAATGTTACCCCTAAATAGGGGTCACTTTAAATAATTACTAGTAACGATGTTGCGTTCACGAGAACACTGAACGGAAGATATATATGAAATTCTATAGTATTGTATTAATAACGCAAGGTCCTCAGATAGCGACCCCGCACCGGAAGACGTCGATGCCAGGCTTCCTACTAAGTCGATCTGGTGAAGGTAGGAAGCAGCCGGAAGATCGATCGAGATGGTGATCTTTAGGGGAGGCCTTTGTCCATCAGTGGGTCTATCTGCTGATCATGATGATGAGAAATTTAACAATAATTTCATTCATTGAGCACCTATGGCTTTAAGATGAGGGTAAAAGTCACTCGCGGTGATTCTCCACCGCTTCGGTCTTAAGCTTCACCCTTAACCTCATTCTACATTTATAATTAAATTGTATTATAACTCCTTTAATAGAATACTCCTTTTTTAAATCGTCAAGGTCATCACTTGATCACTAACCCACCTAATCTTAAGTGGTGATGTAGTCTGTGGTGGTAAAGAACTGTAACCTAGTAATAGCCTATTCACTCTTTTCCTTGAGACAACCTCATAGTGTTTAGTCAGAACTGTTCTCATGAAGAGCGAGGTACGGAACCTCTTTGATCGCAAACTGGGGTTGTTCATATAAGGGATGGAGACTCGCCGTGCGTCTGGTCATCCAGTGGTGAGCAGGCGATGGGGGAATTATATCGTGTAAGTCCATCACACAATTTTTTCTATAAAACTCCGTGAGACTGGTCACAGGGCGTCTGTCTTCGAGACTATCAAGCCTAGTTGTGACAAGGTCCTGATAACCAATAAGCCACTTAGCCTACCTGTCCTTCTAGTGCTGCTAATGAATTTTGTCAGCACTTGCCCATATATGGTCATAGTAGTCCTGCGGACCGAACCTGAATGCAGATACTAGGTTTTTTTTAGGTAAAGCCCTGAATAAAAATATCAAAGAAAATTGGAAATAAATAATGAAAAAAAAGATGTATAGTTACCCTTAAATTAAAAAAAAAAATTATTACGCGAATTATTCACTTCAAATTCTGATGACTAGGCAGACCCTTTCAAAAAGTTGAAACAGATCAACCCCATTAAAAATATGTTACTGAAACTAACACAAAATACTTTGGCATGTTTAATTTAACTTATTCTACACGGTGAACGTTATTTGTATGTATCATTTCATTAGAGGATGCCCACTGCTGGACATAATTCTCGTAAAAAGTTTCGAGTTCTCTCGTTCGAGTCTCGTAAAAAGTTCGACTCCGGCGGCTTTCCACGAACGTTCCCAAAATCACTCCACATTTCTATATAAAACATAAGTTATTTATTATTATTACAATAGATAAAAGAATAATAGAATATTGTTATAGAAAGAGAAAAGAATAGAATATAATAATAGAAAGTTAACTGTAATTGTATCATTACATATAAGTCAGTGACACAGCTGCAAACAGCTTGGACATGACGGTTCGTGATTGGATTCCGAAGACTACGTTACGTAGTTAGGTTTGATGCGTAATATTTATAAACCCATCGGGCTACTAGTACTACTATCCTTGTATTATAAATCTGCCTTCATTAAGGCATCACTGTGTTCTAACGTCAACACACGACAGCTACAGTGCTGATGGCGAGGACTCTCAACTATCCATGTCTTCATTGTTACGTAAAATCATGTGACATTGAGGTCATATTTTCCAACTTTGATTAAATTAATCTCGATTATTTATACGACTCCCATTAAAAATATATATTATACAAATAACTGTGTATCATTAGAAATTTGATTATAATATTATTTTATGGTTTTTATAAAAAATAGTTAGTTTAATTAGTGTAGTAAATATATACCAAATTAAGTGAAGTTAAAATGCGTAATAGAGCCATCTTGTATCGAATAGTAAATATATAATAATTAACAGCGCCACCTCGTGTCAAAAAATAATAACTATAAAGCGCCACCTAAAAGAGAATAGTATAAACAAAATCTCATTCCCGCCCTCTAGTGACAAAATATTTAAATCGTTTTTTTGCCTGGTGTAGAGTAGCGTGTACTACACAGCTTAATGTTTATAATTACAAGTTACAAATAAAATAATTACACCTAAATTATCATCTAAATTTTTATCGTATTTTATTTTACTATATTATAATTATTAATCAATTTTACAAATTTAATTTTGTTTTTAATAAAACATTGTTTTTTCTTCTTAACAACAGATGTCGCTGGAGGTCTAAATATTTGTCGGTGTTATTTTCATAAAGGTTAGTGAAGAAAAAAAGTTATTAAATTTTGTAACAGAACATTTGTAGATTACGAATAGTGACCCATTTTGACTAGTGTGCATTTAAATCTGTGTGGGTACCGGCAAAAAAGCTTAAAGAAAAAAAAAACGAAATGTTCCAAGAAAGACAGCCTTCATGGCATGTAACATCCACCGACCAGCCAGAGTGGAGGTTAAAGGGCTTTCACACTCTCCTTCTGAGAAAAAGCATCGAGTCCCAGAAGTGGACAACATTAAGGGCGCTGTTCACGGCTACCAAACGAAGCAAGAATTTTTTTATTTCATTAAGCGACAAGACGAGTGTATATATACACAGCACCACATTGCACTCGTCATTTTGAGATAAAAGATATAGTCTTGTTACCGTAGTAATTTCACTAGCTACAACTCTCTTCAAACAGGACTACAGTAACATTTGCACAGTACTGTTTACCGGCTGCAACAGGCGCTGCGGTGGTACTTAGACGGTCTGTAGCAACAGAGACACTACCACCATTATTATAATAATTTATTCAGCTACAGCGTCTTTCATAGTAAATAATGATATCTTCGCGGACTTATTGATCTCATTAACAGATTCCTATTAATGAGACCAATTGGGTCTTATTGGATAGTTTTATACACGACCTGCTAAAGAATAGAAGTTACCACCACCACTCTCCATAAAACAATGCAATGATATGCAATACTAGTATTTATTATTTCAAGCAAGTACTCGTTACTGGGGGTGTGAGGGTACTCGTACAACAACCCACAGGACCCAAGCCAACCTCAGCAGCTCGTGGCGCTGCTAATCAACAAACGAGGCTTTGGTCACCACCAACACGCATTGTTCCAGCGTGGTGGGGAATGGCCCAAGTCCCACTGGATGCAGGCAGCGCATCAGCCGTAGCAGTCGAGTTCTTTGGAGGAAGCCCATGACCAGCAGCGGAAGTGCATTGGCTGATGATGAAGTTGTTACCGGTAATTGTTGGCGAATATGGCAAAGAACGACCACCTCAGTATGTAACACTACAGCTTCATTTCTTACGCCAGCGACATTTCCTAATTAAAGAGCACAGTAGCTAATTAAGTTATTGTGGTATCCAGACATAATATTTAGCTTCAATGTGATAACTACAATGTAGTGTAGTGTATATCATTCTAACTAGCATCACGTAATTATAAGCTATATCATTGTGTAGTTAAATAAAAAATATATACATCATCAGAACTATTATTTACTTTTAAAAGCTTTATTAGTATACTCTAATCTATTTTCAAACGGAATTATTACCTAGTATTTATCGGTAGTATTTATCAGTATATACTACCAATAATTAGTTTTAGTAAATATCAAGGTGATGGAGACTATTCTCAAACCATAAAAATTACTAGTGGAAGCTCTCTGTTATTGAGCAGTGTGTGTCCGGTTTGAAGGGCGTTGTACGTAAAGAATTTACGGTAACGGCGTTCAACATTTATTATTATCACATTTTTTAACGATCACTCATTTTTAAGTGTTTAATATACACGTCCAGTTTTTTTGTCAAATAAAAAAAATGTGGTAGTGTAAATATCCTAACTGTCGTCTCATGTATATATTTTTTTTAAATATGAAACCGTCGTTAAATAAATCCAGCATCATCCCCCATTTAAATTTGGAACATATTTAAGCGGCGCTCGCCCCCGGGACGTCCGCGCGGCCCGCGTCCGGTATACAAATGGCCTATTAAGTGTCCGAACGAATTTTTTCCCCGCACAAGTGCGGGTAGTTAACAGATTTTTACCGTCCGCGCCCCGGGCGCCGTGCGCTGATTAATTTACCGCGCCCGGGCCGCGTTGGCGGCGTGTTTTTTTATCGTTTTTCCTTTTTTTTTTTTTTAAACCCAACCTCGCAATTTGTCCGACGATTTGCGACGGAGCGGTGTTTGCGTTTTTTTTTTTTTTTTAATGCTCTCACGCAGTTGACTTTTACACGTTAATTGGCGCTCCATAAAACCGGTGGCTGTTTATTTTCCTCACGTCGCCGCGGCCGGAACAAGTTGCCAGCGCGTTTCCGTTGGCGGTTTTTTTTTATATTATCTGTACGTCGTCCTGTTTACTTTAGTAATGCGGAAGTAAATTACCAAGATAAATATATTAACAGCTTTGATCCATTTCATGCGAACTCTTGGTTTACTAGCTTTGGTGGACACAGGTCTCTCTAGGGTTGTCCCTCATGTCCGAGGATCGTGGTCAGTGCTAGGGTTGTTGCTGGACTCCAGCATAAACATCTACACCCAACATTCAAGGCGGAAATTGATGGAGTAGTATTTAAAATTACACAAGGAGCTGATGATGATATGGGTGATGAACTGTGCATAATCACTGGACTCGGCTGTAGGATCTCTGTCCGTCTGCTCAACTCCTCACCGCTGAGGTTCGTATCCAGTCACTCCTCACCGTCCAGGTCCAGCTCCAGGTCTGTCCTGGCGATCATCTCCGGGTAGCGGCCCTATACACTTACTTTATAACGGGTCTCCAGAGCCACGTTAGGCACGCCAGTAATTTCTCATTCGTGTTTCCACCCCCTACCCCCTACGTGATTAGGTGGTCAATCACAATGTGTGATTGTTGGGGGAGCATATCATCTGTAATATTATTCCTCAACGATGAGAAATGAGACGAGCATTTACTGGTCTCTACTGCTGGAGACCTTCTATGTACCATCGCAGTACCTATTGCAGCTGATGAACAGTAACGTGTGGACAGTACTCTGTTCCGGTTTGAAAGGCTCTGTAGCTAGTGTAATGGGGTAACGAGACTTCGTATCTTACGTCTCAAAGCGATGAGCGCAATGTGATGCTGATAATATCCTAATTCACTCCACGTTGTTATGGACGGGTGTATCACTTACTATCAGGTGAACGTCTCGCTAGTCTCTTCAGTTGTTGCTGCGTAGAACAAAAAAAAAATTGTACGCGTGGCTATATCATATATGATGTTAGGATAACGAACACTGCACCTATAGTTCCTGATTCGAATCGAGGAAATACGCTTTACAAACGGCACATTGTATTTATTCAGCTATCAGATCTCGCGAACAGCTCCATGCAGCGTGACAGTGGTGTGGTGGTGTGGTGGTGTGGTGGTGTGGTGGTGTGGCGGTGTGGCGGTGTGGTGGTAGTGTGCCGGTATCGTCCGCAGCGATCGTCCCCCGGCCCAGCGATGCGGGCCTCACATAAATTTCACCAACTATAATCTCCGCTGCCGCAAGACTCACTGGGTGGAAATTTTAAGATATACGAATTTTGGTACCGTCAGCAAAACAGATGGTTATATAAATAATTTGTACACCGTTGTATAATTCTATCTCTGACCTTACTTTACCAAATCAATTTACTTCATTATTTACTATTTTACTAATCTTCAGGAAAAATCAAACATTACTCATCATTGCTCTTTATACACATATATATATGAGACAAGCGGCACGTTCACCTGATGGTAAGTGATACACTCGCCCATAACAACATGGCGGTAGTTAAGATGGTAGCTACTGCACCACATTGTGCTCGTCACCTGAGACGTAAGATGTTGAGTCCTATTACCCCAGTAATTACACTAGCTACAGCGCCCTTCAAACAAGAACAAAGTAATATTTGCACACAATTATTTGGTGGCTGTAATAGGCGCTGCAGTGAAGCCCATCTAGACGTTCTATTTTTAAGTGTTATTTTCAAGTTGAAAAAGTTCGCTTAATTTGCCAACGGTACCTGTTTCACTAGGTCAACTTCTAACAACGTCTTTGCGTTTAATCAAAGGAAATTTCCAATTAAATTGATTACGATCAGGAGCAGCATCGGAGCCCCCGTCCTGAATTATCTGTATTTACGTTGGCCGCATTGTTTTGTCAGTTGTACATTGTATATGCTTAAGGTGAGGAATGTTTTGTGGACGGTACATCCGGCCGCGCGACCAGCGGTGACAGCAATAATGGCGGGAACCGATTCTACTTATCTATGCCTCTTTTCTTTTTATAATGGCGAACTAAACATTATATAGCACTTGTCCAGCTTACTGGTGTTTGCTGGTGGTAGGTCTTTGATCCAGGAGACCGTCGAGTTACCACCGCAGCGTCTGTAGCAGCCGACAAACAGTAATGTGCCAACGGTACTGTGTTTAGTTTGAATGATGCTGTAGCTAATGCAATTACTGGGGTAACGTGATTCCAGATCTTATAGCTGTAGTTTTTAGTAGTGTTAGGTCTCTGCCGGAGACCGTCTAGGTAGTTACCACCGCTCTTATCTCTACCGCCATATAGTAGTGTGCAATCATTACTGTGCTCCGGATTGAAGGGAGTTATAGCTAGTAAAATTACTGTGGTAATGAGACAACATCCTATCTCCCACGGCAACGAACGTAACGTGGTGCAGTGTTCTTTGCGTCACTTACCATCAGGAGAACTCACTACACTTACTATCATCATCAGCTGATAGACGTCCACTGCTGGACATAGGCCTCTCCCATAGATTCCCACATACAGTCAGCATGTCCTCTAGTACCGCTGGGCACTAGGGACTGTCGTTTGTAGGGATTCATATGGGAGATCTAGGCCATTTCCCACCACGCTGGCCCAATGCAGCTTGGTGGGAGTATAATAATATTTAATAAAGCTACATAACTCTAAGGTTATTGGAAAAATCATACATCAGACTAGTTGTTCCATGAAGTAATGGACACAAATAGTGATGAGTATAATTGGTCTTGGTGTTGAGCAAAAACAAGACCAAGATCAAGACCAAAACTAAATATGCAAGACTAAATGGAAACAGAAAAATTATGACAGAGTATATTTATCATACTATGAACATATGCTATTCTTCCGGAAAGATAATATTTAATATGTTATATGACTGAATATGCAGGACCAAGAGTAAGACCAAGACGATTCTCCAAGTCTAGATCTTTTTCTTTCTTAGCTCATCACTGGAGACGAAGATTTAAGCGAAACTTAGTATCTTTTTAAGTATCAATATGACAAACTCCCTAATGTAACTTTATGTTTATTAAGAACTAATTAATAAAGGCGCTGCACTTCGAGAAATTAGTGGGAAATCGAGATATGTTACATCTGAAGACATTCTAAACAGTGTAAACATTCTAACTAGAGCTATGTCCTGGTTAGGAGCATCACCGTGTTTAAAATATATGATGAAGACCCAAACAAAGAGCTCGGTGAAGATATGGTTTTTACAAAATTTACAACACAAGATAACGCTGAGATCACTAAGGTTTATATCTAAGGACCATAACTTACCTAGTTCTTGTAATGATTTATTAGTCTTCAAAGATGGTGTCCTGAGCTAAGTAAACTGAATTATTATTAAGGAATCAGAGGGAATATGCAATCGCTGTGTGACACAAACAACTTTCTCATTACAATAATGGCCGTAAACGCATTGAGTAAAATGTGGTTCCGTTTCCCCCCTGAATATCTCATAAAGCGCCTACATAATCCCACATAGCAATCTACCGACTCGGATACAGTGTACCAACGTAAAACTTCATCATATAAGGAGCTTCCCAAGGCGATATTAATATTAAGATTACACCCTCGTCCCGGGCAGGGGCTGGTGTCGCGCGCTGCGCGAAAGAGAACCTTATCAGTGCAGCGGAGAGAGGAGTTCGGGATGGGTGGACGGGGGCGGGTGGCGATGGGTTGGGTAGACTTGGGGCGAATGTAAAAACCACCCCGCGATCGACTTATATGCTGTATCAAGACACACACGCCGCTCTGCGAGAAGGACGCTGCTGGGTTTTGAGGTGTTAAAAACAATATAAAACATACAGGATGCATGTTTGTTTTGAAGGATAAAACATTTTAATAGACGAGACTACTTGGACATTTATCTGGTGGTGAAGACACTTCTGAAGAGAACAGGAACATTACACTTATCTCTTGGATATACAGCATGCGAATTAAGAAGGTCATATCATGAAGGCGTAGGATCCAAAAGAAGCTGTTGCACTGTTCTTGCAACTTTTCCAATTCTAATCGCGCATATGATCAAGGCTTAGGTTCAAGAAGCTGTTGCCACTTCCATGGAGCTGTTCCCATTTGATTCATCTTTTACGACAAGCCGAAGAGGTGAGGATATGAAGATATGTAACAATGAGGCTGTGCGCTATAACATGCGATCTTAATACTCTGACTCTCTTATTATAGTAGTCGGAATTAAACAATTCTTCTTTATTGACGGATTTTCAATATGACGGTGGAAGTTCCAAACTACAGCACATATGGGTACGGAATCAAACTAGAGATCGCAATGCTAAGTCCAGGGGTTAGCCGCTGTGCTAAAGAGGACTTCATAGATACTGTTCCGCTTTCAAAATTAATAGTTTCTCATTAATATTCAAGGGCAACAATTAATTCAAGACGTATTGAAAGAGGGCGGGTTCGATTCCAACTTAGCTTGTGCTTCCATTGAAAGAGAACAGAAATCATGGTCTAAGAACACTAAGTTTCATGAACATGTGATACCGACCAACTTGTACTTGACTGTCTTAAAAGGAAAAAGTTAGTTATAACAAATTATTAGCTATCAATAGCTAATCATCCATAACCATCAATGGTTAGTCTGTTGCCGGAGACCATTTAAGTACCACTACAGCTCCTTGCAGGCGACAAACAGCAGTGTGAATACATCAATGTGTTCCGGTTTGAAGTGCTGCAGCTAATGTAATTACTGGCGTAACGAGCCAACATATGCCGTAGGCGTAGCGCAATATGGTAAATCACAACTAGCGCCTGTTACGGGCGGGGGTATCATTTACCATCATGTGAACGGGTTGATGATTGGGTATTTATAAGTCTACTTGCGGGTATCGCAACAGTCCAAACAATAACTCGTACGTGCTACTAACATTAGTTTTTGTACTAAACTAACTATTGGATCTATGTTATCTGAATAAAGAATTATATTATTATTATTGTAAATAAAAAAAAATCTTCTTTCTTCTTCCTCCTGCTCTTTTCCCAGCTATGTGGTTTTAGCACACTACTACTCTTCCACATCCCTCTATCAGCCGGCATATCCGAATTCAAACTCTTGCACATATCGTCTTTTACACAATCCATCCATACTTTATATTAATATAAAAAAAAAAAAATTAAATATTAATATAATTCAGTTACGTCATTTTACATCGGGTCGGCCGGTTCGCCGCCGCTACTCCGCCCGCGGCCCCGTCCCCGTCGCCCCTCTAAAATTTTAGCTCGCCTGTTCGCTCGCTCGCGGGCTCACGCGCACACATACATATTTATTGCCTCACCTATCGTCTTCCACGAGACAAAGGTAACGTTTATTGCCTGCCTTGTAACGCGAACACTAATAAAATTTAAGACGCACGCTACCAAACTAATAACTACCCTTATTAAATAACATACACAACTTACTATATTATATTATATGTCATAGTCAATCATCATTATTCTAAGGTTTCATCATTCAACAGTCATTATTCTAAGGTGTGTTTGAAGTCACCAACTCGCTTTGGGCCAGCGTGGTGAATATGGCCCAATCGCACTCATATTGAGGATAGGCCTGTGCCCCAGCAGTGGGGACGTAAATTGACTGTTATGGATAGTCAGTCATATGACTGACATATAATTTATCAGTGATAGGTAACACAGCAGCTCCTACTTGTGCCGACAAACAGTAATGTGTGAACATTAGTATGTTCCGGTTTGAAAGGCGTGGTAGTTAATGAATATATTACGATAACGATACATGTTTTCTCAAGGCGATGAGCACGGTGGTGCAGTGTATGATATCCTAACCAGCGTCAGATTGTTATAAGTATGCGTCTTCGCTTCGTTGGATAAAATATATATATATCACAGCTGTTACTATATCTGTCACCAAACAGTACTATGCTTCGAATTTAAAGGCGCTGTAGTTGTGAAAATACTGGTGACGATAACAATGTGGTGTAGTGTATACCATCCTAACTAGCATCACATTGACCGAAAATTCTATTTGTCATCTTACTGTGAATAACTAGCATACTCACGGTTGGTGGCTCCATTACGACCTCCAGCTACTCATTTTAACTGATGGTATTTGAACCTGGGTCATTAAAACAATTTTTTTTTTATTCCATGAAGCGACGATACGAGCTCGTCGTTTACCTGACGACAAGTGCTACTTCCTCCCATTGCTGGATTCTGCCAGTTAGTATTGTATACATTACACCACATTGTGCTCATCGCTTTGAGATATAATGTTAAGTCTCCATACCCCAGTAATTACACTAGCTACAGCGCCCTTCAAACTAGATCACAGTAATGTTTGCACACTGTTATTTGGCGACTGCAATAGGAGTCTCCGACAACAGAGACCTTCCACCAGTAAATACTATACTTATAAAAAAAAAAACATAATAGTATAACAATACATATTGATAGTAATAGTATTTTCTATCAATAGATATTCTAAGTTATATTAAAGTTAGTAATAACATCAGCACAATGTAGTGCAGTGTATATCATCCTAACTAGCGCCTTGTTATGGGCGAGCGTATCGCTCATCAAGTGAACTCGCTCGTGTCATCGCTTCGTCGAATAAAAAAAATATTAAACTACCTTATTTATATATTTCTCTTCTTTGAAACAATAAGAGTATTTATACAACGGTAGAGAAAAATTACAATAAGTGATATCTTTGTTTTAAACGAGACGAAATTCCGAATGTAAATTAACTGAGAGGAATAACATGTGTCCTTCCCGTTTTATTTTTTTTGGTGATTGACTGTACCATAGCTTTAGTTAACGGAATTGATGACCACAATGGCTAAATGTATGGATGCGAACAAAAAATGTAATATATCTTAATTAAATTATAAAGAACATTATATAATTAATTAATTTATATTAATTTAAATTCCTTTTAGAAGGGAAAATTTCCTTATATATATGTTTATTTATTTAACATAAATGATAAAAGTGGGATTAAGATATAGTCTAGTTTATATCCGTCATTATGATTGTGTACAGCTTTCGCGCAAATTACGTAACTTTGACAATTAAATGTGTATATATATGAGAATTAAATTAAAAATCCATCTAATACAATAAGCTGTACGTAAGTTATGTTATATGAAATGAATGTATGAGCTTTATTAAATTGGCGGCGCTAAGCGAGCGGAGCCATGCAGCCTAAGTCACAAATTACAATGCGCGCCGCATCGGCAAAGACGAAAACATTAGCCATTTTCCCTGAAAATCCAACGAAATTAAAACTGAACCGCGTGACCCGAATCTGAATAGTCCCTACCCTACCCACCCCCGCACCCGTAGCACACTAAAGCACTATATTCCGAACGTAACTACAGGACCAGGTATCGCCAACCCTCAGTAAGAATTCACTTTTGCAAAAATATACGAATAGTTATACGACCCTCGTCTCTCCCTCACCCTTTCACGGAGGTGGGGGTAAGCAGGAAGTGGGCTGAAGTAGCGGGGTGTTGCTGCCGCGGGCGGGGTGTCTCCTAAAAACGGTTAAGTAGCTCCCCCCCTCTACCCTCTATAACTATTTTATGTGGTCCCCTTAGAAAGACAGCGGAGATGGGGCGGTCGCGTTGCGTAGGCATAGAGAGGGGAAGTAAAATTTTAATACGTCTAGTCGGTTAAGAATTCATAGCGGATTTATAATTAAATGGCTAATGAGGGTTTGTTTGTTACGTGAACATCCTCGCTGCGACTTGAACCAAATTCTATCTGAAAGGATTATATAAATAGATATTGTTAGAACCTGTTCCGTGGGCGCAGGCCCACTTGTGTACTGAGTAGTCCACGTTCGTACAATACATCAGTCCTAGATTTTGAAAGTGGTACATGTCATATATTTCTTTTTTCTTATTTATTATGTTATTTACTAAGATTTGAAACGAAATAATCGTTAGACTAGTAAAAATATGTTAGATAGTAAATAATAGAAATATGATGAAGAATGACTTATCATTACGGCAATTTTATTTTATGCTTATGTACAGAATAATATTCTGTGTATTTTTGTGAATATTATATAATTAGCATAAGTATAGATATCATGGACAAAAAAAATCAGTATAATATTAGAAAAAATATATATGTGGACAACAGTAGTGAATATGTTGTAAATAAGGTAAAGCCCTGAATAATAATATCGGGGAAAATTGGAAATAAATAAAAAAAAACCGTTAAACTAAATTTTTGACATATAGCACTTTCACAAACAAGGGTTCAAATATAGAACATAATTATATATATAAAGAAAGAAAAGCTTTTATTCGGCACATAATTAAAAATACACACATTAATGGCATCTAACACAGCTACATGCTGCAGCTTATTTTCAGCTGATGTCAGTGACAAGGAACAAAAAAAATAACAGTGTTTAAAAGTAAAAATACTTAAATAAAAATAACAGTGATTGCTATAAATCATCAGCCGAACCGTCCACTGCTGGACATAGTCCTTTCCCAACGATTCCTACATCGATCGGATATAGATTTATATGGAAGAATTTGGGTATTTCCCACCACGCTGTCACCAACGCGGGTGCACCACGAGCAGGTGAGCTTGTCTTGGTTCCCCAGTTGTTGTGCATAAACCCTCACACCCTTAATTATTGCTACATTTAATTTAATATATTTATTATATATTAAGAACGGACGCAACCCAAAAAAAAAAACTACAAAGGTTACATAACATTATACTACCGTAAGAAATTTAGAAGCTGTAACTAAAAGCAAGTAGATATAATAATACAAGAAAAATAATCGATAATGAAAAATATTGCTAAGTAAATATATTCGAATATGCAGTATAGATATCATATATATATATATCAGATATTTTTGTGTTGAGAAAATCTTTTTTTTTAAATAAATTTCAGTAATTAAAGCCAAATAGATAACTCCATGAAATATGCTTTGATATATGTATCGATAAAACAAAGCCTTACAATATACGAACTATTTCATAAACAAAGCGGAATTCGAAATCGCCATTTTAATTATTTTTTTTTAATTCTAAATTAAGCCATGCATCTTATAGATTATGCCAGCAAAATTTACTTAAGTTTAGTTAATGAATTTCAAGTGTCCATTTTTTTTTTTTCAATTAGCGGTAAGTATGTTGTCGGATACCGTCTAGGTCTACCTTAGCTCCTATCACAGCCGACAGACATTACTGTGTTCAGGTTTGACAGGTGTCATAGCTAGTGAAATTATAGGGTATCGTAGCTTACATCTCAAGACAACAGGTACAATGTGATGTAGTGTATATATTCTTAACTAGAGCCACGTTGTTATGGACAGGCGTGTATCACTTACCATCAGGTGAACAATAAAATATCCCCAATCTACACACCGATGGAGTAGACATTATTACACACCTGTATAAAATTAAAAAAGAAATAACAGGTTAGTCTCTTCTATTCACAATAACGTCTTGATCGTGTAAACCTGTTTTTTTTGTTGATGTACTCGTGGGAAAGTCCACAGTTTTTAATAAAGACGACTATTTATAATGGATAATAAAAGATAACTTTGTATCTTTACACAGATGTATAAGTACACTTAAAGCGTCATTACCTATTAGTCTACTTTAAATGTTACAATTATGAGATAAAGTACAGATGATATCGATAATGACGGAGTTCTCGATACATCGATGAGAAGTTCCCGCGCTTTTTGCAATATAACAATTTTTTTTTAATCTGTAACATCGCTTCTATCATTTATTGATGGCAGGTTTTTACCGGAAATAGATATACCACCGTAGCGCCTATTTCTACAGGGACATAGTAGTGTGCAAACATTGCTCTGTTCCGGTTTGAAGAGCGTTGTAGCTAGTGTAATTACTGGACTAATGAGACTCAACATGTTATGTCTCAAGGCGACAAGCATATTGTAATGTATATCGTCCTAACTAGCGCCATGTTGTTATGGGTGGGCGTATCACTTATCATCAGGTGATCGTCGCGTTTGCCTCTTCGCTTAAATGAATATAAAAAAAAAACTTTTATCAGAAATTTTTGACATTAAGTAATTAACAGAATAAATATGTAATGCGTCTTAAGTTGAAAACGTTTAAAAATTAAAAAAAAAAGTGTTAATACCTGTCAAAAGAGTTTTGTATTATCTGTGAAAATAATACTATTATGCAAGAGTATGAAGTATTTTATTAAATAGATAATATAGTTGTGTTAAAAATGTATTTTAAAGCAAGATTTATACAAACTAGATTCTGATGCAGAAGGGTCAAGAGAAGTTGCTGCACAGGTTGCCCGACACGGCTCACTACGGACAGATGCCCACACAAACCAGTATTTGAAGACAGAAAACCTGTTACGAGGAAAGAAATTGAAAAGACGCGATATGTTCCTTTTGTTGCACTGAAGGGTTGGAACAGGATAAACTGGAGACTTGTTTGGTATCAATACTGTTAATAGAAGTATCCCAGGAAAGCACCAAAGAACATTTTAAGTTTCAATCTAGCTGATACCCTCAAGAGGGTTAGACTGATAGTACAAATTGACAGTTTTGACATTTTTTTTATTCGACGGAGCAAGCACGATCCACTTTTGGACATTAAACTATGCCTCATTACCTCAGTAATTTAATTACCAATAACGTACTTCATACAATCTACCCAGATGGTCTTCGGCAACAGAGACCATCATCATCAGGCGATCGATGTCCAGCGCAGGACGCAGGCGTACTTTAAAGATTTATACAACGATTGGGTAGAGTTTCCTATTGGGGGGATTTGGGCTATTTCCTACCAGGTTGGTCCAATCCGGGATGGTGGGAGCCAGACCCTTGTTTGTTGATTAGCCGGGTGGCCAAGAGCCCATGAGGTCTTCTTACTACCCCTGAGTTGTGCTACCCCAGTAATATAAAATTAGTTAAACGGTAAACGAGTTAAAAACAGCTCAAACTGCATAAACAATAAAGAAAAACGCATTTTTTTATAATACCAATCCAATCCAATCCAATCAGCCGGAAGACGTCCACTGCTAGACAGAGGCCTCCCCCAAAGATAATACTTTTCACGGATATTCCAAAATTTGATATCTATATTATTTTTGATAAAAAAGAAGCCATTTTGTTGATTGAAGAATAAGAAACAAACAAATAATCAAAACTAGTTACTGTAGACGTACATACATAAAAAATTATTTCGATAACAAAGACATACACTTTATAGAAGTAGAGAAAACCGGAAGTAGAGGACGAAAGGTCGAAATAATCATCGGTCGAGTGATTTAAAGCTTGCCCTCAAGATCACCACATAATCAAACCAATTTTCTGCTTCATCGTCAGTTCTGGATCTCATGAATGGGATTTTCTTCTAAGACGTGTCTATTCTACCAGCGATCATTTTGCCAATAAATGTGATTTAACATCAGTTTGCAAATTCGAAAATTGAGCTTCTTGTGTATATATTTCAAGAAATGTACATTACAATTGAAGATGTCCTAAAGAGAGGCCGGGTCAAGAATACTCGCAACCGACGAACATGCAGACGCTCTTGAGAGTGGAGGAAGCAAGAGAGTTGTGCAAGGATCGTAGCAAATGGAGAGAGGTGGTCTCTGTCTACTCCACTGGAAACGAAGAGTGATATATATGCATGTATGTACATTACACGTATGTATATTTACAAAAGAAATCAAAGTTTTCAATTTTATTGTGTGGTTACCGAATGTTGCCTACCCCTGCACGGTTGCTTGTACCCATGTAAAAAGCCAACGTCTAAGGCGCACGGAGTGGGTCGGCGCTGGGAGGTGAGGGGCCTTCGCGGCTCGTATACACACCTGCGCTGCGCCTGTGTGCGTTAGATATGCGCGTGTGAGTTTATATTTTCATTTCAATAGTTTTTACTTTGCAACAGTGTGCGTCGGCTGCGCGTGTGTGCGTTTATGGCCGTATTGATTCCGCCGCTGTGGCGTAGTTGGCAAGAAATTTATTATCTGTAAGACGGGCTCACGTTGGAACCGCACTGTTTTTGTTTGTAGACTATGGTTATGAATACCGAGCGGGCCGTCTTATATTTACAATAGATTAAATTATCAAATGGAGAGTAAATATCAACAGGTATAATAATAGCGTTCAATTTAAAACGTTACTTTGCATTGGTTTGTGGATTTGTGAAAAGTAGCAAACATAATGTAATAAAAAAATATAACGTAGACAAAGGCTAAAGAGATTGTATACATTTTTGATATAAAAAATGACAAATATGTGTAAATTAATTACTCGACCTAATATGTAAAAAAAAATTGTATTTAGGATTTTCTCTCACAAGTACTCATTGATTCATTTATCATGTTTTTCTTTTCAGTAATAACTTGTGATGTTTAGTTGGGATAAAACCCGCGGCTCTTATAGATGGCGCGAATGACGAATGGAACTATATGGGTTTCATTTAAATGTTGTCCTTGTAAAATTAAATAATTCTTACCATTATGTACATATTACCAAATGATATGATAGTAGCAGTGTTATTTATTTTCATCATTGGAGTTAAACAGAAACAATGAGTACAGATAACACGAGTGGAAATTCATGCAAGTAATTACAATTGCTTCCTTAGATAGTGATATTGAGAACATTTTTGGGTTTCCACTTAAAAACAAGTATTTAATAATACTTATAAGGAAAGTTTTCATAATAAAAACTGGAGAGAAAGAAGAAATATATATAAAAGGAAATTATGAGCACGACAACCTGTCCAGGTTATTAATTTTTTTTTTGTGAATGTCCGAAATTCTATATAGAGGGTCCATTATTCTGTATTGGTTCGGATTAATTAAATATATCTCACAGTCCCTAAGAAAACGCCTTAAACCTAAAGCGTGTTAAATGAACGTAATGATTTTGATTGAATAATAGACAAGTTTGATTCATAAAATAATATTAAGTAATTCAAAATACTATTATTACAATAAACATAATTCATTAACCAATAATCTAAAGAGAAATTTCATATAATTCAATGTAATGTAATGATTTACATATCGTTACTCGTAACACCCTCACAACTCTCTTTGGACAATTTTTTTTTTAAATATTTTCTTGGTTAATCTTTAAATGACAGAAACAATATCTATACTTATTTTGATCATTTTGGTCTAATAGTTTCGCAGGTATCGTGACGAATCAATGAATCTATGAATATCTCTTATACATATAGACAATCTCACTGTTCTTCGTCTATAAAGTAGAGATTCTGTCCATAATAGCCAATTTACGTCCCCACTACTGGGGCACAGGCCTACCTTCAATATGAGGGCGATTTGGCCATAGTCACCACGCTGGCCCAATGCGGGTTGGTGACTTCACAAACCTTAGAATGAATTCTAATTCATGTGCAGGTTTCTTCACGATGTTTTTCCTTACCGTTTGTATCGTTGTATCTAAAATTCACAAATGTACATAACTTAAATATTAAAGTCATTGGTACATGTCGAGATTCGAACCCGCGACCTTCGAAGGCCGCATGCTCTAACCATTAGACCAGCGAGCTGCAAGATTCTGTGAGATTGTTAATAAAAAAATCCTATTTACCAATCGTTTAAAAACTATTTAATAATAATAATAATCATAAAGTATTAAATAAAATCTAAATGTGTTGCGATGCGGAAATGTTGACAATCCCGCGGTTTCCGCTCGCAGGCCCGAGTTTGAAAAAGCGAGCGTCTAAGGAGGCGAGGCGCGGGGGGCGCGCCATATTTTAAGATGGCTTCCGAGCGCGAATATCGACGCGCCGCCGCGCGCCGCGCCGCCCGCCGCGCCCTCCACACAGATATTTTGCCGCCACTGATTTGCAATAGTTTGTGAGCCTGTATTTTACGTCCATACGCCATTTTTTTTTACATCAATAATTATTTGTATACTTTTTTCTATAATATGAATACTAAAATATAACAATATTTATGTTTCCAATGATAATTAAAATTAAATAATACTATGTTAAATGTTCTAATTTCTAATATAATATAACTTTGAACATACACTGGTGGTAGGTATTTGCTACCGGAGACCATCTAGGTAGGTATCACTGCAGAGCCTATATATACCGCCTAACAGTAATGTCTAAACGGTTTCCGGCTCGAAGGGCGTTGTAGCTAGTGTAATATTGGGGTAACGAAACTCATCATCTCATGTCTCAAGGCGACGAGCGCAATGTGTTGTTATGAGTGGACGTATCACTTACCGTCAGGTGAATGTTGAAAAAAAAAAAACACGTGACCAGAGCAATTGTGAGAACGCTTCCAGTCCCAGCAGTGGGAGTATTATTTTAATATTATCACAATAATATTTTAAGTACATAATTTCTGATGCTCCAAAATATGAAATACAATGACAAATTTTGTTTAATTAGATACAATAATTAATTAGGTTTACTTTAAAAATAAGCACTGACTTATTGGTTCTACAACAAATTAAAGACAAATATTATTAATTGATATTAAAAAGTTAATAACTTAAAATTTCTAGTTTATAGAGTTCAGAATTGTTGGCCTTAATCTTTTCAGCCTTATGCGTAGTAAATATTAAAATTAAATTGTATGCCGACTGCACGTGTGGTGGTGAGTCAAATAAAGTCGAGTGTATATACGTGCGTGTGTGTGTGTGTAACTCACACACATAATTATTTATCACGGTCTGAGTAATTTGTACGCGATAGAGGCTACGTCCCGGTGCGGGATATCATAAAGTTTTATTAAATCCTTTGAGCGTGATGGGTTTTTGCGAGTTCCGCAGTTCGATGGCGCTGCGGTCTCTTTCAGCGGGACAGGGTGGGACAGCTCGGAATTTGATGACAAAAAATTTATTTACAGCATTACAGAGCTGAAATTTTCAATATTTACTTGGCTATCTCATCTTTATCCGATGATAAGTGATCCGTTAGCTCTAAACAACGCGGTGTTAGTTAGGATGACTACACTGCATTGGTCACCGCCTCGAAATAAAAGGCGTAAGTCGATTTACGCCCGCAACTCTTCAAACTGGAAGGCAGTTATGATAGCACACTGCTGTTGGTCAAATTTAGATGGTCACTAACATTAAAGGTCTACTACTAATATTTCAATTAATTTACTAGTTGCATTTATTACTGATTAATTTCTATCGGAAATATATATATTTACAATTGTGTTAAAAAAAAAAACTTTCCTAAAGTAACATCTTCGGATATGTTTCAGCTTTGCCACCAGACGACTCGGCATTGCACCTTCAATACCATTTTTAATGATGATAATTGTTATATGTACACTAATAGTCTACTTCATATATATAATTATGCAGGACATTTGCTAGATTCTTCAAATGAATAATACCAAAATGTATATATACTTTGTAAGGGTATCAAATAATTTCCAAAATGACTTCATCTAGAAGACGCCGCTTTCCCCGGTGGCTTCTTCTTGTTCACTGGGAGACCGCGTTGGAAGATTGCTTCAAAAATTGTATCAATTATTCTAAACTCTTCGCAACTGACCGGCATATTGTTTCCGTCCACGTTCACGTATATTAATCCACGTGGCTTCCTATCAACTTGTTTTTGATAAGTTAAAACGCTTATCATTTTCTTCAGACAGTTATAGCTCAAGTCGTTATATGCAAGATTTAAGCAGGACAACGTATTATTACCCTGGCAATACAGTACTTCGTCCTTGACAATTGTATTGTTCGCAGCGAATGGGTCATTGAAGCATCCTAAGGAATTTTGGATTATCATAGCGGCCTTTTCGATAAGATTTGTATCGGAAGAGTACATGTTGGGTTCAGCGAACGAATGTAAAGATTCTCTATCTGTCCCTCTCTTAGCTTTTCTCACGCTTGTAGAAACTGAACGACCTGTTTTTCTCCTCGTAGCTTTCTCCGCGTCGCCCTCCTTCAACTCTTTCACTTTGTCCGCTATTAAATCATTTCTCTTCTTCAAAAACGAAAAATATCGTGTCTTCGATAAAATTATCTCATCGGGAGTCAAACAGAACTCTTGTAAGCTGTTCAGGATGTCTACGGCACCGTCGTCCGTTATTCTGTTGTCGGACAGATTCAAGTATGTCAAACATCGATTTGACCGTAACACGTTCGCCAAACTTCTAGCGCCAACATCTGTAATCATGTTAGACGTTAGATTAAGTATATACAAGGATCTAGACGCGGGATTTGGGTATGTTAATTTATCAGCAATATTTTGTACAGACTTGTCTTCAATTTTGCATCTAGACAGAGACAAATTATGTACGATTTCATGGTTTAGTAGAATTTCATAGTTGGCATTGATGAGGGATGTACCGTCGAAACAGATTTCAGTGATGTTGGATAGAAGGAGAAGTTTCTCCAATTCGTATAGGGTTGATAAATCGGCACCCTGATTGATAACTGCGCTGATAAGTTGCGGGTAGAATTTCACAATTAAACCAATTATTTTAAATACGTTTCGTGGTATGAACTTGTTTTTATTGAACACTATCTCCACTAAATTGTCGCTGGTGTCGTATACGGCACATATATTGATCGCATCTTCATTGTAGCTGGCCTGTTGGGTGGTAGCAGTTTTCATATCTTCAGTTCTATCCGACATCCCGTCACCTCGAGAACTTTTTCGTGTCGCTTTTAACTTGCTCCTGTTTCTCGGTTTGCTGTGATCGCTTAGACCTGATTCGTATTCGCCTGAAACAGGTTTAAATTAATCCTTAATTCCTCCTTATTAGTTCTATATTTCACTAATTTACATAAGTTCCTTTTAACTTGTTATTTTTGTATTATAGTTAAACTTGATAAGGAAAATGTTGCAGGTTAAGTAATTTTCATCTCCTTTAACCGGTTTCCTATTTTTCTACTTCTGCTCTTTAACCGTTTTTGTTTCTTGGATAATTTATCGTTTCATCTTTATCTGTTATCTCGTATTACTTTACAGTTATCAATTTACTACTACTAGTATCCAAATCTATTTTCATTTAACCATTTATGGTTCATAAGCTTTTTATGGTTAATAACCATTTATGGTTAATAAAAAGGATTTGAATGTACTATGAGTTTATTTCTGTTTCTTGTTATTGATGAAGTATATAACAGATAGGTATTGTAGCAAATTTTTTTTCCTGTCTTTATCCCAGCTATGCGGGGTCGGCACAGTATGTACTACTCTTCCATATCCCTCTATCAGTCGTCATATCTGAATTCACACTCTTCTTACACATGTCATCTTTCACACAATCCATCCACACTTTTTTCGGTCTTCCTCTCTCTACCCTTATAACCGTCCACGTTCATTCTAATTACTTTCTTTGTTACATGTCATTCAACCCTCCGCTTAGACCTGTATCTGTATTTATATTAGATAAGACACGTAGTGTATCAAATCTCGAATAGATATTACACGTCGAGATATCAACACCGAGGGCATTGTTTATAATAAAATCAACTGTATGCTTATCTGCAAACATTCCTATATGATATGATACTGATAGCTTACTCTGGTAAGATTTGGTAACGTTGACGGTGTACTCCATCTCAAGTTGATTGCAGGCCCAAGGTAGGTAGGCTACGAAGTCATCCGGTGTCGGTCGGTTCACTGTTCCAACTGACTCCTCGTTCACGCTCGACTTTTCCGTTTTGTCCATACTGCGGCACTCTCTCGTATATGCTGCTCTGATGGAATTATTATCACCTTTGGGTCACCAGATCTTAGTTAATACTAACATATAAAGACGATAAAGGTATTGTAAAACAAGTACTATTTCAGTTTATTTAATGCTAAGATTATCTAAAAATGTTTGATGTCGTTTTTGACAATAGTATGACATTTCAAAAGACATATGAACTTTTTACATATATAATTTTGAGTTTTTTTATATTAAGAAAAAAATTCAAAATTATTAAATGTAGTCCTTTTAGACGTAGCCATGATTAGCTCTGTAGCCCGTATTAGGTCTCTATTGCATAGGAGACAGCCTAGGTATGCTAACTACAAGCATAATGAAAGAACTGGAGTAACGATTTCACATTTTATGTCTCAAGGCGACGAATACTATATGTTGCAGTGTTATATCCTCATAATTAGCGTCACTTTCTAGTTGAACACAAATGTATCACTTGACATCAAGTGTATATCTGGTACGTCTCGTTACTTCATCGAATAAAAAAAGCTAGTATTTTTATACGTCGAAACGAGAACTACAGCAGTACGGTCTGCTTATCGTGAATATTCAAGAGATTAAATCTTTAGTTAGTATGTTTACACAGTAATGCTATACGCTCCTTATTTAAACGTTCGGTTACAATTAATATTGTAATTTCACAAGTTACAACGCCCTTTAAAACGGAATACAGGAATATTTGCCCAGTACGGTTGTCGGCATGAATAGGAGCTGCAGTACCTACCACCATATACGTAAATTATATACTAGTATAATACTTAAATATGGTGTTTAACATATTAATATTTAGTAAAGTTCAGAGAATGAATCTCAATCTATATTGTTGAGGAACTACAGTGGCATTTTGAGCTTTCAGTTACATATATATATATATATATATATATATATATATATATATATGAGTACGTAGATATATAAAATTTTAATACATTATCGCGTTGTACGTAACGTAAGCAAAGAGCGCGGTGAGGCCGGGACGAGATTCAAGATGGCGCCGCTTTGAACACTTCTTAGCAGCCGCGGTGGCGAAGACGTGATAGCATGGAGACGGCTTATTTTAATTTTATTTAATTAAAACGATAGATAGATGGTAGATAGATAGATGAGTCGTTTATTGGAACCTAAAAATATAACACACACATACATATACATTAACAAACAAAAACTTTCCTTATAAATCGCATGAACTGTGTAGTATAGACATGAGTGTGTGTTTGGGTATGTTTGTGCTACAATGGTACAAAAGGCTGTAGCTTAGTGGATTATTCAAAATTATAATTTTCAGCTCCGGCGGTGCGATCGCGATGAAGGAGATTGTAATTGCAATAGATTCATGTAAAAAATAATTAATTTACGTTTATTTTGACAAATAGTGCCTATTTGTAATAAATATACTGTGGTATTAGGAGACCGCTTCCGAAAACGAAGACAGACGATAGTACTAATGACACCTTTGATGATAGGACGCAAAAAAAAATCGATCCTGATTAATAAAAGTCATATTTTTAAAACATTTTATTACCATTATTTACGCTACGAGATGTATTTGGTTTCAATTTGAACCTTATTTCATGGGGTCATAGAGCATTTAGATCGCTAAGAAGTGTCATACTAAATTTTTATTTAATGTGTTTTTTATGGAGCTATCGTTTCATTTAGCTGCACTAACATGATGGAGAGTAAATAATGCTAATAAAACTTTTTAAAAATATGTTTTGTTTTAATCAGAATCGATTTTTTTTCCGTCCCATCATCAATGGTGTCATTAGTACTAACGTCTGTCTTCATTTTCGGAAGCGATCTAATAAACAGTATATGTACTTAATGAAAATTGGTTTTATTTCTTCCTCATCCATAAAAAATATATATATGTCCCCATTGCTGGGGCACAGGCCTACCCTCAATATGCTTGGCTTGGGCCATAGTCACCACGCTTGCCCAATGTGGGTCGGTGACTTCACACACACCTTAGAATAAATTCTAATTCATGTGCTGGTTTCCTCGCGATATTTTCCTTCACCGTTTGTATCTCGCTGTTGTAACTAAAGTTCACAAATGTACATAACTTAAATATTAAAGTCTTCAGTATATGCCGAGATTCGAACCCGCGACCTTCGGAATGAAGGCCTGTTTACTTTTTGGATTTCATAGACTATTTATAATTTAATTTCTAATTAACTTTTACAAACATTTGAATCTCGTATTACTTATTCGATTGCTATAGTAATAAATTTCATGTGTGATTCTTGGGGAACTAGTTATTTATATAGTGTTATAATTATTGACCTAGGTGTCATTACTACACAAATGAGTGACTATCTCTTTGTCAGAAGACAGTTGCAGTGATGGGAACATTACACTGGTGGTAGGTGTATATTGCTGGAAACCGTCTAGGTAGGTACCATCACAGTGCATATTTCTACCGCCAGACAACAGTGTGTAAACTTTACTGTGTTATGAAAGGCACTATATCTAGCGAAATTACTAGGGTAAAGAGAGTTAACTCATCTCTGATGGCGATGACTATAATATGGTGCAGTGTATATCACCCTAACTAAAGTCACATTGTTATAGGTAGGCGTATGACTTACCATAATTTGTTGTATTGTCTCGACGCTCCGTCAAATAAAAAAAATTATAGAAAAGCCTTCTTCATACAATTTACCCATCGCAAGGAGTTATAATAACGCTGGTAGTTTTCGCGGGGGTGGGTTTCCTTGGAAGTGGGCGAGGTGAGGCTCCGTGGGGTGGCGTGCGGCGGTGGTGGCGCTGCGTGATAACTCTCTACTTCGCCACTTATTTACATAATTACATATAATTCGTGTTGCGTTAGTTAGGTACTACAGTATAAGTACGTCCCTACGGGTAGTTGTGAGACTATGTAACGTTAAGATTCATTTACAGCGGATATGTTTTGCGGTCGGAAGTGGGTGGATGCGAAAAGCTGAAAACCGCATCTGGTGGAAGACATCGGGAAAGGCCTACCATCCAGTGGTTTGAGAAAGGCTGATATAATGATATTTTATGTGGTGAGACCACCGACACCGCCCTTGGCTGTAATATATAAAAAAAATTACGCTATGATATACACAGCATCACATTGAGTTCGTCACCTGAAGACTTACGAGGTTGAGTCTCGTTACTCCATTGATTACTATAGCTAAAAGGCCTTTCAAACCGGAACACAGTAAATGTTTCCAAGCTACTATTCATCGGCTCTAATAGAAGCTGCGATGGTACCTAGACGGTCATCAGCGACAGAGACATCGCTATCAGGGGTGAAATCTTTAAAAAAGATATCCTGTTTCCGGGGGGAAGACAAGATCATATAATCTTCAGTACCTCGCGGTACGCCCCTCGATCTTCTATGGAAATCAACCGTACCTGCCGGCATTACTCCGAAAGCACATTCCAGAGAGGGTTGCTGCCTTGTTCGACATCTTCGCTTGGGTGCGACAAGAACTACACCACCTTGTATTAGTCGTTGATCCCGGGTTCGCGTAGTAAAGAGTGAGGGGACCTTCAAAGCCCGCGAACCCGAAAACTCTTTTAGTCGACTTCTACGGCAGGCAAAGGCTTACCTTAGTCATATTCTTAAAATTCCGAGACTACAGAGCAAACGTCTACAGAGACCTATCAGTATATCATCATCATCAGCCGATAGACGTCCACTGCTGGACGTAGGCCTTCCCCAAAATATCTACATCGTCACGTATATGTGAAGATGTAATTTTGCACGCGTGTAGAGGTGGAAGGTCGGCGGAGCAAGTAGCGATTACTGCGCATCCGATACCGGAAGCACGGGAGTAGTTCCGCGCCGCGTGCACGGAATGCGGGCGCCGCTGGTTCAGCTCGCCGCGCGCACGTACCCCACTCCGTTCGGCTTTCAATCTAACTTTGCTCCTTGCTTTGCTTTCTTCTGCTAGGGCTGTCGCTAACAAACATTTATATCATCTATTTTTTATTCACCTGATGGTAAGTGATAATTGCTCTTCAAACCGGAACCTTATAATGTATGCACACTTAATGAGAAAAGCAAGAACAAGACAAACAATATAGATCTTGGTCTTGCATATCCAGAAGAAGAGGATATGTTCAAGTTAAATATCTTATGTCATCTTATCAACGGAATTTCTAGTTCTTCGTTTAGTCTTGAATAACAGGTTTGTCGTTGTTATGTTCTTGGTCTTGCTGTTTCGTAAAACCTAGAGCAAATTTACGTATCACTAGCTACGGTAGTGCCTATCTAGATAGTCTCCGGAAGAAGACCTACCTTCAGGGCTGCTTTCGTCAATCGACCTAACAAGTGTGGTTAGTAATAATAGAATTACCACGGTATAAATCATAGCGATACTAAAATTGTTAGTATGTTGAATTAATCGATAATTTAATAAATTTATCGGTAGTGTAAGAGACAACCCTACTGAACTTCAAAGGCATTAGAGGGAAGTACGTGTCTTTAGTAAAACTACTGGCGGTCGATAGCGAAATGCCTGATAACTAATAAATTATATTAAACTAGTTATCGCACAAGACCCTCGGTATACATAAATTAGTTTTTAGCTGGTCTAAGTAGCCAAGTTATAAAGTCATTGTTCGAAGAAGAATGGAAGACCATGTTATCAGGAGACCTAAATTTCCCTAAAGACGAGACATTCAACTGATGGTAAGTGATTCGTCTGCCGCAAGGTCTCTATCTATATCACTTTGTAGTTTCCATATATATATATATATGGATGTATGTAGCTCGCTGGTCTAATGGTTAGAGCGTGCGGCTTTCATTCCGAAGGTCGCGGGTTCAAACCTCGGCATGTACCGATGACTTAATATTTAAGTTATGTACATTTGTGAAATTTAGTTACAACAGCGAGATACAAAAACGGTGAAGGAAAACATCGTGAGGAAACCCGCGAACTGATATCATTTTTGTGTGTGTGTGTGTGTGTGTGGTGGTCCCAATAAAGTGGCAACAGGCTCGCCCCCTGTTACATGGGACCTAATCTGACCACATCTGGCGAAACGTGGGTGGTTAATTCACCTCTGCCTACTCCTACTGGGAAAAAGCCGTGACTATATATAAAAAAAATAAAAAAAAAAATTTAAAAAAAAATTTAAAAATATATATATATATAATATGTATATACAATGATTCTTCTTCGTCCATATCACTCTTGATATAGTGGTTATGGTCATCATAAATAAAAACAAAATGGCGTCACCTGATATAACAATTAGTGTAGTTTATTGTATATACTATATGCATATGTATCGTCATCATCATCAACCGATGGACGTCCTATGCTGGATATAGGCCTTCGCCAATATTTCCCACACGAACAGCTAGGGATTCATATAGGTGAATTTGGGCCATTTCCACGCTGGCCCAATGCGGGTTGATGGAAACCAGAGCCTCGTTTGTTGATTAGCAGCACCACGAGCTGGTGAGGTTGGCTTGGATCCCGTGAGTTATTGTGCGGGAACCCTTATACCCCTATCAAATACATTCATAGCGGTGCTTTATTTACTGTTTCTTCTTGAAGATCTTCATCATCATTTGTGGTAGTATAATTTCAGTTATCAAGACTTTTTTTATTTAATCAAGTATTAGATGAATATCCGTTAATGCAATCAAAGCTGTTTCCATATATTTAACCTCTCAGTTAAACTTTAAACGCGGTTACATAGAAATATTCAATGTTGTAACTTAGCTATACGAATATAATATAAACCGCCTTTACTTATTCGTCTTAGGAGCCGCGAAAATAGAGATGTATCGCGGGAGGTTGCCCATCCCCTAGCACCGTCGTCACCCTCTCCCCGGGGCCGGGCAGGGTGGCTCCACCTGAGACGCCGCCAAGACGGCACTCAAAATTTCGCTTATATAACGTAGAATTAATTAGTTTCAGAAAGTTAAGTTTTAACCTTCATGTACCAAAGTTAACGGCATTAGATGTGTCAGCTCGCGATACCAATTTAATTTCTATTAAGTTTACGGCGCCATTATTGTTTTAATGCTTTATATAAGGATCTATAAATCTCTTAAATGACCTAAAACTGATTATATATGTGACCCTAACGATAGCAATGCAAAAATTTCGCTGTAGGTCTCTGTTGCCGGAGACGGTCTAGGTAGGTACCACCGCAGCTCTTACTTCTGTGTTATATTTGAAGGAAGCTGTAGCTAGTGAAATTACTGTGGTAACGAGGTCTAACATTGCATGTCCTAGGGCGAGTGCAATAGTGCAATCATAGCAACTAGCGCCAGGTTGTTATAGGCGGATGTATATAGACTGGAGGAAGACGGCCATAGCCCTATAGCGACAGAATTGTTTTTTTCTAATATAACTAGCCTCTGCTCATTTTACTGACTGTATCACCCCCGCAACCCTCGGGGATGGAATTTTGTAAAATGCAATATTATCTGCCCTATACTCGGTATACAAAATATTCGTAACAAATTTGAAGTCTGTAGCCTCTATTGTTCTAGAGATATAGTGATGTGTCTTTACATAGGTAGAAATTTCACTTATACATACATATGTATATATAAAAAAAATTAAAAGCAAAACTCTTCGATTACTTGTATATAAATAGGAATAGAACCTTAATATCAGACAAGTTCGTTGCTTAATCACAGCTTCAGTTAGTTGAGATTAATAGGAACAGGATAAAGAAGAGAGATGAGAAGACATATATAAATAATAATAAAAAAAAACCCTTTCTCTGGCCTCTGGTACCGCCGACACTAAGGGTTTGGGCCATTTCTCAATACTCTAGCCCATTGGGGGTTGATAGAAGCTACAGCTTCGTTTGTTGAATAGCAGGGTGCACCACGAGCTGGTCAGATCTGCTTGGGGGTGCCGTAGCCCCTACACCCCGTACTTATTAATAACAAATATACTTTATTTAATTTAAATATAATACAATAATAATTATTTGATATTAATTAATATTATTTTAATATTGTAGTTATCTATACGTGTAGCTATTCTTGTCTCCAACTGGCGTCATCCTTCCATAAACAAACGCTCAAGGAGCTCCGTCAACTATAATACAGCGCCGTAATAATTTTAATGGAATCTTGTTAATCCTGAAGGGGTGGTGGCGAAAGGGGAGTTGTAGGGGAGAGGGAGAGGGAGAGTAGTTTGCGCGGCCTAGTCGCCGAGTATAAAATTATGTTTAACGTATATAATTACAGCGATAGATGACTCTAATTATAATCAACTGTGGTGATAAATATAGATGATCAATTCAATGGGTGATGATGATGAATTTGTATCAGTTGCTTATAATTTGATAACAAAATCCAAATAATTTACCTTATTTCTTTCTATTCGACGAATCACCTGATGGTAAGTGAGACGTCCAAGACAATGTTGATAGGACATCACCGCTACTTCCTTATCACCTTCACATAAGATGTAGTCTCGTCACTCTGATAATAATACTAACTACAGCTCATTTGTACTAAACTACTACATTACTATTGGGTGGCATGATACGAGCAGTGGTTTACTTACACAGAACCACTAGTAACAGCATTCAGGCGCCGGGAATCGACCCCAGTACCTCATGTATTTAATACCTATACACAGTACAATATAAGTTATTGCTACTTTCCATCGTTTCCGTTTCCTCGCTTCCCCACCACCGCCGTAACTGAACCAATTTCAAGAAAAGGCTCGAAGAGGATGTCTACACGCGCGGGAATTTGATATAGCTAATAACGTCACCCCTCCGAGACGGAGTGGGCCAGTGGTTCTTAAACCTAGAGCTTTCAGCTAATAAAATTACTTAAGTAATATGACGTCTCAAGGTGACCGTCTAGGTACTAATAGTAGTGTGAAAACATCACTGAGTATTTGAAGAGCGATGCGATGATCTCATGTCAATGTGAGCTAAACGAGGTACAGTGTATATAGGGGTGCTGGGTCGGATAACCTCCTCGTGTGCCCGGGAGATGCAGTTGCCTTCGGACCTCGGTCCGGGCGTAAGGGCATCTCCTGGGACTGGTGTACCCTGGGCAACGGCAGCTGCTTTATGCTCTCGGGCATAGGGCAGCTGACGGCTAATAATCCGACAGCCGGATAACCCGGCGGGAGGGGTCTCTCCGCGTGTCCCTCTGACTATCAGAAGGCACAGTGGAGGGGCGACGGCGGGCTCGGTGTGCACTTACCCTGCCCCGGGCAGGCGGTGGGTCTTTCCTGCCGCCACCGTCGGTCGTAATCCCGTGTGATGTCGTGGTCATGTCTCGCGGTCACACGGGACCGAGGCCCTTGGCTTAACCGCCCGGGGCGCGAGGAGGAAAACCTCTATAAAAAACTACCCCAACTCAAACGGCGACGCAGCGTGAGGAGTGCATGGCTGGAGGGGAGTCCAGTCTCTACTGCGGACCCCGACAGGGGACCGGCCGACCCCCTGGACGCGACATCTAGGCTTACCGGAGGCAACACGGGCTCTGTCGAAGGTGGACCTCAGTAACCCGTGACTCGTGGGATTTTAATGGAAACTGGAAAACAAATAAAAAAAACTTTACGGGTGGAACTCACCAGTTTGCCCAAAGAGAATGTCGGGCCCGAGATGGGCGGAGGCGTTGTGCCTGCGACGGGCGGAGTGGATGCGGTGCCCGTGAAGGGCGGAGCAAAAAAGAGGAGAGTCTCCCGATCGGGAGAGAGGGCGAGGGCAGCGGTCGCGGTCGCGAGGACCGACTCAGGGATGGCGCTGAGGGCGACGTCCCGCAGAGGGAGGAGTGCAGGATCGTCGCGAGGCGTAGACTCCTCTGGGGGAGCTTCGCCTGCCCCGGAGAGTGGGGTGAGCGGCGCGACGAGCAGGGACCGGTCGCCTGTGGAGGTAGCCACCTTCCGGGCGATCGTGGGCACCGATCGGTTCCGCAAGCCGGGGCCGCCTACATCGGAGGGCGACGGCGGGACCGTAAAACGGAGGAGGACCGCCAGAGATATGACCACCGTGGAGCTGGTCAGCGAAGTGGAGGGAGCCGCCGACGACATCTCGCTCGTCAGTAAGACGAGCAAATCGCTGTCCGGCGGCTTCCAGAAAAAGCTGAACCAGGCCGTCCTCTGCATTAAGGAGGCGGTGGTAGCCCTGGCGGCGCGACTCGAGCCGGAGGAGAACCTCCGTCTCCGCAGCGACAATCGTCGCCTGGAGACGGAGGTGGAGTACATAAGGCGTGAGCTCCTCGCCTTTAAAAAATATAACGAGGAGCTCAGCCAGCAGGTGGCGGCACTGCGCACTGGGGCGGGGCCCGTGCCAGTGGAGGCTCCGGCTCGTCCTCCTCCTCCTGAGCCGACGGATTTTGCGGCCCTCATTAACGCGGCCGTGGAGCGGGCATCCGAACGGATGCTCGGTGCCGCGGCGCGGATGATTGAGGGTCGCTTCGCCGGGCTGGAAGAACGCCTACTTCCAGCCCCCATCATCCGTCCGCCTCTGGCAGCGGATAGAAGGAGGGCGCTGGGTGGCAGCTCCGTCTCGCGGGCCCCCGCGCCTGCGGACGCGGCCACCTCGGCTACGACCCGGCCGGCGGCGCCCTCGGCGCCCCAACAGGCGCCGGCGCTGGCACCACTACCTCGCCGGGCGCCGATGAAGGCTTCAACCTCCCGCCCTCAGCCAACAACAACATCCTCGGCTGAGGGTGAGATGGAGGTGGAAAACGTGCCGCTGCCCGGGCCCTCCACGGAGGAGGGCTCGTGGACGAAGGTGGTCGGCCGGAAGGCGCGGGCTAAGGCCGCCAAGAAGGCGGCCCCCGCCAAGAAGGCGGCCCCCGCCGAGAAGGCGGCTCCCGCCAAGAAGGGGCCCAAGCTTGCGCCGCCCAAGACGGCCGCAGTTTTAGTCAGGCTGCGGCCCGAGGCGGTGGCCGAGGGGACGTCTTACCGGGAGATCATGAGCTCCCTGGTGAAGACGTCCGCCCTCGAGGACTTGGGCCTCGTGGGCCAAGTGCGGGTGCGGCGCACCATGGCGGGGGCCCGCCTGTTCGAGCTGGGTGCCAGCCACGGCCACGACGTCGCGGACCAGCTGGCGGAGAAGATGAAGACTTCGCTAGCTGGGGTGGCCGACGTCGTCCGGCCGGTCAAAACCGCGGATCTGCGGGTGACCGAGCTGGACGACTCGGCCACCAAAGAGACGGTCGAGGCTGCGGTCGTCGCAGCAACGGGCTGCCCAGCCGGGCAGGTGAAGGCTCTGTCCGTAAGGGACGGGCCCGGGGGGATGGGCACCACCATCGTAACGTGTCCGGTCGCCGCCGCGAAGCTGCTGGCGGAGAAGGGCCGCGTCCTGGTCGGGTGGACCTCGGCCAGGATCGTGGCTCTGGAGCAGCGCCCCTTGCGCTGCTTCAAGTGCATGGCGATCGGGCACACCTCCTCTATGTGCCCATCCCCCAAATGCCGGAGGGATCTGTGCTTCCGATGCGGGAAGGTGGGGCACAGGGTCGGCGAGTGCCAGTCGGAGTTCCGATGCTCCGTCTGCGCCGACTCTGGTCGGAAGTCCAACCACTTGATGGGGGGAGAACTTGTCTCCCCCCCAGGGTCAAGGGAAAGGCTGCGGCCGGGACACCTTCCCGCGTCGCGGAGAAGAAGAGTGCGCCTGCAGGAGATGAGAACATGGTCATCAATTAATTGATGACCCACATCTCACTCCTGCAGGCGAATCTCAACCACTCCGCCAACGCTCAGGACTTGTTCCTGCAGTCGTTGGCGGAGTGGGGATGCCACATTGGCGTGGCATCGGAGCCGTACAGGATTTCCGCCCAATCATCCTGGGTTGGGGACCTGGACGGCACGGTGGCGGTGCTGGCGAGAGCGGGCGCCTGCCCCCTCTTCAAGTCACTAGAGAGGGGGCACGGCTACGCGGCGGCAGGTTGGGGGAGGTACGCTGTCATCGGGGTGTACTTCTCCCCCAACCGATCCCTGGCAGAGTTCGAGGTGTTTCTCGACTCTGTCAGGGCCGCCGCGGGCAGGTTGTCGCCGAAGGAGACCTTGGTCCTCGGCGACTTCAACGCCAAGTCTCGCTCTTGGGGCGGCACCGCCACTGATGCGAGAGGGAGAGCAGTTGAGGCATGGGCACTGCTCTCCGGTCTGAGCCTCCTTAACGAGGGAAACGCGCTCACGTGCGTGCGAGGGTCGGGGGGATCCATCGTGGACCTCTCCTTTGCCTCACCGGCGCTCGCGCGCCGTGTGGCAAATTGGCGGGTGGAGGAGGAGGTGGAGACCTTATCGGATCACCGATATATCAGGTTCGAGGTCTCCCCTCCTCAGGGGCGCGGCACAACATCATCGCGCCCCGGGTTCCACTTCCCTCGTTGGGTCCTCGGCAAGTTCGACAAGGAGCTCGCCGAGGAGGCGGCGCTGTTCCAGAGATGGAACATGCCCCGAGGCTCAGACGACGTCGGCGTCGACGAGCTGGAAGGTCGCATCCACAGCGCTCTTCAGGAGATGTGCGATGCGGCCATGCCTAGGATGCGGCGACGTCCTGCGGGCCGCCGCCAGCTGTACTGGTGGTCGGAGGAGCTCTCCGGCCTCCGGGCGGCGGCCCAGGCTCGTCGCCGGGCATTGCAGCGTTGTCGGCGTCGGCGCACTCAGGTGACGGGGGAGGAGGAGCGGCTGCAGGGTCAGTATGCGGAAGCCCGCAAGACCCTGCGGCTCGCCATAGTCCGGGCGAAGACCCTTGCCTGGGAGGAACTACTGGCAGGGGTCGACAGGGATCCATGGGGGCGCCCGTTCAAGACGGCACGGAAGAAGCTCTGTGCCGCAGGCGCCCCCTTAACGGAGGCCCTGGACCCGGACTTCCTCCAAGGGGTGGTGGACCGGTTGTTCCCGGGGGCTGACGTGTCATTCCAGCCCCCGGTTATGTCCACTACCGCCCCTGCGGCGGCCACAGAGGAAAGCCCTCCTCTGACGGAAGAGGAGCTGGACGTGGCCCTGGATCGTCTCCGGGGTCGACGTACGGCTCCGGGGCCCGACGGGGTCCCATCGAGGGCCCTCTGGGTGGCCGCGAGCCACCTGCGCGAGGAGCTCCGGGGACTGTACGACGCCTGCATTCGACGCGTGCAGTTCCCGGAGCGCTGGAAGACGGGCAGGCTTTGCCTGCTGCGGAAGGGGGACCGTGACCCCGACTCCCCTTCCGCGTACAGACCGATCGTCCTTCTGGACGAGGCGGGGAAGGTCTTCGAGAAGATCTTGGCCGGCCGTCTCGTTCGGCACCTCGCCGAGGTGGGACCGGGCCTTCATGAGGCCCAGTACGGATTTCGGGCAGGGCGATCCACGTTGGACGCCCTGCTCGACCTGAAGGGCCTCTGTCTGGAGGCCTTCGGTGACGGCGAGGTGGTCCTGGGGGTGTCCTTAGATATCGAGAACGCCTTCAACAGCCTGCCTTTCGCGACGATCAGGGGGGCGCTGGAGTTTTTCCGGCTCCCCCTACATAGTCGGGCTGTTGGGGGCGTACCTCCGGGACAGGACGATCGTCTGGGTTGATGGCAGCGGCGAACTACATCGGCGGCGCGTGGAGAGCGGGGTTCCACAGGGGTCGGTCTTGGGCCCCTTGCTGTGGAACCTCGCGTACGACTGGCTGCTGCGGCAGCCGGTCCTCCCCGGGACGAGGGTGTTATGCTACGCAGACGACACCCTCGTCTCGGCCCGGGGGAGGAGTTACGACGAGGCTGCTCGTCTGGCCGCCACTAGCACGTCGCTGGTGGTGGACCGGATCGAGCAGCTGGGTCTGAGGGTCTCTGTCACGAAGACGGAGGCCCTCCTCTTCCACGGACCCCGCAGGGGTCCACCCCGGGGCGCGATCATCCCCGTCCGGGGCGAGAGGGTCTCAGTGCGGGGAGCCCTCAAGTATTTAGGGCTCACTCTGGACGGGCGATGGAGCTTCGGGGAGCACTTCGAACGGCTTCTCCCGAAGCTCACCGCCACCGCCGCTGCGCTGGGCAGATTACTGCCCAATGTCGGGGGGCCGGGTCATTTGTGTCGGCGCCTGTACTCTGGCATCCTGCGGAGTATGGCACTGTACGGAGCGCCCGTATGGGTGGATAGATGCGAGACCGCCAGGAACGGGCCCGTGTTGAAGAGGGCCCAACGTATCCTGGCGAACCGAGCCTGTCGGGCGTACCGTACGGTGTCCTGGACGGCGAGTACGCTTCTCGCGGGCGATGCGCCTTGGCATCTACAGACGCAGTCGCTCGCGGAAGTGTATCTCTTCCTGCGGGATGCCGGAGAGCGTCGGCCGGACCCGGCCACGGTCCGCCGGATCAGGCGCGTTGCCCATGACGCCCTGATCCGGCGGTGGGAGACGGAGTTAGGTAACCCTGCCGCCGGCCGGGACACGGTGGAGGCCATCAGGCCCCACCTGTCCCGGTGGATGAGCCGGCGGTACGGGGCCTTGACGTTCCACCTGGTGCAGGTGCTGACAGGCCATGGATGTTTCGGCAAGTACCTGCACCAGGTGGCTCGTAGAGAGATGACGCAATAATGCGTCGAGTGTGGTGCGCCGATTGACACGGCGCACCACACTCTGGCAGAGTGCCCGGCATGGGGGCCGCAGCGCCACGCCCTCGTCGCGCAAGTCGGCAGTGACCTCTCGCTGCCGACTGTAATCGATCGGATGTTGAGCAGCGAGAGGTCTTGGAAGGCGGTGGCCTCCTTCTGCAGCGCAGTGATGCGTCAGAAGGAGGCCGCCGAGCGCACGAGGGAGGCCGACGCCGCTGCCGCACCTTGCAGGCGGCGGCGGGCCGGCGGGAGAGCGCGGCGGCAGAACCACGCCGTCCGCTTCCTCCCGCCGTGAGCGACGGGCCCCTAGCCGGGCACGGTGTGAGGGGGCCTTCGGGCCGTTGGGCGTGGCCCTTTGGGCCTTTTGTCGTGTTTCCCCTGGGGGTGCGTCCCCCGGGGGAGTCTTGGTTTTCGTCCTCTCTCCCTCGTCGAAGTGGTGGGGGGGGGTCTGGAGGGAGGAGGCCGCCGCCCAGTTCCTTCACGGGAAGGCGGCGGCCGGGCATGCGCTCCGTCGTGGGCGCGCGCGGTCGTCTATGGGGTCGGGGGGCCCCAACGTGTCGGTCCCGCGAGGGGCCGGTACGGGACGGCAGGTGGGTGCCTTTGCTCCCCGCGGGCACCCACCAGGAGGAGTTTATACGCGGAGGCGCCCGGAGAATTGCTTGGCTGAAACCCGGGCGTCTCCAGTATGCGTATTGCGGGACAAGCGGTGGTGGTTTTAGTGGGTATGGGGGTCACGCACAACATCTCAGTGGCCCCGAGCCCCACATAACCCGGCGTCCCCCCCCTTGAAAAGGACGCTGGGTATGCGGTAACAGCATTTCCACCACCGATATCAAAAAAAAAAAAAAAAAAAGGTACAGTGTATATCATCTTAACTGATGCCGTGTTATGGACAGGCGTATCACTTACCATCAGTTCAACGTCACGGAGAGGTTTGTATTCAGTTGTGAACGTCGTCCTTGTTTGTTCGTAGTATGAAAAAAATTTCGTTGTGTGTATTTTTGAACCAAAACAACGAAGTGAGATGTTAAACGCTCATAACTATATTTTGATATTTTATAATAATTTTTTTTTATCATCATCAGCCGATAGATGCCCACTGCTGGACACAGTACTCTCCCAAAGATCTCATCGATCGATCTTACGCTACCCGCTTATAGCTGCTTTCCGCAACCTTCAGTCGTTTGTAAGGGTTCTTCATATGGAGGGATCTGGACCTTTCCCCCCACGCTGTCCAAATGCTAGTTGGTGGGAGCCAGAGCCTCGTTTGTTGATTAGCAGCACCACGAGCAGGTGAGGTTGGCTTAAGTCTAATGAGTTCTTGTGTGCGAATTTATTTTAGTGTTAGTTTCTTTGAAATAAAATCATATATTAGTTTATTTATAATTAACTCACTGTTATATATTTTCTAATATATGTTACATAAATATTGATATATTTAACAAGCAGTGGTTAACTAGAAAAGTTAACTGGTAGAAAGTGCTTAATGAGAGCGCTGACATCTATAGAAGCTAATAAGTTGTTAAATACAAATGGCGTCCGCCGCCATTTTGTTTTTAAAGACGCAATATATTCAAACAACTTTATAGTTAAGTTTTTAAAAAAGCATTGCTATGAAATATATATGTTTTATAATATATTCTGTATATGTTAGTAATAGAGTATAAATTTTTTTTTTCTTTATTTAGGAGAGATATTAATGATATACCGCCATTTTGTTTATCAACACTCCACAGATGAAGATAAGCTTGATATTGCAATACAATTCGAGAAGAGCGGAACGTTCACCTGATTTAAGTGACATAGATCATAACAACATTGCACGTTGTGCTGGTCGCATTGACAGTTGGGAAATTCAGATACCAATCAAATTTCAATAGCTGTAGCGCCCTTTAAATCGGAACAGAGTAATATTTGCATACTACTGGTTTGTTTTTTATTCGAAGCTATGAAGCAAGCAAGACGTTCAACTGATGGTATGTGATTCGCTTGCCTATAACAACTTGGCTCTAGTTCGGATGATATACACATCACCACATTACGCTCGTCGCCTAGAGACATAAGATGTTAAATTTAGTTTTTCAAATACTTTCACTTGCTACAGCGCCCTTTAAACCGGAATTTTTACACAGTAGTGCTTGTCGGCTGCAATAAACGCTGCGGTGGTACCTACTCAGACGGTCTCCAGTAGAGACCCTACTACTAGTAAGTAACTAGCCACAAGTTAATTTTATCTTTTTAAACTGAAAACAAAATGGCGAACAATTTAACAGATGGCAATAAATGTATAGATAACAAACAAAATTCCCACACGACAACTTCTATGGAGAAAACAAATTTCTCAAGTCGTAAACTAGTCATAGAAATCTTTATAAAGGAAACAGGTCGTCCATTCAAAGGATACTCGATTTGGTATCGAACCGAAAACCCGCTCATATTGAGTCCGCATGAACAACCTGTTTGCTTTAGTCCAGTTAGGTGACCCCAGGAGATCGTGGGATGGGTTATTGAATATATCAGATATAAAGGATAGAGAAAAATAATAACATTATGCATACTTATAGTAACAAATATCTGAGACTACTTTCTAGTCTAATGTGGAACAGGTGGTAGGTAATAATTTAGTCGCCTTTTATGACTAAGCTTACCTTAAGTCCTGTTCTTACTGCAGGGCTGGTGGCAATGGAGATGTACCAGTGGATCTGCAACAGTAAAACAAAAGCTTCTTGTTATATCATTAACAGCTCCTCAAAGTTTATTTATTTGTATAGATAAGTAGATAGGACTAAGTGGTAGTATGTCGAGACAAAATTGTCTACATCGCCCGCAGGGTATATGTCTTCGTCCTCGTCCTCGTCTTCGTCCCCACCAAGCCTACCTGCCCGCCCCCCACAGCTAAATCACCTGAGTCATTAATTCATTTTAAGACGCCTCGCGCGGCGTCCCCTTTACACTCAACATTTGCATATTACAAAGTATGGAAGTTCCCTAACGAACTCCGACGGGGGTGCACGCGGGGTAGCGCACGGGTTAGGGGTGTACAACGGGCTGGGAGCGGGGGTGTGTCTAAGGTTGCGGGCGTAAGACGGGGAATTGGCCGCAGGGTCGGATTCATACTTGCTGATATTATAAATTATATATTTTATTACTTTTGTAGAGAATACCACCCCCTCTTTTATATTAGGTAGAGAAAGACATAACAGAGTTTGTATTGAATGTGCTTAAATATAAAATATTACTACTAAGATGACACTTTGTTGTGGTTACTACCGCATTTCCTATTACTACCGTCATACAGTAGTGTGAAAATATTACTGTGTATACTGAATGATGGTATAGCTAGTGAAGTTTTTTTTTATTATCAATTGTCCGATAATATTATTCAAAGCTTTACTTTATCCTATTATTTACAACATTCTCACAAAACGTTTACTTAGAATATATTCACTACTTTTGGCTGTTTACATTTCGGTTCTTTTTTACATTATGTTATTTATCTAATCATCTAATATTTACAAAAATATACAGAATATTATTGTGTATATATGCATAAAAAAATATTTACTTTTCTTTATAATATAATAAGCTAGTGAAGTTACTCAGGTAACAAGACGGAAATTGTAACGTTTAAACGCGTCGAGCTTGTGATGCTGTGTATACCACCCTAACGTGCGTCGCGTATCATTTATCACCAGATAAGCTAGGTCTAACCATGGTCTAGTTCTCACTTAATACTATTCGAAATTGTGGTCAAGTTTAAGCTCATATTCGTAAGTTAGTTAATAGTGGATAAAAAAATCAGCTGTTTGTGTACGTCTCAAATCCGACCCAGTGCACCTCGAAAGCGGAGAAAGATGAAGGAAATCAAAATGTACGTCGCAAAAAGGGGGGTTACTTGCGCCCCTCCCGCCCTCAACCCCGGCGAGAGGAAAGCCCGAAAATTCTATGAAGAGGGGTGGGGGGCGCGCCGATACCTTTTGTCGGCGATAAGGCAGGGCGGGGAGCGCAAGGAAAAGGGAAACATAACTCTTACTGCGACGAGTTCTTATCGCTGTTGGCAATTTCCTACTGCGAGGAGTCGGAGCGGGCGCTGGTGGAATGAAAGAGCCCTGCGGGTGGCTTCTTTTGAGGAAGGGGCCCCCAGATAGTTGGTATCGTTTGCTAATTATGCCCTCATCTTAAATGATACAGGGGTCATGTGTTTATTTAAATTTTGATGTAAATACAAAGGTTCTATATACATCAAAATTTATAGGTTTTATATATATTTATCATTTAGTTTTCTTGTGCCCCTCCATCTAGTGAGGATTGGACTCCAGTTCTGCGAACCCCTTTCTGTTGGGTGCCAGTTGGATCAGTTGTGCGCTCTTGATATTAGTTGATTTAATATCAATACTATGATGACTATAGTACTACTATACTGTTAGGAGGCATTCCGCAAGGTAGGCCGATGATCTGGTGAGAGTCGCGGGAACCCACTGAATGCGAGCAACCCTGGACTGATCGATGTGGAGATCTTTGGGAAAGGATGTCCAGCAGTGAATGTCGAGCGGCTGATGATGATAACACATAAATATTACCACAATCATGAACTATAAAAACTAGTACAAATGTATTATAATATATTTTTTCTGTTTATTATGTAGTTATCATCATCATCATCGCTGGATGTAGTCACAGTATATGGTAGTAATAAATTAATAGAGAAAATATCCTAAATAAGGAATCTTGATTTTTTTATTTAAGCAAACGAAGAGACAACTGAGATGTTCACCTGAGAGTAAGTGATACGCCCGCCCATAACAACGTGGCGCTAGTCATGATGATACAGGATCACATTATGGTCATCACCTTAAGGCATACGACATTGTCTCGTTTCTTCAGTAATTAATTACACTAGCTACTTCCTTTGAAACCGGAACACAGTAATGTTTGCACAATACAGTTTGACTGCAGATATAACTGCGGTGGTAACTACACGGTCTGGACGCAAGTCAACCTCACCAGCTCGTGGTGCATCCTGCTAATCAACAAACGAGGCTCTGACTCCCACCAACCCGCAATGGGCCAGCGTGGTGGGAAAAGGCCCAGATACTTTCATATGAACCCATTCATGCTGATTCGTCTTCAGGAGCCGTTGGATCTCAGGCCGTGGATCCGGGTCTACGAGCCCAGTGTCAGATGAGCTGTAAGAGCCGCTGTGGCTTGCAGCCCTGTCTACAACAAGAATATAGAGCCGTTGGATGCGGGCAAAAAGTTCCGATCGATGTGAAGATCTCTGGTGGAGCTCTATGTCCAGCTGTGGACGTCTATCGGCTGATGATGTCACAAAGAAGTTTTTTCTTTTGGTTTGTTATTCTTTGTTCTAAAATTGATAGACGAAGGCATTGTTTATGTGTTTGTTTGTAAAGTGCGGCGGGAGGTTTGATAAGTACGGGACGGGTCAACTCGGAGCGGCTGCTGACCGCCGCATGACGACGTCCCAACCATTTGCTACATCCACGATCGCGGAACACATCACCAACATGGAATTGAATATTTATTTGATATAATTTTGAATAATTATATAAGTCTAATTAGTGGATATGTCTCTGTTAGGCCTATGTCCAGCAGCGGACGTCTATCGGCTGATGATGATGACGTCTCAGTTGCTAGAAACCAACCATCTCTTTTTTGCGCCACCAAACAGTACTGTGCTAACATTACTATGTTCAAGATTAAATGGTGCTGTAGCTAGAGAAATTATTGGGGTAACGAGATATAACATCTTATGTCTCAAGACGACTAGCGAATTTTTTTTTCTTTCTATATTCTACGAAGCTGCGAGAAGAGCGAGTCGTTCACCTGATGGTAAGTGATACGCCTGTCTGTAACAACATGATGCTAGTTAAGATGATATGCACAGCATCACATTCCATTGGTCGCCTTGAGACAAGATGTTAAATATTGTTTCTTCAGTAATTTTAGAAGCTACAGCGCCCTTCAAATTGGAACACGATAGTATTTGCACACTGCTGTTTGTCGGCTGCAATAGGAGCTGCGGTGGTACCCACCTAGACAATTTCTGGTATGAAAGACCACCAGTCTCATCTCCTCACTTCGATGTAGAATACCTAAACAGATTTTTAAGCCGCAAACTAAAGCTATCGCTGCTTACAGAGTTCATACTAAAGGATTGAACCAAATTTGTTTTGCTGATGGTAAGTCCTACCAACTAGCGAAGCGAGTATGGCAATTATGACCACATGATCAAACGCCAGAAGACCAGGCTCCTAGTCTTCGACCGCATAGACGGTCACGGGCAACAGAGATCTACTACCAGTGTAGTTGAATGCGGTGATGTGTACATCGTCTTAACTGGCGCCAGGTTGTTATGGACAGGCGGATACCATCAGGTGATCATTCGTTTCATCTCGTTTAATAGAATAAAAAAAACATTGTAGCGTTAGCTTTTGAACAATTTCATCATCATCATCATGAGGTGCTTTGTTCATACTGAAGGTTACCGGTCGTAATGAAAAAACGAATCTGGTCTTCGGCTATTCAAATAACTACCCCTGTACATAAACAATATATATTTTTTTTATGAAAACGTTGGGCAAACGATCGATTATTCTCCTGGTTAAAAGTGATCACCGACTTCCATGAAATATAATATAGTCATACTATATCTAATAGGGTCAAACTTAAAACATAATATCAAAGTGGGAACTACGCCGTCGCCGTTTAATCTCCTCCCACTGATGAGTCTCAGCATCTCAGGGTCTCAGGGTCTCAGAGTCTTAGGGTCTCAGGTTCTCAGGGTCCTAAGTAGTCGGATATAAGGGCTGCATTAATAAACTTATCTATCTTAAATGTTAGATGTTTTACATTGGTAGGGGTCACGTGTCAATAGCGGTCACCGACTGTCCGCCGAGGTCAGCCCACGACACCCCACACTTTTGTTTATAACAAACAATTGTTTATAACAACTAAGTATAGATCTAGATTACTAGGGTTACTTATTTTGAAAGATTACTGTTATACTGAGGCATTAATTTGAATTTTTTTTTACAATTAAACGAGACGAGCCGGACTTTCTCCTGATGGTAAGACGCCTGCTCATACCAATATGGAATTAGGATGATATATACTACCACATTTCGGTCGTCGTTTAAGACCTAAAATGTTGAGTCTCATTACTGCACTAATTACATTAGCTACATTATCATCAGCCGATAGATGTCCACTGCTGGACATAGGCCTCTAAAGATCTCCACGTTTGTTGGGGTTCATATGGGGATTTGCCATTTCCCAACACGCTGGCCCAATGCGGGTTGATGGAAGTTAGAGACTAGTTTGTTGATTAGCAGGCACCACGAGCAGGTGAGGTAGATTGGGTTCCGTAAACTGTTATGCGGAATCCTTCACACCCTACGTTAGCTATAGCGCCCTTCGATTTTGATCACAGTATTGTTTGCACACTACTGTTTGGAAGCAGAGCTAAGTGTTACGGTGGTGCCTAGATAGTCTCCAGCAACAGATACTGCCAGTTAACTAAAACATCTCCAGTAACCAAAAAATTCCAGGAACTCTAAATGTAGGCATTGCATTGATACATAGTCCTTTACATATTTCTTTCTTATTTTTTCACCTGATGGTAAGTGATACACCTGCTCATAACAACGTGGCGTTAGTTAGGATGATATACACAGCATTACATATTTCTAAGCGTATTCAAACACGACTAACTCTATATATAACTGTAATTACCCCAGTAATTTCTCTCTATTCTCTATCAAAAGTATAGTGCTTACTAGTCATTGTATGACTTAGTACGATAGATATTAGGCTCGCGGAACCACGGTTAATAGCCTGTTTTTTTTTTTTACTGTTCCTATTACAAGTGTTGTTATCCGGCGGCGCGATAATTTAGCTGTCTACAGCACCCTTCAAACCAGAACAGAATACTTGAACAATTAAGTTTGAGATCAGAAATAAGAGCTGCTTTCGTAGTTCTGCAAATATTTGTAGCTTTTTTTGTCGAAAGGGTATTCTTTAAAGGATTCCCTGCTTCTGGGGGGAAAGATAGAATTATGCGAGATTTGTATCCACAAAACCCCCCTCGGTGGTCATCCTTAGTACTGTACAGAAGCCTTGGGATTTTCTACGGAATTCACCGGTGCCTCTCTTCACTATATCTAAGCACGTCTCAGAGAGTGCCGTAACTCTCTCCAGCACCCTCTTTTCTACGACAAGCACAGCACCACATCGTACTTGTCGTTAACTTCTAGCTTGCTTAGTGGACTATTAGAGCTTCCACCTTCAAAGCTCATGAAACCTTTTAGTCGCCTTCTACGACAGGCAAGGCTTACCACAGTCCTATTCCTAACAGTCCAAAACAATAAGGCACCGAAAATAGCAGTAAAGGTATAAAGAAATAATTCACATGTTATATACAAATAACAGGTGATTTATCTGGTAGTATTTATTAATTAATATTATATCAAGTACGGAGAGGTGCTATCTCCGGAGTCCGTCCCGAGCGGCGCCGGGGTCAAGGCCGTGCGACTTGACCGATTGACATTGTTGACAACAACCCCACTCCTCTCCTACATGTGACATATTTGTATTATATACCCCCGTAGTATAACAGTTACCCGCTTTACTCTAAAATCCCAAGTTCGATTCTGTAGTAACATACGAGGTTTGGTTAATGGTTAAGTTTCTCGAACCTGTTCCGCTCCTGGTCGTGTTCTGACCTATCAATGTAAAACCGAAGTATTCTAGACTAATCTATTTAAAATTACTAGTCTGTTGCACTGCTGCTAGGTTTCAGTTTGCTGGAGACTGTCTAGGTATTAAGTCTGCACGTATTGCTGCCGTCAAATAGCAGTGTGCAAACATTACTGTGTTCTGATTCGAAGGGCGTTGTTGCTAGTGAAATATTTGACGGTAACGAGACTCAACATTTTGTCTTAAGGCGAGCCTCGTTGTTAAGGGTAGGCATATCACTTACCATCACGTAAACGTCTCGCTTGCTTGATTGCTTTGTAAAACTTTTTTTTTTAACAAACCTAAGAGACAAGACAGACGTTGATTTGATGGTAAATGACCATATTGTAGTTATGATAGACAGTACATTATTCTCGTCATCTTAAGACGTATGTTAAGATTCGATACTCCAGTAATTTCACCAGCCACAGCTTCATTTCAAGGACACCGCAGTTATATTTGCACACTGCTGTTTGATTGCTGAAATAGGATCTGTGGGATTACCTAGACGGTCTGCGGCAACAGAGACCTACCATTAAAAATATCTAGTATATGAATTGAATATTAATTGTAGTCCAATTCTCATCAGCCTCTTCCAATCATCTTGTAAGTTTAACTGATGATGATTACTCAGTATTCAGTCTCTTCATATATCTATTGGCGATGGGTAACTAAGTTAAAGATATCAGCACGATGGAACTTTTGTCACGACGTTATGAATATTACGATTAACAATGGATACCTGTTCCCTATAACAGGTTACTAGCGACTCAATGCAGCTACTCGATATCATGATATTCTGGACGACGTTTGTCTGTCTTGGTGTGAAACGGGGAAAAGAAACCGGCTCAACCAGTTGTAATGTGTATCGTGCGTGGGAATAAATTAAGCTGATAATATTAATTGATAGTAATTGTCATAACTTAAGTTATATCATCTGCAAATAAGTATTATTACAATTTTTATTAAATTACTTCATATGATTGAAAGATAATGTAATAACAGGTTTTCTTAAAATGTCATTTCATTAGACTTAACCATTGCTTATTATATAATAAGTTATAACTTGTTATTAAAAATAATAAATTACCCTCTAAAGATCCCATTTCTGGGATCCAAGTCCTCTAATTAATATCCATAATATCGTTAACCTGATATTTTTTTTTACTATTTACACAATCTGTTATATTTTAGTAATTATTTAATTTAAACACAGAAGAAAAGAGAAAGAACAGCAACGGGCTGTTCGCAGAATATTTTTAGAAATGTAATATTAAAAAAAAAAACTTTATATTATTGTAGTAAGTTATCTCTAACTATTCCCATGACCTCAATGGCTTTTGAGTATTTCTGAAATAGTATTTCTTAAAACTTGATTTATTTTTATTGTACACTAACCAGTTCGATCCGGTTTCGTGGAATCGTTCCATTTTCGAATCGTGTTCGAATTTCGAAACGAAGTGGTTCTGTGCGTTATGACGCGAACCTGTTCCTTTTTAAACAGTTTACTTTATAGTGATGGGAACTGAGACCTGTTTCTAAGTAAACGTTGTGATTGATATCTGAACGGTTATTTAAGCGCAAGGGTAATAGTTGAACATATTAATTTTTTTTAATCATTATTTGATATTATTGATTTTTACATTTCCATATATTATTTGTAATTTTTATTAAATATAATAAGGTATATTTATATCACCCTAAATATTTATTTTGAATAAAATTGGTATATTTTATATAAATTAAGCAAAAAAAAATGCTACTACCACTATGTAAGATTTTTAGATAAATTCATTAAGAAATATCGTCTATATACCTAAAACATGTATAAAGAACTTTTAATCTCAATAGTAATAAGAATTAATAATTATCCGATTTTAATTTTACACGTTATTTTGTGTTAGACGGTAAAAGCGTAAAACTTCATAGAAACTTACGAAAGCGCCTCAAACGCTAGAAGCGCTTGCCGAACACAAAAGCCCTCGTAACTACATCCATATAAAATAAACACCCCACCTATTCCTCAGAGAAATTCAAATTCCGAACGCCTCTCGCGCCCGCCATCTTGCGCAAGACGTCGATATAGAACTAGGTGCCGCATATTTTTTTTTCTAGAACGTCTTAAGTTGAACATTTTTGCGCCACTATAGCTCTTACGGCGTCATCTTACGCTACTGAATCGCTCGCGGAAAAATGTTGCTCTATTCCTTGCAGTACTACACCATAGAACAACCTACACTACATTTAGATCAAGCAAAATTAAACTTTGATTCGATTGCAATACTGTCTATTATAATGTAAATATTCCAGTATTTACGTCTATTTTAGTTGCGTCACCCAAACTATAATAACAATGAGTAGTGCATTTCGCGTTAGTGCAGCTTTTAATGAAGTAGAAAGAGATAGCTATATTTCAGTTTATGCGGCTAAAAAGGTGGGGCCTAAATAGTTGCGCTAGTGGAACAAGTTCGGAAGAAAGTTTGGAAGAGGGAACGTTTTATTGGATTTTCGCTCCGCGCTTCCGTTCGGTAATGGTGACCGGCTGGCGCTGCGGCAATTATAATTTTCAAGATGTCTGACATTTAAATTCCTTGTGTTTTATTACGTTTTGGTTCGAAGGACTAAAATAATATGCCGACGTATAATTTTTATGATTAGATCGCTGGTATTAATGCATTGCATATAAATAAGGGTAGTTTGATTCTCTTGATATCATTAATAGAAAGAGACAGAAAATCGATAACAAAGGCAACGCATACTGGAGAGATACTGAATAGACATATCTTTTAATATATTAATATCGTTTTCATTTTTATCTATCATTAATATTTCTTATGTAAATAAATAAGGATTCTTACTCAGGTGTATGCCTCATTAGCAGACCAGCCATTAGATATTCTAATAATTAGGTATACAATCAATCATACACTATTTAAATTAAATATTCAAATAATATACAAGAGAAACTAAGTTTGAGTACATTATTGCAATAAAAACAGTCATTCACAGATTATACTGACTATAGACACTTAAGTGAGAAGAGAGTAATGTTTTAAGTAATCTGTATAACGAGATCTCATGAATGTACATGTTAAACAGCTTGTATATCTAAAAAAGTTGGAGAGTTGCACAGATCTTCATAAGAACAGCCAAGTGGTGGAACAATCTGCTGACCTAAACACAGATCTTCACAAGAACAGCGAAGGAGTGGAACAATTTGCTGGTCGAAGCATCGATCTTCATAAAAGCAGCGAAGGAGTCGAACCATTTGCTGACTCAAGCACAGATCTTCATAAGAATAGGGAAAGAGTGGAACAATTTTCTGGCGGAAGCACTGATCTTCATAAGAACAGCGAGAGAGTGGAACAATTTGCTGACCCAAGCACAGATCTTCATAAAAACAGCGAAGGAGTGAAACAGTTTGCTGACCCAAGCACAGATCTTCATAAGAATACGGAAAGAGTGGAACAATTTGCTGGCCCTAGCACAGATCTTCATAAGAACAGCGATGGAGTAGAACAATTTGCTGGCCCTAGCACAGATCTTCATAAGAACAGCGAAGGAGTGAAACAATTTGCTGACCCAAGCACAGATCTTCATGAGAACAACGAAGGAGTGAAACAATTTGCTGACCCTAGCACAGATCTTCATAAGAACAACAAAGGAGTGAAACAATTTGCTGACCCAAGCACAGATCTTCATAAGAACAGCGAAGGAGTGAAACAATTTGCTGGCCCTAGCAGAGATCTTCATAAGAACAGCGAAGGAGTGAAACAATTTGCTGGCCCTAGCACAGATCTTCATAAGAACAGCGAAGGAGTGAAACAATTTGCTGGCCCAAGCACAGATCTTCATAAAAACAGCGAAGGAGTGAAACAATTTGCTGACCCAAGCACAGATCTTCATGAGAACAACGAAGGAGTGATACAATTTGCTGACCCTAGCACAGATCTTCATAAGAATAGCGAAGGAGTGAAACAATTTGCTGAACCAAGCACAGATCTTCATGAGAACAACGAAGGAGTGAAACAATTTGCTGACCCTAGCACAGATCTTCATAAGAACAACGAAGAAGTGAAACAATTTGCTGACCCAAGCACAGATCTTCATAAGAATAGGGAAAGAGTGGAACAATTTTCTGGCGGAAGCACTGATTTTCATAAGAATAGCGAAGGAGTGAAACAATTTGCTGACCCAAGCACAGATCTTCATAAGAACAGCGAAGGAGTGAAACAATTTGCTGGCCCTAGCACAGATCTTCATGAGAACAACGAAGGAGTGAAACAATTTGCTGACCCAAGCACAGATTTTCATAAGAATAGGGAAAGAGTGGAACAATTTTCTGGCGGAAGCACTGATCTTCATAAGAACAGCGAAGGAGTGGAACAATTTGCTGGCCCTAGCACAGATCTTCATAAGAACAGCGAAGGAGTGGAACAATTTGCTGGCCCTAGCACAGATCTTCATAAGAACAGCGAAGGAGTGGAACAATTTGCTGGCGACACTGTACCCTTACAAATACAATGCGGGTGCCTTAAAGAAAATATTGAATAGGCTATTACTAGGTTAGTGCCGTCGCAGAAACAAGGCATGGCTGGCGGACACCAAGGAGTGGACTAAGAACAGGAGCACCGCGCGGCTGATCCACCTGACGCTCGACAGGGATAGATTTGTAGAACTGGTGTCCAATCATTAGTTGGACAGGCAATAGAAGAAGGTTAGTGCGCTTTACATACCACTTAATATCAGGTGAAGAGTTGCACCTTAAGGAATTATGATACAAAGCTTTCAGCTTGGTGCTAAAGGAAATTCTTTTGTATGTGATAAAGCCTTTATGTGTGGTTGAGGATACAAAACTGTGGAGTAGTAACCAAGATTTTATTTTTCATCATTATCAGGCGACAGATGTCCACTGCTGGATATAGGCCTCCATCAAAGATCTCCACATCGTTCGATCCTGATCTGCCGACGTCAGCTGCTCTATAACTAATTGCTCCTGCTTTTTCGTTTTATGAACTATATATTTAGTAATAAATAGCTCCTTTAATATTTCCTCTGCTGGGACACATGTTCACCGGACATGGGTCCAGGTCCAGCTTTAAGCTGTAAGTCAATACGACTTTCACTTAACGTCTTCAGAAAATAGAACAGATGCTCATGAAGATGAAGACCATTCTACCACACAGGCGAAGGTTGATGAATATTTTATTCATCTAGGCATTAAGAATAGACCTGATAGTTTATATCCACCTATAACAACGTGGCGCTAGTCACCATGATACACATTGCACTCGTCCTAGGACATACAATTCTAAGCTCGTTACCGCAGTAATTTCACCAGCTACAGCGCCCTTCTAGTATAACAGTAGAAATAAGAGCACAATGATACCTGCCTAGCCGGTCTCCGGCAACAGACCTAACACTAGTGAATAATTGGAGTTGCTATGTGTGAAAACATTGCTGTGTTCAGGTTCGAAGGGCGCTGTAGCTAGTGTAATTACTTGGATTATGAACTCTACATCTTATGTTTCACACTATGTAGTGCAGTATAGTATACAGCACAATGTAGCTTTAACTAGCGCCACATTGTTATGGGCAGGGGTATCACTTACCATCAGGTCAATGTCCGGCTTGTCTTATCTCTGTTGATTAAAAAAACGGGACTTGTACAGACGTAGTTCTTCTTCATGTGCTTCACAATTATTGGAGGGTGACCGTCAGTCTATAATTTGTGGGGCTGTGGTTCTGGTGATTCTGGACCACTTCTTTAACCCAAGATATTATTCCACTTTCAGCTCGTTTTCTGTCTCCAATCTTGCTTGTAATTTAAGTAGATCCATTAACAACTACCAGAGATACTATAGATATTAAATCTTTTATTACAAAGAGGGATAAATCATACAAAACTAGGCGATCTTCTCCAGAGCTTAGTCTAGACTTAAGCTAGTGTATCGCAATCTTGGTTTGTAATTTAGGTCTTTAATTTTTCATGCTTCAATATTGTCGTGATGTGCTGTCGGACTACTAGCAGCATCTTCAAGGCGACATTGTGTATGGCTGGGTAATTGGCAGTCGCATTGTGGTTTGTTTTGACCGGACTACGTACTATGGACAGGGAAATCTATGGAGACGTTGAATGAGCTAAAAATATTATTCCAATAGTTTTAATGTATCTCTTTATAGATGATAATGATATTAATTAGAATAATGTTAAACGCCGGCTCATAACCCACAGCGCTAGTGGGATGATATGTAGCACCACATTGCGCTCGTGATGCTTGTAATTACACCAGCTACGTCGCCCTTCAAATCGGAACACAGTACTGTTTGCACACTACTCTTTGGCGGCGGGATGAGACCTAGCACCAGAACCTAAGTAACTATAAAACGTTCTAGATAGATATTTAAGATGGTAACACATACAATATTACAGACATATACATACATTATATATATTACTTATCAGTCACCAATCCGCATTGGGCTCGCGTAGTGACTATGGCCCTATTGACCTCACATTGAGGGTAGGTCTATGCCCCAACAGTGGGGATGTAAATTGGCTGTCATGATGTCGGTATTACTTCGGTTAGATATTCGGCCTGCTTGTCACATCAATCGTTTCAATCATAAACTAACACAGACGAATCAAAGTTAAACCATAGACAAAAGTCATTAAAACCACCCTTACACGATTTGTATGAAGATATATAATAAGGGTAGTGAGAAAAAATAATAGTTTGAACCATATCAAACGTAAAGTATATTTCAAGTAATAAGTTACAACGGAGATTTTGATGATTATATCTCACATAATGTTATGTATGAACGTGGATGGTTGTAAGGGTAGGAGACCGAAGAATGTGTGGATGGATTGTGTGAATGATGACATGTGTGAGAAGATTGTGAATTCGGATATGACGGCTGATAGAGGGATGTGGAAGAGAAGTACATACTGTGCCGACCCTACGTAGCTGGGTGAAGGGCAGGAGGAAGGAAGGAATATGTCATATGATGTTCAATAGATTGCTAGACTTGTGGCAATAGGCTGAGCAGATTGTATGAAGGACTGACGGCTGATGGAGCAGCAAGCTCCTCAAGTGACGCTCGCGTGCCGGTAGATGTAATATTGGGAGACCTTCTAAGGTGGACCGACGATCTGGTGAGATTCGCGGGAAGCAACTGGATGCGAGCAACGAGGTACCGATAGATGTGGGGATCTTTCGGGGAGGTTTATGTCCAGCAAAGGACATCTATCGGCTGATGATGATGATGTTCAAATATTGATAAAAAAAATATTATCTAAATGATCCGGACTCCTCAAATATATAAGATAATTCTGAATACGTGATCCAGCTTAAAAAAGACTGCTAGTAGGTCTCCGTTCCTGGAGACCGTTTAGGTACCACTGCAGGTCTTACGCAGCTGACAAACATTACTCTGTTCTGGTTTGAAGGGCGTTGTGGCTTGTGAAATTATAGGGCTAATGACACCTATCATGCCTTAAGGTGAGGAGCGCAATGCAAGTGTATATCATACTATCACCATATTGTTATAGACAGGTGCATCGCTTACCAGGTGAAGGTTCTATTCGTCTCGTTGGTTAGTTAAATAAAAAATAAACTAAAAAAATATTCTTCTTGAAGGTTGTTGAAGAGCTTCTCGGTACTTGGCAAGAATGAAGATGAAGAAGAAGATGATGCGTTGTTGACTGATGATTTATCTTAAATGCTCTACATCTACTCTATTCGTGCTATTCCTCAGTGCGGAGTGACGGACCGGTCACTCCGCCCGCACGTACATTCCGGAGTATTCATGTATCCAGTGTACAGTCAGCAGATTAACGGCACTATTTATTGACTAATATTTTAACAGGACTCTGTATAATCTGTTTCCGGTATATTTACTTCTTCTTAGCGTTTATGGCGTCTAAGTCTAGTGTTTACATCCATTACTTCTTTCATTCCATTGCTTCCTATTATAGACACCGTTTCCTTTGAGTAGATTTTATTGGATGGTAAGTAATACGCCTGCCCATAACAACGGGCACTAATTAGAATGTTATACACTGCACAACATAATGCTCTATGTAAGATATAAGAATATAAGGTGTGAGTAGTTGTCTTGTTACGGTATTAACTACATTAGCTACAGCGCCATTCAAACCTGAACACAGTAATGTTTTCACGTTGCTGTTTGTCGGCTGCAATAGGCGCTGCGGTGGTAACTAGATAGTCTCCAGCAATAAAAACTTATCACCATCAAGTCATTTCTTTTGTCACTGCGTTTAGTCGTAACCATCAGTTGAACGTCCTGCTGGTCTCATCGCTTCCTTAAATAAAAAAAAATTGTTCTTTTTATTGAACATGTTCCGAGAGTTTCCTACTTTTCTTTAAAATTCAATTAAACGACGTGATCATTGGGAGGTTCACCTGATAGTAAGTGATACGTCTGCCTAAAACAACGTGGAACTAGTTAGAATGATATACATTACACCACATTGCACTCGTCACCAGAGACAGCAGCTGAGTATCGGTACCCCAGTAGTCACATTGACTACAGTGCCCTTCAAACTAGGAAACTGTTGGGCGGCTGCAATAGGCGTTGCGGTAGTACCTACCCAGACGATCTCCGTCATCAGAGACCTATCACCAGTAGCTTTCTAAATTTTTTTTTCTTATTATGTTATAATACGCGTCTTAATTATTAAAATCATTAATTATAATATTCTAATAAGAACTCGAAAAGTGAAAGAAGATGGCGCACATATATTTTTTTGTGAATATTGCTGCTTTGTATAAACTCCTAATTTTTCGAATAATATTTTATATAAGCACATGTATTTGGATTTTTTTAATTAAAAAATTATTTAATATCAGTGCAAAAAACTTAAAACTTTTTAATTACAACACGAACATATTCTAAGGTTAATAACATTGTAACTCTATTGTACAATAGATGGCGCTGTCATATTAAAAGCACTACTGTTTACTAGATGTCGCTGTTAGTATATACTATTGCTTAAAAGATGTCGCTAGTAGTCAAATCTAACTGGAATCCATTTTGGAAAAATTTACCAGATAATATCTACTCCACTAAGTGTAAAAAGAATTTATTAAGTAATTGCATATCTCATTAAGGGGTGTGAGTGGTTCCGCACAACAATTCACGAGATCCAATCAAACCTCTCCACGTTTGTATGAACGCCTAAAAACATGAAGATCTTTGGGAGAGGCCTATGTCCAGCTGTGGACGACTATAGACTGATGATGATGATATCTTTTTAATACGGAAGACAAGTTTATTGGTCGTGAGTCTCTGTTGCTGGAGATAGTTCAGATGGCTAGTGAATTTACTGGGGAATCGAGACCTAACATGTGTCTTATGCTGGTAGGTCTCTGTTGCCGAAAACTGTCCAGCTAGATACCACCGCAGCTCCTATTGCAGAGAGAAAGAGAGAGAGAGAAAGCTCCTATTGGAGTGACGATACTTGATATTCAATGTCTTAAAGCGTCGAGCGTAATTTCGTGCAGTGTTCACTATACTAACTAGCACCATGTTATAGGCAGGCGTATCACTTAACGTCAGGTAAACGTCTCGTTAATCTTGTCGCTTCATAGTATAAAAAAAAAACAAACAAACACAAGACTACGACCCTCCTTGTTTGTTTATCACCATGAAATAATATTTTCATTGGCTACATTGCCTTTCAAACTGTGATAAAGTATATAATATACTACCGTACAGAAGTTGGTGTTGTAATAATATATTTAAACTACAATTTTTTTATAAAGTCTATTTCTAGAAGATTACGATAAACGAGCTTGGGAATGACCAACGTCCGTCCTATTGTCAACCGGCGCCTTGGGTCTAACTGACCCCTTCATACCTTTCAACGTTTCAAACTTGTTTCCCCTAAAGTCGTCTGACCAGTTCACTTTCCGATGAATAATCATTGATGATCTATATTTTTATGTAAAGGGATGAATTGTATTTTAAATGTAACGATAGCTTTATGTCTAAAATTACGAATTTAATATTAGATTTTTTTTTTATTCAACGAAGTGATGACACGAGCGAGATGTTCACCCGATCATAAGTGATACGCCTACCCACAACAACGTGGCGCTACTTAGGGTGACCTACATTTTCCCTGTAGTCTTAGGCTACTAACAGGACTAAGGTAAACTTGCTTGTCCTAGAAAGCGACTGGAAAAGTTTTCGGGTTCGTGAGCTTCGAAGGTGGGGTGCCCTCATAGCTCATTAAACGAGTCTGTGTTGAAATGGTCAAGTTCTTGTACGGCCATAGCGAGGACGTCGAGGAGTGCTACAGCACTCCCTGACATATGCTTTAGACACAGTGCCGGGAGATACCGATGCGTTCCGTAATAGATCCGGGGTCGTTCTGCACTTTAGATGACTACCGAAGGGGTTTTAGTGGGTAGAAATCCAATAAACCCTAGTCTTTCCCCCCAGAAGCAGAGTATCATTAGAAAATTTTGCCCCGATAACAAAAAAAGGGGTGGCATACACAGCACCACATTGTACTCGCCGCCTTGAGATATAAGATGTTATCTTGTTACCCCTGTGATTTCGCTATAGCGCCCTTCAAATCGGAACACAAAAATATTTGCATATTACTAGCAGCGGAAATAAGAGCTGCGAGCGACCAAGAGTGTCTCCGGAAACAGAGACCTGTCACCATGAAATTAATTAGTCTTGAAAGAATCGTATTCAATATAATTACTACCAGCAGCAGTTTCCATGTTTTTAAGTTTTTATTAATTTGATAAAAAAAAATAATTGAAAAGCTTTATCATTAAAAAAGTCTTAACCCTTTGCACTCGGGACCTTTGCGGTAGCATACTCTATGGTGAGTGAGCGTCACCTCTCGAGTGCAAAGGGTTAATATTATAATGTACATAATACAATATAACATATCTCTGATGGATATCATAGTAAAAGTATTTATAATTACGACCTAGATGTTTACCGTATATTTTAGGCACCAAGCAGTACTCCGCGTGCTGTAAAGTTGGAATGATGCTGCAGCTGACAAAATTGCGTCTTGAGGAATTATCAAGTAAATATATTACCCCTTTAGGTGTTAAGTTATTAAAAAAATGTACCTCACTACAATAGCTCGACCCCTTGTATCCCACAGTGACCGCTGTCCGGTGCCGTCCGACCCCAACTGCATTGCGAGTAGACAATTTCAAGAAAAACAAGTTTCTTTTCTCACCGCACAACTTGATTTGGTCTTCAGCATTCAGTTTAGTTCTAAACGTCAACAAAGTGCGAACGGAAATAAGTTTAAGTTATAAGTTCCAAGTTGTAAGTCACATGTGATAACTACATCTAAACTATATTGTGAAATACGCGTAAACAATTAAAGTCGTGTTGTGCTGAAGCGTCATTTATTTTGAAAATGAATCGCGTTTTTAATTTTCTTTTTTTTTTTGTGTTAAACGGCTGCAGTTTTAGCAAAAAGTTTTTAATGTTGTTAAATATATGATCAAAATTAATAGAACGGTGAGGAGAATTTATTTGTTTATTTTTTTTTCTACGAAGCGATGAGGCGAGTGTTCGTGATGATAATTGACACGCTCGCTCATAACAACGTAGTTCTACTTAAGATGTTATACACTGCACCATATTGCGCTCATCGCTTTATGTCTCATTACCCCAGTAATTTCACAAACTATAACTCCCTTCAAACTGAAACATAGTAATGTTTCCACAGTACTGTTTATCGGCTGCAATAGGAGCTGCGGTGTTACCTAGACGGTCTGTAGCAACAGAGACACTACCACCAGTGATAGCTATTGGTCCTTCAAACCGGATCACAGTAATGTTCGCACAATACTGTTTATCGGCTGCAATAGGGGCTGCGGTGTTAACTAGACGGTCTGTAGCAACAGAGACACTACCACCAGTGATAGCTATTGGTCCTTCAAACCGGATCACAGTAATGTTCGCACAATACTGTTTATCGGCTGCAATAGGAGCTGCGGTGTTACCTAGACGGTCTGTAGCATCAGAGACACTACCACCAGTGATAGCTATTGATCCTTCAAACCGGATCACAGTAGTGTTCGCACAATACTGTTTGTCAGCTGCAATAGGAGCTGCGGTGGTACCTAGACGGTCTGTAGCAACAGAGACACTACCACCAGTGATAGCTATTGATCCTTCAAACCGGATCACAGTAGTGTTCGCACAGTACTGTTTGTCAGCTGCAATAGGAGCTGCGGTGGTACCTAGACGGTCTGTAGCAACAGAGACACTATCACCAGTGATAGCTATTGGTCCTTCAAACCGGATCACAGTAATGTTCGCACAGTACTGTTTGTCAGCTGCAATAGGAGCTGCGGTGGTACCTAGACGGTCTGTAGCAACAGAGACACTACCACCAGTGATAGCTATTGGTCCTTCAAACCGGATCACAGTAATGTTCGCACAGTACTGTTTGTCAGCTGCAATAGGAGCTGCGGTGGTACCTAGACGGTCTGTAGCAACAGAGACACTATCACCAGTGATAGCTATTGGTCCTTCAAACCGGAACACAGTAATGTTCGCACAGTACTGTTTGTCAGCTGCAATAGGAGCTGCGGTGGTACCTAGACGGTCTGTAGCAACAGAGACACTATCACCAGTGATAGCTATTGGTCCTTCAAACCGGAACACAGTAATGTTCGCACAGTACTGTTTGTCAGCTGCAATAGGAGCTGCGGTGGTACCTAGACGGTCTGTAGCAACAGAGACACTACCACCAGTTACATGAAAATATAAATATAGTTTTATTGTACCTAATATTAACATAGTATTTACTTAAAAATATGTACTTTGTATATATGCTATATGCTCTGATAGATGTTAGGGATATATGATGATTTTTATCTACTATTATAAATACAATTTGGAAGAGTAAAGAAGCAAGCTTTTTAAGGATATGCTTTTATAACTTATGCCGTGGTCTGCTCGCAATGGGTAGACCACCATGGAAAACCATCCAGTCATCGTCCTCCTTAGTCTTTGGCGGCGATAAGGACTCCTACACTAACCGCCCACGTCTTTATATGCCTCAGTGATAGGAACACCATTCATTGCAGAACTATGACAAAGGTCGGTACCTGCCGCCGTGTTTTAGAAGGTTCACAAGGATTGAAGCAACTACATCTAACCTTCGTCTGTCTCATTGTCACTTAACACCATGAGATATTGAAGTAGTTTATTCAATAAATTAACTAACTGTGTACAAAGAATTTATAAGTAAAGTAAGTACATGACACTATAGATACATAATATAAGTAATTTTATTATACAAAGTGACGAATGATATGTTTACCTGACAGTAAGTGATAAGTTATTCTATAACAAAGCGATCAGGATACCAGAGATCGTCTAGATGAGTATCACCACTGCGCCTGTTTCTATCGCCAAACAGTAGTGAGCAAATAATGCTATGTTCCGGTTTGAAAGGCGCTGTAGCTAGTGAAATTATTGTCTTTTGTGGAATTTGCACATCTTGTGTGTATAGCACCCTCACTAGCACCACGTTATGGGTATCGCTTACCACCAGATGAACGACCCCGTTTAATAATAAAAAAAAAAAAAAAAAAAAAAAAGCTTTCGGACCGAAAATTTTAAGTCTACAGTGATTTCAGTCTACGACACAGTAATCTTTGCACAATACTACTCATCGGTTGAAGTAGGAATTGAGGTGGTAGCTACATAGACGACTTCCGGTAGAGAGGTCCATAGTTCTCAAACGATCATAAACAAACAGCAAGAAGTTTACATAATAGGTCGAAGATCCCTTGTAACAATTAAAGTGTTTACTGTTATATAGTTAAATGATCGCTTCGTGTCGGTTAGTGTCGGAATGTGTCGGCTTCGCGTCGGGGTCGGTGTCGGAGCCCCGCAGCCTGGCCAGGTCGCTAGGTGTGCCCCCATAAATCCTGCCGCTCTAAACGAGAAAACGTAATGAAACGGCCTGCATTTTCTCGAGGCGGCGGCATCAGTCAGCTGGTGCAGCGGGAATCTGCACGCGAATGAAATTTTGACTAATTAATTTATTAATTAAAAAAAAAAATGTAGCAGTTCTTAGTGGAGATCTTTGAAGGAAGCTTATCTCTAGCAATGAACATCTATCAACTGATGATGATGATCTAGTTTTTAAAATGTGTATAGAAAAACCTTTCGAATTAGAGTCTTATGTCCTAAGAGTGCAGTCTTACCATAGACTGTCTAGGTACCACCGCAGTTCCTACCACCGCCGTCAAACAGTAGTGTGTAAATATCACTGGCTTATACTTGAGGGGCTTTAACTAGTGAAATTACTGAGGTAACAAAACCTATGTGTTGTATCAAGGCGATGAGTATAATGTAGTGCTGTTTATATCATTCATCTTGTTATGGCTGTACTCACCATCAGGTCAGGGTTAAAAAATGTTTTGATACTATAAAATTAAAAAAGATATATAGTTTCTTTAGGAGGATAGGTTTGTTTATTTAGACACACCAACAACAATACACACACATTCAAGTTTAAAATTAACATGTATAATAACAAGTACTGCTATGTAAGCCTGTTACAGCATATACTATGATATGTTACAGCAATTTTATAAACAACGGAAAAATAAGTTAAATTTGACTGTTAACAGGACGACAGGAGAAAAAAAATTCAAAAAGAACCTGTTTTTTTTTTTTTTTTGATGGTGATGTTCTCGCCGTAGTTTTATTGACAACTATAGCGGCTTCATCGGACTCAGGGCTCGCGGATCCGGTATCCGCGAGCTAAACGAAATAAATTTGATATATACACATATATGTAGATAAAGTAGTGTGTATGAGGGGGAGGAGAAAGATGAGAAGATATTGGATGTGGAAGGGTTGAAGAGTAGGACAGTGCTATGAGGGAAGAGAAAGGGGCAAAAAGAACCTAAAACCAAGAGTTAACTATAAGTAGTAGTTAGTTGATAAGATAATGTTAAGATATTCTCTCATTAATGATAAACAAAAAAGAAACTTGGACATTAGTTTGATTTTGAGATCATAAAACGTTTTTTTTTTTCTAAATTAGGTTAAAACTGTATATTTTAGAACGTCTTAGAATTTGCAGCAGCGGCTTTCTCGCTGCGAAGCGCAATGAGCCAAGAGCTAGAAAACAAATTACGAATCATCCGCTCCCTCCTCTGCCCCCCACAGCGCCACTACACAAGACGTCCCCCACCAAATGACTCAGTTAAGGCTAAATTGCTCAGGCGGCAGATTGCCGCGTCTCGAAGCAAAATTTCCCCGTTGGATTTAAATTTGGAACGCAAGCTGTTATTGTAGTGTTCCGGGCTTAATGAAATCGCATCGATTCGATTGCGATGCTCGAATCGATTCTTATTCAATCTTTGGGTGTATCGATACATAGATTGGATTAGTGAGGTCGGGATCAGATTACGCGGCAGCGGCTCGCCGCGTGAAGCGCTCCAGCGCTACTTGTTTTAATCGCATCGAACATTCCACACGGTCCCGGCATCTTGTAAGCAAAGGAAAGGAACATTTAGACATTTTAATAATACTATCTATCTGTTATTAATTTCAGCTTGTAATAATGAAATATTAGTAAATGTAAAACGTTACTTTCGGAGTGATTTGATGACAGGATCGCTGATGTAATTGACACTTGATTCTTAGTTGCAATCTGTGACCTTGCTCGTTTATGGACCTCGCTTTATAAAGCAGAGTATTATACACTTGACATTGGCGTAATCTATAAGGAGACGCCATTAACCCAAGACATAGATAGACTTTTGTAGTAGCTCTTATTTTTTTAAACACTAATTACTTAATTGTTACTGGTGACAGCTGTCTGTTCCAAAAGACCTCTCAGTTAACTTCCACCGCAACTCTGTTTATTGAAGGAAGCTGTATCTAGTGTGTTTAGTGGAATAACTAGACCTAATAACTTATGTCTCATAGGATGTTTATCATCCTATCAGGTGACCGTCATGCTCGTGTTGTCGCTTCATAGAATAAAAAAAAATTTGAGAATATTTTAGATTTGATATTACTATAGGTAGATTGTCCATCAAAGAGAATAACATAGGTTCAGCTTTTGCTATAAGCGAAATGAAGTTAAGTGTTTAGTTCAAAATTGTGGACATTGCCTTATTATTATCGGCATGATCTATCACTTATTATCGAGTGTATTTACTATTAATTTACTGCTCTGGCGCAGCGACCGAAAGTGAGTCTTTCCCTCCGACCGAAGGGATGAAACGTTTTCTTAATTCGCAGGAAAAATCTTTTCAGAGATTTCATCTTAAGGGTTTATAATAAAGATAATTCAGTAGAAGTCTTTTGAATGACGATGATGATGATGATGATAATTGTGAATATGATTTAATAATTGTATGTCATATCATTGCTTTATTAGAGAACATTAGTTGTGATAATAAGCTCTCGTTTTACTCCTTATATTATTGAAATGGGTACAGATAATAAAAGGCTTTTGATATTATGATATCATGACTGTTTATAACGTACCAAGTTATAGCGACTTGTGTCCAAAAATACATAGCCTGCAGTGTAAACTTACTTCTCACTTATTAAGCCTAAACGCCGGCAGTAAGTCAGCGTCTCCGATCCACGTCTTACCATTTCTTCAGGGTCATTAGCAGCAACGACAACCATTCCGGCGCCCATTTAGATAAAATGTCACAGATTTGAACGAAGATTCCCAAACGCCCAACGCCACCCCCACTCAACCCACCACCCGCCCGCGAGTAATGACTCGCGAAGATTTTCACAAGGGTGAAAATGTTTATATAGGGTGTGAATTTGAGTTACACAGGTTCCCTTTGGCGAGACGGCGGCGTTAGACGTCTGAAGAAGTTAGGAAAGTAATTCTTTATTAATTATTATTATAATGATAAAATAAAGATTCTCATACAGAAGAATGTGGCCATTAAAGAAAATAATATAGTAAACCCCTTCTCCTACTGGAACAATAATAAAAAAGGAAATTTATTACACCAACCTGTATCTGCTGTTTGAATACGAAAGAGGTTTTAATCTTATCTCAAAACTCCTTGCTTCTTTTGGTATGCAATGTTTACTTTATGGGGTGGATACAGGTGGAGGGGAATAGTATTGCTTTATATAAATTATATAAAGGGTATGTATTTGGAGTACTTTAAGACATGCTAACCTTAAGGTAATTTAAAGAACATATAAACTTCAGTTTTCCTTTTTAATATCATAATCACCTAATTGATGGGAAGACCTTGTTCATATTTTACGTCTGCCTTGAAAAGAATGAGGATAGTTACGATAATATACACTGCATCATGTAGTGCTCATCGGCTTTCGGTACTGAGTCTCCTTACCCCAATACCATCAACACCAATTCGTAAAGAACTATTAAGAAGAATGAGAAGACAGCGTCTTTCAAACTAAATATTTATAGTAATTTAAAGTTTGATACTGCTTGGTGGCAGTGTAGGTAATATATAAATACAAGGTCTCTGATAACAGGTATTAGAAGTAACTAGCGATTATTGTTATACGGCAGCATATTACCAATATTGAAACCTTGTACTGGTAGTTAAATCGTTTAACAAAAAAAACATGGTAGAACTATGTAGATAGCGAAAACACAGTAGTGTGCAAATATTACCGTGTACCGGTTAGAACGATATAGTAGCCAGTGAAATTACTGAGGTAACGAGCACTATATGGTGCTGTGTACACCATTTTTATAAATACCAAGTATGTTCTACTCATTTAGCTGTTTTTTTTTATTCAAATAAGCGACGAGTTCACCTGGAAGTGATATAATATAATAATGGTGGATGGTAAATGATACATTTGCCCATAACAACCTGGCGCTGGTTAGGAATATATACATTGTGTTCTTCGCCTGGGGCTTAAGATGTCCAGTCTCGTTGCCCCAGTAATTATATTAGCTATAATTCCCTTCAGACTTTAGCACTAGAACACTGCTATTTAGCGGATATGCAATAGATTCTGCGGTAATTACTTAGACCTACCAGCAGTTGGTATCGTATACCAAAGAACACATTTGTACAATTTTAATAATACGCGAGATTTACTATTGTATTTACTTCATTTATATATTTTACTATTTTTTAATTTATTTATATGTTTCTATAGAAGATATAGAAAACTATTCCACTATATGAAACAACAATGGTGGAAGGAAGGAGCCGACCGCAGGCGGTATCGATCGCGCGGCCCGAGTTAGTGGCTTTTCAAAAACTCCGCCGTACCCTTTTCAATTCGTTTAATAACACTTACAACTAGACGCACACACGCGCGCCGCCTCTCGCTCTGCTGCCACCCCGCGCCTTGGGGCAATTCTTCAAAGGGTGAAAAAACCACCCCCAGCCCAACCCAACCCCTAAGTGCCCGCCTTAAAGCGATTCTTAGGGTGAAAAAAGGGGTGGATACTAAGCAGCGAATGAGAGCGGCTGCAGATCGCTTTTTTATTACACGTTTTGGTGCGCGCGTTCCATATTTGAATTTCATTACAGTTTTTAAATATCAAATCTGTGATCTTTCTAAACGCAACATTGTTATCCGGTTTGAAAGGCGTTGTAGCTAATGTCATAAATAAAGTAACGAGGCTTAATTTCTTATGTCTAAGACGACGAGCGCAATGTGGTGCAGTGTACAACATACGAACTAGCGTCACGTTATAGACAGGCGTATCACTTACCATCAGGTGAACATCCCGCTTCGTCCGGTGATAATAAAAAAAAACTGTGTATCGAATTATGTATTGTTATATTTAACAATGACTTATTTGTATATATGTATTATAATAATTATTTGTTAAATATATAATAATATATATTGTTGTTTGCATTTTTAAATTTCATTGTTTTTTTTTTAAATGCGTTTGAGTTTGGTGTTATCGATATTTTTATTATAATCGATTAAATTACAATTTAAAAATAAAAATTCTTATTTTTGTGTTACATAGGTATACTTTTTGCCACATCTCTATAATAATTAAACTTGATAAAATAATTTATAAATAATTTCATACATTTTTAAATTTGGAACTCCATTTGCCGCTACAAAGAACGATCGATATCAATTATAAACATAAAAACTAACACACAGCACTAGCGACACACACAAATAAAAATCACCCCCGTCCGTTGAACGTACACAGACAAAAAACCTTAACTAGTCGCACCCCCTTCCGCGTCCTCCCCTACCCAAGGGGGGGCCCTCATATCCTTGCAGAAATTTTGTTTACTTCTCTCTCGGCAAGGAACCGGCAATCCGGGATGAATAGGGTTGTCACAAGAACAGTGTTCGCTTCGGTACGGCGTCTATTTTAAGAGTTCATGTCCTCTGATGAACATTTAAAAACCTAGAACACCTAAAAATATGACTAATTTTTTCTAAGGATAAAGTAAGGGTTAGAATTTGAGCTAATTATTTAACGAAAGAACTAGATTAAAAGTACACCGTAATAGAATATTTTGTTCAACATTATACTATTGGTATACACTGGTAGGTCTACAGCGACTATATCAACAGTAGTGTATAAACACTGTGTTCCGGTTTGAAGGGCGTTGTAGCTAGTGTGTTAATGGGGTAAGAAGATTCGATATCTCATATCTCAAGCCGACGAATGCAATTTGACGTAGTATATATCATCCTTACCAGCGCTTATGGACAGGCGTATCACTTACCATCAGGTGAACGTTCTACTTATTTGAACCTATTTTTTTTTTTATATATATTTATTTTATTCAATGAAACGATGTGACGAGTGTGAGCTTATGGTAAGTTACACGCGCCCATAACAATGTGGAGCACGTTAGGATGTTATACACTACATCATATTGCAATTATCGCCTTAAGACATAGGATGTTAAATCTCACTACTCCAGTCGTTTCACCAGCTAACACTCCATTCAATCCGGATTACAGTAATGTTTATACATCACTGTTTGTCGGCTGCAACAGACGCTGCGGTGGTACCTACCTAGACCGTCTCCAGCAACAGAGACTTACCACTAGCATTTATGTAAATATATACAGATTCTATAAAAAAATGTTCTTTATGACTTTTCAGGTTTGCCTGTACAAATGAGTTAAATGCTATTTAAAAAAAAAGGTTTATTTGTCACCACAAACCGTGATAGGTCTCGCACGTCTCCAACTCTCGTACACTTAACATCACTGCAAATTAACATTGAAATGCTGCATATCTATGTTTCTTGTAGATAGTTTTTTAGAAAAGAAATATTACTATAAATTGAGATTTTTTTTTATTTATAATACATAACCAAATTAAAAAAAAATATATATTTTTGATAGTTACAACAAAATTGGTAACCCTACGGCGCATAGGAAGCGTGTACTCGTTGGAAAGAGGAACTCGGCGGATTGGTTTTGCTTTCTAAGTTAGAAAATGGCTTTAGTTTTTAATTGCGACAGAAAAACTTATAAAAGGTTTTTTGTTATGCTTTAAGTTATTAACTAAAAGAGTCAGTATTAAGTTAACATATAACAAATTCGTTTTTAGTAGTAATTTACTGTTCGAGTGTGCTTAATTCGATATAAAAATTGCTTTACATCTGCGAAGCGATGTGATGAGCCAGACGTTCACTTGGTTGTGATACTGCTCGTGACAACCTTACCGTAGTCAGGATGATATACACTGCACCACAAATGAATTTCAGACGAAATAAGAAATCATGTAAAATCCAGTTACCGCAGTAATTACACTAGCTATTAGTGTATAGCTATAGTATTGTTAATCGACTGCAATAGGAGTGGCGATGGTCTCTCCTGCTAAAAACAATCGCAAATACGAGAAGCACTAGGATGTGGATATGGTGGTAATACGTCTTCCCATCATAAGCATAAGATACCAGTTCGTCGGAGACGGTAAGTTAATAACCTATGCTAGTTATAAATAAAAAGCTCATGACTTAACTACTATCCTATCTTGTTTTATGTGATGTGGTCTGCGGTGGTGAGGAGCACTAACCTTTTGACTCTTCTCTTGAAGACGCCCACATCCTATTTGGATGGGAACACTGACGATGCTGTGTTTACTTCTTCCGCAAAATGGTGCTGTGCTCTCATCACTGTTCCGGTTTAAAGGGTGGTGTAGCTAGTGAAATTGCATGTGTAGCTGTAGACATTTTTTTCAAGTATTGCCCACCAGGACAACTATAAACCTCATCATTGCTGTATCACCATCATTAACGTCTTGATAACTTAATGGTGTTTAAGTTTTTTTTTTATTTTAATGCTTCATCTCATTACTTAGTTTCGTGAATATATAAAAACAGCATTAATTACCAGAGTAATTTCCTATTCCTATTGCTGTCTATCAAGCACTTCTTTTTCAACTTTGAACATGAATGAGCATTGGGAACTTATTAAGAAATCCTCCTGTGGTGTTTCAATTCTTCATTGTACGATGGTTGTTGTAAGCTTACGTTGGCAGTTAAGTTATACAAGTACTTGAGCTTTAAGAGCAACTGTTTACATATGATCTTGAATATTCGATGGATTCACCACCTCTCAAACAATAACTGATGATTGTATTCCTTCCGTAGGATCAACTTTTAGTAAACGTATAAAGGGATAAAACGAACAGCTTCTTCAGGTTTCTTCTGGTAGGTCTCTATTGCCGGAGATCATCTAGGTAGGTACCACCGCCATCTCTGTAGTCTAGGGCTGCTAAGGATAGGACTAAGGCAAGCTCTGCCTGTCGTAGAAGGGTTTAGGCGTTTCGCAGGCCTTGAGAGTGGGGGCCCTTATTGCTCAACAAGCGAACCTACGTGGGATAGCACATGGCTCAGCGATGGTGCCTGGAAGTGTTTGGCCATTCTTCAAAGACGTGCAAATAGAAAGTGTAATGGAGCGCCGGTGGGTTCTGTAAAAGATCCCGGAGTCTCTTCGAATGCATTGATGCAGACCACCGAGAGGGGTTTATTGAGTAAGAATCTCATATAACCCTGACTTCCCCCTAAAAGCAGGGCATCTTTCAAAGATTTCTCTCTCGACTCTCAGACTCTGAGTAGTCCTCACAAACGATACGAGATGATGATGAGGTAGCGTAATAAATGATAAAATATACAGTGTTAAATGCTTTTTTTTAGACAATAAATAACTGTTTGTGGTTGTATGTATGTGTTGGATATTAAATGTGTTGGTGTTGAACAAAATCCGTGTAAAAGTTAGCGAGTACATCCGGCGGGGCCCGTACAAATCTCGCAACGTTAAAGCTCGCGCGCCGTATTCGGAACGCGCTCCATTCCAACTTGGATTCAGCGCGCGGCGCTCCAAGTTTGCGAAATTCGAAAATTAAAGCGACTTGGCGCGAATTAAATACAATATGGCGGACGTGGGGGAACGCCCAAGTTCCGAATTGAAAATTTAAATGCGTATAATCAACTTCCGGGAATGTTCGTTAATGATTTGCTTTTATATTTACCGGCTGCGCTTTTATTATTTGCTTTAGTACTATTATAACGTTCCAATATATTTTATTCAATATAACGACGAGAACAGAGAGAAAGAGAAGAGAATGTGTAACAGCTGATAGAAAATATTTTTTTTTGATTTTGGGAGAAAAATCTTCGAAAAGATTCTAGAGAAGTCAGTTATATGGAAATTTTTAACAACTAAAACCCTCTTAGATAGGTCACGGGATATCCGGTCGTAACCCATCCCATAGTCTGTTTTATGCAATCCCTACCACCCTTAGAGTACTACCTCAATGGAGGAAGAGCACGTTCAATCATTGTCCTCCTCAGAGACGTTTCGAAAGCGATGAGAACCCCTGTTCTGACCAAAGACCCCAAATGGTAAAGTCGCGGCATTAGGATGATATACACAACATTGTACTCGCCGCCTTGAAACAGGATAAACAAGAGATCTTACGTAATATATCCGTTACATATATTATATATTTAAGTTTGATATTTAAAATGTAGGAAAGAGAAATTTTTTCGTAATTACCTTTTTTTTTTAAACTAGACAAGAGAAACATTTAACTGTGCCGCTAGTTAGGATGATATACACAGCACCATTTTGTGTTAGCTTTGAGACAGGATGTGAAGTTTTGTTACCTCAGTAATTTCACTACCCACAGCGAAACACTACTCCAAACCGTAACACAGTAATATCTACACATTAGTTTGGCGGCAGATATAGAAAAGACGAAGGTATCTATCTAGATAGTCTCCGGCAACAGAGACCTATCTAGACTAAAATTTATCTATCTTATATATATATGTATTTTCATTAATTTTAATGATAAATATATTTATTACTGGTGGTAGATCTGTTATTGGAGACCGTCCAGGTAAATACCACCGCAGCATCTATTGCAGCCGACAAACAGTACTGTGTTCCGGTGTAAAGGGCGCTGTAGCTACTGTAATTACTGGAGTGACGAGACTCCTGACTTAGGCGTCGAGCGCAATGATGCAGTGAATGTCATCCTAATTAGAGTTACGTTGTTATGAGTGGATGTATCACTTACTATCAGGTGAACGTCTCTCTCGTCTCGTCGAGTGTGCGACTGATTAGTAATTCTTTTGTTTCCTTCTATCCTTTCATTTGTTAAGTTGGTACTAATGAACACTGTACTGGAACTGGTGTGAGAACAAAACGGATGGGTGGCGCGTTCATTTAGACGTTCATTACAAACAATTTAAATAACAATATTTCTTGAGGAGTCAAATTAAGCCGCTCGCTGCTGTACCGCACCTGTTCAGGAGTTTTCATGTCCCGACTCACCAGTAATTACAAAATATATTCAGAACTTGTAACTAGATTTAAATGGTAAAGCTAGTGCTGTAGCGTGTGTAGATCATAGCACTATTTTTAACAGTGTCCATGTAATAATGAATAATTAATAGTAAATAATAACATATCTCGTAAAATCGAGTTTCCGGTATATAAGGACAATGTGAGAACCTTTCGTAGAGATCATGAAAGAAAATTTGCGATGTCTTATCGAATGAGGTTAGGTTAGTTTTATATCGTTTCTTTAATATGATTTCGCATAAGATTTACTAACTTTTTTTCATTATACGAAGCTAAGAGACGAGCTGGACTCTCACTTGATAGTAAGTGATACACCTGACAATAAAAACGTGGTGTTAGTTACCATTTAGTTACCACACACTGCACTACATTACGCTCGTCGGCTTGAGATATAAGATGTTAAGTCTAAACTTTTCGGTGGTAGAAATAGGAGCTACCTAGACGGTCTCCGGTAACAGAGACCTTCTACCAGTAAACTTATTATGGATTTCGATAAAGCTATAACGAAAATATTCCCATCACTAACCCTTTACAAAGAGACACTAAGAAATTATGTATTCCCCTCCCTTTAGCGCAGTTTCGGCTGAACTTTATTGAATTTGTTCCTAGGTGCTCGCTGGAGTCGAATTGCAGTACTTTTGTCAGGTGTTCGTGATTTGAATGCTTCCGTCCGCTATTTTGTTAGAGCTTAACTTTCGTCGCCATCTTGAAGTCGTTTCACGAAGCTCCGTCTGCTAAGAATAGCAAATACAATTAATTTGCGTATTCAGAAGACCACTGAAGAGTTGACAGGAAGAAAAGTCGATGGAGAAAGAAAACCTGCTCAGACCTCTCATGAAGAGGAATGACGAAGATTTCTAACTCCAAGGTTTTAACGGTGGATCTTTATTTATATTACGTGTGATAGGTCTGTTACCAGAGATCATCTAAGTAGGAATCACAGCGCCGATCGCTGCTGACAAAGAGCACTGTGCAAATATTACTGTGTTCCGGTTTAAAGGACGCTGTAGCTAGTGAAATTATTGAGGTAAAGAGACAACATCTTGTATCAAAGCGACGTACACAATGTGATGCAGTGTAAATCATTTAGAATCGAATGAGATTCTTGCGTCTCATCACTATTTTGAATAAAAAAATAGCAATTACAATTTTCGTTATAATTGCTATTACAAATATAAAGGAGTTTCAGTAAATATTAGTACTTTGAAAACCTATAATACACAATAAAATAGTTTGAGCGTGTACATTATAGGAATGCGAAGAGAAAATTCGGCGACAAAGCGAAGTGCGTCCCCACTGTGTACAGCTGAATTTATTGCCTCACCCCGGCTCCACCCCGCAACCCCTCAGCTCCTACAAGGAGGTTCGTTTATCGTAGATATAGGGAACTATAGAAATTAGCTGTCGAATTAATATCCGGCAATTACGTTTCCTTTTCGTGCCCCGAATAGGCAGTTTGGATGTGTGTGTGTGACTGTAAACATTAGACTGGGTGTGTACGTGTAAACAATAGACGATTTGTATTAGTGTGTGTTTATTAGAATGTGTTTTAACTTCGAACAGTTCTCTACGAAAGAATTAACAGCCTAATGATATTTGGAATTGGAAGTCAGGTCTTTAGGTTCATAGTTATGCCCTGTAGTCTCGATTAAGTATATGACTAAGGTAAGACCTACCTGTCATAGAAGGCTTTAAAGACAATGGTCCTCATTGCCTACTATACAAATCCGGGGCGAACGACAAGACAACAACAATCTTGTGCTTATCCTAGCAAAGAGATGGTGTTGGAATAAAGGCACTCCTCAGAACTTGCTTAGGCGAACTGCAGGGTGGCACTACTATGTTCCGTAAGCGATCCTAGTGCCTCCTTCAAAGCACTAAGGAAGACCACCGAGAGGGTCTTAGTGAGTACAAATCCCACATAATCCAGTTTTTACCACGGTCTCTGGCAATAGAGATCTACCACCAGTAAAACTAGTATCATATTGAATCTACAACTCATCATCGGCTTTACTAGTTCTATAGGATTTGTCTTGTGAAGGTTAGATAGGTCGTCTTTACTATATTAAGGATCACTATCCCAAAAACATTATATGAACCAAAGGATATTGATTGAATAATACTCATTACCATTTACTTCGGTATATCACTTAACTTTGCGTAAAATTTAGGTGGAGTACTTTGACGGTAAAAATAGCTGAGGACATAGGAAAGTAAAGAATAGCTGAGAATCGACTTGGTATTCTAAATCTGATCGCTAGACTTAAGTTTGAAGAGGACAACTAATGATGACGATGATACTGGTCGTCTTGTAACATTTTGTTTAATATATACAACAAAGCATTAGAAAGTAAGGGGTCCCGCCCAATAAGTAACGGGACCCAAGCCAACCTCACCTGCTGAAGGTGGACTCTGCTAATCAATAAACGAGGCTCTGGCTTCCAGCAATCCGAATTTGGCCAACGTGGTGGGAAATGGCCCAAATCCCCACTGTCATGGTCGCAAGATGCAAGCTGCGTGAAACCCATCGATGTGGAGTTCTTGGGATGCCTATATCTATCAGTGGAGGTCTATCTTCTGATGATGATGATGAACATTTAACCGATTATCAAGGGAAAGAAACGAAGCTCCGAACGACCCGGGCCGTCCGATCGATACTCCATCTTCCCGGAGCGGTGCTGGCTATTAGAACTTGTAAGTACAATTAAAATTCTAAACTAACTAAGAAACTAAACTATCGTTAGTTATTTGAGCGCGTTAAATCTATTTTGTGTAAAGTAATTAGTATCGAACCCCGCTCAACTCGCTAACGTGTGTTACGGATTCCGGCGTTTATCGTACGTACCGCAGGGATGTATTGGAATAAAAAAAAAATTAAACTAACCTATAAGTAGTACGTTCGTCTGATAATACCCCTATCTCTAATACGGCTATGGTCAATAATATTACACAACTCTATAGTACTATTTGTTCGTTAATGTAATGACAAAACCGGTTTAAACCGGAACAAATTAATGCTTACATATCAATGTTTAGCGTAAATAGGATCTTCTGTCATCTAGAAGGTCACCGGAAATAGACTTTATCGAGGTCTGAACGGTTAATATATATACTTGACTGTCTTAAGAAGGTTCAGTGTCCCAACAGTGGGAACATAAAGCGCGTATGTAAATGTAATCAATGAATTCCCTAATTGACTGATCCACAATTTGATCATTTACTTTCTTTTTTTTTTTTAAATTGAAAAAAATACGTATATAGATATATATGTAATCATAGAGATAGAAATGTAGGTATTAAGTTTTGAACCTATAGTATCAAAACTGTTATATCGGTTTTTATTTATTAAAAATTTAAGTCTTTTCAAAAGGTTTAGTACTTATATAAACCATTAAAAAGCCTTACTAAACCTAGAATATATTATTTAAATTAAGTAGTAAGTTAATAATTTTGTTATTTATACTTTTTTGGTACAGATATAATGTAGGAATGATTAAATGTAAATATTCCGTTTCTAGACTTGTGCGATTAATATCAAAGACTAAGTTTAATACTATATACTAAGTACATCCGGTGTGATTGTAGTAAAGCGGTAGTATATATGAAAAATAAAATAAAGTTAGGTTATGTTAATGTCCGGCGCTGTGTATCTCAGGTTGGAAAATATAAATAGAGATTCATATATGTGAGCAGGGTCGAAAAGTGTTTTCGAAAGTAGTCGGGGGTTGGGCTCTAATTCCTTTAGTTTTACTGCCTTTTTGGGTGCTTTTTAGCGCGCCCTCTCCGCTGCTTTATAAGGGTCGCTGTTTGGTTAGGCGGACCTTTTTTACCCGGATAGTTTTCGGGCGAACTGTGCGAATTACAATCGGAAAGTTCCCGCTTTGGGAGCCGGATGGTGCGAAGGGCTTTCAAACGGATATAACAAAAAGAAATATTTATTTATACAATTTTTATTCTAATGAGTACACACATATCTATATACATAGTAGATATCCAGATATTCAATGACTCGCCACTAGATCTCCGAAAAAAATTAGACTTGAAAACTCTAAATTTGCTAGAGACATTGTTTCAGGTCTTAGGTCTGAAAACGGATTTTACGAAATTCTATCCCCATAGAGAGTTATAGGGGGTGTCCTGAAGAACACCTACACTACTGCATTATCACCTTAGTCTGTTCACTGCCTATTGTTATTGTAATAAAAAAGCGGATAAAATTTTTTTTTTTGGACATTTTTTTTGGATTCATCTGGCAACCCTGTCGCCATCCCACTGTTCCTGTTATTCGGAATGTCGCCGTGAGTTTTAACCGATAGTTTCGGCTTTTGTAATATTTTGCTTGATAACGAGCTCCATAAACTGTGATGTGGGTCTCTCTTTTTGTTATTTAAATGAACCCGGCGACTGCGTGTTTCATTAAAGAGTTTCTATTGATTTAAAAAATAATTAATTTTTTTCATTAATCAAATCATAGGCAACATTCTATACTCGTCTCTTTCTAACTTCATCAACAATGGCAACATAACTCCAAACGTTATACGATATTAAGTAATATGAGTCCAAATATGATCAAGTCACCATCACCACCCAAACTCCATAACATGTATAGGAGATATCCAGAGAGTCATTGTCTCTTCTGATGTTTGAAAAAGATATTGCTTCAGGTCTTAGGTTCCTTAGGTCTTAGGTACCTTACAAAATTCCTTCCTCGAAGGGAGTTGCGAAGGTGTTACCGCCAGCAAAGCGGGTGGAGAACAGCTGGTATATTACAGTAGTTAACTACTACTCTATAGAAGCTGATTTCTAGTTATTTATATATAGTATAAATTAATGAAATGATTATAATAGGGGGACCGGAAAGTAATGTCGTTTCTGCGCATGCCAATACTTGATTGTCATTTGTCAGCTTATTGTTTTGTTCAGAGGCGTACCAAAGACATTGTGAGGTTATAGTGATTTCTTTACTTATAGACAATTGAATTACAATTTTTTTTTGTAATTTTGGGTAAAATGGCCAGCCAAATACCAGAAGAGGTACACATCCGGCATTGCATGCTCTTTGAGTTTCGCAAGGGAAATAACGCAACAGTTGCTACCAAAAACATTTGCGATGTTTATCCAAATGCACTGGACATTCGTAAATGCCAAAGGTGGTTTTCCAAGTTCAAATCGGGTAATTTTGATCTTTCCGACTCGTATCGATCAGGAAGACCATCAGCGTTAGACAACGACGTGTTAAGGGCGGAAGTGGAAGCAAATCCGTGTCAGACGATCGAGGAATTGTCAAACAGTCTCAACAAACCTTGGTCGACCATCCAAGAACATTTGAAGCAGATTGGAAAAGTAAGCAGAGCAGGTGTTTGGGTCCCGCATAATCTGTCCGAACAGAATAAGGCTAACCGATCAATCACATGCAACTTATTGCTTCAACGACACAACACAGAAGCGTTTTTTGATCGCTTGATCACAGGAGATGAGAAATGGGTCCTGTATGATAACCCAAAACGCAAAAGGCAGTGGCTCTCTCCAAATGAAATCCCTCGGAGTACTGCTAAGCCAGGTTTACACCCCAAAAAAGCGCTTTTGTGTGTTTGGTGGAGTATTCGCGGCATTGTTCATTTTGAATTACTGAAACCTGGAGAAACTGTTACTGCAGACCTCTACAGCGAACAATTGCAGCGAGTCCATCAATCTTTAATTGAAAAGTGGCCAGCGATTGTCAACCGAAAAGGCGTCATTCTCCAACATGACAATGCAAGACCGCACTGCGCAAGGCGAACTCTAGAAAAAATTAATGAATTGGGGTGGGAGGTGCTGCCTCATCCACCATATTCGCCCGATGTTGCACCATCGGATTTCCACTTATTCCGAGCGCTGCAACACTTTTTAAGTGGCAAAACATTTGCAAATTTGGATGATATCCAAAATGCCATCTCTAGATATTTTGCCGAAAAACCAATTAATTTTTATCGATCAGGGATTGAAAATTTACTCACTAGATGGCAAAAGGTTATTGACAATGATGGGGAATACATCATTGATTAAAAATAAAGACTCGTTAAAAATGTATGTGTTTGTATTTAGCGTAAGAAAACGACATTACTTTCCGGTCCCCCTAATAGTTTAGTTAATATTAAGTTGTACAGAAAAATAATGAGAAGAAAGTTTCATTGGTGGTGTAAGGGACAATAACTATCGGAACCCAAGCCCATCTCAGCTGCTCGTGGTGCACCCTGCTAATCAGTGAACAGGTTCTGGCTCCCACCAATTTTCATTGGGGTAGCGTGGAGGATAAGGGCTGAGATACCACCCTATGAACCTCTACAAATGACGACCTTTAGTTCCCGCCGATGCGAGCAGCGCAGTACCAATCGATGTAGGATTCTTTAGGTGAGGCTTAGGTCCAGCAGTGGATGTCTAACGGTTGATTATGAACTTTTTTTCTAGCTGTAACTGTAACTTAATCTAATGATATAGTCGAGTTAAACTTTAAGTTAACTACCACTGAGTCTACAATGACTTCATGTTAAATGGGAACCACCGCTCAATGATATTTATTTATGTTTGTTTTTATGATGACCATCATTACATTTTAAGATGGTGATTTTATGGGAGGCCTTTGTCCTGCAATGGACGTCTTCCGGCTGATTGGATTGGATTGAATTGAACTTTATGTAAGTGATACGCATACCCATAACTATGGTTAGGTTGATATACACTACTTCGAATTAGACTCATCACTTTGAACCACGAGATGCTAAATCTTGTTACGTTATTTCGGTTGTTTCACTGGCTACAGCATAATTTAAAATGGAACACACTAAGTCTTACTGTTTCGAGAGCTCTAGCATTAGTAACTTGTGTAAAGGAGTAAGAGCTATACTGTCTGTAGATTTTAGAATTTGAAAGAATAGGATAAAAAATGATGGAACTTTCTGGAAGCTCGTCATTCAAACTTCGGGCGGCGGCGGTGGAGGGGCCGGGCCTGCAGGCGAGTTCTAATTTTAAACTTCCCCGATCCGTCTTCAGCGCTCGTGGCTCATTTTTGCCCCCTTTTCTCCCTGGAGCGGCCCCCTCCCGGCTCGGGCCCCCGTCGCCCCACACGCCCCCTCGCGAAACTTTGACGTTTCCGTGTAGCGGCGGAACTAACTCACGCCGAGAACGCTCCGTGCGGTCGGCGCGAGCTTTAATCAATTTTTCAACTTCATTTTCGGCTTGCTTAATTAATTTTGGGCAAATCTTGTGAGCGAGCGAGACGGAAGACATAGTTTACTATAAGTAAGCACACAGTTACTTAGTATATCAGTGCGTATTAAAGCAAGAGATATGGACAAGTACAATATAACGATATAAGAAGAAAGCTGAATAACTTCCTTTCATTTATACTTAGTCCTTCCTACGATATACTACCTAGACGATATTCTACTGTTCAATCCCGACTTCTATCTACCCACAACTATGTTGAAACATCTGTTAAAGCGGTTTTCGACCACGGTCCAGTCTGCGAGACAATGAAGTAATCAGTCTGCTCCTTTCTCAAAGACCGAGAACGCAGAAGCGATTTTCCTGTCGCAGCGGCCGTTTATCACATGAACAGCTTACTAGATTACCTACTTACGCCATTTTAAATTATATTGAATATCTGGTGTGAAATATTAAATAGTGAAATTAAGTCGAATGATGGTATTACTAAAGGTGGGGAGAAGAGAAAAGTCTTGGTTGAGGAATATCAGAGAATGGACTGGCATATCTAGGGCGTCAGATTTGGTCCGCCGAACTGGAGACAGAAGGGACTGTACCACGCTGATCGCCGACCTTCACCAGTTGGAGAGGCACTTTAAGAAGAAGAAGAATTACCAGTGTTATAAACAATATATAGAACGAAATAATCGTATATTTATAATATCATCATCAGCCGATAAATATACCACATCGTTCGGGTAAGGATTCATATAGGAAGATTTCGATTATTTCCCACCACGCTGGCTCAATCCGGGTTGGTGGTAGCCAGAGCCTCGTTTGTTGATTAGCAGGGTGCACCACGAGCAGCTGAGGTTGGCTTGGATCCCGTGAGTTGTAGTGCGGGAACCTTTACGCACGTTTATAACATAGTCACATATATATACGTCAGGACATACATACATATCTCACCTTGTTCCCAGTGGGGTAGGCAGAGACCAGCTCTCTCCACTTGCTACGATTCTGGCACACCTCTCTCGCTTCCTCCACTTTCATGAGCGTCTTCATGCGTTTCCTCTGGACGTATAACTTAATATTTTTTTTTAATTCTAACAATTTAAAAATGAATGAAGTATATAAGAATAAGGAGTTTTGTAAAAGCAAACTATTCAACCCTCGTTCGAGCACATCGCGGGCGTAGTTCTTGAAACAAAGCAAGGTAATTGAAAATTCTATCAAAACTTGAGCGAAACGAGCCCGCCGTACCGCGCTCGAAACTGCTCGAATTGCTCGTCTTTCGAGTACACTTGTCTGGCAATCATGGAGCAGTCTTATTTCGACTCATAGGTCATTCACAGCTGATTCATATTTATCATTATTATAACACCGAACTTTTTTATCATCAACGTCAACGGTTACGTTTTAAGGTTTATTGCTCGACTTAGGTCTCTACCAAACGATTTATTTTAGGCTTTATCCATAGCCTGTTAGGATTACTCCAGAACTGCGTATACTAGTAGGGGACTATTCCAGTACTTCACTACTCCATCAGCCATCTATCTCTTAAAAATTGTGTAGAAGATTATTCACTAACACCTAGATATAGTACATTATAAAGTATGCTATTAGTTTTTATTTCTAAGATATATTATATATCTATAACTTTAATAACCTATGCACATATTAAAAAAGCTGCCATTCGTAAGTTGGAGCAAAGCGGTTTCCCCTTTTTTTTCAATGAAGCGACGGAACGTTTACCTGATGGTGAAACGTACTCCCATAACAATGTAGTCCTAGTTAGTATCATATACACTGCATCATATTGAGCTCGATACCTTGAGATGTAGGATGTTGTCTCTTTACCCCAGTAAAATATCTAGCTACAATTCCCTTCAATCCGGAACAGACGCTGCAGTAAGAGCTTCGGTGGTAACTAGACGGTCTCCGACAACAGAGACCTATCATCAGTAGCTACACCTCTTTTGTAATTAGTATTTATAGTGAATTAATAATTAATTATAATTATATACTTTCATGCAACCTAAATGGTGTGCAGTTTTATATGGCAAAATGATATTTCTAAAAAACATTGATTTATCTTCAGCCGATAGACGTCTACTGACCTGAGACGTATACTGACGTCTGGACCTAGGCCTTTCCCAAAGATCCCTACATTGATCTGACCCGCAATGCTCTGGTTCCAACGCCTTGCCAACGTCCATCACAATCAGTGTGGCTTCACGTACCAACGGACACCAGGCATTGTCATTAATAGAGGTTCTTATGGGTGGATCTGGGTTATTTCACAGCACGCTGGTTTCGGCTTGATGGGAGCCAGGACCTCGTTTGTTGATTAGCACGGTGCACCACGAGCAGGTGAAGTTGGCTTGGGTTCGTTAGTTGTTGTGCAGAACCCCTTCCTAAAATACATTAATATATATATAAATATCACGCCCCGTTCCCAGTGGGGCAGGCAGAGACCACCTCTCTCCACTTGTTACGATCCTGGCACACCTCTCTCGCTTCCTCTCGATTTATCCAATTATTCTAACCCTGTATACCTCTTTCGTTAATCATCTATCATATATTCTTTCAACATGGCCGAATTATCTAAGCATCCCTTTCTCTTTGTCACTACATTAATATTACAGGTAAAATATATTTCTGTGAATGTCAAACGGGGTTAAAACTCTTTTGTGCCGCTGCTAGTGCCTGTGGGGGGAGTTCAGCGCCAACGTCGTGAAGTACCGCTCGCGTAGCTAAACCTAAGCTAATTTAAATTTCTATTAAAACTTGGCGCGCGCACGTCAAACGCAATCACTGTGTTTTATGTATCGCGCAGCATCGCTGTGTAGCGCTACTGAATGCACCGATTGAGCTGATAACGGTAACGAATAATAACCGTTATAACGACCACCACGGACCAGCATTGGGCCAGCGTGGTGGGAAATGGCCCAATCTCCAACTCCTACAAACGTCCGCTCTTAATGTCCGTTGATGCGAGCAGCGCAAGACCAATCGATGTAGGAATCTAAGCAAGAGGCCTAGATCAAGCAGTGGGCGTCTATAAACTACAGTCCCTAGTACCCGATGATACCGGAGGTAATGCTGTGTGAAATCCGGGTAGTGTGACCTATTGGTGTGGGGATCTTTGAGAGACGCCTGTGTCCAGCAGTGGACTTTAACGGCTGATGATGATGATGATTATATATAATGGTTATTATTCGTATAACACGCAATGATGGACACGCTGGTAGGTCTCTGTTACTGGTTGACCTGTAGTCTCAAACTATTAAGGACAGATTATACAGGACTAAAGTATTTCCTGTCTGGCGTAAAAGGATTTTTGTACCTAAGCGAGTCCAAGATGAATAACAAGTACTAGGTGGTGTAGTGCTTGTCGTACCAAAGCGAGGGTATCGAGGCTGGCAGTTCCCATTGCGATGATGTTTAGGAGTTGTCTTTCCCCCCTTTAAAAAAAATAAGTACCACCGCTGCTCCTATTACAGCCGACAAACAGCACTGCGCAAACATTACTATGTTCCGGTTTGAAGGAGCTAGTGCAATTATTTACGTAACGACACCTAACATCTCACTTCTGAAAGCGACGAGCGCAATGTGATACTGAGTATATCGCCCCAACTAGCGCTACGTGTCACTTGATAACAGGTGAACGACCCCCTGGTCTCGACCCCTGAGTAAAAAAAAATATATTCTTATCTACTATTACAATTAAGGGATGATGCATTATGTTTTCTTAGGCTAATGTAGAACCACATCATCAGCTATACCGTTACTGGTATAACACCATACTACCAAGAATTAAAAAAAAATCATGTAAATAGATATATACATGGGATATAAAAATATTGATTATTTATATCTTAATCATTAAAATATGTTTATGTATAGAAATATATACTATATTCATTTAGCTTTAAATACTTTAGTCCTAATTGAATTCTAGACGAACGCAGTTAATTCCAGTTTAAACTTTGGAACAATTCTCTAGTGCTCCAATATTTACTTAGTCCCAATTTTCTTGTAGTAAATATTACTATGGAAATACTACTATGTAAATATTACTGTGTAAATATTACTATCAATATTACTCGCTGAAAATCTATTTAATGTAAAGAAGAGAGAAAAGTTAACTATCTAATTATTGAGGAGAAGAAAGAGAAAACAAGAAGAATTACTAAGTTAGTATATTAGTATCTATTGTCATCGTCGTCATCAGCTGATAGTTGTCCACTGTTGGACCTGGGCCTCCCACAAAGATCCCCACATTGATCGGTCATGCCTTGTCCGCACCGTCGGGCACCAAAGGCCGTTGTTTGTATGGGTTCATGTGGGGGGATTTGGGCTATTTCCCACCACGCTGGTCCAGGCGGGTTGGTGGGAGCCAGAGCCTCGTTTGTTGAATAGCATGGTTCAACACGAGCAGGTGAAGTTGACTTGTGGACGCTGGCTACAATGTCGTTGTTCTTCCGATAAGTCGATTTCCATCGGAAAGTTTTCTTCCGCCGGAAGTATCATTCGGGATCGAACCTGCGCCATTTTTTAACTACGATCGTAAGCAGCAACTGCGCTATCGGCATTGATATTTCCAACTCATCAAGTAAGTATTCCATTTGTATAAACAAACAAAGTAAATGTGCGCCGGAACACCCTCTCTCCCGCTAATATCTCGAGTTAGATGCCTTAAACCACATCCGGTGTAACTTTTCATCCCACCAAGACGCGGGAAATTAACATAAATTTACAAATTTCGCAACGAAATAAAGTATTCCAGTGATTCTCAAAGTTAAGTTTAACCTACTGTTTTAGATTTGTGGTTCCATAAAGGAGTTTTCAGTTACGTTGTACATGAGTGTCTGTCTGTATAATTCAGTATATGTTTAACGTAAGCCCACTTTCCCACAGCTGGAACTTGATGAGTCCGTATCGGTAGGTATCACGGCAGCTCCTATTGCAGAGGACAAACAGCAGGTAGTAACTATGAGTTTTACTTGAAAGGCGCTGTAGCTAGTGAAATTACTGAGGTAATGAGACAACATGTTATGCCACAAGGCGAGCACAATGTGGTGCTGTGTATAACATCCTAACTAACGCCACATTATTATGATAACGTGGCGCTAATTAAGATAAATAGTACACCACATTGCGCTCGTCGCCTTAGACATAAGATGTTGAGTCTCGTTACCCCGGTAATTACATTAGATACGACGCCTTTCAAACCAGAACACAGCTTTGTTTTCACAGTACTGTTTGGCGGCAGAAATAACTGCGGTGGTACCTACTTAGACGGTCTCCAGCAACAGAGACGTGTTAGTAGTTAGTTAAATTGACCTTACTCATAGACTACAATGTATCAGCTCTGTAGTCTCGGGCTAGTAAGAATAGGACTAAAGTAAGCCTTGCCTGTGCCTTGCCTGTCGTAGAAGGCGACTAAAAGGGTCTAGGAGTTTCGCGCGCCTTGAGGATGGCTCAGCAATGGTACCTAGAAGGGTTTGGCCCTTCCTCAGAGACGTGTTCACAAAGTGTAGAGAGGCACCAGTTCGTTCTATAAGAGATCCCGGAGCTTCTCCGAATGCGCTGATGCTGTCCACCGAGGGTGTTTTAGTGAGTAGAGACCTCATATGACTTCTCTTAACAACTCTGACGACCTCCTTGGAATCTTTCGAAGATTACCGGCCCGAAACAAAAAAAAGATTACAGAGTTTGGCTAGGAGTGGGAGGTGTTAATGCATCCGCCGTATAGTCCTGACCACCAGCTTGCACCTTCAGATTTCCACCTGTTTCGGTCTCCGGAATTCTTTAGGCAGTGTCAGGTTAACATCACGAGGGGACAGCCAAACTTGTTGCGGTATTTTGATCAGAACTCCCAAAATTTCTATAGCAATGGGATCATGTACCTACTTACTAGTTGGCAATAAGTTATCAAACAAAACGGTACCTACATACTTAAGTTAAATATAAATAAAGTATATTAAAATATGTTTTGAATTTTCTTTGAAAATGCGAAGAATCTTTTTCTTCAACCTAATATATGAATTCTATGTAGACTAGTTAACTCAGAACCTCTAAGAAAAAGTATATATATATATGCATAGTTTTCATGTTATCATCAGACGGTGTAAAGTTTGGGAGCCGCTGGAGTAGTGTGTAGTGGTGGGAGGCGGGCGGGCCCGCTGCGGAGGCACGGACCCCGTTTTTCATGTTTAATTTTAACTTTGCGAAACTGGTGTTTTAATAATGCCGCTCCCGTCTTTCGCGTTCAGGATTTCACGCCGACCTTTTCCAAATGAGGATTTTCGCTTTTAACGTCGCCCAGGAGACGAGAACTGCAATTACATTGTAATTAATTAGTTTTAATACAATTCTTTAAACCAACCCCCGTTTGGTGGTGGATAAGTCGCTTACACGAGTGAGAGAAGACTTAAATCCCAGCACTGGAAACAGGACTACAATTGTAACTTCAAAGTTATACTTTTTCGGAGATTCTAAATTTGATAAGCATCATTATTGGATTCATCATCATCATTATCAGCCGATAGACGTCCACTGCTGGACATAGGCCTTATTATTGAATTAATTTGTTTTTACATTAAAATTATTTCTATAGTTCACAGATCTAGAAGAATTGATACCTTTATTCTAAAAACGTATAAGAGATATCCAGAGATTTATTGACTCTTCGCGAGATCGCCGAAACTATTAGACATTATCACTCGAAATTTGGTAAAGGTATTGCTTCTGCTATTTAGAGGTCAGCTAAGAATGGATTTTACAAAATCCTTTCCACAATGGGGGTTGCGGGGATGTTACGACCAGCAAAGTGGGCGGGGAACAGTTAGTATTAGTTTTCGCGTTAGTATTATACATATACTACAATAGTATAGTATACCAGATCGAGGCTGTTACAGTCAGTACAATTGAAAAGAGGAGTATTTAGGGATACTTTTCAATTTACTTTATTACTAAGGTAATCTTATTAAATTGTTAACATTATGCCATTTAAACAATAATTATATTTTTTTATATATACAGGGTGTCTGGTGGCAGATTTATGTTTTCAAATTTAAATAAAAAATAATATGTTTGACATATAATTTTACTAAAAGTATTATAAGATAGAGTACAAATGCGGATTTCATTTTTTAAAGATAATGTCATCCAAATGTTTTCGATCCTGTTGCACACACTGTTCGAAACGGAGCCTCGTATTCCGTGCCACACGCTGCAGTAAACTTGGTTCAATTGCGCTGATTTCTCGCCGAATATTTTCTTTTAAGTCCACAACAGTTCGCGGATTGTTGGCGTAAACTCTCTCTTTGAGGTAGCCCCACAAAAAAAAATCCATTGGAGTTAGGTCGGGTGACCTCGGTGGCCACGGGATGTCCCCAAAGCGACTAATCAGTTTTTGAGGGAGATTTTCTCGCAACAAATCCATCGAAGCTCTGGCCGTGTGTGCGGTCGCACCTGTACCGCATCCTGTTGAAACCACGTGTGTGATGAGAATGATGAATGAGCTCGCAGGTTCGGCAAAAAGAAATTCGAAATCATGAGCCGATAATTCTCACCATTGACATTCGTCGCTTGGCCCCGTGCATTTTCAAAAAAAAATGGTCCGATTATCCCATTCGTGGATAAACCGCACCTTACAGTTACCCTTGGGCAATGTAATGGTTTTTGGTGCTTCAGTCGAGGATTGTGAGTTCTTAGAGCCCAGTAACGGCAATTTTGTGTGTTGTTCTTGTTTACGTGTCCGTTTAAATGAAAATGAGCCTCGTCGCTCCAAAAAATGGAATTCACAGTGCGAAAACGCTCCAACATGTTTTCACGAAAAAATTTGGGTGACGCAAAGTCATTTTTTTTCAATTCTTGAATTATTTGAATTTTAAAAGGATGAAACTTCATATCTTTTTTCAAAATTTCATGCACAATTGCTCTTGGAAGTCCCAGTGAAGCTGCCCTTTTCCGTATCGAAAGTCGAGCATTTTCACGTAAACTGCGTTCAACCAGTTCAATGTTTTCGGGGGTCCTTGACGATCGACTAGGTCCTGGTCGTGGTGTGTTCATAGCCGAAGCAGTTGCGCGGAACCTCTCCACTCACGAACGAATTAAATTCACACTCGGCCCATCGCCTATCCGTCGAATATTGAAATGTGAACAAAACTGTCGGCGAGCGAGTACGTAAGAATCGTTACTCTTGAAAAATGCTTCAATAGCGAACGCGCGATGCTCACTCGGCCACTGCACCACTGCGACATCATGACTAAGAAATCCGCACGATCGGTGATTCTAATGACACCATCTTCCCCCCGCACTGTTTATAACTTATTGAGATATTCGTTTTGTAAAATATAAATCTGCCGCCAGACACCCTTTATATATATAAACTATTTTTTTTTTATTTAGCACGGTTAGGAAGCTAAATCGTTTTAGGGGGTGTTAAAATGTTTATTATTTATTTTTAGCTGTTCAGGCGACGGGAGAGGCAGTCGCGTATCGGTAGAAAATCTACACACCCTCAAAAAGATGATCTGGTGAAGGTTGCAAGAAATCACTGAACGTAAATCCTCAGAAAAACCTATTGTAAATAAATATGCTAATTGTATACATTGACCTGATGGAAGTTTAAACAGTCGCTCGTTGTGGCAACAATTAAAATAAAACACGTTACAAGTGTAAGGGTAGGTGGCGGAGGTGATCTGAGCCGTGAGCCCTAAAACAAGGAACTGAATATTAAAAGCCCGGCTGCGACGAACGAACGCCATTAAAATGCGTAATTGCTGGATTAGACCGCCCAAGATTCCTCCATTTGCCGCCGCGCCCGCACCCCTACTGATACACCGCACACCCCCATAGAATATAAACTAATAATATATATCTTTTATTCGACAAAACGAGGTTCTCTTGATGGTAAACAATACACCAGCTTAAAACAAAACTGAACAATTTTCTGATCGTCGTATTAAATAAGGTCTTAAGTCTCATTACCCTAGTAATTACATAAGCTACAGCGCCCTTCAAGTAGAACACAGTATTGTCTGCACACTGCTGGTACCTAGATGGTCTGCGGCAACAGAAACCTTTGTTAGGTTTCGGGGGGAGGAATCTTCGAAATACTCTTCTGGGGGGTTATGTAAGATTGTTACTCACTAAAACCCTCGATGGTCTGCATCAGAGCAATCGGAGAAGCTCCGGAATCTCTTATAGAATGCACCGGTGTCCCTCTACACTGTGTTAAACGTCTCCAATGAGGAATCTAACCCTCCTAGGCACCATCGCAGAGCCATGCACCACGCAGGTCCGCTTGTTGAGCGATAAGCGCCCCCACCTTAAAGCGTCGCGAAACTCCTAAACGCTTTTAGCTGTCTTCTACATCAGGCATAGCTTACTTTAGTCCTATTCCTACTAGGAGACTACAGGGTTATGGCAACAGAGATTTACCAGTAGTATTTTAAATCGTGTATTCAAGTGAGTATGCTGTTGTTTCTAGACTGTGGCACGTCCGTGGTCCGCGTAGCTCGGTCGGGGCGCGGTGGCGGTATCGCGACGTGCCTCACATACGTCATGAGGCCGAGGTCTCAAGATTACGCGATTTACATCGGCTTTTTCGTATTTCAGGACTGCGCCTCCACGTTTTATGCCTTCGGAGGCTCCCGAGCGAGGCTCTGAATTTAAATGGATTAAAGCAAACACGGCTACGGGGCCCAATGAAACGCCGCCGCCTGCCGTTGTTTGTGTATTGGTTTAAGCGTTAACTTCGCATATAACGCGCCCATTAACATTACCAGAACGTTCCACGAGGAGAACGCTAACCAAAATCTTATTCTATTCATTACTACCATTCAAAATCAACACCTAGTAACTAACTACTAGTAAATCTAAGACTAGAATCTAGTTAAGGTTGTTTATCAGAGACTAAAAACGGTTATATCGCAGATTCTCCAAACACACAGAGGTAGAAGATCGTCTAAGTAGGTACCACCGCAGTTCCTATTTCTGCCATTAAATATCAGTGTGCATACATTACTGGTTTCCGATTTGAAGGGCGCTGTAGCTAGTATAAGTATTGGGAGTCACAAGATTTAACATAATACATCTCAAGATGACGAGCTCAATGTAGTGCTGGTAATACCATCCTAAGCGCCAATTTGTTATGGACAGACCTATCACTTACTATCAGGTGAACCTCCTGCTCCTTATATAGTTTTTTTTTATATAAAAAGCGAACAGTTTATACAATGTCAAGATATTGTATTCCTTTCCTTGCTCATCACCACTAAGCACAATATCATCGAAGATATAAAAAAGCCCGTTACAAATTATTAAGTTATTCTTCGTTACAGGTAATAAAGTTCCTGGTCAATATATTGTAATATATAGGATATAGGGTTAGGATATTAGCGGGTAGGGATACTCAAGGATAACATGTATTACAGAAGCAATCGACTACCGTTCACTATATACCCTTTCAAAAGAAAAAAAAACAATTCTTATTAATAATTGATTAGTTATCTTCGTATGTATAAAAACATATTAAAAAAAAATATTAAAACATACATAAAAGGGGTTATAAAAACTTTTCGCCACCTCACCCGGGGGTAGTCTCACTCCCCTTTAGCTGTACATCTATAAATCTATATGACGTCATTAAGAAAACGTCGCAGAAACTTCTTGGTGATACCTGTCCTTGTCGCACTTGCGATTTTTCCTAAAAGCGCCGTCGCGAGAGAGAGAACGGCGCCGTCTTAAAGAGGGGGGGTTCACCACCCCCGTAGCTTACAATGGAGAAAAGACGGTAGAAATTAAATAATACTTTGTCGTTTAAATTGAAAATGGGGTGGGCGTTGTGGGTAGTTCGGAAAATTTTCAAGGGGTAGAGGTAAAAACGTATCGATTTTAGTTTAGGATTATACGGTGCCTCGGTTCGTTATATTTTGCGGTCCTCTTGTTGTTTTAGATAAAGGAAATATGTACGCAGCGGTTCGGTGTCGTTTTCTTCGGTCACAAAGTTAACTGTACACCAGTCATTCTTGAGGGTCTGATGGCAAGTAGATATAGAAAGGACTCAAGAGATATTATATCGACAAAGGACATTACTTTTATTACTTAGAGCGATAAAGTTATCAACGATACGACTATGACAACGATATTTCTAAATATAACCTTCCTTGAGATAGATACAGGACTTGTTCTTCTTCCTTCTGCCCTTTTCCCAGCTTTGCGGGGTCGGCACAGTACGTACTTCTCTTCCACATCCTCTATCAACCGTCATATCCGAATTCACACTCTTCTCACATATGTCATCTTTCACACAAACTATCTACATATTCTTCGGTCTTCCTTTACCCTTATAACCATCCACGTTCATTCTCATTACTTTCTTTGGTTATATGTCCTTCAACCCTCGACTTATCCTTGCTAAAAAAAATTGTTATATGTTAAAATACTAAAAACTAAATACTTTTCTCTTTCTGCTTATAATCATATACTTTGTTTTTATAATAAATACAAACCTCATTAATATATGAACGAAATATAATATACAAGTTGACGAATCCTTCGTCTTATAACTTTAAGCATATTATAGTATAGTAAGTAGTCCTTGGAGCTTTAGTTCGAGGGTCAAATGGAAGAAATTGAATTTACACTGTTAATTGAATCCAAAAGCGCTAACTTTAGTAACGAAGTTTTAATAATGATTGCCACTTAGTTAACTTGAGTAACTATTTAAAAATAAAAGCCTGTCTCACGCTACTGTTAGGTAAATGATTTTAACACTAAAAATGGCAAAATGGTTCTAGTTTTTAAGGTTTAGTCACTAGTGTAATAAAGATGTCCTGATTATTTACTCATAAAAACTCACGGAACCTAATTCAACCTGCCTGAACTGGCCTATATACTCATATATGAATCCCCAAACACGTGGAGATTTTTAGGGGAGGATTCTGTCCTGCCGTGGATATCTATCGCTGATGATGACTCAAGAGGTCATGGAGACTAAATACTCTGTCTTAAGACGATGAGAACGATGAGATGTTGTGTATATCATCCCAGCTATGGTCACATTGATATGAGCCGATGAAGTTCGCATCAGGCGAATGTCCTGTTCGTCTCATAAAAAAAGGACTTGGTTACATATTTATACATATTATCCTATTTACTAAATATTATACTTTTAGTAAATAAACTAATAAATATATGAAATAATGTTGTGATGCTGCCAATATATGAGAAACAATAAAACTTTTAACAATCGCGCACATGTACAAGGGAACATTTGAAATTCAAAGATGGTGGGGCGGGGGTGTTTTATCGGTGCCGTTATCATTCTTCGGTGGAATAAAATTGGCAATACAAAAGCGGGAGGAGGCGACTTACCCCTGACAAAGGCCGGGCAAATAAGCCATTAAAAGCGTTGCGACGGTAGTGAGCTATAAAATCTCTGCTTCTTGCCCCCTACCATGCCGCGGGTGTCGCCACCACGAACCTCTCCCGATCGCCCCTCGCGCTCCGCGATAAACCGCTTTTATGCCGTTCCGTGCAATAATTAAAATGGCACAACGTTTTCTCCAGTCGCTGCGATAAAAGACCTAAAGCTGGAGAAAAATCTTTATTAACAATTACTTTAATATGACAATAGGATTTACTGGTGCTAGGTCTTTGTAACGAGACCGTCTAGGTAAATACCACACTGTGCGGGACAGCCTAGGAGGGTTAAGCCCCTCCTCAGAGAGATGTTCAAAGTGTAGAGGGGCACCAGTGCTTTCTATAAGACACCCCGGAGCCTCTCCGAATGCACTGATGCAGACCACTAAGGAGGTTTTAGTGAGTAAGAATTTCATATAACCCTACCTTACCCCCAAAAGCAAGTTATCTAAACTTCCTCCTCGACACAAAAAAAAAAAGTTCGGTACCACAACAGCTTCTATAGCAGCCAATAAACCGTGTAAACGACTGTGCAAACATTACTGCGATCCGGTTTGAAGGTAGCTGTGGCTAGTGTAATTACTGGTGTAACGAGACAACGTCTTATTTCTCAGACGACGAGCGTAATGTGGTATATCATCTTAACTAGCGTTACGTTGTTATCAGCTAGCGTATCACTTACCATCAGGTGAACGTCGCGCTCGCCTGGTGGTATAGTTGAATAAAAAAAAATTCGAGTACACGTGTTGTTATAACCAGTATTTCTGGTGATTTACAAAATAGCTTATTGTTCGTAATTTCGACCGGATCCAACCCTTCCATAGAAAAACTATTGATAGTATAAACTTGTTAAGACACGTGCTTTACTGACAGTACTATATATGAATACTGCTCCTGGTTCCAAATACTAGTTTTTCGAAACTAGTTTCTATTTATTAATACAAGGAGTACACGTGTATTGTATTCGACCTGTTTTGGGTAGTTGGTTATTGAAATTATTACTTATTAAATAGCACTGTTAGTATTCCCACTGCTGGGAGTCAATCTACTGATACATGAGTCAAGAGTTACATGTCAGGTGAAGTCTAGTTATAGGTTAAGCAAGAACAAGAGACTTGGACAGTCTTGGTGTCGGTCTTGGCCTTGTCTGTTCAGTTTTGATCTTGATCTAGCTTAAATAATTCTAGTATTAGTCTTGGTTTCGCGTATTGAATATTTTTGATTGCAAGAGAAAAGTATATATTCAAATTGTGATATTCTGACTCATCATCTTCATCATCAGCCGATAGAAGTCCATTGCAGGACGTAGGGCTCCCCATAAATGTCCATATTTGTAGGGGTTGATATGAATGGATTCAGGCTATTTCCCACCACGCTGGCCTAATGTGGGTTGGTGGTAGCCAAAGCCTCGTTTGTTGATTAGCTGGCTGCACCACGAGCTGATGAGGTTGGCTTTGTTCCCGTGAGTAGTTTTGACCCCTTACATCTCACTCACCATCTTGCACATTTGGTCCTGGTCTTGCAGTGAAGTTATTGTGAACCACCAAAGACTTATTTATATTTACAATGAAAAGCCAATTACAACTGAAAAGAAAAGGCGGAATCTATTATATGATGTTGACTAGATCTGTACTCCTCAGTTCTTGCTGCAGGAGTTTCTAAAGATGGAGAGCATTATCTGCAGCCCCTGTATTATCTTCATTATTACTGCTACTTATCTGATCTACTATTTATGAATCTTTTACAAGTGGGCAGCTTACTTGTTTTGTTGTTCAATATCCTCTGGTTTCTGATGGTTAAGTACTTGAAAGTCATATTGACTCTTACAACTCATCTGATTCTAGGCTCATGGACCCGGTTCCCACGGCCTTTTCAGTTTTTCAATTTGGCTTACCCTTATCAACGTTTCGCATACATATATCGTAAGCCCAAATTATTGGGCGACCATAAGTGCAAACTTTCAAGTTTCCCAACTTAAAGGTTTACATAATAATATCAGTGTTATTTACATACGTTTACGTATTTATAGATGTGGATTTCTTCATCAGCCGATAGACCCCACTGCTGGACGAAGGCCTTACCCAAAGATTCCCACATCAATCGGGCAGCGATTAAATTTTTTCATGGTCTCTAGATTTATGTTTACTTAACTGTTGATATACTACTATATTACTGGTGGTAGGTCTCTATTGCTAGGTACTGCAGCAGCTCCTGTTTATACCTTCAAACAGTACTGTGCAAACATTACCGAGTTCCGGTTTAAAAGGCGCTGTAGCTAATGAATTTAACGAGGTAACGAGATTTAAACATACTATTTCCCAAAGCGACATGCGCAATGTGGTAAAATGAATACCATCTTGACTAGCGCCACGTTATTTCAAGCGTATTGCTTACCATCAGGTGACTGGGATTATAGTGATTATATGGTAACACGCTTGATCGTAACTATAGAGCGCTAATTAGGATGATCATACATCATATTGAGCTCGTTGCTTTGTAACTTGGATGTTGTTACCTCAGTAATTTTACCAGCTACAGCGCCCATTGAAATATTACCAGTAATTTTAATATATTATTACTCAGGGGTGGTAAAATGCTGCGATGGTATCAACCTACACGATTACCATCAGTTCATTGTTCAAAGCTCGGGTTGCGATAAAAAATATCGCCTGAACAAGTTAATTATTTATTGATAAGTAATTAAGTGTTAATTATCTATTAATTAAGCTCTCGCTAGGCTAGTTTGCGAGCGGGGTGGGTTAGGGGGTGGCGGGTACGCTGCGTTAATTAACGAGATGATCAAAGAAGACTCGCCGAGCGCTGCTATTGTGCCGACTTCCTGTCTCGCCACAGCCGCAGATGGTTGTAACTGCAAAATGTTATTAATGAGTAATTTTTTTTTATTAATTTATTTACAGACTTTAAGTTCAATTAATTACTTACCCCAAAGCGGTATTATGGGCGCATTCAATGCCTATGTATTCAACATTCATGTCAAAAATTTATTATGATACAAAATACCTTTGATTTTTGATATTTATCAATTCATCATCATCAGCCGATAGATGGCCGCTGCTGGACATAGGTCATCACCAAACATCTCAGTGGGTTTCCGCGATTCTCACCACATCGTCGGTCCATCTTGTGGGAAGCCTCCCGACACTACGTCTACTGGTACGCTACACAAGGACCTTACTGCCCCATCGGCTGTCGGTCCTTCCAGCAATCTGCCCTGTCCACTGCCACTCCAGTCTAGCAATCTTTTAGGCTACGTCGGTGACCTTAGTTCTTCTGCAGATCTCCACACATCTAATTAGTTAACCCTATCCAAATCAACTGAAAAGATTAATCAATTGTATATTGTATATTATCTATATACAATACCAACTGTATTCAATAATGCAATATTTGTATTTAAATTATGATTACTGTTATAATTGTATATAAAAAAGGTTATTATTATGTTAGCCATTACATAATGTACGTATATTACGTATTTATATATAATTAAATTGTAGCACGTTTAGTTACGTACGTTAAAATTTCATTTACAACCCTCCCGGCGCGCGCCGCATCGACGCGCCATCTTGAACGAAAACACAAAGATGCTGAATGGTAAAATTTTCTTGTGTAATTTTCACGCTTGTCCCTCCCTCGAACCACCTCCTCGTCTAAAATGCGACCAGTTTAAAAGACCCCTCCTTTAACAGACCGTGCGTTTCAATGCCAAAGATGAAAGAGGACGCGGCGGATCAACTTACGTTGGTAATGTTTGTTTGTAATTTAAATTTAAAGAGGCGGATGTCTTTAACTGATTTATCATTTAATGGAATTCTATTGAAATTTATGGGGTAGGTATTATTTAGATTTTAATTACGTTTAACAATACTCTTGTTATATAACTGTAACATTATAAACTGTTTTCTAAGAATTCCTGAATTTTTTAACTGTAGAACTCTCAATACAAGTTACCGTCACGCAGTAATCCGCGATACAAAATCTACATATTTATCATTTCTACCCTTAAAAAAACGTTTTAATGAATTATAACGTGAAAGCTATGTCTCTTTATTATTTGTTTATAATACAGTATTTTAAGGTTTTAAGAATATTTTCAGATGCCCTAACTACAATAGTTCATACAACCATTAATACCTAAAACGTCATCTATACTTTCACAGAATATTACATAAATGATAAAAAACATTTTTTATGGTACTTTATATGACATATTTTGTATTGTATTATATAATATATTATATATTGATATAAGAAAAATAGTTTTATATATAAAATAAAGTATTCTTCTTTAATTCAATTAAGCGACAAGACGAGCGGCACGTTCACGTGATGGTAAGTGACACGCCATAACAACGTGGCGCTAGTTAAGATGGTATACACTGCACCACATTGCGCTCGTCACCTGAGACATAAGATGTTGAGTTTCGTTACCACAGTGATTACACTAGTAACGCCCTTCAAACCGGAACAGCAATGTTTGCATACTATAATTTGTCGGTTACAATACGCGCTGCGGTGGTACCTAGACGGTCTGCAGCAACAGAGACCTATCAGCAGTAAAAACTACAATAATTCTTAGCATTATATAGACATTCATACTTTTATAGATAATTACTTAATCTTATTATTTTTTTTAATTTACTTTATATACATAATGTAATAAAAAAGTTAAAAACATATTTTATTACATATTTTGTATTGTATTATACAAAAAAAAAGACAACCGCAACAAAAAAACGATTCAAATAAAAATGTACACAAAAGAGGTTTTACATGTTTGCTGTCCGCTTTTGTGCAATTGAAAATAAATTTGTGCGTTCCATTTTTAAAAGAGATAATAAAAAAAGTCGTTCCATTTTGAAGCTGCCAATATCGCAGCTAACTCGCTGGTATACATATTAAACAGGATATGAATACATAATGCGAGGGTGCGCGAGGGTGCGAGGGCGCGCGGGGGCGACGTCCCGCGCCGCGGGCGCGACGTCCTACAAGAAAATTAGTTATTAAAATTTCACTGACGCTCCGAAATTTATCTCAAGCTCTCTACACCGCGACTTATACCACTTGATACTTTTAGTTACGTAAGACAAAAGTTTTCATCTCGTGCATGTTGCCAGTGTTTACATACGGAACTGAGACATGGCCCCTTATTAATAGGCCTTATAAAAAGGCTGAATGTCACCCAAAGGGCAATGGAGAGGGCTATGCTCGGAGTTTCTCTGCATCATCAAATCAGAAATGAAGAGATCTGCCGAAGAACTAAGGTCGCCGACATAGCTGAAAAGATTGCTGGATTTAAGTACCAGTGGGCAGGGCACATTGATCGAAGGACCGACGGCTGATGGGGCAGCGAGGTCCTCGAGTGGCGCCCGCGTACCGGCAGATGTGGAGATGGGAGGCCTCCCACAAGGTGGACTGACGATCTGGTGACAATCGTGGGAATCCACAGGATGCTAGCAACGCTTATGTCTATCGGTTGATGATGATGATAAGACTTTTTTTTTTTTTAACAAATAGAAACAAAGATGTTTAATTACTGCAGTGTTCGTTTGGTCGGAAGAGTTGTGTGAAGATCTTTAAGAGATGATAAAAATAATCAATATCAGAGATAGTCATAAGGTTAGTGGTGATAGGTCTCTGTTGCCTGAGACCGTCTAGCTGCTACCGCTGCGGCTATTCCTGCAGACAAGCAGTACTTTGCAAATATTACTATGTGCCAGTTTGATGGGCGCTGTAACTAGTGAGTTACTGAGGTAATGATACTAAACATCTTGTACTAAAGGGATGAAGTTGTGGTGCAGCGTGTAACATGTTAAATAGCGTCTCACTTTATTATGGGTAGGAGTATCACTTAACATCAAGTGAAAATCTTCCGACGAAATTAGTTAATTTGTTGAATGATGATCGCGGGAAGCCGCTTAATGTGGACTGCGTTGGACCGATCGATGTGAAGATCTTCAGGAGAGGCCTATGACCAGCAGTGGACATCTATCGGCTGATGATGAAACTTAAATCTTGTTATTAATTCCATAACGGTAAATTCCGGCCCTTGTATCACTTTAACCCTCTCCGTTTCATTGCTTAATTTTTTTTTAAGTTACCGTTATTAAACTTTGATAGATTATTCATTTGGATCTCTAAAGTGTGGGAATGAAAACAAGTATTTCAAGAAATAACAGGTTTTCAACAATGGCCGGGTTCCGATGACCCGAGACGTCGCCGGACAGCGGTCACCGTGGGAAAGGGTCGCGTCGACTTGTAATTGCGAAGGGTTAATATTCACCATCAGGTAAACGAGCTTGTCTGTTACTAATAAAAGTGACCATGTATTATATTTCATGACATAAATATATCTAAGTTACACTTAAGTTAAAGACAGAACTATATTTTTAACTTGACTAATAAATATGTACCCATATAAATGACTAATTAAAGTCCATCGTAAAGGTAATAACTTAATAATTTACAGGTGGAAGGTCTCTGTTGCTAAGACCATCTAAGGTACCACCGCAGCTGACAAACAGTATTGTTGTCTGGTTTGAAGGGCGCTGTAGCTAATGAAATTTCTGAGGTAAGGAGACATGTCTCACAGCAACGAGCAAAGTGTGGTGCTGTGTTGGTATACTTATCTCTCGTCCTGTTGTTTCGTGAAATAAGAAAAGAAATTATTACAATTTCAAGTATCAAATATTGTCAGTCGCAGTATAAAACGAAGACGCTGTTAAAGTTTTCCGTGCTACTTTCGCGGCTGTGTAGAAAGTTGTGCCGGGGCTCATTACGGGTGGAGCACAAGTGCCTTTCACACGAAGCTTTCGAAACGCCGCGGTTTCAATCATCATCATCATCTACCAATATACGTCTACTACACATACGACGCGGTTGAATTTATTATCATCACCATCAGCCGATCAACTTCCACTGGTCGGCATAGGATGTGCTAGAATCATCCACAGTATCAGATGATAGACGACTCCTGGAATATATCAACGCTGTAAATAACAGCGGTGAATATTTAACGGTAGCTTTTCCTAACCATCAAAAAGCAGAAGACAGAATATCTAGGACATGTCTGAAATGCTAAATACAGTCCTCCACAGATAGGATAATGAAAAAAAATAAAAAGTCAGTAGCAGAAACAAGGCATGGCTGGATAACATCAAGGACTGGAACAAGATCATGAGCGCCGCACAGCTGTTCCACATAGCTCTCGACAGGAGTGGCTTCGAAGAACTGGTTAGTTGAAGAGGAACTAGGTGAAGAAGAAGGTCAATATTTAACACAGCATTTGCAATAGTAATTTTTATCTTCACAACCTATTACCTGAATTAACCTTTAATAATATGGTGACTTAATAATTTTAGTAATTCTTGTAAATTCACTTATCACTTATAATTAAGTAATTAAATATAAACTATAAACAAAACTAAGTAAAAAACAGACATGTTTTTCCATAATAATATTGCTGAGGGCCTTTAGAATTAAACAGCGAGGTAATAATGGGACCTACAAGGACCATTACAAGAGAGCTTTGTCCAGCAGTGGACGTCGATTGGTTGAAATGATGATGGTGATCCTCGCAAATGGTTCCTGTAATGAATCAGTGTCCTATCGCAAGGATTTGTGATCCGTCAAATGTGATATACTCATTCTGATGGATATAAGAATTTGGTCACAGACCGCATAGTTCCTATAACGTAGGCGAACGCCGCGTTTCTCATGTATGATGTAAAAGCTCCTTCCGTTTCCCGTTTCTGCGGCCCGCGGCGTTTATACAGTATCTTACAGATAAGTTCCTAGTTACGTTCGTGTATTGACAGCTTTAATATTTATTACCCGCTTTTGTTATCTACACAAGTTGTGTATATAATTTATATATCACAACATGGTGGTGGGTCCTTAGTGCCAGAGACCGCATAGGCACCACCGCAGCGCCCACTGCAACAGACAAACAGTACTGTGTTCTGGTTGAAAAGGCGCTGTAGCTGATGTAGTTATTAGGTTAAGACCACAAGCTCAATTGATGCAGTATATATATTTTTTATTCCGATTAGATCCGGACATTTATCTGGTGGTAACTAATACGCCTGTCCATTACAACATGGTACTAATAAGGATGACACAACAGCACATTATGCTCATCACTTGAGACATAGGATAATCAGTCTCGTTACTCCAGTAATTACAGTAGCTATAGCGCCGTTTAAACCGGAGCACAGTGATATTCCCACAATATTGTTTGGCGGCAGAAATAGACGCGGGAACAACCTAGACGGTCTCCAGCAATGGAGACCTACCACCAGTAGAATATATCATCCTAACACCACGTTGTATCAGCGTATCACTTACTATCAGGTGAATGGCTCGTCACTTAATTAGATAATGATAAAGTTATGTGGTTAAGGCAGTTGGGACTTGCCATGGTGTGATAACTGTCCACCATCGACGGTAATGACTTACCATCACTTAAGACCTACTTATCTCACTAGTAACTCATTTTGTATAAGTATTGGAAGAAAACTAAGGAAAATTAACTTTGAACTTCAACTTAATTATTCTTTTTTTTTATTATATTAATAACTTATTTTGAGTGTTACATAGTATGCGGGTTACAAGCGTGGTACATAACTAAGTTAAAGAAAAACAAGGTGATGGATTGCTTAAGAAGCCGTAGCGGGGCGTGCGGACCCGCCCCCACCCTCGCGGGTTTCCGTTCATCCACATTAATATAACTTGACTCGTGATAAATTGCTACTGAACCCAGCCTACATTTTCTTAGGCGAATTTTCTTTATACAGGATGTTTTTTGAACGTACCTATATTTAATTTTCGATCGAAACACTTGGAAGTAAACCATACCACCTGTACATAACAACTTAGCGCTACTTAGGATGATATACACAGCATCATATTTTATTCGTCGCTCTGAAACGTAAGATATTAAGTCTCTTTACCCCGATAATTACACTTGTTATAACGCCCTTAAAACCGGAACATATTAATGTTCGCACACTATAGTCTGACGGCAGGATTAGTCGCTGCGGTGGTACCTACCTAGATGGTCTCCGGCTACAGAAACCTATCGCCATTTTGGTCTGATCCAAAATGTACCATAGGATTCAAGATTTCAATTCGCTAAAGATCTTATATCGTTTTTTTTTTAATTTTGTGTTATACCTTAGTGTTTGTTAGACATAAACATGTGAAAGGCGTTTTATGGCAAGCCTCTTAAGGTATAGGTATGTACCATCACAGCGCCTATTTCTGCAACCTAACTTTAGTGTACAAACATTACTATGTCCCGATTTAAAGGGCGTTGTGGCTAGCGAAATTATAAAGGTGACAAGATATAAAATTTTACATCTCAAGGCGACGAGGACAATGTGATGCTGTGATCATCCCAACAAGCGCTAGAGAGTTTGCTTTAGACTTTGTCTAATAGATATATGTTCATTTATACGTTACAGTTGTATATGTTGTACCACGATAATGAGAGAAGAAAAATAATATTTAATGAATACAGTATTGTTTTTCGAACACCCTGTGTATAGTATTCAGTCGAGTAATTAACGAGGAAGGAGGCCTTTTCTCGGCAAAAAAGCTTCTTCGCAGGTTCTTAGCGCGTCGGGGGCAGGCGCGCGCACACACGCAAAGAGCTCACGCACACACACACACGTACGGAACACATCGCCTGATGGATCAATGCGGACTCAGTTTTTGTCGGTTAACTTAACACAGGGCCGATTAAGTTGAAGTATATTAATTATTTTTTATCAACAACCAGTTGAACTATTCTCCAACATCCTCCATTTTTGGGAAGGGATTTTATAGCATCCATTCTTAATTGACCCCTAAATGACAGAAGCAATATCTATATCAAATTTTGTGTGACTTCTAATAGTTTCGAAGATCTAGCGACTCATTGCTCGTCATACATTACGTCAATGACAATGACATATATCGTGCAATAACTGTTCCAGTTTGAAAGGCGCTGTAGCTAGTGAAATTACTGAGGAGAGACGTTCATCAGTTGGTAATTAATACTCATGTCCATAACCGAGCTATTTAAAATGGTGTACACTACACCACATTGTGCTCGTCGCTTTGAGACATGACGTTAAATATCATTGTCTAGATTCTGGAGATGTAAACGCTTGCAAGCCATCACGACTCTTACAGCTCATCTGATGCTGGGCTCGTGGACTTGGATCCATGGTCTGTTGGTATCCTTATCCCAGTAATTTCACCAGCTATTGTACCTTTCAAACTGAATCTTATTATTTCGAGAAATAATCTATAGCTAAAAGATCTACCACATATATATATATATATATAAGGTAGGTCGATAGTTATATATAATAACATATAGCTACACTTTCAGTTTTAATTGTTAATATACACATACTAAGTAATATAATAACATAATAAATTCATTGTAACTTAGATAACAAATCAATCAAAGATAATCTAACTTAAACTAAACAATAAGTTAAATGTAAATAAAAGTTAACTGAACAGTAAGTAGTTTAACTATTATACTATGAATATATATTAGGTTGGGGAAAAAGAAATCCATTATTTTTTCGGTAGATGGCTGTAGTGATAAATTTCTCGTAAAGTATCGATCAAACAGTTTCAGATTTATGCTCGTTGGAAAGGTGACATTTCGCAGTAAAAAAATTATTTTGCTGTTTTTTGTTTGGTGCATTCAATTGTGAGTTACAGGGTGTTAAAAATGGAAGTGAACAAAGAGAAAATACGGTACATTTTACAGTTTTTCTTTGACAAAGGCGAAAATGCAAGCCAGGCGGCTAAAATTGTGAATGGTGTTTATGGACCCGATACTGTAACAGCCAATTATGTGCAATTTTGGTTTCGTAGATTCCGTTCAGGAATTTTTGATGTTAAAGATGCACCTCGCACAGGTAGGCCGGTCGCCGAAAATGTCGATAAAATCGGAGAAATGATCGAAGTTGACCGGCATGTTAGCAGTCGTAACATCTCCGAGGAGCTAAAGATGGACCACAAAACAGTTTTAAAAGCGATTACCATCGTTTTCTTGCATTACAAAATTTCTTTAGTGATAAAAAATTGGCATCTAGGGAAGATTGTGAAAATCGGCTACTAGAGTTTTTTGCAAATAGAGAGCAGGACTTGTACGAGAGAGGCATTATGAAGTTACCTTTAAAATGGCAACAAATCATAGAACAAAACGGTGCATATTTGACCCAAATCGGACAATCCGAAGCATGTTAAATAAAGTCCTGAAGTTCATATAAAAATAATGGATTTCTTTTTCCCCAACCTATTATATTACAAATATATAATGTTTAAGGTATACGCAAAAAAAAATTGTATCATACATTAAGTATAAAGAAGCTTTTACTATTTTTTTATACTTTATAAGTATCAATTTTAAGTAGTAGTAGTAAGATATAAGTTACTTTTATAATCATAATAGTGAGAATAGTTTGTTTAAAGATTAGTTGTTACCTGTAATTATATATAAAGACAACAATAACCGGACTGTTTAATCAAAATGGCGGCGGTGAATACCGTCGCGGATGCCAGCAGCCATAATTTAATTATTTACTCATAAAATTCCCTCCCGGCGAGCTACGTGGAATTATCTCGTGAGGTTATCTCAAAAGTCTTACGAGTGCTGGTAATAATAAGAAGCTGGGTGGTGCTGGCGAGAGGGTCGGGGTAGAGGGGGTAGGTTCGTTAGCGAGCCCTAATGCCGGCAGACATTAATCATTCCTTTCATAAAGAGTGGGGTTCCGTAGATAAATAAGTGTAGTATGTGTTTTCTTAGGGTACCCTTCTTGAGTATTTGGTGGAATTGTGTAGATGCGACTACGCTTCTCATCCACCTATTGACGTCCACGACCAGAATGGGCGCCGCTGGAGACATGTATCAGCAAGGTTCTTGTGTAGCGGAAGAAGCCATAATAGAAGGTACAGCCATGATCTGGTGACGGTCGCTGGAAATTGGTGGATGCAGGAAGGGCAAGACCGATGGGAGAGATCTTTAGGAGAGGTCTATATCTAACGATGGATGTATATCAGCTGATGATGATAATGATGAACTATATATTGGCCATAGAGTATTTTTATCCTTCTCTCGTATGAAAGACTAGTTTAATTCGATTGTGTATGTTATCACCTATCAGAAAATTATATTCCTCTATTTCTCTTTCACCACTGGTGGAAGGAGAGTCGCCATATTTATGTAGTAAACATCCTCAATTTGCGACCAAAGAGGTTTTAGCGCATCGTTCTTAATTAGAACAGCAAAGCAGTGAAACTTACCAGCCTCAGTGTATAAGCTCTACCTAAGATAGTGCGCTTCACCATGTGAGATCACCACAAAGCTCCAAGTGTTACACCAACTTTTTGAATTAAAAGTAAAATGTTATAGTCCTAAACTATTTAACGCTTTCTCATACCTTTGAGTATTATATTATATATTTTTTTTATTTAGAGACTAGCGAGACCTTCACTTGATGGTAAGTGAAACGCCTGCCTATAACAACATAGCGCTAGAATGGTATACACAGCACCACGTTATTCTCATCCCCTGAGACATAAGATGACAAGTCTCGTCACTCCAGTGAATACACTATAAACAGCTCACTTGAAACCGGAACAGTAATATTTGAATACTTCTGTTTATCGGCTGCAATAGGAGCTGCGGTGGCACTACCTACGAGTTCTCCGGAAACAAAGATCAACCGCCAATATACCGTAATAATAATGGCATACATATATAATATATATCTATAAATAGTAAAAAATATAACCAAAATGTCCGACTAAGTAGGTTATGCTTTTATGAAACTTTTTTCTTATTAGACTTTTAATAATGAGGACGTATCCGTATATTGTCAACGTCATTTCCTCGCCGTAGCAAGGCAGCGTTGCCACATAATTATTCATCTTAAATTGCACACGTGTGTATGTGCGCGTGCGTGTGTGTACGTGTGCGCGTGTGTATGTATGTGTGCGCGCGTGTGTGTGTGTGCGAGCGCCGTAGCTCGGGAAACGGCGCGTCTCGTGTTACGAGGCGACGCTTTGTAAGAAAGCTTCCTCGGTGGGAAAGTTTATAAATTTATTAAAGCGCCCCGGGGATGAATTTAATTATGGTTATATTTATCTCATTATCAACCACCCTTGTGATATATTTCACTTCGCATCCAAATATCCGGCTTGAAGAGAACCAGTTGAGGGAATGCGTTCAGTACTCTCTTACTGCACTCTATAGGTCACTGTCTAACTAGATACCCATGCAGTCTCCATTTCTGCCGACAAACAGTAACATGCAAACATTATTATATTCCGGTTTGAAAGGCGCTGTTGCAAGAGAAATTACTAAGGTAATGAGACAATACTTTAGGTCTTAACGCGATGCGTAATACATGGTATGTATAAACTATAACTAGATCCATGTTATGAGCAGAGGTATCCCGTAATGTTGTAGAAAAAAAAAGGACGAATCGCAGTAGCAATAGCAGTGATAAGCCCATAACAACATGGAGCTAGTTAGGATGATATATACTACACCACATGATGCTAGTTAAATCACCTTACTATGGTAATATCTAGCTACAGTGTCCTTCAAGTACAGTAATGTTCGCACACTACTGTCGCTGCGGTGGTACTTAATCATCACACGCACACAATCACAGAGATAACTTGGAGTATATTTAATAATAATAATAATAATAATACAACCCCATTGAGACTATTCGGCCATTATAATAAACAGACTAACAAAGAAACAAAGCGCTATTGTATTTACTGTACGCCTCTTGTAAATTGTTCTGCAGTAAGAAAATGGCCGCCGCTGAAAACTGGGCTAAATAAGCTAAGACCTGACAAGCTGTCTTTTTCAGGTTGAACTTATAACATAATGTAGTAATAATAGTTATTATATTTTATTACTATAATACATTATATATATATACTAAGTATACTGTATACTATTTTAATGTCATTAATATGTTGAAGAGCGACTAGGGAGATGTTAACCGCTGCAAGTGTTAGTTAAGATGGTATACACTACACCACATTATGCTCGCTTAACATAGACGTTCGGTCTCTTGACCCCAGTAACTATATTAGCTACAACACCATTCAAACCGGAACACAGTTTGCACACTATTGTTTGGCGGGTGACATAGGAGCGGCGTTGGTACCTACCTATACGGTCTCTGGTAAGAGAACTACCACAAGTGATGGTATACACAACATCATATTGTGTTCGCTTGACATAAGATCTTAAGTCTTGTTACCGCAGTAATTTCACTACCTGCAGCACCCTTGAAACCGGAACACAGTCTGTACGGTTCGTCGGTAGAAATCAGAGTTGTCGTGGTACCTACTCCTTTTATTTTATTCATTTTACAAAGGTATAAGACGACAGAAAAGTTCTCGAGTGGCGGCCACGTACCGGAAGACGTAGCGTGGGCATACCCCCCCACAAAGTGGACCAACGACCAGGTCAAGGTCGCTGGGAACCATTGGATGCGGGTGGCCCAGGACCGGTCTGAGTGGAAATCTTTGGGGGAGGCCTTTGTCCAGCAGTGGACGTCTCCCGGCTGATTGGATTGGATTGGATTGGAAGACGACAGAGATATTCACCTGATAGTAAGTGATACTCCTGATCATAATGTGTGTAGTTAGGATGATATACACTGCACTATATTTTGCTTATCGCCTGAGACAACATGCGCAATCTTATGTCTTCTAATACTTCAATTATATTACTACCTACAGCACCTTTCAAACCGGAACATATTAATGTCTGTTTATCGGTAGAAATAGGAGCTGAGGTGTTATCTACATATACTTTATATATAGTTATCTTTGTTCTTGGCTTGATTGATAGAAAAGGTTTGAATAGCAGAACAGCTTAAAAGCTTGATGTGATATATAATGTAAATAAGTAACAAAACAGTAATATTTGTAAGGTACTGATAGAAGGTTATTGTTGCTGATATAATTTTGTTCCTGGTTTGAAGGGTGCTGTAGCTAGTGAAGTTAGTAGTAACAAGACTTAACACCCTATCTTAAAGGATGTACAAACTGATGCAGTGTATGTCATTTTAAACAGCATCACAGGAAAGCTTATCGGATACCATCAGGTGAATGTTTTCTCATATATATATATATATTAATACATGTATATACTGCTATATATTGCTTCTAGAAGCTATTAATAAATCCGACTCGTGCTTGACGTCTTCACAAAGCTGAACAAAGTGGGGAACGGCGAGCTTGCGAGGTTCAGCGCGACACGCGTCTAGATATTTAAATAATATGTTAATACAATGTTTGCCTTGCCCCCAAAAACTTAGGTAACACCCCCCCCTACAGCGATATTTCTTCATTCCCTCCCCTCCACCTCCTAGCCCCCATTCACCCCCTGCGCCGCTGGAATGGGGGCGACGCCACATTTTAATTAAATCCCTCAGCCAAACACGGGTGAGTAAAAGGCTCCTTGGAATTTTCTTTGTGCTCCTCCTCAGGTGAAAGTGGAAATTTTCACCGGAGCTCGCTGCGAGGTGTTTGTGTGCATAGCCTCGGCGTGGGCCGCGCTGGTACCACCTAACCTTTACATACTCCTGAATATTTAGAGGAGTTCATAAATTTTAGCACTATCCGAAAGACGTTTGTGAATTCTCCATTTTTTTTTAAATTTAAACGAAGCGACGAATCCAGCGCGAAGATCACCTGATGGTAAGTAATCCGATTATAACAAGGTGACGCTAAGATAGGATGATATACACTGCACCACATTGTGCTCGTCTCCTTGAGACGTGTAATGTAAAATCTCGTCATCCCCGTCCGGCATCAACAAATATTACTATGTTCCGGTATGGAGTAGGACAACCTACTCCATACCGGAACATAGTAATATTTGCCCTGTTTGTCGACTGCAATAGGAACTACGGTGGTACCTAGACGATCTCTAACAACAGAAACCTACCACCAGAATATTTTATCTATATGTACATATATGTTATCTTTAACTATTTAATTATACTTTTTAATCTATATTTATATAATACTACTTTAATTATGTACTAAAGTATTGTCTTGTAATAGATAACAGGCTGAATAGAGAAATCTGTAGCCATTACACTTAATAAAAAAAAAAGAAGTTGCGTGGCAATGGAGCTCACTTGTCCGCGAGGAATAAAATGTTGAGAAATAGAAATTATATATTAATGAAGCTATAATTTTTTTATTACATATTATTTCCATAAATATCATCATCATCATCAGCCGATAGACGTCCACTGCTGAACATAGCTCCCAAAGATCCATGCATCGCTGGGCACCGAGAGTTGTCGTTTATAGAGGATCATACGTGGAAATTTCGGCCAATTCCCACCACGCTGTCCCAATGCTGGTTGGTGGGAGCCAGAGCCTCGTTTGTTGATTAGCAGCACCCCCAGCAGATGATGTTGGTTTGGGCTTGGGTTAATATGCGGTACCTCTTACACCCCTATAAGTTTTTTTTTTAGTTCCATTAGGCGACGAGATGAGCGGAACGTTCACCTGATGGTAAATGATACGCCTACTGCTAACAACCTGGCGCTAGTTAGGATGATATACACAGCAGCACATTGCGCTCGTCGCCTTAAGACATTAGATATTGAGTTTCGTTACCCCAGTAATTACACTAGCTACAGCGCTCTTCAAACCGGAACATAGTACTGTTTGTCAGCTGCGATAGACACCTACCTAGACGGTCTCCAGTAATAGACTTACTAGTTAATAATAATTTATGTATAACTTTAGTAAAGTAGTTTTTTTTTCTCTTAACTATATATTAGTTTGGCAAATATCTCCCTTCCGTTTTTTTGCTCTTTATTCAATGCTTTATAAAAAGTGTTACAGTGATCGGATTTAGTTCAAATATGCGCCGTTTTGTTCGATAATCTGTTTCCATCTAGACGGCAACTTCATAATATCTCCCTCGTAGAAGCCCCCCTCCTTATTTGCGAAGAACTCGGACAGCCACTTTTCACAAGCCTCTTTTGAGTTCAACTTTACACCACCAAGGGCGTTCACCATGGACAGGAACAGGTGGTAATCACTTGGCGCTATGTCCGGGCTATATGGTGGATGCGATAAAACCTCCCATCCGAGCTCCCGTAGCTTCTGACGAGTCATCAACGAAGTGTGTGGTCTGGCGTTGTCCTGGTGGAACACTACACTCTTCCTGTTGGCCAATTCTGGACGCTTCTGGTCGATCGCCTGCTTCAAGCGGTCCAGTTGTTCGCAGTAGATGGCAGAATTAAGCGTCTGGCCATATGGGAGCAGCTCATAGTGGATGATTCCCTTCCAATCCCACCAAACACACAGCAAAACCTTCCTGGCCGTCAATCCCGGCTTGGCCGCTCGACCACGACCGTTTTTGCTTGATATTGTCGTATGTGATCCATTTTTCGTCGCCAGTCACCATCCACTTCAAGAATGGGTCGAGTTCGTTCCGTTTCAGCAGCATATCGCAGACGTTGATTCGGTCCAGAAGGTTTTTTGCGTCAAATCATGCGGCACCCAAACATCAAGCTTTTTTTTGTATCCAGCCTTCTGCAGATGGTTTAAAATGGTTTGGTGTAATATATACATAAAAATAATAGGAATTTGTTAATATTAAACATTAAACAAAGGTACATTGAAGTATTAAAAAATTAATAGTAATTAAAGTTTTCAATGTTAAATGATCAATGATAGATCTCTGTTGCCGGAGACCGTCTAGGTACTAACCTTAGCGCATATTGCGACCGACAAACAGTACTGTGCAAACATTACTGCAGTCCGGATTGAAGGGCGTTGTAGCTAGTGTAATTACTGGGGTTACAATACTTAATATCTTGTCTTAGCGATGAGCATAGTGTAGTATATATTATATCAGTGTCATATTATTTTGCCAGGCGTATCACTTACCATCAGGTGAATGTCTCGTTCGTCTTGACGCTTCGTTTAATAAAAAAAAACCGCTTAGAAGCCAATGAGGTTATAAGTATAGACAAGGATCTGGAGAACCAGATCGTCCGCTCCAGACAGCAGCCTTAGCAGTGACCACGATCCTCAGACATGAAGGCACGAGCCTAGAGGGAGAGGTTATAACTATAGAAAATAAAGATTATAAATAACTTTTTTTATCTGTTAGTTTCTTAATAATAATTCGTTTATTAATTATATCAGATATGTATAAAAAAGTATTTTTTTAAGTGTACGTTATAAGAAAAAAAAAATTGTCAAGAATCTAAAAATTATCTTATTACCCACATTGACTTCTAAACGATGTATATACCTAGTCCGACCGTTAGTTCTGTTACAAAAGGTTTTTCTTTTAAAGAAGCAATGCAATATTATTAAATATTATACCTACATATTTATTAGTATCACAAAAAAAAAAACAATATTCTTCTTAAAATGGCCACCTTTGGTTTACAGGCCTTTAATCTGTTTGACCACGTGTCGAGAATCTATGGAGTTACGCACGCTTGCTGCAAAGGTTTCTTAACAGGCTCAATGTCGCCGTGTCGTTTAGAGCAGCAGCAGGCTATGTCCTCTAAAACTTACCATAATTTTAAGTCTAAAGAGTTGAGGTCTGGGCTAGATGAGAGCCAGTCTTCAGCTCTTATAAAGCCCGGAACGTTGGTTACCAGGCTTGGGTAGTAGCTGCAGAGTCCTGCTAGAAAGTTCACGGAAAATTTTAAAGTATATTGCTGAGAGGTTTCACGACATGATCCAAGACTGTATCTTGACGCTTGGCTGAAGTTTTCACTCTTTTCTCACATGAATGTCGTTTTGTGAGTCCTTGATAAGACACGCCCCACCACACCATCACTGACCCAGGACGACGACCACGTTGTACCTTTTCCACCACCACCACTTGAACAGCGTCTTTATAACTGTGAGCGTACACTTTACCATTATGCTTATTGTAGTGTTTGTTCTTCAATAGTGAAAATTGTATCATCGGTAAAGAAGATATTACTGTGCCTTTCACCTGCGTATCGGGACTGAAGGCGTTTTGATCGATCCACTATTACTTTAATTGTAAAGATTGATTTAGGGCATGTCCCATCGATTGTCACCTGATAAGCACCGAGTTTCAGGTCTTGTTTTATAACACGCGACAGAGTCCTGGCGGGAATCTTCATATCTCGCGATAAGACTTTTTGCTTCCCAATGCGGTTTCGACGACTTCTGGCTTTAACAGCATTAACAGACTGTAGTTCTAATATCACAGCACGCGGCCGCTCCGATCTTTCCTGGTCTTCTTCTGGACAGAGGAAGTGTTGTTGTATCTGTTGATAGTACGACATACGAACATACGGCTGATAGCAAGCTCTTGAAGCGTCTGGAACATGACGAGCCGGATCAGCTCCACACCCACTTGGTGCAAGGCGATCACTGCAATACTATTTACTTTAACACCAATAACACATTCCATATTGTAATTTGATAATGAACACGGAAAAATAAATATAAGAAATGGCGCGAAATCGGAACAAGTTTTTAAAATAATATGCGTGTTCCAAATTCAAAATAATTAAAAAGTAGAACACTAAATTATTTTATATATCAGTATTTATGGCCAGACTAGTTATATATATATTTTTTTTTTAATCAAGTTACGAGGCGTGAGGAGCGTCTTGATCTGGTGGTAAGTGATACGTCCGCCTATAACAATATGGCACTAGTTAGGATATTATACACTGCATCACATTACGCTCGTCGTCTTGAGACATGTCAATTATCGTTGTATATTATTTACTAGGTACAGCTCCTTCAAGTACAACACAGTAATGCTTACATACTGCTGCCTGTCGGCTGCAATAGCCGCTGCGGTGGTTACCAGACGGTAACAGATCCCCACCACCGGTAATTAATACAATCTGGTAATGTAATACATCGTTTGTGTCCTTTGCAGGTAACATTAAAAAAAAGGGGGGTTCCAATTAGACGAGCAAGTGGTTCCGGTAAAGCGCTGGCTCTCCGCAATAACCGTTAAATTAACTGGAGCGGTTAAAAAAGCTGGCCCGCAGCCGGGGCGGTGGATTAACGGTGTTACCCCGGGGGTAATCAGCGCTCATCGGACCCCGGCCGTGAGCCCGCCGGGGGAAAAAAAAACGCACGAGCTACGTTACCATGGATACGAACACAACTCTTTGATTTCCGTAGAACCGAAAGAAAGAAGAGAAAAACCTGATAACAAATAAATAACTATTGTCCGGGGGAAAGAGTTTGTAAAAAAAAAAAATCTGCTACAATATACCACCTAAGTACCAAGACGGCTCCTATTGCAGCTGACAAACAGCGCTGTGCAGACATTACTGTGATCCGGTTTGAAGGGCGCTGTAGCTATCATTGGTGGCAGTGTCTCTGTTGCCGGAGACGGTCTAGTTACCATCACGGCGCCTATTGCAACCGACAAACTGTACTGTGCGAACATTATTGTGATCCGGTTTGAAGGGCTCTGTAGCTATTATTAGTGGCAGTGTCTGTTTCCGGAGACCGTCTAGTAACCATCACGGCGCCTATTGCAGCAGACAAACAGTACTGTGCGAACATTACTGTGGTCCGGTTTGAAGGGCGCTGTAGCTATCATTGGTGGCAGTGTCTCTGTAGCCGGAGACGGTCTAGTTACCATCACGGCGCCTATTGCAACCGACAAACTGTACTGTGCGAACATTATTGTGATCCGGTTTGAAGGGCTCTGTAGCTATTATTAGTGGCAGTGTCTGTTTCCGGAGACCGTCTAGTTACCATCACGGCGCCTATTGCAGCCGACAAACAGCACTGTGCAGACATTACTGTGATCCGGTTTGAAGGGCGCTGTAGCTATCATTGGTGGCAGTGTCTCTGTTGCCGGAGATCGTCTAGTTAAAACGCGGCTTCTATTGCAGCCGACAAACAGCACTGTGCAGACATTACTGTGATCCGGTTTGAAGGGCGCTGTAGCTATCATTGGTGGCAGTGTCTCTGTTGCCGGAGATCGTCTAGTTAAAACGCGGCTTCTATTGCAGCCGACAAACAGCACTGTGCAGACATTACTGTGATCCGGTTTGAAGGGCGCTGTAGCTATCATTGGTGGCAGTGTCTCTGTTGCCGGAGATCGTCTAGTTAAAACGCTGCTTCTATTGCAGCCGACAAACAGCACTGTGCAGACATTACTGTGACCCGGTTTGAAGGGCGCTGTAGCTAATAAAATTACTGGGGGTAACGAGATTTAACATCTTATCTCTCAAGTCTGGCACTATGCGGTGCTGTGTACACTATTCTGACTGATGTCACGTTAAAACGTTCAGATTCCTAGGTCCTAGATCATTCAGATCATTAGGGTAACAAAACTCAATACCTTATATCAAAAAGCATATTATGTTGCAGTGTATGACTTCCTAACCACATTACAAGGGGTATTACTTACTATCAGGTAAATATCCCGTGGTATACAGGGTGTAGGGGTTCCCGCTGAACAACTCACGGGACCCACGCCAACCTCACCTACTCGTGGTGGAAATGGCCCAATCCCTACAAGTAGGGGGATTTTTGGCGGATGGCTATAGGCTGATAATGATGATGAAACGTCTCCCCCGTCTCGGTTGCTTCATAAAATAAAAAAATATATATATTAAAAATATTGAATCCGTCTCCGCACTTGTCGAGCTCACTCCGCATTCTTACAATAAATCACGTAATGGCGAGGCGCCACTTAAAAAAACATTTTCCTCTTCACTCCCTCCGACGTAATGAAGACTCACTGCCCTCTGTCGGACAACTGTTGCTGTGTCGGGGGTTTTTTTTTTATTTTCGCCACGCTCGTTTGTTAACTCTCCTTTTTTATACACCCCGGGACAGCGGTTAGCGGGCGGCGGTGTTTTAAACTGGTTTAATTCCCGTGTTTATCATTTTTATAATCTGTGGACACGGCCACGTGGGCTGCCGGAGTTGTTTTTTTCTTTTAAGGCATAATCATTTCGGCCTCGTCTTAGGCCTGCCTCAAAGATTCCCATATCGATCGAGTAGGAATTCATATGAGAAGGTTTGGACCATTTCCCATCCCCCTGGCCCAATGAGGGTTGATGAGAGCCAAAGCCTCGTTTGTTGATTAGCAGCACCACGAGCTGGTGAGATTGGCTTGGGTCCCGTGAGTTGTTGTGCGGGAAACCTTACACCCTGATCTGATTAATAACCTTTGTTATTACTACAATTATAGTAGAAGACAAATGAAGAATAGCTAGATACTGGTGGTACTGTGATCTGGTTTGAAGGACTTATAGCTATTATTGAGGGCAGTGTCTCTATTGCCGGAGACCGGCTAGGTACCAACAAGACTCCTATTGCAGCCGCCAAACAGCTGTGTCACATGTTTACTGAAGGGTGCTGTAGCTAGTGAAATTACTAGGGTAAGATAATTCAACATCTTATGTCTCAAAGCGACAAGCACAATGTAGTGCTGTGTATAGCATCCTAACTAGTGCCACGTCGTTATGTGCAGTATCACTTACCATCAGGTGAACGTTCCAACCTTATCTAGTTTTACGTAGGAAATAAAAAGCTGAAAGTAATCTCTACTTGAAATTTAGATTTAAATAAGTAAACAACTGTAAACTAACATGTTTCTATATATATATATATATATATATATATATATATATATACGTACGTATATAACGTATAAAATTATTAAATGTACGGCGTTGTATATTAACAAGTATACAGTATTGTTAGTATCGCTGTACATTTACTATTTAGAAACTATAATATTCTGAAAAAAGATATATATTACAAACTATGTTTATACTATTTTATTTTATTACCAGTTTATTTAAATACAGCATTGTTTTGTTTTCATAATTTTTTAATTTCGTTTTAATAAAAAATATATATTTAATAAATTAATATTAATGTTAGATATTTCTATTCGCTAATAGATGGCGGTAGTGTTTAGTTTGTTCATAGTGCCCGTCTTCACCGTTGTTGTAGCTCGAATTAATTCGCCGAGCCGCGCGTCACCGCGCCGGGCCCCCGCGCGAGGGGTCCGAGGGCGAAATGAAAAACGCAATAAAAATCGAGAGCTTTTGACCCAAATCCAATATCACGCAAAAAGTCCCCGTTTAGCTGCGAAAACAAAACAGGACGAAAAAAGTATTCGGCCACCCCCAAACCCATCTCACTTACAAGCCAATGAAGCGAGCAAATAAGCGAAAAATCCGCTTCACTGTGGAAAAAAAGATAAATGGGGAAAGAGATGAAAAAGGTGGAAAAAATTTAGGAGGGGGAGAGTCACTTGTACGGCGCGTAATTGTAAAAATATTTCATGCGGGAAGCAGCCGCGGGTTCCGTTTGTATTTTGTTCCATTACAGATTATCATGATTGTAATAAAAGAATAAATTTTTCTCACCAACTTAATAAAGTAGTTTGCTAATTATTATTGTATCTACTTTTGTAAATATCCAAATTTTAATAAAATGGAGAGAAAAGAAAGGAAGATAATAATCTTTCTTTGGATAATACAACAATTGTGTTCATGTAATAGTTTAGTACTAGAAATGATTCATTTAAAATAAGCACAATTAACAAAATATCTGTTTAAGCACTATTAAAAAATTTATGATTGATATCAATGTGTTATTAATTTTCTATGAAATCTTTTATCAGTTTAGCCTGGTAATGTCCACTGCTGGACATAAATAAAACAAGTAGTTGCTTCGCCCAGCTTTAGTTATAGGATAATGAATGTAGTAAGTGACTAGAGGTCACAAGCAAACTGCCATTAATTATTCTGCTCTTAGTCGCCTTTTAAGACGTACCAAAACAAAGTAGCGAAGAGGATATTTAGGTCAACTACAAAAAAAAAAACCATTCAGTTTTATAATAATTGAATCAAAATAAAAATGTCAGTGAAAATTCTTTCCATGGAACCCTAGCGCTGAAAAAATTCTGAAGTGGGGAAATGAATACAGCATTCATATTGAAAGCTTTTTTAAAATTCCGCGCCGCCCGATTGAAGGGATTAGATTCGATTTCGTCTGTTTGCACTGTCAAACGACACTTTTTTTCTCTGTGTCATTATAATATTTTTATTTCTTTCAAGTGAATATGACAATATAAAATTCTTCAAGTGACATAATAATAATAAAGTGGTTTCAAACATCATGATAACATTTGTGTGTATGTTGCATATTGCAAATATGTTTGTACGAAGCTATTCCATAAAGGCAATACTTAAATCTGATTATTCAAAACAACAACAAATAAAAATCTTAAAAAATATATGAAACAATTAGAAATTATTCATTATGATAAAAAAATATTTTCTCTTAATTTTTTTTTCAAGTTATAAATATACCACGTATAAATAATCTTATAAGTTTATTGTCAGTGAACTTTAGAACAATTTGACTTTTCAACACAAGATGGCGCTGTATTTAAAATATCGAACCAGTCTCGCTGTATAAGAACAAACAAACAATTATTAAAAGTTTCGCATCATATTATTATTTCTAAATAAAAATTCATATTAATTTTTTATTCTATAAATCTTATAAGATTTTATAATAACAGTTTCGTCTTAAGGATTGTTCAAAATGAAAAAAAATCTTCTTTTTTTCAACTTAGCAATTTTTAAATAAACTGTTAAATATACACTAAAATAATCACATTCAGTTCTATGGTTCAAATGTTAATATTCTAATAAAAGTAATTAATAATAAAAAACGTCTTTAAAAATCTTTTTAAGTACTTTAAGCTACTAGCCGATAGATGGCAAACCGTGGAAACGTACATAATTGTGGTTCATATTTCAGGATTTTACAAAATATATTTCATATTGCCAATCTATATTTCGTACTTCATGTAATAGAAATCTACTTATTTATTGTCTGTTGTTATAAAAAGGGTCAATAGATTTAACATGAAATTACCTTGACTAATGTTTTTAATGAATATTTTAATGCCTTAAGATATTGTTTATTTAATATACTTACTACATATGTTTTATATTGAATGATGTAGTGAAACAATAGTGCAATTTTGTAATGCTTCATTCCACTCTAACAGAGTCAACCCATATCACGTTTAACATTAAAACGATTTCTAAACTAAAATAATAACAAAATATATCAAGAACTGAATTCTCTAAATAACACATGAGCAAACTTTGGAGCGGGGAAAAAAAAATTAATCACAAAGAGCGGCCAGACGGAAGTAATATGTACGTTTTACGGCACAAACCCTCTCAGCAGACTTTATGAAACATTGTTAATTCCGCTACACCTGCGATTTTTAATATAAAAAGCCTAAAAAAAACACACACACACACACACACACACACATACAAAACACTCCTTCAGTCGCCCGGAAAATGGGAAGCCCTGAAAATAATTACGGATCCGTCCGCAACTCCGATACGTTTCCATTAATATTAAAAACTTTAATGAAAAAAAAAAGGAGAGATATTAAAAGGATCCCCGCAGAAATTTATCCTTTTTTCCATTAGGCGGCAGGTGAGGACAGAGACGTTCGCGGAGTCGGTGTCAACCTACAAATGTTTACAGGAAAAAAAATATTATCAAAAAGTCTTTTTTTTCTGCTTTTTGTCGACAAATGTATTTAAAATAATTTGCGTTAACGGGAATCGAACTTGGGACTATATATTGAAGCATCCTGAAACAATTCTCGGGGTGTAAAGGTTTCCGCACAACAACTCCGGGTTCTCAACCTGCTCGTGGTGCTGCTACTCAACTCTCTCAACAAACGAGGCTCCCACTGACCAGTATTGGGCCAGCGTGGTGGGAAATGGCCCAAATCCTCCCATATGAACCCTTACAAACGTAGAGATCTTCGGTTGAGGTCTACATCCAGCAGTGGGCGTCTATCGGCTGATGATGACGATGAAGATGAAACAATTCTCATGCTTGGGATAGTCTACGTACTACCGCAACATCTATTTGTTTGTTTGTGTAAACATTACTATAATCCAGTTAGAAGGGCGTTGTAGCTAGTAAAATGACTGAGGTAACGAGACAACATCTTGTATGAAGTCGACGAGCTCAATGTCGAGCAGTGTATAAGATCTTAACTATCACCACGTTGTTATGAACGGATATATTAGATAGTTCATCATGTCATAGCTTCGTAGTATATAAAAAAAAAAAAAATCTAATGTACTTTGTTTCTTACAGTAACAGGAAGATGCCATTTGTTTCCTCATCCGTCTGTACGTATAACGTAATTAAAGATTTTTCTTTTCATAGCAAAAATCAAATTTAATCTGCGACTGTACCTACGGAGTTCTCCGGTTGCGGACTGAGGGCCACGCGCCCTCCTCGCGGAGGTCTGAGGGTTTTTTTCTATAACTCACCTTATAAGGATTTATAAGTCATTATATACTTCGAGGAGAAAGATATATTTTGCAAAGGACAAGCTTAAATGTTGATTAGATTAGATGAAAGCTTTGATATTTATATACTTATAGTAGTCAGTTTAAAACTAAGTTACTAAACTTAAGAAGTAACTTGATATGAAAAACTCAAGTAACAACTTAACGAACATAAAAGCTCTTTTGATATAAAAATCTCTCCCACAGATAATATTTCAAAGGTACAGCTTCTGAGAGCTTCGACTAGTTAGGAAACTTTAAATTGTTTCAACTGTGAACAACGATGGACTTTCAGACATTTGATGAACAGCTGATTAAAATAAGAATTATAATTTACAATATTACTAGTAACAAGTAATTACTAGTAACAACTAATGGTTGATATTCTGGCGGAGACGTATTAGGTCAAAGTAAGCTTGTGAAAAAATCGTTACTATTTGCGCGTTGAGAGATACTGTAACGTTTTAACTGGTAATAGTCTAGAATAACTCTTCCTAGGTCTCCCTCCATCCCTCCTAGAGTACACAGAATATGTTTAAAAAAAAAAAACAGACAGGCAATGGAAAGTTTCCCAAAATCAAAATTGACTTTCAAATGAACTTGCTTCGACAGAGTTACCAAAGATTTATTACTAGTGTCGGTTTGAAATGCCCACTGTCTATGTCCAGCTGTGGGCGTATATTCCCAGATGATGATTTTATCATTACAAAATTTTTAATTACATTTATAGTTCTAATAAATGAAGTTGCGAACTAATTAATACTTTGAAGTTATGGTTAGGTTAATAATATATCTAAAGCTGTATACTGTAAAAGGCGTACTAAAAGCGTAAAATATAGTACACTATAAAAGGCATATATATAAGAAATTGTACAATATGTATAGAACTTAATATAATATGTAATATATCATGCCTTTAGTACCAAAGAAATAAACATCCATACATATGTTATGGTATCTTGGGAAGCGTTTAAACCTAACTACAACCTATATTATCTATCATTTTTAACATTCATAGACAACTTTGTATATCTCAATAACAAATAAATATCTATAAAGAATGAAAAAAGAAGATAATGAACAGGTCTTCTTTACAGAGACAATAGAATATCTTCATATAATAACTGATCTGATGATGAGGAGTTCGACGTAACGACGGAACGGACGTAAGCCATTACTGTCTTCCTATAAACCTCAACAGTGTTCATAAATAAATAATATTATATAAAAATAAATTATATTATTAACAAAACACTACGTAAAATAGTACAAATAATACCTAGGTATATCTTAATGCCTATAGTATTAAAGTAAAATACTTAACGAAATACCTAAACTGGATTCATGAGGTATTATCGTCGAAATTCACTTAGCGGGATCCTTTACAAAAACTGCCAACAAACCCCACCCCTAATACGCGGGAGAAAAATGCTCTTAGCTCCCCCCTCTTCCAAACCCCTTGCCTCAACCCCCTCAACCCATACCCGGTCTAATTTTTGCAAGGGACTGGGCTTTCTTTTACCTGCTCATACGAAGGCGGAGTCCCTTTTGAAGATTGTTATAGAATGGATCGCTTGAACATCAAACACTGGTATATTATTTTTTTTATTTATATTATAGACATACTAAATATAAGTTTAATAAAGATTTTATAATAAATCTATACTTTAAGGATATTAGTATTTTTATTAAAAAAATCACATGTACATTTAAAGATCTTTATACTTATATAATCTGTATTTAATATTCACACTTACATTATTATACTAGACGGTTCCTCCGATCACTTTGCTGGTTACAACACCCCCGCATCTCCCTTTGGGAAAGGAATTTAGTAAAATCCATTCTCAGTTATTCTATACTCGGCATAAGGAATATTCCTACCAAATATCAAATCTCCAGGACTTAGGGTTCCAGAGATATCGTGATGAATATCTACAAAGGTGGATGTCCTTCATATCATTATTATATAATATAAAAATAATTTCAACTAACGGGCGAGATGTTCACCTGATGGTAAATAATACGCCTGCCCATAACAACGCGGAGCTAGTAATGTTTTCACACTACCGTTTGTTAATTTCGACCATGGTGTCCGGTGACCCCAATCCAATCCAATCAGCCGGAAGACGTACACTGCTGGACAAAGGCCTCCCCCAAAGATTTCCACTCAGACCGGTCCTGGGCCACCCGTATCCAATGGTTGCCAGCGACCTTGACCAGGTCGTCGGTCCATCTTGTGGGGAGACCCCATAGACCCCATAAGCATCCAACGTGTTATGAGGAATCCCTTACTTCCTTACATATTTATCGGGTGAGGGAATATCTTGTTATGGGAGTATTTAAAATTCAAACCCCAGCCGGGGCGTCGTAAAGCAAAGTTATATAGTACAAGCGCATATACCGCAGGCGACATAAAAAAGTTCCACCATCAGGGTGTGCTGGAGCCGGCTGAGGGAGGGGATGGCATAAAGAAGGGTATATTTTTGTGATAAGGTAGATTTATAGAAATGAGTCTTCGTAGCCGGAGGCCCGCGCTGTCTGCCCCCGCCGCGGAGCGCCCGCGCAGCACGGAGACGGATTCTTTATTAAATTATTTAATATTATATTTATATTAAAAAAAAACAATTGCTGAAAGACCGACCTAATGCCTAAGGTCGTTCCAGGTTTATGCAAAAAAGTTAATATCAGTAAAGTTTTCTCTAAATATGTTAGAAATATCAATAACAAAACGATATGAATAGTTATACATATAGTGTATACACATATGATATGTATATATAGATATAACAAATATTAATAATATAAATTCTTAATTAATACCTAATAAAATAACAATTATCGTTGGTAGGTCTCTGACTCCGTTCGGGTGAGTACCACCGCGGCTCCCATTCCTACCGTCAAACAGTAGTGTATAAACGGTTGCTGTTGAATGACGCTGTAATTAGTAAGGGTTGTAAGGGGTTCCGCACAACAACCATGAGAACCAAGCCAACCTCACCAGCTCATGGTGCTGCTAATCAACAAACAAGGCTCTGGGTCCCACCAACCAGTATTGGGCCAGCATGGTGGGAAATGGCCTAAATACCCAATCTGAACCCCTATATACGATAGCCGCTAATGCCCAATGGTTCTGGAAGCCATGCTAACATGTGGAGATCTTTTGGGGAGGTCTATGTCCAGCTGTGGACTTCTATCAGCTGATGATGTAGTTAGTGAAATTACTGGTAGGTCGGCAACGCAGCCGCGACCCCTTTGGTGTTGCGACTGTCGTCATGACGATATAGGCATCTATGATCACCTTCCACCAGGAGAACTGTTCGCTCGATTGCCCACCCTTCCTATAAAAAAGTTACATCATCTTAAGACGAGAAGCACAACGTGGTGCCGTGTATATCATCCTAGCTAGCGCCACGTCATGGGCGGGTATATTACTTACCATCAGGAGAACGCTTGTCTTGTCGCTTGTCCGGAATAACCCAGTTCTCATTTGTCGACAGGCGAAATACAGCGATGTCGTTAGCGATTTACATGAGTGTGATGACAAGGCAAGTGGTTTGGGAATCGAACAAGGAATTTCCATGTTAATCTGTTAACCGCTGTGCTACAGGGGTAATATATATTTAAAGGAGTCGGTCTCCAGTGTAGCGAGCCCGCTCCTATCCCTTTGTCTTGCCGCGCGCACTCCGTATTTTTTCCCCATTACATTTTCATTTTATTTCATATTTCTCCTTCGGGAGGTGTGGAGCGGAGAAGGGTGGAGAGGAGCGGAGTACTTACCCCCGGTAGGGATAATAAAATTTTTCCCTCTCCGCCCCCGTCGCCTTTATTTATGGGGACGGTTAAGGCAGGGAATATGTTCTCTTGCATTTAGTAATGAGCCAAATTATTGGGGTTGTTTTTCGTGATTGCCGCCGATTTTTTTTTCCTCTCTCTCCTCTCTTTCGAAGGGATTCCGCCACTGTTGCTCGGAGATAAGTGAAGGGTTTGTTAAAAAAAAAAAAAGCTTCCCAAGTGCGATCGGTGTGTGGAGATTTTTTAGCGCTTATGGGAGTGTTTTGTTTGTGGCCGTCCGTTTTTTATCCTGTTCTACACTCTCTGTTATTATCTCCGCGATTCGGTTGTTTGTTTTTTTTTTAGGACAGAATAAACAAGATGACGCTGCTTATTGTCCTAAATTTTAGTCTTCTTTCTACAGTACTTCTTTAGGAACACTTAGGGTTAGAACGCAGTAACGAAACACGATAACAACATATAAAGATCAGATAGCGAAAGGCGAGGGAGATAGATGTGTCAGTGATGAGTTTCTATTGTCTCTGGTGAACAGTATAAACATTACTATGCTTCAGTAAGAACCTCCTTATACCTAGTAAAATTACTAAGTTACACAGAGGTTCAGCTCCTAATTCTTCATAATAACAGCAAAGTAGTGGAACAACTAGCAGGCGTCGGGATTTCCTAGGGACTGTCTAGGCTATTACTAGGTAAGTACGCCTTACCACCACAATCACCACTTAATATCAAGTGAGATCGTAGTCAAGTGTTGACCTTCGTGATCTTATTAGTCACTTGAAATTACGTAAAATAAAAAAAAAATCAAACAAATTCAATTTAATCTTTTTTTCTAAAGAAAGCGGTTTTTTTTTATTTATTCCATTAAGCGACGAGACGAGTGATACGTTCACCTGATGGTAAGTGATACGTTCACCTAATGGTAAGTGATACGTTCACCTAATGGTAAGTGATACGTTCACCTGATGGTAAGTGATACGTTCACCTGATGGTAAGTGATACGTTCACCTGATGGTAAGTGATACACCTGCCCATAACAACGCTAATTAGAATATACACACTACACCACATTGCGCTGATTGCCTTGAGACATAGGATGTTGAATCTCATTACCCCAGTGATTTCACTAGCTACAGCGCCCTTCAATCCGGAACACAGCAGAAACAGGCGCTGCGGTAGACTTACCACCGGTAAATTATATAATTATACTTTACATACGTTAGTATTATTTAGTATATAATGTTAGTCCATAGTGTTTGTTTTTATTAGTATTATAGACCTCATATTGAGACCTAATAGAAGTAAATACCAGCGCAGCTCCTATTTCAGCCGACAAACGGTAGTGTGCGAACATTACTCTGTTCCGGATTGCAGGGCGTTGTAGCTAGTGAAATTACTCGGGTGAAAAGACTCGACGAGAGGAATGTGGTGCAGTGTATACCATCATAACTAGTACCAAGCGTATCACTTACCATAAGGTGACGGTATTCCTTGAAAAAAAAATTAATTTCATTATAATAAAAATCTGTCTTTACACATATTTATTGTACATGTGTTCCCACCAAACCGCATTGAATCGTCGTGGTGAGGAATGGTCTCCTTCCCTTCATATGAACCCCTACCCGATGGTGAAGGTATCTCTGAGGAAGACTATGTCCAGCGGTGAACGTCTATCTATATATACGTTGTATTTTCATATTAACCTCCGTTTGCATAAACAAAAAAAACATTGTTTGATCCCGTTCAGTTTACAACATAAGAATTATCTATTAATAGTTAAATGTACTATAATGTTTACATAACAAAGTTAAGCTCGCAAGCAGCCTACGCAAGTTACAAATTAAGTTAAACCCCCGGTCAGACGCGAACATAGCTCCACACAACGAAACACCTACGCGCATTACGCTCCAAAATGACTCAGCTTAAAAAACATTAATAACCTTTTCTTCCCCCTCGAAACTCCTTCTGCGCCATTTTCGAGTCCTTCGTTCATTAAAACTGTAGAAAAACACCTCAGCGGGGGGTAGTGGGAAGGGGTGCGCCTCCATAGAAATGGGGGCGCCTCCCCCTCGGGGCAGTCTAAAGAAGAAGAAATATGGATCAATAAAGAAATAGCTCGGTGTCCAATAGAGGCCGCGGCGAGCACGCACACGGGCGCGGCGGGCGCGTGCGGACGGGCGCGCGCACGCACACGAGCGCGCCCGGGGAAAAATAACGCGCGTGTGTGCGTGAGTGCGTTTGTGGTTGAAGGCGGGAAAAAATCGCGACGGAGCACGTTGAGACTATACAACGGCGTTACTGTAGCAACTGTATCATTCAACATCAATTACTTTTGTTAATTATTTAGTGAAACATTTGTTAATTGTATATACTACATTTTTTTTTATTAATCGAAGCGGATATACGACGTAGTTCACCTGATAGTAAGTAATACTCCCACCAATAATAACGTGTCGCTGTTTAACTATTCATCACAATACGTTCGTCGCCTTGACATAAGACGTTCAATCTAATCTAATATAATTTAGTTACCTAGTTTATCTAGTAAATGAGGTGGTATTAAAATCACTTGAAAATAGTATAATCCTCTTTTAAACAAGACCGAACAGGATGTTCACCTGATGGTGAGTGAAACATAAGTCGATAACTAACTAAGCACTATATTTAGCTCATCGCCTTGAGACATAAGATATTGAATCTCGTGACCCGATTAACTATATTAGCTGCAACACCCTTCAAATCGGAATACAATAATGTTTGCACATTATTTTTCGGCTGCAATGGGATACAAGAGTAGTGTGCTAATATTAGTGTTCCAGTTTGAATGGCGATGTAGCTAGTGAAATTATTGGAGTAACGCGACTTAACATCTCTCTGTGGTGATGTGTATACCGTTGTAACCAGTACTACGATGTTATTGGCGGGAGTATCACTTACCATCAGGTGACCTTTCCGTCCGTATTGTCGCTTGTTTTTAATAAAAAATAATTATATATATAATTGTTTTTTCTACGAATAGCTTGGTTATAAAATGGCGCTAATTAGGATGGTATACACTGCATCACTTTAGGTTCCTCACTTTGACCTTGAGTTTGTCGGCTGCGATAGGCACTGCTGTGGTACCTAGACGGTCTCCGGCAACTAAGACCTCATCATCATCACCAGCGCATAGACATCTACTGCTGGACATAAGCTATTAGTTAGTTAGTTTTTTCTATATGACTCCTTTTGATCAGGAGTTAAAATAGAAACTGGACGGAGTAGATGCAAAAGTATTATCAAAGCGCGGACGAAATTCAAAAATAACAGTGGCAGCCACATTAAAACAAGATAAGGCGGTCGGTTGGCAAAAAGCATAAATTTGGCAACACTCCGTTGGCACCGGTGCCAGTACAGCGGCGCACCGTTAAGTTTAGTATTAAGATAGCTATAAAATTATTGCCGTTTCCGGCGCTCACTTTTCATAGCCTTTACCGGTGGTAGGTCTTTTGCCGGTGACCGTCCAGGTCACCACCACAGCATCTATTGCATCCGGCTACAGTACTGTGCAAACATTACTAGGGTGCTGTAGCTAGTGTAATTACTAGAGTAACGAGACCTATGCTGGTAGGTCTCTGTTGCCAGAGACCGTCTATGTAGATACTGTCGCAGCTCCTCTTGCAGATGTAAATATCCTTTACCATCCTAATTAGCACCACATTGTTATGGGAGGATATCACTTGCCATTAAGTGAACGTTCTGCTCGTCTCGTCGCTTCGGATGAAGGTCTCTGGTTCTATTCCGGAAACACAAGTTATGGAGTTCAGTGATCGAATTATTTGAACCCGTCTAACCTGATGGTAGGTTTTATTCCCGGAAACCATATAATGCACCGCAAACTTTAACTGTGTTCCGATTAGAAGGGCGCTGTAGCTAGTATAATTACTCGGATAACTAAACTCAATATGTCTCAAGGCGACGTGCAAAATATAGTGCTGTGTGTTCTAACTAGCAGCATGCAGTTATGCTCATAGTGCACTCACCATCAGGTGGACATCCTGTTCGGTCTTGTTTAAAAGTTTTTTACTATTAATATCTGAATAACCAAAGAGATTTAGGCTTTAAATTTGAATGTTAAACCCTTAAAATGTTGCCCTACCACGGTGCCTGAGCTCTCGCCTACTGGAGATGGATAAAAGGCAGTACATTTTCATAAACATAAAAGATAATCTCGAACCCGTCCCGCTATCTATCTTAGGAACAACAATACTCCTTCCCCTTTTATTCAGCGACCGTTATAATTTCTTAAGGCTTTTTGCATCATTTAAGCAGCGCCAAACAAAACATTAGAGCTACCCCGGCGGCCGGTTTAGCTTGAGCCATGGTTCTCTTAAAGATTCCTAATTAATGCCGTCCTTCGCACCGGCGTGCGGAGTGCGGGGGCTCTTCGTTATTTGGACGACGTTTCATGCTGATATTCTGAAAGAAAACCGACGTCATCTTACGTACGAAGCTTAAAAGCTTTTTGCAAAAGTATTTTGTGCGGTGATAGACGTAATAACTTACGTTATGGTATTAATTATTTTTTTACTTACTTCTACCTAGATACCTGCTATCGATTCTGTATTTATTTCATATTTAATTTTCAGCGATAGCTTGACATTACAGTTTCATTTCACATGATGGTAAGAGACAGAAAGTCCTCAGGTACATAGCAACTATTTCCATGGTAAGTTAAGTAATGTTATTAAAGTTTATTTAATGCCTTCTATGGTAAGATGACAAAGATATGGCAAAGAAACACATCGATGTGTTTATCTCCGCCATCATTTCCTTCATCCCCTTCAACGTATTGAGATGATGAAAAAATAAATCCAGCAAAAGATTCAGTAGCAATTCCTACCTTCACCAGTATACTATAAAGTAATTATGAAGTCCATGTTCAAAGGACATCAACCTTAAAGATATAAGTTGGGGACAGCGAGAAGAGATACTACTGTAGGAATGACTGACTCAACGCGCGGAGCCCTAACAATGGTGGCTGAAGAAATATGTAAAACGCGGCAGGAGGCGATGCTCCAGGGTCATACTCGGTATACGAGGATAATTAAAAAAATACCTAAAAATAACGTTAAATTCTAAATTTATATATCTTTAAAAAATATGTTTATTTCGTCATATAATAACTAAATCAAGTTGGGTTCTTGCTTAATAACTACAAGCTAACCTTACCTGCTCCTGGTGCTGCTAATCAACAAACGAGGCTGTGGCTCCCACCAACCTGCATTGGGCCAGCGTCTTTGGGTCCCTATGTCCAGCAGTGGACGTCGAAATTACACATACTATACAAAAATAAACTAAAAGTAGAAGGTATGTATTTATTAAAGTTAAGATTAGTGTATGTTGTAAATCTTCTATAGCAGTTAGGTCTAAGGTCTTAACATCATAGTTTTTCGCATCAAGGGTTAGATATTAAGAAATCTATAATGAAATATAAATAACAGGTTATATATATCTTTTAGGTTATTTTTGAAGTTCAATTAGAACAATATACATTTAAATATAAGAGATTAGATCTTCTCAAATATCTCGTCGCTTTGTGAATAAACAATCATAGTTACCTAACGTTTTAGTACCACCACCATCTTTCCATTAAAAATTATAGGTATTAAATAAAAAAAAAAACCCCACCAAGCCTGCACCAACGGAACGCTGTCCGTAGCCAGGAGTAGGGGTGCGCGAGTGTTCTGGGGGAGGAGGGAGACGTCCGACACGGCGCTCCTTTTTACGTTCCCAGTCGTTGCAGATATAACAAACATTTCACAGACAAGTTTTTTTTTTTTAACAATTTTTTTTTGTCACAAAGCGACCAGACGAGCGATACGTTCACCTGATGGTAAGTAATACGCCTGTCTATAATAACGTAACACTAGTTTAGATGATATACACCACATTATGCTTGTCGGCTTAAGACATATCTCCGGTAACTTTGACATCGTATATCATAACGATGAGCGCGATGTGGTGTTGTGTACATCATCTTAACTAGTGCCACGTTGTTATAGGCGAACGTATCACCAATAGGTAATCATCTTGCTCGTATCGTCGCATAATAAAATATATACAGTATATGTAAAGTAGCCGCATGTTTGCAACAACTATCGCAAGAAGGTGCGAGCGGCGCGTCGCCTCAAGAATGCTACAATTTTCCCGAGTTTTCCATTTCTCGCCGACCCTCTCCCTCCCCCTCTGCTCAAACCCTGTATACCCCCTACCGTTCCTTAGGTGGTGGGGATGGGGGCAGAGAAAAAAGGAACGGTCTCCGCGTTGCCACGTAACCGCCCGTCAAGACTTTACTGCCGCGATTTACAATCCTTAAATTTTATTGGGTTATTGCTTTCTGTTTATCTGTGAAGTGATTTACGTTTATATTACTTTGACTTCAATTCCGTTATGTTTAAATGGATCACTAGATTTCTAGTGAGTAGTTAATATATTGAATCAACTATTGACTATCTGCTTGTAGTAAGTCTCTGTTGACAGACACCGTCTAGATAACACCGCAGCTCCTGCAGCAGACAAAAGCAATTTTCAAACATTATTTATGTTCAACAAATTTCGAACTTCTGATATTTGATTACTATAAAGGTACACATCCACTACTGTTGAAGCATTCGAATTAATATATGTGGTGCAGTAACAGCGCTGACTGTACTTCATGCCTATAATTCCATATCAGGTACGATCTTGCCAATTTCTGGAACATCTTCCCAATGTTACAAGTGTTGCCAGTGTACTCTAGGTAGATACCATCACAACTCCTATTTCCGCCGTGGAATCGTAGTGTACATTATCATGTTGGACCATCAAAACTTCACACGTCACCGTAGAATTGAAGTAGGAATCTCTTTAAACCTCCTCCACGACACAACCATGGAATCGTACTCGACATCTCCAAGTTACAGGCAAGCAGTAATCCACTGAGAATTGTTAATTCATTTAATTTCATCCCTTTGATGTCCACAGCAGAACGCAAGCATACCAAAAAACAAGATCTATTCTTGTATGTCACCATCATCATCATCAGAAGATAGACATCCACCGCTGGATATAGACCTCTATCAAATATCTCCATCTCCATGATGTGTATGGATTTGTACATAAATTTGAATATGTTTTGATTTTATTTATTAATAATATATTATTATCATTATTCTACTAATTTTCTAGAACATTCTGTCGTGTATTGTCCGTGTCCATGTGTTCTTAGACTATGCTGGTAAAAAATATCCCATTTATATACTATTGGGAATAGAAAGGCAAGGGTATATAGGATAAAGGAATATTATCATGAGCCTTATAGCTTCATCCCATTGAAGTAAATAGTGAAGCAGTTCCTTTTATAGAAATACATCCTAAGAATAAGGTAACTTAAGCAACTTAATGATTTTGAATAAATATATAAATAATCCTTTATTTTGATCCTACAACTGGGACCTTGAATCTACCCTCGAAGGTCAAAGCTATTTATCGAAAAGGATAAGTGCGGGTTAGTTAATGTCACACGAATACTGTTTTTGAAATTGCTCGGTTTCCTCATGAAGGCTGGATTTACAGAAATCCTTAGCTCAGAATCGAACCTGTACCTTGATATATACTTCGCCTACGACCACATCAGAGACATGTCTCCACAAGCTGCAAGTCCACTACTATTGAAGCATGAGAAGTGAACTAGCTGTTGCACTAATATGGCGGTGATAGTACAGTCATCGACAATTTCAAGAACGTTTGCAATGTTACAAAAGTGCTGTCGGAGTCCGTCTAGGTATCCACAGCAGCTGCTATTTTTTCCGCCAAACAGTAAAATATTACTGTGTTCCGGATTGAAGCGCGTTGTAGCTATTGTAATGTAATTATCCAAGGGAAACTTGACTTATATCTCAAGGCAACGAGTATAACATGGTGCAGTTTATATCTCCGTAACACTATCACTTCATATCAGGTGGACAGTGGACCTTAGTGTGTTTAATAAAAAAAAATAAAGAAGTTAAAATTGCATGGAGTAGTCAGGAATTATTAATATTTAAATTTTCTCCGGATATCGACTAAAGCATCGCCGCTCGCGCTCCTGAACGTCCCTTAACGTTTTCTTAACAAATTTTCCGTTCGTATGAAATAAGAAAAAAATATATTTTAAAACGGCTTATGTACAGAAAGTTTATTCATTGTAAAATTACCCTTGTTTAATAAATTTTATAAATGAAATTCATTTGGCAAAAATACCGATGTCATTGCGAATGAAGACGCGATCAACTGAAATTATCGCGTAAGGAAAAATACACTTTATTGTTGTAGCTTTTAAGGTTAAATTTTGAATGGTTATTGATAAGGGGTAAGTTTTAAAAGTTCAGCGCTGTGTACACATTCCGTGCTAAGGTGTTGGTGTATACATCTCGGTGTTGGTGAGCGCCCGCCCCACTTCTTTGCTGTGTTAATTTACATTTTAAATTGCACTTACATTGCCGAGCGGCGACTTGGCCTGTTTTGTTGCGTCCTGTTCCGATGGGAGGGTAGGAGGAGAAGGGGACAACGATGGGGGGTATCTGAAACAACCTGTATATACGTAATGACGGGATGAATTAATGCTGCGAGTACAGCGAACTTGAGATGTAGCCGAGTTAGGAGTTTTTGAATCGTATTTCGTAACTTGTTAAGTTTTATGAGCTCATCGTCATGTCCACTGCTGGGCACTACATTTTGGGCCTGTTATTTACAGTACGAATAATTCACTTTGCTTATTTGAAAATTCCGTTGTTTTTCCTACTACAAAGCATTGAAAGGAGCAGTACGTAAGTATACACGATGATAAATTATTCGCTTGCTCGTAACTCACAACAATGTGTTACTAGTTGAGTTACAGCTCCTCATTGTCTTCTCCAGACATAAGATATTAGATCTCGTTACTCCAGTAATTTTACTAGCAACAGAGACTATCCAAATCTAACTCAGTAGAGTGCACACTTCGGTTTAGCTTCTAAAATAAACGCTGCGGTTCTTCCTACTTAGAAAGGTTTTACACTATCAAGTTTAAGTTACAAAAGCACAGCTCTTAAAGTAGTATTTAACTATAGCTACAGTAAACAGCTTAGCATATGTCACTGTTACATATATTAATATTAGATTATCTACTTAATATATACTTTAAGTTTTTTTTTGTTAAAGTTCATAAACAAAAACAACAAACATCATAACTTAAGCTGGCCTTCCGGTGTCCTAAAGATAACAATTTCCTTTCCAATGTGTCCCTCCATAAACAAAATTTCATCGATACGTCAACAATAACTTACAAATAACCCTTTACATAATGACTCAGGAATTTCAACTCTATGATTAAAAAAATAAGAGCTTAATATAATGCATATGTAGTTTGGTTAACATTCAATTTCTTAGACGTAGTGTTTATTCAAACTATTTGCTCGTTTAGCAAGGTTAGTATTTATTACAAGGGGTTAAGGTTAGATATCGTGTGGAGCCGTTTGACAATATCAATGAACACGTGGAAAGGAAGCAATTTAAAATTCAATAACTTGGTCCCGATAAATTATTGTTCGACACCTTGTTACGGTTAGTCATAGATCAGGTCAGTAAAAAGAACGTTTGATATCGTCAAAGTAATATTTGTTTACTTAATACTTATGTTAGATCAACGATGCTTGCATATGATATATGGTAAGGATCTTGAGTTTTTGAACGAAAATATTAAGAAAACCAACAAGTTTCAAGAACAACAGACTTCGTTCGACATGAATTCAAGAAGAAAATCTTGACTTTCTTTCGGTGGGAGCAAACCTTGAGCCACAGAAGTGGTAACATTGAGAAAGCATTTTATTCAATAATCCAACCTTCCATCCTTATCCAGCAAAACGATTTTTTGTTTTTTTTTTTTTTTTGTTACTTAATTCTTAGCCAAATAAAAAAAAGATATCATTACTTTTGTTATTTGTGAATTGGCAACATTCAAAATTTGGCAGTACGGGACGCTCGGACAACATGGCGAGGATCTGTCGCGAGACATCAAAAGATCAGCTTCAGGAAAGCGTGGTTAGTTGGAATTAAATGGTTTCAAGAGTATTGTATATACTTCATTGTGTATTGATTAAAAGTTGTAAGTAATATCTTAATTGTTAATAAGTTGATGGATGGAATGGTGACATAATAGTGTTGGTTCTCAGGTTCCATTCTTATTGCCATGACCTTGTAGTAACACTATTCTTTTGTACACCAGGATTCGGGTGTCGTGGACAAAGATCTAGGGTAAGGTAAACCACTCCCGAAATCTCTGTGCTTATGTTTACTTAAAAATTAACTTATCAATTTAGCAATGGTCTAAGCTTAGTTATGTATCCTTTGAATAAGTCGAGGGATTATTATTTACAGTTTTAAGGAGTCAGGGTATGTAATAGTTATTCGCCGTTTTCACCTCTGTCTGGATCATTAAATACCCTGTTTTTTTTTTATAATGTCGCGTCTATTTTAGTATCTGATCATTGACCCACAACTCCTTGCATGTCGCGTTGCCCCACCATGTGTCAGTGTTTTATGTGACGTCACCTGTTGACTGCGGACGCCTTTATGGCGGAGTGCCCTGATTTTATGGTGCACCATTATTGTGTTAGGTTCGATGCCGCTTTCGCTTTCGATTTTTATAAAAAAAAATTAAGCTTTCACTTGGTTACCCTGTTTACTTAATTACACAACACTGTCAAATTTTTGATATCATATGTTCAGTTCGATTTTGGTAATAGATGAGTCTTAGATCATTGGATCTGGTGGTCAAACCAATACGATGAGATGATGTTAGTGTTAATGATCGAAAACTATACAATTTGTTATCACCAAATTACTCATACTTGTTACAAGGAATCAAGTGGAAATTTTACTTAATTTCGATCTGAAGTCAGCTTCAAGTAAGTCAAGTCTAAGTCTTCAAGTCATCACCATCACGGTTCTCCACACAGAACTTCCGTTGCCTATATTCCGACTATTCTCGCTACTACATGGCAACGCCGTTAACCACCGCAACTTTTAAACCAAGCTTTCAAACGAGACCTATTTGCACAAACTTATCAGCGGAATCGTTACAAAGTTAGTACGAAATAGTCGAGTCAGTTCCGTTAACAATTTGTTAAGCAAATTTTTAGTGTGGGCCCCACCCCGTCCGGATTTCCTACGCGGAGTCAACTATTCCTCTCGCCGGATAACCGGTGTAAATCTTACATTAGAATTACCGTGTACACCCTGAAGATATATTCATATTAAAAATAATAATAATTTGTATATTATTTACTGGTTAAGTCTTTATGGCTTCGACTGCATTGAATTAGACGCTCTGAGGTAATAAACCCTGAACATGTTCTTAAACCGCTTGTTAGTTTTTGACGTGGACCTGTCCAACTGCTGAAGACAGTCCAGGTAGTTGTCACGCTCGTCTATCATCAAGCTATAATGTACAAATGTTGTGTTTAGATGTGAAACCTGCTGTAGCTTGTGAAAGGTTTTGAAGGTTTATTCAACTGACAAAGATAGAGGTATAAGGCTTAGGGTTAAGGAATGTAAGCTTAAAAGTGTATAAGTCGGCTAAATTACAGAAATCGCTTGCTTATAAAGTTCTTTTATATGTAAAGAAAAACTATTTTTCAAGAGTGTTTGCTAAGTATAAAAATAAAAAAGTTTATTTTTAACCAAATATCAACTTAATAAGTGTTGATAGCTTTATATTGTTTATGGTAGAAGTTCGTTAACAAGAGGTTTGTTAGCATCATCATCATCAATCAGCTGATAGACTTCCACTGTATACTATTACATAAATAATACATTGATAATGTATATAAAATTACTATATTGTTTCTTAACTATCCAATAAATTTGTTTTTTAATTTTTCTCTTCTTCATCGGTATCGCTATTGACCGTGTGGTCATCACTTCAGGTGTTGGTGGCAAGATTGGCAAATTGTCGTCACTCATCTCTAATGGCCGTTTTCCTAGTGCATTCATATAGTGATAACGATGATGAGCCATTTACTGCCACCTTTATCTGGTCAGTCAATTTAAGAGGTATATAATTTAGTGAATACAAAAAAGTTGGTATTTGATATGATTTTATTAGCGAAATAAATTGTAGATCATCATCGTAACATCAATCAACCAAGAGTCATGAAAAGGAGCTGGATATTGTCTAAGTAGTGTATATTTATAAATAGTCAGCGAGGATTAATAGTGCGGTTAGGTGTACCGCATATCTGGGGAAGGCGGCAATAATTCGCGGGTGTTTTCGCGAATTCTTCCGCTTCCTGCCGCGCGCCGCTCCCGTATCGCGCTACATTGGGAACTATTCGCGACAGGTGAAAGTTAATGTTTGGCTAAGCCAGCTACAACTTCGCAATTAATGCGGTAAATCTGACACAAGATCTGTTACCATTTTGTAGTCGACTTCATATAAGCTACCAATTCTATATAAAAAGTACTATTACTATACCTACTAATATCACTACAACGTCATTTAAATATAATACAGTAACGTTTGAATTGACTCAAAGTCATCGAAATGGCAATGGAGAAGGCTATGCTTGGAGTTCCTCTGCGCAACCGAATCAGAAATGTAGAGATCCGCAGATGAACTAAGGTCACCTATATAGTCCAAAAGATTGCTGGACTTAGGTGGCAGTGAACAAGGCATATTGCTTGAAGGACCGACGAGCGATGGGCCAGTAAAGTCCTCAAGCCGCCGCCGACATCGGTAGACGTAGTGTTGGGAGACCTCCCACAAGGTAGACCGACGATCTGGTGAGAGTCGCGTGAAGCCACTGGATGCGAACAACGCATGACCGATTGATTTGGAGATCTTTGGAGGAGACCTATGTACAGCAGTGGACGTCTATCAGTTGATGATGATGATGAAAGTTTGCATACTGCAATTTAGCTCCAGTAGTAGGTTGTGGTGACTAATTAGGAGACATTTCGTGGGAAAGGTCCGCCATGTTATAATATGTATTTTTTTACAATCCTATTGTGCGTTATTTATTTATAGGAAATAGGATTTAACTTAATAGAGTAATAGTAAGCTAGCACAAACGACAGGGTCTCCTAATTTTTTTTTTTATTATATTAAATAAAGAGATAAACGAGATGTTCACCTGATGGTTAGTGATACGACTACTATAAGAACGTCGGGCTAGATAGAATAGTGTACACTGCATCACATTGTGCTCGTCACCTTGAGACAAGATGTGTCTTGTTACCTCAGTAATTACACTAGCTACAGCGCCCTTCAAACTGGAACACAGTGAAGTTTTGCATAGTACCGTTTGTCGGCTGCAATAGGCGCTGCGGTGGTACCTAGAGGGTCTCCGGCAGCAGACCTACCACCAGTAAATTTTCTAGTAACTTACCACCAGTAATTTTAATAATGAAAAAAATATATTAAGCTTAGATAAGTATAAAAAAATTCTAAACAAATCTTCTGTCTACAGATTAAAAAATAAATAATTTGAATGCGACACGGTTTATCGCGCGTACGGGCAAACATCTGCCCGGCGACCTTTCACCTCCGCACGACAATGGGACCGTAAGAAAGGGTCACTCGTTGTCCGGAACCGGATCTAAGCGGCGCGTACCGCATGCAACCGGTCACAACCGGTGAGGTGAACATGTTGAACAAAAATTATGGACATGGGTATTTATACAAAATCAAAGATATGTTTTGAAGTTTATATTAATGAGCAACACGGGATCCATCGATGCGGTCGTCTTTGGGAGAAGTCCATGTCCAGCAGTGGACGTCTATCAGCTGATGATGATGATGAAATTTATATCTATATTGTATTCATTGTTTTTCGTATAAAATAAAAGACAAGAATAATTATTTAAATGAAATATTTGATCGGTTTACAATATCAAAAATTGATCATCATCAGTCGATAGACGTCCACTGCTGGACATAGGCCTTCCTCAAAGATTTCTACATACAGTCAGCATGGCCTACGGTATAGCTGGGCACTAGGGGCTGTTGTAGGTAGGGGTTCATATGGGGAATTTGGACCATTTCCCACCACGCTGGCCTAATACGGCTTGGTGGAAGGCAGAGCCCCGTTTGTTGATTAGCAGGGTGTATCACGGAGTAGATGAGGTTGGGTTGGGTCCCGTGAGTTGTTGTGCGGATTTACTTTATCGGACTATGTTATAGCATTTTTTTTTATTAAGCGACAAGACAAGTGAGACATTCAACTGCTGGTAAGTTACACGCCCGTCCATAATAATGTAGCGCTAGTTAAAATGTTATACACTGCGCTGGTCACCAAGAGACATAAGATGTTGGAGCCTCGTCACCTCGAACCATAGTAATGCTTGCACAGTATTGTTTGGCGGCAGGAGTAGGCACTGCGGTGGTACCTAGACCTACCACCAGCAGACTGTGGAAACTCATATACAATTCAGGCTTCACCATTCTGGAACTCCTTACCCAAAGAGATTCAGAACGTATCCACAAATATCTATTCATAAAGCGGATCCGGGAACATCTTAAGCAGACACACATCTTAGTGTTATTTATATGTATAAATTTATATATATCGATATGTGTAGATATATCTCTACGTATAGGTGTATGTTGTTACAATTATTAATAATGTTTAAGGCAACGATTAACTTACCACCAACCACCGTTAGAGAGAGGCAGAGATTGGCAACAGATATTAAGCCTGCATCTTATATACCTCGCTTTAAGGCTTTACAATAAAGGAATCTTTAAGAAAAAGTTGAATAGCTTACATCTATACTAGTGCTCTTTACCATCAAAGATTACATCGCAACTTACCATCATGTAAAATTGAGCGACAGTCAGTATTTCATAAAAAACTAACAACTCTGTCACCCTACAGACTGACCGCTACTGCAGTTAAATTCAATAGCGTCTAATAATAATATTATAAAAAAAACCTCACAATGGGCACAGGACATATGGACAGCGGTCCAAGAGCACATATTATTTACTTTTTTTATTCCGAGTCACGTTTTAGTGAAAACTTTAAACGGTCAGTGACCATATGCGTGTAATGAAAGGGTTACCATAAAATACCTTGTTATGCATCCCCGATAGCTTTTTGTTGATATTGATGATCGCTTGTTGATTTTAATGCGGTTTCGTTAAAAAAAGAGGAGATGGGACGTGACGACATGATGACCATGAACCCTTTGATGTTTGAAGTTTTTGTATCCCAGCCATCGCATTATACGAAGCTGTTTCTTTTTAATAATATTCACTTACACGTACTGAAGAGGAAATGAAATTTTATTAATAGAAATGTTGTTCTTGAAAGAAAGAATCTGATCTCTAAATTGGTTGAGCGATTCTACTCTATTGAGAATTTGTGACTAGCTATAGATAATTATACTGTTTTAAATAGTTCAATTAAATCAGATAAGCCTATTCCATACAAATTCAACAATAAGGCAATATTACCAATATGACTAAAATTCATGTTAACTGCTTTTAGTAAGATCAGCAAGACATAAGGCAAAAGACGTGTTGATAGAAAGAAGAAATCATAATTTGAAAGAGGCTTTAATGTTTTTGGACTCCAAATCTCCACCCATAAAGAGTCAAGACAAACAAAAGAAGCAAGGTATTTGTTACCCTTGATGATGATCCTCATCTAAGTCCAATAACGTATTTGAAAGTCAATAAATTCATATTTATCAAAACTTGTATGATAAACTGTCAAACTTGGATGCTTTTGTGTGATATATTAAACAAATTTAAATCAAATAATGTGAGGGTAAATATTTAAGTTTTCTTTTAATTAAAGCATTGATGTTAGGGTAGATGAATTCAACTCAACAGACCCATCCGACGCTTAGAATGGGATGAAATTTATGACTCTAGAGTTATGGCTCTAATTGTTAACAATTTGGAATTTAGTAGAAAAGTAAAAGATAATGCACAATTTGTTTTTATATACTAACTTAATTTTAACTATGATATTTATATCTTAGATAAGTACTATACAAGATCATTCAGGTAGAAAGTGAAAAGAAGCATTAAGCTTATTAGTTGAGCCTTTTTTAGGTTCTTCGGTATCTGTTCAATTGGTTTAAGAATTTTTTAGCTTTACCTCAATTACATTCTCAATACGGTCGGTAGGTCTCTGTTGGTAGATATCATATAGGAAGGTACCGTCATCATTATCATCATCATCATCAGCCGATAGACGTCCACTGCTGGACATGGGCTTCCCTCAAAAATCTCTACAAAGAGCCAGCATGGCATCTCATACTGTTGGGCACTAGGGGCTGTCATACGTAAGGGTTCATATGAGGGACTTCGGCTATTTCCCACCACGCTGGTCAATGGAGCTAAGCGGGAGCCAGAGCCTCGTTCGTTGATTAGCAGAGTGCAGCCACTGCAGGGTGGTCCCGTTAGTAGATGTGCGGGAACCCTTACACCCCTAGGAAGGAATCACGATGACAGAAACAGGCAGTGCTTATTTCTGTCGAAAATCAGTACTGCGCTAATATTACTTTGTTCGGGATTGAAGGGCGTTGTAGCTAATGAATACTGGCGTAACAGAGCTCTCACCTTTTCTCTAAAACAAAAAAGTACTACATCGTGCAGTGTATACTATCCTTACTAATATCATCGTGTTATAAGAGGACCTTTTACTTACTATCAGATAAACGTTCTGCTCATCTTTTCGTTTCTTTGACAAAAAAGATAAATTAAAAAAAAAAGATTTAAAAAACTAAGTAAACTTGTAATCTACTATAATTTTTGAGGACTTATGCAATCAGCTGGTACCAATCGACTTATATCAGATTTGTAAAATCGATAAAAACCTTCTATTGTAGCTTTATCGAGTTATCGCGTGGTAAGCGTCAGTAGAATTTTATTTACGGTTAAGATTACAGGGACGTAATCAGATTTATTTTTAGTTTTTATCAAAACTGTTAAATAAGAAAATAAGTTTAATTAACTATTAATTTCTCTGTAAAGTTTTCATTTATATTAAAATTGTTTAGGTTTTTTCTAAGACTGACAGTACAATAAGTACTTTTAAATAATTTTTATGTTAATTTATTACTTCTTTAAAACGAGAAGGTAAGCAGTGTGTTTATCATCTAATGGTATATGATTATGGTTATAAAGTGTCACTTATTCTTCAAAAAGAGACCAGTCTTATTTTCACACAAACTTCAAATCTAGTTTTCAGCTGTACCTTACCATGACGCCAATTTCACGCGCTGGTAACAATAAAGTCAAAGATAGCTTAGTGTTTCCGCCCAGAACATTCTGGTAATGGTGGTAGATTGTAGCTAGACAGTAAAGCTCGAAAAACCCTTAATTTAACCTTCACCACGTGTAGAGTTTAATCAACTCAAGACCTATGCTATTAAATACTTGATCGTAATCCTAATAATAAAGAAGCAGGTAAAGAAGGAAAAAGAACTAGAAAGCCGTAATTTCAAGCAACTCATCAGCAATAGCATCTCAGTATAATATATAGCATTTAGAATAAACCTTAAGTACTAATTCTACTCTGTTTTCATTTATTTTAAAATACGCAAGGGCATGCGGATAATGTCAGAATAACCATGCCATATTACAAACATTGCGGTATTTCTTTAAGTAGTGGCCTACGATCGTTGGAAAGACGGTTTATTCTGGATCGAAAATGAAAACAGATTATACTGAAAGTAACGAATATAGCGATAAGAAAGCCTATCTGGGAACTTCAGTAGTTATGTCCAAGTATCCCTAGCAGAACTACATAGCTAATTAAACTACTACCTAACGATTGATTGATAAAAGAAAGAGGATTACGAGCGACTTCGACGGTGTCTTATGTCAAGACTCTTTCAGACGATGCACCAGAGGAGAAATATTTCAGTAATCAGTGTCCCTCAGTAAAGTCTGAAGTTTATAGAAATGGTTTATAGAGAGATATGGTCACTGTAGAGACGCTCAAGTTCAAAATATTGTAGACCACTACGATGCTAAAAAGATAAGATGGTAAGAAAGACAGGGAGTGAAGTACTCGCTAAATTCACTAAAATTTCACCGTCGGTACCTTTGCCTATATATTTTCATCTACATCAACCTTATTGCAGGGGTAGTGAGTAATTGTACAATGAAGCATAGACAATAGTGATAGTATTCATAAAGTTTTATAATAAAGTGTAAAATTGAAAAGAGATCTTAATAAATAGCTATATAGAAATCAATTAGATTTTTTTCATCTTGTATTAATGAAAATGTTATATTTGTGTACGAAATAAATATTTTTCTCCGTTTTCTAAAAATCACTATATACGAACAGTGCGGTTGGAATGGCTATGATAACAGATTAGTTCGCTTTATTATCTAGACTACATCTTCGCTTATCTTCAGGCGGGATCATAGTTAAGTACTAGTCTATATTAAGTTAAAAACAGCATCAACAATATGGAGTTAACAAGATTGTTATCATTGGAAATTACTTTGCCTTGTGGTAAGGTACGTGTAAAATATTTGCAACGCAACATAATACCGCGTTTATATCCATTTATTCATATTACAAATTCTTTTGTAATTCTTTTTTATCCAGAAAATTGTTTTGTCGTTAAAACCAGTCCTAAAAAGCAGCTGTCCATTGAAATCCGTACACTTACAAAACATTTAAAAAGGATAAGGAAGGGTCAGCAAAACCAGATTGACCAGTCCTATTCGAAAAATAGACAATAACGGGCGCCAGAACTGACCCTTGGGGGACACCGGTCACTTTTGCCGCTTTTTGTCCAAAACCGGTATTAAATTTAAAGGGTTATAAATTTGAATATTGTTATTATTAGCGCCATACTCATTTTAATTCAAGCTTTGGTCAGTTTTGAAATAGCATTAGACAACATTAGGTGTGATTATAAACGTTGAAAGCGTCTGTGAAGTGAATTATTTTTTATCTACGTTATTGTCTATAGATTTTATTATAATATGCTTTGTTATATATTTCTTGTACTAAATTTTAATAATCAGTATCTTAACATATAAATAATTAATAAAAAATATAGATAATCTATAGGAGTAGTACCATGTACATTAAAAGGAACCGGAAAGGTAAGTCCTTATTTGAATGTAAAGTAACAATTTCCCACGTAACAAAAGAAAAAGGGATTTTTTATCTCATTTCCCTTTACCCGTATCACAAAAAACTCTCCTACAATTATCACCTCCCGTTTTGCTCGGCAAATAGAATTAGGCGTAAATTGAATTAGCCTCAGAATTAACATGGATAATGCCTGTTCTCCTCACTTTTCCTTATTTTTTTTCCTCTTATTCGGAGGTTGTTTTTTCACCCTCTCGTCCCACCCCGGTGACAAGGGAAATTTACCCGCCAATTTAAAGGGACAAATGTTGCGTTTGTAAAATAACACTTTCATTTCTTTTTCTCACTCGTTCTAGTACCAATAAATTAACGTGTTTTGCATTCTATTGCTTTTTAAAATGGGCGTGTTTTAACACTCTTCAATAAATGGGGTGCTTTCGTTTTAACATATGAATATCTATTTCTGTGAATTAGCATGTTTATATATTTCTTTGTATCTGTTTATAGTATCATAGCTACTAAATACTTGTTACATGTCAATTCGAATTTTATTGCTTTGAAAAAATATCAGCACTTATCTATTTAATGTTTTGAAATTGGAATATTGGCAATTGTGATTTACAAAATTCTTATTCTTTATGTTATGTTCTACAATTTTTAAGTTATACTAGATCTATTCCATTTACTTTTTAATATCATACCTTGCGATGGTTTTTAATGATTGTATGCTTCACCTAATAGTAGTCGTCTTTAAAAAAATTTTTAAATTTACAAAACGTTATGTACTAAACATATATATTATATTACTTAATGCCTTTCTATATTTTTCTATGTTAACAACGATTGTAAATATAATCATAGATATAGGAACGCATTGAATAAAATTTCTCGTTATATTCAGTCGGTAATTATAAGCGTTATTCGTCTTAAACGATCTGAAGGGTGACGTTTGCGTGGATATATGGAAAATGGAAGGTCAGAATAGAATTTAAGTACAATTTCCTAGAATATATTAAATTATTGAGATTTCTAAGCATTTACAAATAACTAAAAGATATGATATTTATAGGTATTCGTCGTATAGTTTAGACGAACGTTACTAAGGGATTGTTTTGAAATAAAACGGCCAAACTAAAAGTATTTTTTTATCCAGGAAAGGTTTCGTATATACATATATTATATTATGTATAGTCTATAACAAAATAACTGTATAAATGATATTAAAAGTTGCTTAAAACAGTTAAATATTCAAAACTATGCACCTAGATAAAGGAACAAAAGATGTGATGAAATGAATTTTTTTATACACCTTTTTTAGAAAACTACACAAGTGTACGATAAAACTATCAAATCTTCTCTAAAGTTTTATTTATTTATTTATCCATATCCTTCTTCCTTCCTCCTGCCCTTTTACCAGCTATGTGAGGTCGGCACAGTATGTACTTCACTTCCACATCCATCAGCCGTCATATCTGAATTGACACTCTTCTCATAAATGTCATCTTTCACACAATCCATCCGCACTTTCTTCGGTCTTCTTCTACCCTTATAACCATTTACGTTCATTCTCATTACATTATTTGTTATTTATCTACATATATATTCACAAATTAATTATTAAGTATAAGTATTACGCCCGTTAATTGTATTCATTTGTCTCGGCGCTTCCCACTTCTATTTAAATACCTGATTAGGTTACAATGAGTATATTAGACTAAGTCTGATAGTTGCTCCAGAGACAGAAACATTGAGGAGCAAGAGCTTAGCGTGGTACTGAAGGATGAAGGACATATAATCAAAGAAAGCAATGAGAATGAACGTGGATGGTAATAAGGGAAGCAGAAGACCGAAGGAAGTATGGATGGATTGTGTGAAAGATGACATGTGTGAGAAGAGTGCGAATTCAGATATGACTGCTGATAAAGGGAGAGAAGTACGTACTGTGCCGACCCCGCATACTTGGGAAAAATGCAGGAGGAAGAAGAAGATTAGGTTAGAAATAATTAAGTAGATTTATCTAAACACTAAAGAAATAATTATATGTAAATATATTTTATACACATGTGTACATTTTGAATTGTTTTCTTATAAATTAAACAATATATTTGCGTTTATGCCACGTCTAGGATTGTAATCAACGTGTGCCGGGGGTCGAAGAAAAGGGGGCCTTTAAAACGTCAAAAGAAGGCGAATTTCCCTGAGGGTGCGCCCAACCCCCCTTAATTATATCTTTTAATGTAATGTCTAAGTGCATTTTTAGACGGTCCTCTTTACATAAGTCGTGTTTTAGGGAGGGGAGAACGCGAGGGCGATTTCTGAGGATTGAAAACAATTACTCCTTTAACTTTCGTTCAAAAATAATATTTCCTTTAGTACTTATATATTCAGATATATAATTATTTCGTTCACAACTTCTTTGTTTGAATTGGTTAAAATATAACTTAACTATGATTGATGGTTGTTTTTCATTGTTTTATTTAATATGTTTTCTTAGAAAACAATTGAAAGTTTTTGTTTAGATTTACACTTACTTACCATTGACCGGAGTGAGTTATATCCTGAAATGTAGTTACTGATCAAATATTGAACAAAAATAGTTTAAATAACTAAAACTAGATTTTAATGACATTACTTTTTTATAATTTTGTAACATATTTGCCATCATAAAGATATTATTCAATAATAAGTAAAACCCAGATCTATTTAAGCTTGGGACAATGTTTGGAGATTAAGCAGCGTTGTTATATATAAAGCATCATATAAACAAATATTCTCAATATGATATCCTAAAGAAAAACATACAGATTTAATAAGGTTATTAATCTTTTATACGTTTTACATTAAAAGTTATTCCTGCCCATGTTATGTATATGAAAGTAAGTAAAAATAACATGCCTGAGATAATTCATCAATATCTTCTTAGTAAAATATGTTGCCTACACATTAGTCTAATTATTTGTTTATATAATATGTACATATCATTTATTTATATATATACTTGAGGAATGTTTGCTTTACATAAAAATAAAACAGCAAAACAACAAGGGAACTTTTGTAAAGAAAAACTTTTAATGAGCTGAATACAAAATGGAGTCGCGATTAGATTCGCCCGTGGAATTTGAATGACGAATTGTAGAGGGTTTTTCTTGCTCCTCAGCATCCAAGATATCTGGTGCCAACGCAGCACCACTTCCCATTTATGTATTCACCGTAACTCTATTGTTATAAAGCTGAAATTAAGTTTTCTTCCGACTTGCACAGCGCTCGCGATGAGTTGGCAAAGTATCTCCCCACTGTCTCTAGCAAGGATTTATCGTCTTGCAAGGGGGAAAAGACCGGAGTGTAAAAATAAGAAAGGGTTGTTTTTCCTGGGGGACAAGGGGGTGGCGATGGGGTGGTTTAAGAGATTCAATTTAGGCGGGCGGCGTTGGGGCAATTAATTATGCTTGCAAAATAATGGCGGAGCGGAAAAAATGCATCCGCTTTGCGACGTCATGGCGATCTTAGGCGGTGTTAGTATGTTTTATGGGTTTTGTAATATACTAAAAATCTGAAGAAATATCGATATTATCTTTTAAGTTTTACACTGATGGTAGACTCATTTTCGGCGCTTTAGTTAGATATCACTAAATCGCCTACTGATGCCAAAGTACTATCTAAAATTACTAAATTCTTAGGAACTTAATTTAGGAATCTTTTATATATAAACAAAAAAGGTACACCAGCCCTTCTTTCCTTCTACTTTAAGTACATTTAAAGTAGTTTATATAATGCAAAAGTTTAGTATGAAATGTATCAAATTTTAAGGTCTATAGGAGAGCATTTAAAAAAAGTCTAAAAGGTAAAACTTCATACTAACATTTTGATAGAGATTAGACACAGATAGAGTTTTATATAGACATTCTGATTGTTCTTAAACTTTTAGGCTGCTAAAGGTAACTGTATAGACGATTATAATTTTTTTAATTGCTTTTAGGTCTTTTAATATAACAACATGACAGTCCTATCGTATCTTAAAACGATTACAACTAAACACTGTCATTATACACCGTTCTTGAGAATAGAGTTAAAAGACCTTCCTGCTCCCTCTGCTTCGAACTTCCTATAGATCTTCTATTTTATTATACACCTCACAATAACTTGAGGTGGACCTTTTCCATCATTAACTTGGGCTTATATGAAGGAATGTTTCCGAAACGAACTCTGTGCGTTGACTTAATTAAGCTTCTTGAAATTTCAACTTAAGATGCTTTGAAAAACCCAATAAACTATTGACCTACCCAGCGAAGACGTTTAAGGGTAAATCAAAACAAAGCGCGTCGCATACATTGACCCACTCGCGATCATGTGAAGGTTAAGAACCTCACACACACACTGTGACACAATATAACCTTTAAACCTTCAGCAGAGGGTCCATATTCTAAAAGACCTCTCGTTTCAGATAAATTGATGGAGCTATTAGGCATCTATCAAAATTATTCCGAACATAAACTTTCGGGGGTTGTGCGAATATAACATAACTGACCTCTGGGGTCTCTCTTTAAATATTTGGACTAATTTCATAGCTAAAAGTTTATCTAAACTAATATATATAATATTTACTGAAGAAAATGTTTAATGAAGCCGCGGGTTCAGCGAGACTTTCATCTGAAGTTAAGCAATATTAGATGATGTACACTGCAACATATGCGTTCGTCGCTTTGATACGTAAGATGTTGTCTTATTACCCCCGTAATTTCACTAGTTACAGCGTCCTTCAAGCCGGAAAATATCAAAGTTTACATGATATATTTATCGGCTGCAAAAGTAGCTCCAACGTTACCTAAATCCTTACCGGTAAGACATAGACCAAAAGTTACCATTTCAAATATTATTGAAACTGAAGTCTTTTTGAAATGTCTAGAATTCCAGCTGTGGGAATATTAAATAGGTTATATATATAGTAATAAAATTGTTGTTTTTTTTTTTCAATTAAATGAAAGTAAATAAAAAAAATGTTCGATGAACATGACAGTTAAACGCTTCAATAGCGTGAGCCAGAAATCATACGTTCAAAAGAAACGCTCCCGAACTCGAATTTCGAGAAGCAATTTAAATTTAACGCAATCGAACTCGCGAACAAAGAGCTCGAAATCTTAAAACCCCTCCACACCCCCTCCGACACCCCCCCTGCTGAATATCTATCTACGGAAGGTACGGTATACTTTTATTCTTGAGGGGCCACCGTCCACCCCTTATAAAAGAAGCCATCTTGGGATTGGGTAGGGTGCACCCCTCGGGGGGCGGGGGCTCGGGGGCTCGGCGCCGGCCGTGGGGGGTATCGGTGGCGGGGCGGCGGCGGCGGCGGCGGGGGGCAGGGGACCACTTTTCTCTCGGCGAAGTGTTGTTTTAATTCCACCAAATATCTTTTCGCGAATACCTCCGGAGAACTTTTGATATAATTTTCTTGGGTAATATTTATACGTTTGAGGTGCAAACGGCGGAGTTTCGCGTGCAAATTGAGGACGGATGTGACGAGGCGACACCAACACACACACACACAACTACTATATATATACATATAAATATATAACAGATAATATTGTACTATTACAGTTAAACAGAATATATAGTTATAATAATTCTTTAACGGGCTAGTATTTTTCCAATACACTTACATATCTGTAAGCCAAGTATTTACAAACACACACACATACTTATATATATCACTGTTATATACAATGATAAAATACTAGAGGTATGTCTCTAATGTTAAAGACCGTCTAGTTAAGTACCACCGCAGCGCCTATTTCTGCCCAAACACTAGTATGCAAACATTACTGTGTTCTGGATTGAAAGGCGCTGTAGCCAGTATACTGGGGCAACGCGGCTTAACATCTTGTCTCAAGGCGATGAGCGCAATGTGATGCTGTGAATACCATTCTAGTTACCACGTTTTTATAGGCGGGCGTGTCATATACCATCAGGTGAACGACCCGCTTGTCTCATCGATTAGATATAATAAAAAATATATAAGGTTGGCAAATATCTCCCTTCCGCCTTTTTGTCTTTTGAATTTCGCGGCTATGTACAAAGCGCTACAGAGCTCGTATCTGGCAATACTATACATAATTTGAAAGGTCTTGACATAACCTATAAAACGACGCTATGCATAATTAGTTTGGATGTTGCGTTCAACAGTTATAGACGTGTAAACATTGAGTTCACTAACGCCGAAAACGCGCTATTTTAAAGTTTTCCTTCGTTAAAGGCAAATCCGCTAGAGAAACGTTCCGTGAGATGAATGGTATTTTGGGGGATGGTACTCTATCACTTCGAACCGCGGAGGAATGGTTTCGACGATTTAGAGCCGGTGAAAACGACACCATGGATAAGCCAGCCGGGGGAAGACCTGTGACGACAAATACCGATCAAATCATGGACTACATCGAGTTAGACCGGCAAGTGGCATCTCGTGACATCGCCCAGGAGATGGGAGTTAGTCACCAAACCATTTTAAACCATCTGCAGAAGGCTGGATACAAACAAAAGCTTGATGTTTGAGTGCCGCATGATTTGACGCAAAAAAACCTTCTGGACCGAATCAACGCCTGCGATATGCTGCTGAAACGGAACGAACTCGACCCATTCTTGAAGCGGATGGTGACTGGCGACGAAAAATGGATCACATACGACAATATAAAGCGAAAACGGTCGTGGTCGAAGGCTGGTGAATCGTCCCAAACAGTGGCCAAGCCGGGATTGACAGCCAGGAAGGTTTTGCTGTGTGTTTGGTGGGATTGGAAGGGAATCATCCACTATGAGCTGCTCCCATATGGCCAGACGCTTAATTCTACCATCTACTGCGAACAACTGGATCGCTTGAAGCAGGCGATCGACCAGAAGCGTCCAGAATTGGCCAACAGGAAGGGTGTAGTGTTCCACCAGGACAACGCCAGACCACACACTTCGTTGATGACTCGTCAGAAGCTACGGGAGCTCGGATGGGAGGTTTTATTGCATACACCATATAGCCCGGACATAGCGCCAAGTGATTACCACCTGTTCCTGTCCATGGTGAACGCCCGGTGGTGGTTGGTGGTGTAAAGTTGAATTCAAAAGAGGCTTGTGAAAAGTGGCTGTCCGAGTTCTTCGCAAATAAGGAGGGGGGCTTCTACGAGGGAGGTATTATGAAGTTGCCGTCTAGATGGAAACAGATTATCGAACAAAACGGCGCATATTTGAACTAAATCCGATCACTGTAACACTTTTTATAAAGCATTGAATAAAGAGCAAAAAAACGGAAGGGAGATATTTGCCAAACTAATATTTAAAAATAAAAAAAAATAATAATCAGTTTTTTTGTCTATTAATTAAGGCGCTATTGCCATAGACAAGAGTTTATGATGAGATAATTATTTTTTTTTAATTGTACGAAGTGACGAGAGGAGACGTACATTCACCTGATATGTGATACGCTTGCCCATAGTAGTCCCAGTTAGGATGATATACACTACACAACATTGTACTGATTACCTTGAGACAACTCAAGTCTCGTTATCGTAACAATTACATTAGCTACAGCGCCCTCGCAACCGGAACACTATTATCAGTCGACTGCAATAGGAGCTACGGCGGACCCCTTTTCTAGTTCGAACGTAAAACGAACGGTTCGTGCTTTTAAAGACTTGATGACAACGAAGTCTGATACTTTAGTAGAAAATGGTTTGAATTTTAAAGTTTGGTGTCGGGATATCGAATGGCACTTAAAGTGCGGCACGGAGTAGTGCCACTTTGGTCCAGGTTGATTTTAATTTCCATGCAAATGTGAGCGTTCAGGACTTAATCCACACCGGGGTGGTGGTACCAAGTAGCCGCCGCTTTAAGAGTTAATAGAGCGAGACCAACTTCAACGAGAAAATATTTAAAGATATATATATAAGTATATAATGAAAACGGGTTCTGTTTCTTCGCTAATCACGTGAAAGCTAGTGAACGTATCGACACGGAATGATTTGTAGGTTATACCCTTTTTTTTATCACCTACCCTCACTTAGGTCTCCTCTTCGATCGATTGTTCGCTGATCGCATCCAGCTGTTTACCCCCAAGTCTATACATATATAAATACATAATGTAAGTGGGTTTTTCTTGTTCGCCAATCACGCGAAAACAAGTGAACATATCGACAGGGGAACATGAGCATTCGACGCGGAATGATTTGTAGTTGGTTATAGTATATTTATCTTTTGAATACAATAGATTCTTCATCACTTTCACATTTCACATCGTATTATTTATGCGGTTGCTATAGTAACGGTTGCTATAAAAAGTCATTCGCGGTTGCGGTTGTTCTCAAGGAATATTTCAGACAAATTTCAATATTAATTATATATTACAACCGGCAAAGAGAAAGAGGAACAGCTACTATACTATATACGTATATTATATAGGAATTATATAAGTACGTATATTGCCATTGGTGCCTGTTACCGGACATCGTCTAGTTACCATCGCACCTAATACTTCCGTCGACAAACAGTAGTGTGCAGACATCACTATGTTGTGCTTGAAGGACGCTGTAGCTACTGAAATTACTGAGGTAACGAGATTTAACTTCACATGTCTCAAAGGAACGAGGATATTTAGGTACTGTGTTAATACTAACTAGCGCTGTATTATTATGAGCAGGCATAGGCCTGCGATAGCACTATCATGTGAAAGTCTAGCTTAAAGGCTTGAATAATATCATAGAAAATTGGAAATAAATAAATAAAAAAAATGTGAAATTGTTTAAAAAGACACAATACGATGTTATTTAGATACGTCTCGATGTATATAAGCGACACGTTATTTACTCGTGTTGTTGTATATATATTTCAAATTTGGTAATAGTGTACATGCAAATGGTTTCCTAAGTAATTACCGCAGCAGTTATATCTGTCGTCAGTAATATTAATGTGTTACGTACTGTGTTGCAGTTAAAAGAAAGCTTTAAAACTGGGGTTAAGACTCAGTAATTACGTAATGCTGTATATATCATTCGAACTATGAAACAGTAAGCAATAACTTCCGTTTAACTAGAATAGAAGTAACAGTGAGATAAGTAGATATAAGTATAAGAATATATAGAGATAAGAAAACATTTTGAAAAGCATATAAAAACGAGGTAGTTTTCTATTTTAAGGGAGTGGATTAAAAGTATGGGAATGTAGTAAGGAGAGAGATGTGCATAGAAAAGAAAGTCTTAAAGCCTTTGGGGTAATGAGACTTATAATCCTGTTTGAAGGCGCTGAGCGCAATGTGGTGTAGTTTATAACATCCTAATTAGCGATTTGAGTAAAGATCTTTTGGAATTTTTATGTATAGGAACTAGAAAATATTCTAGGACCTAAATCTATTCAACTCAAGAAAGAAGCAGTGATAGTGCACTGAAGATTTAATTTTTGTTATAAAAAAAAAAAAATAATAATAAAACGTAATTAAATAATTAAACTAATGTAATTACTAGAGTAACAAGACTTAGCTCTACTACTCAGAACGACACGCACAATGCTGTGTATATCATCCTAACTAGAGCCAAGTTAGGATAATGCCTAACACTTACCACCAGATGGTCTCGTTTATCTCCTCGCCTCATTGGTTTAAAAAAAAAGTATTTGAATTACGTTATAGCTAATGAAATTACTGCGGTAACGAGACTAACATATTTCAAATATGACGAGCATAATGTTGTATATACTATCCTAACTAGCGGCTTACCACTTATCATAGTATATACCATTATATAGGCGGGCGTACCACTTACCATCAGGTGAACGTCTTGCTTGTGACGTCGCTTCATAGGATAAAAAAAAAAACTAATAAGGTTTATTCTTATTTGCAGGTCTTCCGGTAATCGTAGAGGAGATATAATTAAACATAGCATATATACCTTGTTGGAGTACGTAGTATATGTATATAGCAGTATATATACATATATCTATAAAGTATATACTGACCTATGTGTCATCATCAGCTGACATAGGACCACTGTTGGACATGAGCTTCCCGCAACACCGGATCGTCGGTTCATCTAAGACTGGTGATCTGGTGATTTATCTTATATATACTTACTACTTAACTATAAATATATTATATGTTACAATAATAATTTTTATTGAACTTTAATCCTTATATAAAAGTATTTTTTTTACATAACGAAGCAACAGGATAAGCGGCATGATCAGCTGATGGTAAGTGATACGTCCGCCCATGATAAACTGCACCATATGTTCTTCGCTTTGAGACAAGATTAAGCTCCTTATCCCAGTAATGTTTAGCATCGGTAGGTCTCAGTTACCGGTGACCCTGGAGCCAGTGTAATTACTGGGGTAACGAGACTTATGTCTCAAAGCGAAGAGTATATGGTGTAGTATATATAATCCAAACTGGCGTCACGTATTTATAAGTGCTGTCTCGTCGCTTCATAAAATAAAAAAAAAATCATTTGCTACAGCGCCCTTCAAACAGAGAAGGGAGACCTACTATCAGTAAAACCACATTCTTATCGACAACACAATTATAACCTTATTATAGTATACTTGTATATAATAATGTTGAGTTATTAAACGATGTTTACTTGACTGCAGTAACATGTTACTTCTAAGCAGTTGTATAACTGAAGCTCTTTAATATATGCAATGGGGAGCCCCCCAGCGACATGCGAGTAAAGAATCCGAAAGGAAAGGATTAGTATCTCGGATGCCGTTAGTAGGAAATATCCTGAAAGTCGATTATAACTCGACGGAATTACAGCTGAAAGAATCCAGCAGCTCCGTTCATAGCTCGATGTGGCGTTACTATTGAAACTCGAACGATAATATTAACACATGACCTCACAATCACGCGGTTTTAAGTGACAATGACGATGGTATAGACGAAGAAGGGATGCTTGGGGATGGATACATCATGCCATTGATACATGATGGTGGTAGGTCTCTCTTGACAGATACCATCTAAGTAAATACCACCGCAGCTCCTATTGCAGCCGACAAACAGTACCGTGCAAACATTATTGTGTTCCGGTTCGAAAGGCGTTGTAACGAAAGTCAACATCTCAGATATCAGGCGATCAGCACAACATAGTGCAGTGTTTACTATCGTCACTAGTGTCACGTTGTTATGAGTAGACGCATCACTTAACATCGGGTGAACGTTCGACTAGTCCTTCGAAAAAAAAAAGGTTATAGTATATTTAATTTTTGAACTTCATAGATCCATCATCAATTTATTTTTAATTAATTTCTATATGTATTTTTATTTAGTATTATTTATACGGTTGCTATAGTAACGGTTGCTATAGAAAGTCATTTGCGGTTGCTTTCATAGAATATTTCAGACAAATTTCAAGTCTAATTATATATCACGACCGGCAAAGCGGATGAGGAACAGCTGCTATGTTTATAACTATACAGTTTGTAGTTGTATTAATTGGATTTAAGGGTTAAGAAGTAGCTCCTGCTCCGCATCAGGTGTGTCATGGTTTCGGAGACAATTACAGTTTTTGTCGGCGGCTTGGAGTTTGAATCGTAAAAACGTTGGTAGTGGCCCGCGGAGCCGAAAATCCGAGATCACGTACCCCGATAACATTACCAAGTTTTCGCATTAGACCAACTTTTATTACACTTATCTCGAACACGTTAGATATTTCACCTTCGCAAAAATCTAGAAACTTTCCAACTGTACGCTATTACTGGTAACTGCTCGATGCTCGTGTGCCGAGCGATCCGATCGTTAGGTATCATCATCAGCAAGGTCGCAGCAAACCACTGGAGACCTAAGTCGAGCTGATGATGATAATAGATGTAGTGTTTGTGTTAATATATAATTGCTAGACTTCGCTAGTATTAGTCAATTTAAGGTCGTCTTTGAGTCTATACATATTACCAGCCGAGAGACTTTCACTGTTGGACATATGGGAACTTAGGGCCATTTCCCACCACGGGCCCAATGCGGATTGATGAGAGCCAAAGCCTCGTTTGTTGATTAGCAGGCTACACCACGAGCTGGTGATGTTGGCTTGGGATCCCTGAGTTGTTTTGCGGGACCCATTACACCCCCTGGGTAGGCATAAATAGAATAATTATTATTCTAGAATTAATATTTCAAAAATGAAATCGATGGAAGAATTAAAGTCACCGACAGTCTAGAAGATTGCTGGTCTCAAGTGGCAGGGTAGGACACATCGCTCCAAGGATGGTCACAACCAATGGGGCACCAAGGTCTTCGAATGGCAACTGCATCGGAAGACGCAGTTAGATGGTCCGACGATCTGGTGAAGGTTGCTGGAAGCAGCTGGATACAGACAGCGCAGGATCAATCGATGTGGAGATTTTTGGGGGAGACCTATCTTCAGCAAGAAAGTAGAGGAGAAATAAAAAGTTTAAAATTTAGTACTAAACAGATAGGAAGCAATCTTCTTAATTTCCTCACCCTGGTGTAAGTCTCGGATTGTCTCAATTCCTCACCACGTATCATCGAATTTTTTTTATACCACGAGACGAGCAAAACGTTTAACTGATGGTAAGTAGTACTACGGTAGTAGTAGTACTCTTGCTCTTAACAATGTGGTGCTAGTTAGGATAATATATCAACACCACATGGTGCTCGTCGCTTAAAGAAGTAAGATATATCCAGTTTCGTTATTTTGTTACCCCAGTAATTTTACTAGGTACAGCACCCTTCAAACCGGAATGCAGTAATATTTGCACAGTACTGTTTGTTTGCTGCAATAGTCGCTGCGGTGGTACCTAGACGGTCTGTAGCAGTAGACTAGACAAGAAAGTATTATAGCAAAAAAAAAAAAGCAGGTTATGTACGAGCACTAGGTATTAAAGCGGTGCCTAGTGCACGCGGCGTCTGAGCGGGCACAATCAGAACAAATGACCGGAGCTAAGTGCGGAGCCGGAGTTTACGACAATGCCTATAAGAAAACGGGCGGCGCGTTATAAAATTTGCATTCGGCTGGCGGCGGGTGGTGCAGGCTGGAGCAGGAGGAGGAGCTCCTGGAGGAGGGAGAGCAGAGCTTCCCAACTGTGAAGAAGGCTTTTCTGTTTAATAATTACACTTCCATAGCGCGAGCCTTCGATTACGAATTTACTCTGCTTTACACTCCATCACTAATAAATAAGTGTTATAATTATCACGCGATCATCCGTGAAGTGAAGCTATTGAGTTCTCAATCTCTATTAATTAAACTCTCATTATTTTATGATCATCATCATCATCATCAGCCGATAGACGTCCACTGTTGGACGTAGGCCTTTCCTAAAGATCTGCACGTTCGCAGGGGTTCATTGCCCTCCCAATTCTCACCACGCTGTCGCAATGCTGATTAGTTAGAGCCTGTTCCTGGTCTGTTGATTAACAGCACCACGAGCTGGTGAGGTTGGCTTGGGTTCCGTGAGTTGTTGTACGGGAACCCTTACACCCCCTATTTTATAATGTAATTGTTAGATTAGGTACTATACTATCATTGTTTCGTTTACATATCTGCTTTTTTTTTATCCAACGAAGCGATGACGGGACGATCACCTGATGATGTCAGGTGGTCAATAGAGAGGTCGTTAGATGTCATATATTGGACCACATTTCGCTGATCGCCTTGAGACATAAGATATTGAGTCTCGTTACCAAAGTAATCTTATTAACTACAGCGCCCTTCAAACCGGAACACAGTTATGATTGTATAGTACTGTTTGGAAGTAGACACAGACGATGTTGTGGTACCTAACTGGATGGGGTCCAGCAACAAAGACCTACCCATAGTAAGCTAATGTGATTAATCTACCTTACCTAACAAATCTAGATATTTGTTAATATAGTTAGCTTACTAATTAAAGTCTAGAATTTGATGATAATATCTAGGTAATTTTTATAAATATGTAAGTTAATATTAGACGGAAACGTTATTCTTAAATTAGCAATATTCAACCATCTCCACATTAACCAGCAGCAGGGGGGAGTTGTCCAACCTCACGGAGGCGAGTGGGGGGGTGAGACTAACAGGAAAAAGGAGGGTAGGAAAATTTCCATTTTCTTACGTCTTTCCATCGCCGCGCTCTCTGCAGCAGTTTTTGATTAACGGACGGCAAGGGGCGAAATTTCATTATGTATTCATCCCCCACCACCGGCGGCTTATTTACTTGCGGCCTGGTGGGTGGTTATTGTTTCGGTTAGACTATAACGAAAAGTACACGATACTTACGTTCATAATTTACTTGAACTTATTTCAAGAGTTTAATTATAAAAATCATTAGATTACTTACTTTTAAAAATATATGAAGATTTCGTTTAATACTTTAATTCAACACGAGTTACTCAAAATGGCGGACGTCGTATAAATATTCTCTGCCCGACTACCTTGAGATTGAACTGTAAATAAAATCATAAGGATACAGTTAACTGTTACTATTCATAAGAAATAAAATAATGTATATAAACATAATAAAATATATATCTTTTATTTTATATTATTTTGCTTATTATCTAGATTTTAGCCATTAAACTCTAGCTCCGTTTTGATAAAAAGAAGGCGTTTGTTCAAGCTATCACAGCTCTATCCGACCTTACGACCTGCGGCATAGGTTCTCAATCTTTTGTATATATATTCGTTCAAAACGGAAATGGTACAAATGTAAAATAGGATTTAGACACTACATAAAATAAACATATTTTTTTTTATTATATTTATTTAGGAACGCTAATATATATATTTATTTAAGGAGCCGATAAGTAATACTAACTCACAACAGTCTCGTGCTAGTTATGATGATAGACAGCATATATCGCAGTGAGTTCACTAGCTACAGCGCCTTTCAAGTACAACTCCGTAATGTTTCCTACTGCTTGTCGGCTGCAATAACGGCTGAGGTGGTACTTAGACGGTTTCCGGCAGCGAAGACATACCACCAGCGTTCCTTAACCATACACTCCCCATACAAAAAGAAAGTTGATATTGGTAATAGTTACGCCATTATGGCGATTAATATTTTGTTCTTACACACAACGTTTATTTTATTAACTTACCACTGAATTTACCACCAAGAAGGCCATCACCTCTGATTATGCATTAATCTTTATCAAGTCGCCACAATCAAGCATTGTTAAAAGTTATTAATTCTTGTATATGATGATAATATCACTTATTATAGATAAACTATATAATACTATGCTATATACTATTAAACTTTTGAAGTGGCACATGTTTTTTTTTTAATACACGAACATGTCCTTTACATGGTGGTAAGTAATACGCTTGTCTTTAATAAGATTGTGAGGTTGCCCTTAGACCTCATTTCAGTAATCTAAAGCCTTGAGATAATACTATTTGAGGTCTATCACAAGAGTAATGTTAACTTGATAAAAGTTCAGTTAAATGATATTGTTAACACTTAATATCATTTAATTGAATTTTTATTGAGTCCGAGACAATTATAAGTAATTTATGGGATAACTGATTACATAAAGTAATTAAAATAATACAAATTATATAAATTGTCATTCAAAAGTCTACTGTCTCATTCTTCTTACTTATGCTAATATATCTTATAAGTTTTTTGACGCTTTCTTTCTATAACAATTTAAGGTTTTTTTTTTTATATTATCTTATTAAAGAAAAAAGTGTTAGAATTTTTTTTTAATGAATAAGATAAGATTTTTTAAACAAATATATTTTTTTTAATTACAATAAATTTATAAATTTTTTTTTTTTAAGAAACAAAAATATTTGGAATAGACACAACAGAATTCCAAGTCCATCAGTAAGATTTGAATTATCTAAGCGCTGCCCTTCCGACTCGCACCCTCATATATATAATGGTTTGATGAAAATTGTAAACCTAAAACACTGCTCGGTACCAAAGTGCAAATTTTTATTGAAAAACCTTCTCTACAGCATGTCATATGAAGAAACAGCACACGCACATCTGAACGCTCACATCTACACACAGCACCACACACGCCACAAATAATAATAATGATTTATCAGCAGTATTTACATTTACATATACACCGAGAAACCGCGGGTCTTGAACGAAGCTAAGCTTGTATCTCAAGACCCTGTATCTTTTATACATAAAAATATTTTTTTATACTCCTAGCGGGACTTCACAAGTTAGGGTCCTGAGATACAAGCTGTGCTTAGTTCGGGACTTGAGAGATATCACGTGTCTGTATATGTTTGTTTGTAAAATTGTAATTATAAATAAAAAAAAATAAATTCCGATAGCAACTTTGAAATTTTTGTTTGATCTATCCGACAACAGATGGCGTGAAAATTTCACTTATAATAGTAATAATATAAAAAAATAAAACAGGTCTTATCGCTAAATAGTGTATTTTGCACATATGTATATATATAAAATATTTAAAAGTTATAAATATTTATCATAACCAAATACAAACTAAACATTGTGAAGAGGACGTTTCAGTACATAAAAAGAGTAGACATTTAAAAATGAAAATTGTGAAAGTAGTTACTAAAAATAACTGGAATTTAGTTCTTGAATATTATTGTAGTTAATAATGATGTAATAAAGTATAGCCATCATTTAATTTTCAGTCCATATGGTTGGATCAAATATTTCTACTTTTTATACATACAGATGCTTACAATAATTAAAAATTATTATTGTTTCGGAATTATAAACATTCATTAAATTTAGAGAAAACTATTTAGTATCCCGTTTTAGTTAGTAGTATAATAGATGGCGCTGATTGAAAAACTATTTTGAAATAATTTTGCTAGATGGCAGCACATTGTACAAATAATTTTTATAGGTAGGTATAATATTAGCTTAAATGATTATTAATATATTTGTAATTAATAAATAATTTTGTGCATGTTTTCTAAGGCAATAGTAAATATTTGACAATTAGCCATTTATTAAGACTAAAGTTCCTAAGATTACTAAGTCTTAGATATCGGCACAGGCGACCTAGAAGTAGGAGTGAAAAATAATCATTCACTATCAGAAATCCTAACATAGGTTCAGTTCAACCAATCGTAAAATATTGACTCCATCGAAGTTTACTTTTAAGACATTTTCATTTCTGTTACACTTTAACTTATCAAAGTTTTAATTCTACAATAAGGTACGTTATCTGTCGTATCGTTTAATGGAAATTTTAACAAGACAACTATTTCTCTACTATCATTCATGATGCGAGAGTAATTCTTACACTTTACACTCGACAAGTTCGCACGACACAAGAGGTGTGTTAAATCGGCTTCATTAAAAACGTTATTAACATCAACACTGTTATTGTAGAGGTGTTAATAAAAAAAAATTAAAGAAACTCAATCATGTACAGATTTCAATTTCGCTGGGGAAACTCCGTGGCGACTTGGATTACGTCCGTTTCCTAATAAATCAAATGCACGGGTTGCAATATCAGCGCGGGTTAGATTAGCAATTTCACGACGAATTAACTTTTACACGGCGCCGTTAAATTCGCTTTTTCTGAAAATTAATAAGTGTCCACCGCTCGCTGGCGCTGGCAGTGGTGCGTCATGCTGCGTGGCGGATACGTACTCTTCTGATCATGTGCCTTTTATATTATTCACTTGTACTAATACTCTGTTCTTTGTTACCCGTCGAATCAAATCGTACGTAATTTAAGTAACAATTAATTTATCTTATAGATTGTACACTTTTAACTTAGATTCCATCAGACTAGGATATGGAGAGTAATGAAATATTTCAGAGTCAATACAAGTTATTGTTTGGAATGAGGACTTGTTCAAAAACTGCGGCCTTGATGTGTAAATTCACATAATGATCCTCGACCTTTAAAAGAAGATAATACATTAAGAAGAAGAACTATATTTAGAAACCTCAAAAAATGAAGAATTATAATAACTTAAACTTTTAAAGATTTGTATTGAGATTTTGGTTGCAAGGAGTTCTGCCTAACACTCTCCGGAGCCACTGACGAAGCACTGACCACCCATCGACTCGATCTGGGTCAACGTGGTGGGGTAAGGCCCAATTCTCCCTCAATGATGATCCTCGACGGAGGCTTATGCCCAGCAATGATCGTTATCCGCCTGATTTGAAGAAGAAGAAGAATGGGATATTAGATAAATAAACTTTTGAACACAAGAGAAATCAAACAACAGCTTATATAATCGAAAGTACAAAAGAAACTCGAGTGAAAGAAAACTTTAACCGTCTTTATAGTTCTATAAATATTAATAACAAAAATAAAAAAAATAATCGTTTGTTTTCAGAGTTTGATATCATAGTGATACCAATACCAAAAGTAACGAGCAAGTTAAAGAAAGTTATAAACAATGACGACGTAAATTTGCCAAGAAATAGAAACAGAAAAGAACTGTACAGGAACGGCGATAACCTCTTCAAACTTGACATAGAAGATTACCACGAACCAACCAGCTTTCCAGATGTGGATAACTTTGATTACAACGGTAACAGAGGCTCTAATCCCAGGCAGAAGGATTACGATAACTATGATATGGGAGTAAGCTATGGCGATGATAAAATCGTCGGTGGTGTTGAAGCTGATATTGATTCGCATCCTTACCACGTTGCGTACGGCACTAATTGTGGTGGTGCGATCATCGATAAGAAATGGGTGATCACCGCCGGACATTGTGGGTAAGTTTGGTCTTACGGCAGCACGACCACAAGCTCATTTGATGGTAGATTATTTATTCCAAACCCTACTCTCACATCATCAAAATTAGATTTTGTTTCATTAACAAGCAACACTACCAGGTATATTGATCATACTTAATTCAATAAAAATTCTGTCTTTGATGTAGGAGAAGAATTAAGATTCTTCTTTATTTTAAACATCCTTCTTAAAGTGCTTCTTTATTACTAAAAGTTTTCCTTCAGATTTGTTAATTTTAGTCTCTTTTGAGCCATGTGAAACAGTTGCTTTAAATTTCTGCATGAAGTGGAGGAAAAATTTTGGACAACATTCGACTGGAAATTTTAATAAAAATAGTGATAATGAATTACGCGTAATAAGAAAAGCGAGCACAAACTTGTCTTGTAACAGCAGGCAGGTCTATGGTTCGATTCTAGCGTCACGTGTTGTGAAGTTTGTTAGCGATTCTATCAAGGAGTTACTTGATAATGGGTTCTCGTCAATTCTATGGGTAATATGATCAATAACTCCATGGTCCTTTTCATTTATTTCATTCATGGCCTTCATTCAGACAAACCTTTATTGAAATGTAAACATACGAACTTATTGTCAATATTATTTTCATTGTTCTCGCCAAAGATCACTTACAGAGATTCTACTTGTTTCTCATTGTCTTTCCGCATCCGTTCTAGGACAACCACTTTTTCCATATTATCCTTCTTCTCTCTGTTTCCATTTCCTACTTCTGCTCTATCTGGGGTATTGTTCCGTACTAGTTTTAAACATGTACGCTATCCACCGCCATTTTAGTTGTATAGAGACTTGGTGTACTTTTTTTAAATTGTGTTATAATATCTAAATTTCCCAACTTACTTTCCATCTGTTCATTTGGTGGTAACTTTTATTAGGTGGTAACACTTTATGATTGTTTTAGTTCGAAGATATACATTAGGGTCGGTTCTAAATATCTGAATCAAGGTAAGAAGATCGCGGTGAAACGTAACTTCGTCCATCCGGTCTGGTCAGCGAAGAACAAGGACCACCCGTTCGACTACGATTTTCAACTTCTCGAGCTGGCGGAGCTTTTGAAGTTTGATGATTACATCCAGCCGGTTAAGATAGCTCGTATCGAGGATATGGTGATAGGCAAGATTATCACCGTCACCGGATGGGGTAACACTGAAGAGAATGTAAGTATTTTTTATAACTACATAAGCAGAGCGTTCAATTGTTAATTGATCGATGCGCCTGGCCATAAAGATATCACGAGTCAGGATGATGTAAAATATACCATATTATGCTCATCTATTTCACTAATTACAACGCCCTTCAAACTGGAACACGGTAATGTTGGCGTACTACTGTTCGACAGCGGAAACAGGAGCTGCGGTGGTACTTACCGAAACGGTCTCAAGATACAAAGGCCTACAGCAGAAACTGATTTTTTTTTATGTTAGTAATGTTCATAGCAATGTTAGTAAAATAATTCTGTACTCACTAACTAGTGTTTACTAGTCGAAAGCTAGGATCACACTTGCGACCTTCATGTCCACATGATCCATTTCAACTGAAGCGTTAGACCATTAGACCATAGGGGTAGGTTCAAGAATATGTTTTTCTTTAAAAAGTAGAATAACCGAACAAATTTCTAATATTACGTATTAGTTAGTAATTTTGATATCTTCTAGTACTTCTCAGGACCTGCTGAGTGGAGACCTATTCATCATCATCAGCAAATAATTCTATCTTGTCTTTTTTAGTAATTATTTGTATGTGAAAAGTTTTCTTCGTTTTAAAACAGTTATTTCATTCATCATCGCTTTTGATCTTCATCTTAAAGAAAGTTTCCATTGATGCTGCTTTATCATCGTTACTGTGTGTAGGTTTTTTTTTTTTTGAAGCAATTTCACGGATAATTTCACACTCTCTCTGAACATCGAGAACAGTTATAATTTACAATCAGCTCTGCCTGTCACTGTGATCCGTAAACCCATTAGTTCATCTTTCTCGTATTAGAGGCATTTCTTCTGATAACCATACAGGTTCTGATTTGCTTTACTAGGTTTGATCCTGTCATGGATTTTTTTCACTGAAATTGACTACATCACTATAGTTTTACATGGTATTAAGTGATGATGATTAGCGCTTGTCTACAATACTATTCATATGTTAGCAGCCGGAACATAGCGATAGTGTTGAGGCGAGAGTTTGCAATATAAGTGATTAATAAGGTGGGTCAAATAATCTATTATCACCAAGCTATACAATTTGTGACCCCTGGAAAGAACCATTGACCCCTAGCAAAGTATTCACTGTCTAAAATATATCTATGACGTACATGCTGTGTGACGGATGCTGCACTTAATTATAATTAACTTAAGGGAATTGTAGTTAGCTTAATCTACTAGCAGTTTCATGACTTAGTTGTAAAGAATGATGCTGATGATGATTCGATCAATCACTATTCCAAAAAGTACATGATCTATAGAAACCTAACAATTGAATTTTCTCCAGCACAGAGCGAGGCCGTGCCGTGTAATGCATGGGATACTTTGCTGTCTCAGATAAATCTCTTGCAGTGGCGGACAGGTCCCGCGCCGCCTTACGTGTACACAGCCATCTTAAACTAAGCTAGACCTAAGTTATGACTGCGTGTGACGTCACGGAGAGACGGCCGGCCGCAGCCATCTCGACGACACACGAAATTCCTTTAACACTGTTTAAAATATCATTTTTCTCAAAAAATCAATAGTAATCTTATACAAGCGAAAAATAATTGTTTACTATGTTCTTACCGTAAAGACTGTTTTTTTTTTAAATTTTTTAGTGTTTATCAATGAAAACATTAAAATCAGAATCGAACCATTAATGTATGAAACAGCAACAAATTTTAACTAATTTATAAATTTCAAGTTGAAGTCTGAAGATGAGTATAATGTGGTGTTGTGTATATCATTCTAACTTGCGTCTCGCTGCTATAATCAACCGTACCAAATACCACCAGATCTCCCTATCTAGACGGTTCCACCTTTCAACCCTCCTCTCGGTAATGATTAGTAAATTTCTCTTGCAGGGTCCATATTCACCAACGTTGCGCGCGGTGAGGGTGCCGATCATATCGAAAGAACAATGTCAGAACGTGCCCTTCCCTTACTTCAGAGGCAGCCTCACGCCGAGGATGTTCTGCGCTGGTTACCCAGAAGGGCAGAAGGATGCTTGTCAAGTACTATTGCAATTTTGTATAAGAATTCATATCATTACGTTTCTGGTGATATCATCTTTACCTAAAACGGTATATTTTCACCTATAACGGCACATCACCTAAAATGGTACATCTCTATATAAAACAGTACATCTCCACCTAAAATAGTACATCTCCACCTAAAACGGTACATCTCCACCTAAAATGGTAGATCTCCACCCAAAACAGTACATCTCCACCTAAAACGGTACATCTCCACCTAAAACAATACATCTCCACCTAAAACGGTACATCTCCACCTAAAACAATACATCTCCACCTAAAACGGTACGTCTCCACCTAAAAAGGTACATCTTTACATAAAACGGTACATCTCCACCTGAAACGGTACATCTTCACCTTAAACAATACATCTCCAACTAAAACGGTACGTCTCCACCTAAAAAGGTACATCTTTACATAAAACGGTACATCTCCACCTCAAACGGTACATCTTCACCTAAAACGGTACATCTCCACCTAAAACAGTACATCTCCACCTAAAACAGTACATCTCCACCTAAAACAGTACATCTCCACCTAAAACGGTACATCTCCACCTAAAATGGTAGATCTCCACCCAAAACAGTACATCTCCACCTAAAACGGTTCATCTCCACCTAAAACAATACATCTCCACCTAAAACGGTACGTCTCCACCTAAAAAGGTACATCTTTACATAAAACGGTACATCTCCACCTCAAACGGTACATCACCTAAAACGGTACATCTCCACCTAAAACGGTACATCTCCGCCTAAAACGGTACATCTCCACCTAAAACGGTACATCTCCACCTAAAACGGTACATCTTCACCTAAAACAGTACATCTCCACCTAAAACAGTACATCTCCACCTAAAACGGTACATCTCCACCTAAAATGGTAGATCTCCACCCAAAACAGTACATCTCCACCTAAAACGGTTCATCTCCACCTAAAACAATACATCTCCACCTAAAACGGTACGTCTCCACCTAAAAAGGTACATCTTTACATAAAACGGTACATCTCCACCTAAAACGGTACATCTCCGCCTAAAACGGTACATCTCCACCTAAAACGGTACATCTCCACCTAAAACGGTACATCTCCACCTAAAACGGTACATCTCCACCTAAAACGGTACATCTCCGCCTAAAACGGTACATCTCCGCCTAAAACGGTACATCTCCGCCTAAAACGGTACATCTCCACCTAAAAGGGTTTTTCAGTTTCACTAAACATTCCCACAGCTGGGACTTTCTTTCCTTGTTCACCTGTTGCTCGCAGGGTAACGTGGGCTAGCCTTTTGTCAACTTGCTGTGTGTATATTTTAGGGCGACTCCGGAGGTCCAGCGGTGTCGGATGACCGGCTAATGGGCATGGTGTCCTTCGGCTACGGCTGCGCGACGCCGGGCTCATACGGCGTTTACAGTAAAGTGGCCAAAGTCAGGTCCTGGATCGAGGACATCACTGGGTTATCTCTTAATTGAAATAAATACTTTAGGAATAATTTTGGTATTATTTTTTCACTCTTTTTAATGATACTCTAGATTAAGCTCAAAGACTCTAGATTAATGGTACAACTCTCTCAGACTCTAGATTAACGGTATAACTCTCTCAACGACTAGATTAATGATACAACTCTCCGAAAGACTCTAGATTAAAGGTATAACTCTCTCAAAGACTAGATTAATGGTACAACTCTCTCAAAGACTATAGATTAATGGTACAACTCTCTCAAAGACTAGATTAATGGTACAACTCTCTCAGACTCTAGATTACCGGTATAACTCTCTCAAAGACTAGATTAATGGTACAACTCTCCGAAAGACTCTAGATTAAAGGTGTAACTCTCTCAAAGACTAGATTAATGGTACAACTCTCTCAAAGACTATAGATTAATGGTACAACTCTCTCAAAGACTATAGATTAATGGTACAACTCTCTCAAAGACTCTAGATTAACGGTATAACTCTCCCAAAGACTAGATTACTGGTACAACTCTCCGAAAGACTCTAGATTAAAGGTATAACTCTCTCAAAGACTAGATTAATGGTACAACTCTCTCAAAGACTCTAGATTAACGGTATAACTCTCCCAAAGACTAGATTAATGGTACAACTCTCTCAAAGACTCTAGATTAACGGTATAACTCTCCCAAAGACTAGATTAATGATACAACTCTCCGAAAGACTTTAGATTAAAGGTACAACTCTCTCAAAAACTCTAGATTAACGGTATAACTCTCCCAAGGACTAGATTAATGGTACAACTCTCCGAAAGACTCTAGATTAATGGTACAACTCTCTCAAAGACTCTAGATTAACGGTATAACTCTCTCAAAGATTAGATTACTGGTACAACTCTCCGAAAGACTCTAGATTAAAGGTATAACTCTCTCAAAGACTAGATTAATGGTACAACTCTCTCAAAGACTCTAGATTAACGGTATAACTCTCCCAAAGACTAGATTAATGGTACAACTCTCTCAAAGACTCTAGATTAACGGTATAACTCTCCCAAAGACTAGATTACTGGTACAACTCTCCGAAAGACTCTAGATTAAAGGTATAACTCTCTCAAAGACTAGATTAATGGTACAACTCTCTCAAAGACTCTAGATTAACGGTATAACTCTCCCAAAGACTAGATTAATGGTACAACTCTCTCAAAGACTCTAGATTAACGGTATAACTCTCCCAAAGACTAGATTACTGGTACAACTCTCCGAAAGACTCTAGATTAAAGGTATAACTCTCCCAAAGACTAGATTAATGATACAACTCTCCGAAAGACTTTAGATTAAAGGTACAACTCTCTCAAAAACTCTAGATTAACGGTATAACTCTCCCAAGGACTAGATTAATGGTACAACTCTCCGAAAGACTCTAGATTAATGGTACAACTCTCTCAAAGACTCTAGATTAACGGTATAACTCTCCCAAAGACTAGATTAATGGTACAACTCTCCGAAAGACTCTAGATTAATGGTACAACTCTCTCAAAGACTCTAGATTAACGGTATAACTCTCCCAAAGACTAGATTAATGGTACAACTCTCCAAAAGACTCTAGATTAATGGTACAACTCTCCGAAAGACTCTAGATTAATGGTACAACTCTCTCAAAGACTCTAGATTAACGGTATAACTCTCCCAAAGACTAGATTAATGGTATAACTCTCCGAAAGACTCTAGATTAATGGTACAACTCTCTCAAAGACTCTAGATTAACGGTATAATTCGCCCAAAGACTAGATTAATGGTACAACTCTCCGAAAGACTCTAGATTAATGGTACAACTCTCTCAAAGACTCTAGATTAAAGGTACAGCTCTCTCAAAGACTAGATTAATGGTACAGCTCTCTCAAAGACTAGATTAATGGTACAACTTTCTCAAAAACTCTAGATTAATGGTACAACTTTCTCAAAAACTCTAGATTAATGGTACAACTTTCTTAAAGCCTCTAGATTAACGGTACAAATTTCTTAAAGACTAGATTAATGGTACAACTCGTTCAAACTCTAGATTAGTAGATTATATACTTAGATTAGTAGTACAACTAGATGGGATTCAGGACCTCTTCTCCAGGAGAAAATCTTCGAAAATAGTTATTCTTATATATTCTGTAGCTAGAGACTGACTAGGTGGGTAACACCGGAGATCCTATTGCAGCCGACAAATAGTAATCTACAAACGTTATTGTGTTCCGGTTTGAATGGCGTTGTATCTTGATGATCTATTGCTCAGATAATAAGAGTTTACATATGGCTCAAAGCGATGAACACGATTTGGTACTGTGTGTATCACATTAACTAGCTCCACGTTGTTATGAGCAGGCGTATCACTTACCATCAGGTGAACATCTCCGTCGACTCATTCTTTGGTGGAATAAAAAAAACCATTTTATTACCCTCCTTTTCTTAGATTTTTTTATATAATCTTTCACCCGGTTTCGAGGGCCCTGGGCCTACAAAACTTACTTTTCTATTTTCTTTCTAAATAGTTTATTCCTTTCATCAACTTATACTTTTCTTTAATTCTTCTCTTCTCTCATTCTATTCTTTATTCTACGAAGTGACGAGACGAGCGAGACGTTCACCTGATAGTAAGTGAAACGCCTACCCTTAACAAGTTGACGCTAGTTAGGATGTTATACACAGCATCACATTGTATTCATAGCTTTGAAATATAATATAAGATGTTAAATCTCGTTACTCCAATATTTTTACTAGCCACAACGCCCTTCGAACCGGATCACAGTAATGTTCGCACATTATTGTTTGTTGGCAGGAATAGGAGCTGCGGTGGTACGTAGACGGTCTGTAGCAACAGACGTACCACCACCAAACATCTGGATATCAAAGCTGATTGGGCAGGAGCTGTCTTGCTACTTTCTATCTTATTATTTACTTAAAGCTTGGTACCAGTTTCACCACATTCTCAAATATTAAGCTGGTGGTAAGTCTTTGTTGCTGGAGACCATCTATGTACCACCGCAGCTCCTATCACAGCAGACAAACAGTACTGCGTGAACATTACTGTGATCCGGTTTGAAGGACCAATAGCTATTACTAGTGGTAGTGTCTCTGTTGTTATAGACCGTCTAGTTACCACCGCAGCTCCTATAGCAGCAGACAAACAGTACTGCGTGAACATTACTGTGATCCGGATTGAAGGACCAATAGCTATTACTAGTGGTAGTGTCTCTGTTGTTATAGACCGTCTAGTTACCACCGCAGCTCCTATAGCAGCAGACAAACAGTACTGCGTGAACATTACTGTGATCCGGTTTGAAGGACCAATAGCTATTACTAGTGGTAGTGTCTCTGTTGTTATAGACCGTCTAGTTACCACCGCAGCTCCTATAGCAGCAGACAAACAGTACTGCGTGAACATTACTGTGATCCGGTTTGAAGGACCAATAGCTATTACTAGTGGTAGTGTCTCTGTTGTTATAGACCGTCTAGTTACCACCGCAGCTCCTATAGCAGCAGACAAACAGTACTGCGTGAACATTACTGTGATCCGGATTGAAGGACCAATAGCTATTACTGGTGGTAGTGTCTTTGTTGTTATAGACCGTCTAGTTACCACCGCAGCTCCTATAGCAGCAGACAAACAGTACTGCGTGAACATTACTGTGATCCGGTTTGAAGGACCAATAGCTATTACTAGTGGTAGTGTCTCTGTTGTTATAGACCGTCTAGTTACCACCGCAGCTCCTATAGCAGCAGACAAACAGTACTGCGTGAACATTACTGTGATCCGGTTTGAAGGACCAATAGCTATTACTAGTGGTAGTGTCTCTGTTGTTATAGACCGTCTAGTTACCACCGCAGCTCCTATAGCAGCAGACAAACAGTACTGCGTGAACATTACTGTGATCCGGATTGAAGGACCAATAGCTATTACTGGTGGTAGTGTCTTTGTTGTTATAGACCGTCTAGTTACCACCGCAGCTCCTATAGCAGCAGACAAACAGTACTGCGTGAACATTACTGTGATCCGGATTGAAGGACCAATAGCTATTACTGGTGGTAGTGTCTCTGTTGTTATAGACCGTCTAGTTACCACCGCAGCTCCTATAGCAGCAGACAAACAGTACTGCGTGAACATTACTGTGATCCGGTTTGAAGGACCAATAGCTATTACTGGTGGTAGTGTCTCTGTTGTTATAGACCGTCTAGTTACCACCGCAGCTCCTATAGCAGCAGACAAACAGTACTGCGTGAACATTACTGTGATCCGGTTTGAAGGACCAATAGCTATTACTGGTGGTAGTGTCTCTGTTGTTATAGACCGTCTAGTTACCACCGCAGCTCCTATAGCAGCAGACAAACAGTACTGCGTGAACATTACTGTGATCCGGTTTGAAGGACCAATAGCTATTACTGGTGGTAGTGTCTTTGTTGTTATAGACCGTCTAGTTACCACCGCAGCTCCTATAGCAGCAGACAAACAGTACTGCGTGAACATTACTGTGATCCGGTTTGAAGGACCAATAGCTATTACTGGTGGTAGTGTCTCTGTTGTTATAGACCGTCTAGTTACCACCGCAGCTCCTATAGCAGCAGACAAACAGTACTGCGTGAACATTACTGTGATCCGGTTTGAAGGACCAATAGCTATTACTGGTGGTAGTGTCTCTGTTGTTATAGACCGTCTAGTTACCACCGCAGCTCCTATAGCAGCAGACAAACAGTACTGCGTGAACATTACTGTGATCCGGATTGAAGGACCAATAGCTATTACTGGTGGTAGTGTCTTTGTTGTTATAGACCGTCTAGTTACCACCGCAGCTCCTATAGCAGCAGACAAACAGTACTGCGTGAACATTACTGTGATCCGGTTTGAAGGACCAATAGCTATTACTGGTGGTAGTGTCTCTGTTGTTATAGACCGTCTAGTTACCACCGCAGCTCCTATAGCAGCAGACAAACAGTACTGCGTGAACATTACTGTGATCCGGATTGAAGGACCAATAGCTATTACTGGTGGTAGTGTCTTTGTTGTTATAGACCGTCTAGTTACCACCGCAGCTCCTATAGCAGCAGACAAACAGTACTGCGTGAACATTACTGTGATCCGGTTTGAAGGACCAATAGCTATTACTGGTGGTAGTGTCTCTGTTGTTATAGACCGTCTAGTTACCACCGCAGCTCCTATAGCAGCAGACAAACAGTACTGCGTGAACATTACTGTGATCCGGTTTGAAGGACCAATAGCTATTACTGGAGGTAGTGTCTCTGTTGTTATAGACCGTCTAGTTACCACCGCAGCTCCTATAGCAGCAGACAAACAGTACTGCGTGAACATTACTGTGATCCGGTTTGAAGGACCAATAGCTATTACTGGTGGTAGTGTCTCTGTTGTTATAGACCGTCTAGTTACCACCGCAGCTCCTATAGCAGCAGACAAACAGTACTGCGTGAACATTACTGTGATCCGGATTGAAGGACCAATAGCTATTACTGGTGGTAGTGTCTCTGTTGTTATAGACCGTCTAGTTACCACCGCAGCTCCTATAGCAGCAGACAAACAGTACTGCGTGAACATTACTGTGATCCGGTTTGAAGGACCAATAGCTATTACTGGTGGTAGTGTCTCTGTTGTTATAGACCGTCTAGTTACCACCGCAGCTCCTATAGCAGCAGACAAACAGTACTGCGTGAACATTACTGTGATCCGGTTTGAAGGACCAATAGCTATTACTGGTGGTAGTGTCTCTGTTGTTATAGACCGTCTAGTTACCACCGCAGCTCCTATAGCAGCAGACAAACAGTACTGCGTGAACATTACTGTGATCCGGTTTGAAGGACCAATAGCTATTACTGGTGGTAGTGTCTCTGTTGTTATAGACCGTCTAGTTACCACCGCAGCTCCTATAGCAGCAGACAAACAGTACTGCGTGAACATTACTGTGATCCGGATTGAAGGACCAATAGCTATTACTGGTGGTAGTGTCTCTGTTGTTATAGACCGTCTAGTTACCACCGCAGCTCCTATAGCAGCAGACAAACAGTACTGCGTGAACATTACTGTGATCCGGTTTGAAGGACCAATAGCTATTACTGGAGGTAGTGTCTCTGTTGTTATAGACCGTCTAGTTACCACCGCAGCTCCTATAGCAGCAGACAAACAGTACTGCGTGAACATTACTGTGATCCGGTTTGAAGGACCAATAGCTATTACTGGAGGTAGTGTCTCTGTTGTTATAGACCGTCTAGTTACCACCGCAGCTCCTATAGCAGCAGACAAACAGTACTGCGTGAACATTACTGTGATCCGGTTTGAAGGACCAATAGCTATTACTGGTGGTAGTGTCTCTGTTGCTATAGACCGTCTAGGTACCATCTACCAGGTACTGTGGAAACTTTACTGTGTTGTACTCGAAAGGTGTTGTATCTAGTGAAATTACTAGGTTAACGAGACAATGTGTCTATACGTCGAGCATAACGCTGCGGTGTATACATCCTAAGTAAGCTTGTTACGATCCGTATAACTTACATTCGAGTGAACGTCCAGCCCGTCACGTGGTTCCATGAATAATAATAATAATAAAGGTTTGTGAATAACTGAAAATAATCAATTTCCTATTGAATAATCATTTTATGAATTTCATAATACGCTCGGATGGAATCATGATTATTATACAATTACTGCTCGAGGCTGTTGTGTATTCAAAGTTTCATTTAGTCAAAGGGTTAGTTTTTTTTTTTTATATCACAATTTAGATAATAATATATACTACATGTGTAGAATTTTTTGTATAGGTTAGGATTTTATACACTGCATCACTCGCGCACGTTACCCTCTGATAAGTTTCGTTACGCTTGTAATTTCACTAGCTACAACGCCCTTCAAACCGGAACACTGTACTTTTCGGTGGCTGTTAGACCTACCTAGACGGTCTGCAACAAAAGAGACCTACCACCAGTAACAGTACAAAAAAAAAATATACAAGGATTTTATCTCAAGGCTTTTGGTGTAGTGTATAACATCCTAACTTAACTGGCGGTATGTTTCTGTTTCCATTGTCCCGGTAGGTAACACCGCAGCCGCCAATTCATATCGTCAAACAGTAGTGTGCATACATTACTGTCTTCCGGTTTGAAGGGCGCTGTAGCTAGATAAATTACGGGGGTAACGAGATTTCATGTCTTGATATGTCTCAATACGAGGTCCGGAACCTACTTTAATATTTCTCATATATATACATATATATGATAATAGATCATATATATATATTTTTTTTAATTATTTTACTATTTAATTAGAATATTGAGAGGACACGACGTCAGTATCTCCGATGCCCCGTACCAGGTCAATTATGGCGACATTTGTGGTGGTGTTCTCATCCACCAGCTTTGGGCCTTAACAGCCGCACACTGCGGGTATGTACATATTTTTTTTTTAAACCGATGTATTGAGTCAAAGAGCACATTTTTCTGACGAGAAAAGAGATTCAACTGATAGTAATTGATACGCCGGCTCTGAACATATTAGTTAGGATATATACACTGCACATTGTACTCGTCGCATTCAGATATACCTTGTCTCTACTTCAGTAATTTTACTTGTTTTTTTTTTTTTTTTGTTTCGGTGGTGAAATCTTTGAAAGGTATCTCCTTCTGGGGGTTAGTTAGAGTTATGCAAGATGCCTGACCCTCCTAGGCTGAGCCATACGCTGACCCATACAGGATAAAGGCTCCCACCCTCAAGTCCCGCGAATCTCCTAGACCATTTTAGTCGCCTTTTAGGACAGACAGGGCTTCACAAGCTACATCACCCATTTCAGGGTTAAAATTACAAAACCAGTACTCCTCTGTAACAATAAAAGCAGTAGCAGAATTTATTTTTAAAAACGACTTCCGGTTTCAAAGTAAACCATTTTGTAACTTTGAATGTGTACTAGCTAGGAGAAAGTTTAGATTTTATATTCAAGTCTAGCCCTAACAAGACAACTTAGCAGAGAATGTGAACTGCAATGCTTCTTACGCTGATAAGGTATCTACTGCTCATAGGTCATTGAACTTAAATAGCTTTTTAGTACTTTAATATGTACTACCGACATTCAGTTTAAGTAGGTCTCGTGTTATCGGAGACCGTCCAGCTACCATCACAGCTTGTATTCCCACCGTCAAACAAGAACACAAACATTAATATGTTCAGGTTTGAAGGGTGTTACAGCTGCAACTGTACTATTAGTTACTTATACTGAAATTACCAAGTTACCGAGGTAACGAGACCTAACATCTTATGCTTTTGTTCAGTGAGATTGGGCTTCAGAAGTATCTTCAACATTTTCCAAATGTTAGATAAGTAGTCAGGTGTGGTCAGCATCATTAATGTATCATCATCTGAATTCCAATACATCTGAAGAATATCTTGATTCTGGCTCGAATGTCTGTCTTCTCTCACTTCAGCACATGTGGTTGTTCGTATAAACAATCATTGGCCAACGTTTGAGCTCTCCCTTTTAGGCCATCAGCAGCTTTTAGGCTCACTTCATGGTCTTTTAATTTCTAATCTTCTAGAGTTCTGGTTATCAGCTCTACTCATTCTTTCATATCGGTGCCTTTATCAGGGTCTAAATTTGGAAAGTAAATATCATAGATGCGAATCGATGGAGTTTCTTCAGAATTGAACGCCTATAATTTCAGACAGTTAATTGTATCTTTGAAAATGTTAGCCAAAAGAGCCATTGCTGCAGGATTTCCTAGTCTAGATTATTAGCGTTAGGTTAGGCTCTTCTTCTGATGCAAAAGATGATGTGTCCTCACGATTAATACTACCTTCTTAATTCATAGTTTTTTATTCCAACGGTTAATGTTTTTGATTCAGTACATAATATTTAAAGGTACCTTGAAATTAATGAATCACATAAACATAATAAAATTATCAAGCATAGTACTACACGTGCGTCTGTATCGCGAGCCACGAACGAAATGAGTTCCCGCTGCGCACGCGCATTATTTATACTGTGGTATTAAGAGACCGCTTCCGAAAACAAGGACAGATGACACCTTTTATGGCGGAAAGGTAAAAATGTCGATACTAATTAAAAAAAAAAAACATTTTTTCAAATTGTTTTATTAGCATTATTTAACTAAGGTCACCGATATAGTCCAAAAGATTGCTAGCCTCAAGTGGCAATGGGCACGATAAGTCGATCAAAGGACTGGCAGCCGATGGGGCGCTAAGGTCTTCGAATGACGACCGCGTACTGGTAGACGTGGTGTTGACAGACGCTGTACCATGTGTTCCGACGATCTGGTGAAGGTTGCAGGAAGCAGCCGGATGCGGGCAGCGCACTCTCGATCGACGTGATCTTTGGGGGAGGCCTATGTCCAGCAGTGGACGTCTATCAGCTTATAATGAAGCTCCATCATGTTAGTACAGCTAAATGAAACGATAGTTTCATTATAATAGACTACTTAAAAATTACTTTATTAAACATTTGCTATGACACCTCTTACCGATCTAAATGCTCTGTGGTTCTATCAAATAAGGTTCAAATTGAAACCATACATCCCGTAGCGTAAATAATGCTAATAAAACGCTTTTTTTAATATGTTTATTTATATGTTTTTTTTTTATTTAGTATCGATTTTTTTTCCGTCCCATCATCAAATGTGTCAATATTATGTCTGTTTTCGGAAGCGATCTCCTAATACACAGTATATAGAAAAGAGAAATTTAACAAATAAATAAAGAAGAAGAAAGAATGTATTAGAAATAAGTAATAAGATATTGTAATAGACTAAGAGAAATTGTGACAGTGTAATAAATAAAGCACGGCGGTCTATCTCCCATATTTGAGCGAGAAGTATGAAAGGAATAGAAAAGGTGAAAGAAAGAGGAACAAGAATAGAATGAAAGACAAGAACAGAAAGAAAGAACAAAGGAAAGAAAGAAAATAATGAAGATAACAATAGATAGCATTATAAGCCCAGACCCAAAACTATCCGGGGAAATGAGAAATAAAAAAAAATACACAGTATATTGTAGTGAAGTAGTGTCGGTAGTGGTAGCAGCGTTATATCAAATGTTTGTCTCTCAAACAAGTGACGTCACATTTGTACGGTAAATCGATTTTTTTACATAAAGTATTTCCACCGATATATATATGTACAGTAATACAATAATGAAATAATATTATTATGCATACTAGCTAATATAAAGTATATGTTAATAGCTTATTAAAATACTTTCTGTTTCAGAATAGAAATGACGTTTATACGGGTAGGAAGTAAATATCGCCTCAACGGCCCGAAAATCGCCATCGCTCGTCACTTAATCCACCCGAAGTACGGCTCGCTCCACACATTCGATTACGATGTACAGCTTCTAGAAGTGAAGAGAAGATTACACTTCAGCGACAGGGTGTCGATGATTCGGATAAGTGAGGGTGATTGTGGTGAGGATGTCGTCGTCACAGGATGGGGTTATTCCGTTGAAAAGGCAAGTTTTTATAATGGAAGTTGTAGTAGCCAGTGAAATTACTGCGGTAATAAGACTTATTACCTTAAGTCCAACGACGATATATCATGCTTTCAGTATCCTTTATTTTTTTTTAATATTATTTTCGAGTGTAGGGTGATTACAAGGATATCCTTCAGCGAGTGAAAATCCCTGTAGTGCCCATCGAGGAGTGTCAACAAGTCAACGAAATTTGGTACAATCACTCGCTAACATCCAGAATGTTCTGCGCCGGGGGTGATGCTGGTGACGCGTGTCAGGTGGGGATGATATTAATTATTAATATTAATAATATTTATTGAGGGTTATTTTTTTATTAGACTAAACGACGAAACGAGTGAGAAGTTCACCTGATGGTAAGTTATACGCCCGTTCATTACAACGTGGCACTAAGGATGATATTCACCGCAACTCATTGTGCTCGACGCGCTGACACATGTTAAGTATCATTTCCTACTAATTTCACTACCTACGACGCCCTTCAAACCGGAAGACAGTAATGTTTACACATCACTGTTTGACTGAAGTGGAAACTGTGGTGTTACCTACCTAGGTGATCTACGGCAACAGTAAATACTAACCTATTTTTATACAATATTTGAGAAAAAAAAATTATTGTTATGACTATACTGTATCAAAGTAACTAATCGATTTTATTTTCCGGTAGCCATTTTAAAAATATGGGTAATATCCATCGGAAGGTTCATTGACACCCTGGTCATAGGTCTCTGTTTTCGGAGAACGTCTAGGTAGGTACCACCGCAGCGCCTATTTCTATCTAACAATAGTGTGGAAACATTACTGTGTTCCGGTTCGAAGGGCACTGTAGGAGACAGGCGACGAGCTCAATATGTGCCGTATATATAATTCTAACTAGCGCCACGTTGGCAGGCGTACCACTCACCATCAGGTGAAACCTCTCGCTGTTCTCGTCGCTTAGTTGAATAAAAAAAAGGTCATTGACACCGTTGTTACCGTACCTTAGCCTTATCAATATTTCATATCGCATAACGTAATCGATTATATTACAACAGAAAAGTTAATTATAGAAAATAATACTTTAGAGTTAGAATACTATACATATATAGGAGACCTAATTATGTTTTTTTTTTTATTAGGGTGATAGTGGTGGCGCAGCGGTGTCATATGGAAGGCTGGTGGGGCTGTCCTCCTTCGGGTTCGGCTGCGGTCGAAACGTACCAGGCGTTTATACCAACCTCTCCGACGCTCAGATCATAGAGTGGGTGCAACAGTACGCGCCGATCTAGTCTACTGTTGAATACACGGAAGATGTGTATGAAGAAATTTATTCTGTGACGTAGAGTAAAATTTGTATTTGGAACACGAATTACATGATTCTTACACGTTTCGGGGTTCGCATCAAGGGATGCAGTATTGAATACAATAGCTGTGAAGATGTATGTGAACGTATTCTGGATGATAATGATGATGTAGACCTAAAGAACATTTCAATGATGATGGCATCATTAATGTACTTCAAATTTTAAACCTTTTATTAGGAGACACATACAGCTCTTATTTTTCCCGCTAAAAAGCAGTGTGTCAACATTATTGTATTCCGGTTTGAAGGGCGCTATAGCTAGTGAAATTACTGGGCTAGTTATACTTAACATCTTATATCTCAAGGCGACGAGCACAATGTCAGGCAATATTTATCATCCTAACTAGCGCCACTTCACTATGGGCGGACGTATGATCTACCACCAGATGAACGTCTCGTTCGTATATTAAAAAAAAAGAGATCAAGATCCTCGTGCGGTAGATGTGGTAGAAAATCATGTCTACCAATTTATCCTCATAAAAGGTTCCGAAGTATTCTATCAAACAAACTGGATTCCTCAAATATGTCAAAGGTTCAGTTACCTCCCAAATAAGGGTTAAAAGGCTGAAATGATAAATGATGATGTTAGGGAGATAAGTTGTTGGATTCGAACCTGCGACCTTTGGCAGACCATTTAGTAAAATATTAAGCTAGTGGCCTTTGCTTTTAGCTGGGAAAGCATTAATACTGTAGCGTTTAAATTATCTGGAAACGGAAAGTAATTCAGGAAATATCGATATTTTTTATAGATAGGATGATGGATGGGATTTAAACATTTGATGTGCGGATAATAGTAATAACCTTTGTTGACCCCGAGAAGTAGTAGACATATGAAAGGGTATTTGAAAGGTATATATATATGCATCTGATTTGTTTATATATATATGTATATGCATACATACATACATATATATCACGCCTCGTTCCCAGTGGGGTATTGCAATGCAATAGAATCGCAGTAACGCTAAAAGAGAACACTACAACTGAGCGATCATCGGACGGCATTAAAGCTGCGAATCGAGATCGTTCCATGGTATGTACAAATGGGAAAATCCTTGAAAAATATTTCCCATTTCAGCGACTCCCCACCTACCCACCATATGCCGTAGGCTGGCCCGCCGTTGTGCCGTATTTAATATACATAAAACGGAGCTATGTATACGCCATGTTAATGTAATTATCTGGCTTCAATTTTATATAAAATAGCGCGTGCGAGCGCGCGGCCGTGCGCGCGTGTGCGTGCGCGCGTGTGCGCGCGTGTGTGCACGCGACCTCCGCCGCGCGGACGTGTGCGTTCATTTTATCCACACTGTTTGCCGTATATTGACGTGGCGGGGCGGGGGAGGGAACCCTAACACCTTCAACACCCCCCGAGTGGGGTCGTCGTGATGACGATGACGAGTCTGCGCAGCTGTGCGAGCGAGACGCACGTTGAACTTAGTGGCGCCGCTCCACCCCGCCGAAATGACTATACAGATGATTAATACTAGTGATTTTACCACGAATCGCTCGCTATTGCTATCTATTGATGCACAAACACAAGCTCACGGGGCAGGCAAAGGAATCCGCCTCCATTAGTGAAACATTAAGAAAATCGTATCAAAATTACTCTAAACTATTCCAGCTATGAAATCAGGTTAATCGTCATCACAATACGCTCGTAGTAAGTGTTTCTTGCAGCATCTTACATCACATAACCAGCGCAATGCAGTGTAAACATCCTTACTAGTTCCACGGACTCGTCTCTTCGCTTAAACGAATAACAACAGAACATATATTAAATACCCCTCTCCTTCATCATCATCATTTTTAGCCCGCAGCATCCATTACTGGGCATCGACCTTTTAAGAAACACCGGATATCGTCTAAGTAGTTCTCACGGCTAAACACTAATGTACAAACATTACTGTATTACACTTGAAGGCCGCTGTAGCTAATGGAATTATAGAGGTAACTAGACTTAAGTTATGTCCTAGGATGATGAGTACAATGTGCATTGCATGATACTTGCAATAAGGAGAGCTTTAAGCTTCATAAAACATAATAATCAAATTTAAACAGTTTCAACTTAAACGAATTTTAACTTACTACAGTAACTTTAACTGAAGTCTCGTGTAGTCAAATAAAAATTAACATTAAACCTGTTTGTACTATTTATAACATCATCACCTCATCGGACGGAGACGGATATGACGCAAGTCATTAGCGCCGATGAGGCTGCCGTAGTCATTAATAAATCAGTCCTCGCAGTCGTGTGCCGTATGAAACGCAGCTGGGACTCTGCGTATCACGAGCAGGTCTGACTCCGGACATGACCCACCTGACCCACGTCTCACGTTACAGGCATAGCACATACGGAGCCAGATCTCAGTACATAATATAGAATAGAATTACGCACGCTGAGAGGAGTCTGTTTCAAATATTATTCGGGATTAAACTATCTGTATTCTAGTTACGGTACCAACACGATGGGCGGAAATGGGAAAAAAACTAACAGTCTATATCCTGTTCCTAATGAGGAAACGACTGGTGTCATGACCGTCTGGGTACCACCGCAGCGCCTATTGCATCCGACAGACAGTACTGTGTATACATTACTCTTCTGATTTGAAGGGCGCTGTAGCTAGTGTAATTACTGGGGTAATGAGGCTTAACACTGTCTCAATGCAAGCACAATGTGATGCAGTGTATATCATCCTAACTAGCGCCACGTCACGTAGAGCTTTGAAAACAATACAAATATTGGAAATTTACAATACGTGGCCACGGAATCGAACTAGGGACGTACTAATTATAAATCAAGTTTACCCGCTGCGATACAGAAGTCAAACAGATCCCATTTTTTTTTTATTCAACGAAGTGATGAGAGGAGCGGGATGTTCACCTGATATTAAGTGATACGTCTACCTATAACACCTTGGCGTTAGTATGAATGTTACACTGCTCTACATTGTACTCGTCGCTCTGAGATGCAAAATCTCGAGTCTCGTTGTCCCAGTAATTACAGCTACAACGCCCTTCAAACTGGAACACATTAATGTTCGCAGTTTGGTGGCAGAAATAAGAGCTACATTGGTACCTACCTAGAACGTCTCCAGTATACCTAAGTTTTGCTCACCGTGGAGCCAACTGCTGTGCTATCGGTTCTCTTTCAAACGATTTTCAGTACATACGGAAACAGCGGAAATAAATTGAGATGCATTTGACCTGTTGTGATAGCACACACATTGGCTATATTTCTATGCGTCAGGGTTTTTCGATGTTAGTTCATTTGGAGGTGACTGAACTGGACCTAGGGTACAGTTAGCTTAAAAATTCATCGAGTCGTATATGATATATAAGGATTGGGACCGATCGATGTGGAGATCTTTGGGGGAGGCTTTGGGATCATGATGATGATGATGATTACATTTAATTATCAAGCCTTTTTTTATTCTACGAAACATACACCTGATAACAAGTGATACGCCCACAAATAACAACATGGCGCTAGTTACTATGTTATACACTACCATACTGTGCTCGTCTGCTTGAGACAAGATGTCAAGTCTATACCCCTGTAATTTCACCAGCTGCAACTAACTTCAATCCGGATTATAGTAATGTATACACACTACTGTATGTCAGCTGCAATAGGAACCTACATACAGTAGGTGGTACCTGGACGGCTTCCGGCAACAGAGACCTACAACCAGTAACTACCACGATTGATACAAACTACGATGAAGCATTCTCGTCTATAATACTCTAGCTCTTGTATGCCTGGTGGTAGGTCTCTGCTGCCGGATATAGGTATTTACCACAGTAGTAAGCAGACATTACTGTGTTGTAGTTGAAAGGCGCTGTAGCTAGTGACTGGAGCAACGAGGTTTAACGTCTTATATCTCAAGGCAATGAGGATAATGAGGTGCTGTGTTAATTGTAGTTGGCGCTGGAGATCTTATCACTAATTATCAGGTGAATGTCTCGGTTTCATCACTTAAAAAAAAGGAAGAAATGACATAAAATCCATTTTGTGAAAATAATATTATGATTAGTGTTGTATGTATTATATATTAGTGCTGTAAAGTGAAAGAATAATAGCGAGCTAATTTGTCAAGTGGTCAGCTCTTCATTGGAACATCAAACGGAACATTCAGCGCCGCGCCTGTTCCGGTTCGAGGACCGTACGCCGGGGGTCCGAGTGCTCACAATCACACGGAACCCTTTAATCTCTCGGATTATCAGATAATATACAAACGGACGGCCATCGGACGCTGGTACAGCGCTTGTCATATTTTAATACCTGCTGTACTTAGCGTGTCGCGTTGGGTGATAGTGTTTTTAAGTTTATTAAAGCACTATAGTGTATTGCCTGTTTTAAATAACACATATATATATATATATATTTATACTCAATAAAACAGCTTAAAGTATAATTAAAATAGGTGGTCTTACCCCTTTGTGCATCATTATCGTTAGCCAAGTCATTAACTGCTGGATCTAGGCTTAAAGGTATTACTCAAATCCTACGCTGTCCTCATTCAATAGATTCCTACAACCTATATCAGTTCGACCACCAGCTCCACCCTAAGGAAGGTGTCATTTCCTTTGAGCATTCTTATCCAGTAAGTCTAGGATGGGGTTATGCAGTAGCAGGCAAGAGATACACATAAGTATTATTTATGCATACATATACACTTTTTATATGTTTACCACTTTCATCTAATCCATTGTTATGATCAGTGTTTTAAAATTGAAATTTACTCATTTCTAGATTTTTATTCACTAAATTCTTTACTAAGTTATCTTGTTTTCTAAAACACAATAGTAATTTCTATGTTTTAATAGCGGAAGTATATCCAAAACAAGATCTTACTAAGAAAAAAGCGATAAGCAGCGCCTTTATTCACAGTAAAGCAGTTGTGTGTAATCATTACTATGTGCTAATATAGAAGGCGCTGAAAAGTCATAACTTAAACGCGTTCTGGTGTTATGTAAGTATCTTAACCAGTTTCCCATTGTTATGAACTTGCCTCTGCTATTTTTTATCTGTTATAGTTTTTATCTATCGATAATCTAGGACTCTATTTATAAAGTCTTAACAAGAATTGATATAAAATGGCGTCGTACAAGGTATCCGAAGATAGTATAAGCTGAATACATTATGCTAAAGCACTTATTTAACAATGTTGATGATAAGACAAATAATTAATATAATGCAAATTGCATTAGTTTAATGGGCAATTGCATTTGTATGATGAAACCGAAGTACATAGCGGTGCGGTATATACAAATTGTTGAGCCTAAATTTCTATGCCCATTCTAATTTATAACGCTACAAATGAATTCTGTAATAACCAAATAGTTTATTCTAACCGACACGCACACACGCGTGTTTGTAATTTCGAAATTGAATTTCTCCGGCGCGAGCATCCGGTACGAACGCTGCCTGCACAGCATATAGTAAGTTTTATAATAAACATACAAAATCATTATTTGATGATTCCGAGGTACACGCGAATCATTGGAATGGGCCGGGTGGCAGGGAGACGAGGGGGTTCCCCCACACCACCGGCCAGTGGGTAGTTCAGGCCTATGCAGCAGCAATGCAACCTTCCGCCATCAGTGTGGCCGGCGAGCCTGAAACCGACGCGTGTTTAACACCTACGCAACGCGTTTAAAACCAGAGCGCGCTTTTTAAATAATAAAAAAAAATTAAAACATCTATCAGTAAATCCTAAAAGTATTCAACACGGCCTAAAAATTTCAAAATTAAAAAAAAAATCAAAACGGAAATTACATAGACCATTTTTGGTTATTAAAATTTCGGAAAAAGGAAGCCGCGCATGCGTTTAGGATCACCACAGCCGCCCGCTGTCACTCACGAGATAGTTTTATGCAATAGACTTTATTCAGTTTCTTCACATAATCATCGTAGTATTTAAGTGCATTTCTAAACAATAGTATTCAGCAACACTTGAACTCTCAACAGACTTTACATCAACACTTTAATTTTCTGAACTATAAGCTAGTGTTAAGGCAACCGATCGGCGGCTTGACTCGGATTCGTCGTGTCCGGGCTAAAACAACATCATCATCGACCATCCGGGAGAAGCAGCCGAAGAATAAGACCAAGGAGAAGAAAGAAATCCATGGAACGATCACGCCGAAGACCATGGCACTATAAATGCAAACACCGATAAACTAAATGCGCAAGAAGTTAAAGAAAGCCAAGATTTCATAGCAAAGGGAATCTAGCGGAAACAAATAACGGATAGCGCCATTTGACCATAAAGAAACACGTTTTTTCGCAATAGAACAAGTTTTATGTTTATATCAACCGTTATTACCAGGAATCAATAGAAAAGAGAATTTAACTATTTGAGTTTTTTAAGTACATTTAAACAACACTGGTTATTTTTGGAACTTCTCGATTGATTTATATTGAGTTTTATATACAGACTCTCCATATTTATCTAGTGAAAGTAATTTAGTGCAAGACTCTGGACCTAAACGTTAAGGCTAAGTGATATTTGAGACTTTTGGCAAATAGATTTTGGAAAAGTTTCGACCAATTTCATCTACCGATTCTGATTATATGGCAGATGATATCAAACTAAATAAAAAAAAATCAAAAACTCGTGCCTTAAATTGGCCTTAAATTTATATTAAAAAGGTAAGATAAAATTATCCAAAAAAAAAAAATTGCAAAAAAAATATCAAAATTATCAAGTTTAGCTACTTGTTGAAACCATTTCTAGATTTCTTTAATAGTACAAAATTGAAAAAATAAATTAACGTTAAGAATTAGTTAAATGTTCTTTGATTATTTCTATACAACGTACCGATTTAAATCGACAAATATTCAATCGAACGGGCTTAATAAAAGAGGGCTAGACTTACAATAGATAGACAATAACCTGACTACGACGAAACCACTGAAAAGACTAAAACTGGAGAACAAGAAACTGAGGGAGATACTCCATATAAATACAAGAAAGAAACCGAAGCGTCGACACCAAACGAAACAATAGACCAGGTAAGAAATTTACAGTACTTATGATTAGCGTGTACAGTGTTTTAAACAATTTATATGTTCACGAGTGCGATAATGATTGTTCATTGTAACAGACTTGTGTTGCCATCTCGCTCCAGTGCGAGATGGCAACACAATACGCGGTCCTCCAAATGTGTCGCAGTGTTGAGTAAATTGTCTTGAAAGACTTCAACTTCTTTAATATTTAAAAGTAAAAGGTAACGAAAATTGTGATTAATATCACATAAGAGTAATAAATGTGAAAAGAACGTAGTATTAACTGTTGCTGTGCCCGTCGTAGGCGTGACCGATGACGACGCGGACAGGAAGAGCGTAGAAAATGTTTACTTCTACAGCTAGTGGTCACATGTGACCCGATACATTGTGGTGTGCAGCGGGTGGCCAATGCCAAGAATGGAGTAGAAACATTCGCCTCTAACTTTCGTTTTCGCCAAGTCAAGTTCAGGTTTTGGCGATGATTCGGCGCGCGGCCGCGGTGCGCATGTCCGAATCATCGCAGTCATTGCCCAGCCAAATTATTGATTGCGGCCATGTCGGAAAACTACTGGCGCGGGTGGGTGGAGGGCAGTGGAGGGATGTCATTTACCAATGTGATAGTTTTCACAACGCTCAATTATGTAGGAAGGGGGGTGGTGGTGGGGGTGAAAAAATCCGTATATCAAAATGGCGGATTTCGGCGGATTTTGTATTAAATTCTATCGACGGCAATGCCGTGCCAGGAATTTATAGGCGGTATGCTTTTACGGAATTTTGATTGGATTTAATAAAAGGGCTTTCAGTACGCATTTTGAAATTAAAGTTCGTTTATTTGACTATCGTTTAATGACCGATGTTATTTGTTACTGATTGATAAAAACATTGAGAGAATTTAAATTTTCTGATGTGCCTCTTGCGCATAACGCTGTCCACGGCGAGCCGTCGGCTCCTGCGAGCACATCATTGGATACATTAGCGCACATGCCCCGTCTTATAATTCATCAGGACTTTTTATTTTTAACTTAAAGAAAATAGACTTAAACCTAGCATTTTAATACTTAACTACTAATTTTATTTTAATAGTTTAAGTGGATTTTGGATGCAGACTTGAATAATGCTTAACAAATACTTAGAAAAATGGCTCTAACTATATGTAGCTTTCTTTAAAAAGTTCGGAACGTTTTCTCACCTTTCCAATCGAAATTGTTAGGTAATAGTTTGAACGAAATCGTTCATCCTATATATATACACACTATGTATTAGGGGGACCGGAAAGTAATGTCGTTTTCTTACGCTAAATACAAACACATACATTTTTAACGAGTCTTTATTTTTAATCAATGATGTATTCCCCATCATTGTCAATAACCTTTTGCCATCTAGTGAGTAAATTTTCAATCCCTGATCGATAAAAATTAATTGGTTTTTCGGCAAAATATCTAGAGATGGCATTTTGGATATCATCCAAATTTGCAAATGTTTTGCCACTTAAAAAGTGTTGCAGCGCTCGGAATAAGTGGAAATCCGATGGTGCAACATCGGGCGAATATGGTGGATGAGGCAGCACCTCCCACCCCAATTCATTAATTTTTTCTAGAGTTCGCCTTGCGCAGTGCGGTCTTGCATTGTCATGTTGGAGAATGACGCCTTTTCGGTTGACAATCGCTGGCCACTTTTCAATTAAAGATTGATTGACTCGCTGCAATTGTTCGCTGTAGAGGTCTGCAGTAACAGTTTCTCCAGGTTTCAGTAATTCAAAATGAACAATGCCGCGAATACTCCACCAAACACACAAAAGCGCTTTTTTGGGGTGTAAACCTGGCTTAGCAGTACTCCGAGGGATTTCATTTGGAGAGAGCCACTGCCTTTTGCGTTTTGGGTTATCATACAGGACCCATTTCTCATCTCCTGTGATCAAGCGATCAAAAAACGCTTCTGTGTTGTGTCGTTGAAGCAATAAGTTGCATGTGATTGATCGGTTAGCCTTATTCTGTTCGGACAGATTATGCGGGACCCAAACACCTGCTCTGCTTACTTTTCCAATCTGCTTCAAATGTTCTTGGATGGTCGACCAAGGTTTGTTGAGACTGTTTGACAATTCCTCGATCGTCTGACACGGATTTGCTTCCACTTCCGCCCTTAACACGTCGTTGTCTAACGCTGATGGTCTTCCTGATCGATACGAGTCGGAAAGATCAAAATTACCCGATTTGAACTTGGAAAACCACCTTTGGCATTTACGAATGTCCAGTGCATTTGGATAAACATCGCAAATGTTTTTGGTAGCAACTGTTGCGTTATTTCCCTTGCGAAACTCAAAGAGCATGCAATGCCGGATGTGTACCTCTTCTGGTATTTGGCTGGCCATTTTACCCAAAATTACAAAAAAAAATTGTAATTCAATTGTCTATAAGTAAAGAAATCACTATAACCTCACAATGTCTTTGGTACGCCTCTGAACAAAACAATGAGCTGACAAATGACAATCAAGTATTGGCATGCGCAGAAACGACATTACTTTCCGGTCCCCGTATTATTATGATAGAAAACAGATCATAATTTTTGTATTTTTTTAGGATATTTAGATCAAGATTTTATATAACAATTACATATAACATTTCAAGAATAAGATCTACAATCGTTTCCTTTACTACATTCTAAACTAGACAACATTAACTACTGCGATTTTCTATATAGTTGTAGTAAAAACAATTAGTAGTAATGATGATTTTGTGATCTTAACGATATCTTTTTGCTATAATATTGTCAAATTGTTCTAAGAAATGTAAAGAAGTATAAAAATTGCACATTCTTAAGTCTGCTGCGGTATGTAATTAGTTATAGATTTCTTAATAGAATTGCTTTAAAGCCAAGAAAAACTCAGAATTACTTTTTTGCCGGCTGCATTGCGAGCCGTGGTGTAATGGGAGATGTTCGGTTAAGGCGATATTTATTATGCGATTAGTTTATATTGATGTTAAAAAACTCTAAGACAAATACAAATTGCAAGATGAAGAAGTAGTCTTCATAATTAATGACATTCTTATCCATCAACTCTTTAATAATACAGAAATAAGTTTTAAATGAGATATGGAAGTAGTTTTGGAACGTTATGACTTACTAAGAGAAAAATATTTATTGCAATATCCATAAGTTTACTTCAATGTAAGAAACAGATAATAAGACAAGACTACTATTGCTGGTTCAAGGAAAGCAGAGATGTTAAGGTAAATATTGTTGACTTTGCTCAAATCTGCTTATTCATCGTCTTGAAATATTTCAAGTGTAACATTTCAAGTAACTTCTGTGTGAGGAAGTCTTTTAAATATGTAAACATAGTTACTGATGGGGAGTAGTGAAGACGTTGAACTTAAGGAGTAAATCTTAATGACCACAGATAGATCCAATTACTTATGTTAGATAGAATAAGGAATGATCTACATAAATGACAGCGGAACATGGAAGCAATAGATATTGAGAATGATGGAGATGAAAAGGACTTTTAAAAGCCTGCAGGACACTGATAAATATTGACAGACATCACAGGTTCGATTGCAGAATCACTTGTGTATTTTAAATAATGTTAGGGTTATTTAAAACTTCCGGTATAACAACATTAATGTATTTTGTATATCAACATATAAAAACAAGAGCACTCTGGCCTAATACGTTTCACCTCCTTCATTTGCGGCCTCATTATCCTAACTCCATTTGAAATTAAAGTCAAATTGTTCCCCATTGTAACTTAGCAAAAAAACAATCTAAATTTGCGTTAACTTTAATAATACCTGATAAAATAATAGTAAAGATGTAAAATTAATAAAGGAAACACAATTTGAAGGGTTAACAGATAAAACAGAACAGTTGAAGATAGATAATAACAATTTGGTCCATCATTCGAGCACATAAAAGTGCCACGTTCTCGATGAGGAGATTCTGACAAGGTTGTGCTAACAGTTCGTGAAAAGGAGTTTGTTTGGCAAATATTTGAAGAGGTGCAGCGTTCAAAAGCTGCGTCCGCGCACGAGTAGCGTTCGCAGCTTGTTTTGCGAGCGCGGAATGTGACGTTTGCAGCCAATGAAGAATGTATTCGTAGTAAAAACCTCGTGTCAGCTTCGTACTTCTACCGAGTAGAAATATGCTCTATTTAAGAAGATTCTTTTTTAATCTTATTTAGTTGGTAGCTTATGTTCTTGTTCCTGGTAGCTTTTTGTTGTTTCTGGTGCATTGGACATACCCAAACCCAAACTAAAAATACTTACCGCAGCAAACCGCTGATGATGATTCATTTATCTCATCGAAAATCTTCTCCTTTGTATTCTGCCTTTGTTGTTACAATGAAACAATCCAAAAGGTTTTACTTATATCAAATCTTACAAAATTCCACTTTAACTTCAGCTTTGGCTGTATCAACTATGAGAACAACAATTGTGTCTTATATATCAACCTAATTTAGAATATTTCTTTTCTTACCTTCATCATCAGCTTCATCATAGGCCTTCCCAAAGATCTAGACCTAGTAACCCTTTATAGCAATAATATAGCAATTTCTTGGTCAGACTTAACATTAATTTAAATTGAGTTGTATGTAACTGTGTGGTTAATTATGATACAGTTAAAAATATAGACGTAATGAATGTGAATGTAGGAGAGAAGAGTAGCAGTTACCAGCCGTCACATTCTTCTTTAACTGTGGCAATGGTAACCGGTTAGTCTTTTAGTAACATTGTGTGCTTTTTTAATTAAATATCTTTAAGAAATTAAAATGAACTTTATTATCAAGAAATGACATTCTTCATCATCTTACATAATGATGTAATTTACCAATAGATGATGAAAGTTATCTGACATTTAATACAATGACCACATTAACTATACAACATATCTATAGACATATTAATCTATGGATAATTGTATAATCTCTGTTTGTTTTTTATCTTTCTTCAACAAATTGCTGAGAAAAGCGGAGACGTGCATCTGATGGTTATATTGGATGATATACACAGCATTACATTGTGTTTGTCTTCTTGTTACCTCAGTAATTTCACTAGCAAAAACTCATTTCAAGTATACAACAGTAATGTTTGCATGGTACTGTTTGGTTGTGAAAATAAGAACTGTGGTGGGAGACCTACCACCGAAAAGTTGTAATTCTGATCGTAACTAGAGTTTTCAGCAGACACATCATCAGGTGAATGTTATTGACGTCTCATCGCATCCAGTGATAAAACAATATGATAAATGTTTAATTTATATGACATAGAGGCGTGTTGGTCCCCACACTGATGTATGGTAGTGAATGTTGGGTATGGCAGAAGAACCATGAAAGTAGGATTAATGCTGTAGAGATGAGAAGGCTCAGAAGTATAATTGGAGTGAAACTGTGCTAAGGGAGCGGTGCGGCGTCGTTGAAGATGTAGTGACAAAGATAGAGATAGGGATGCTTAGATGGTTCGGCCATGTGAAAGAATGGATGACAGATGATTAACGAAAGAGGTATACAAAGTAAGAATGATTGGACAAATCGGTGCAGGTCGACCTAGGCGAACATATTCCGATCAAATCGAAGATGTTTAAAAGAAAGGCCGGGTCAAGAGTACTCGCAATCGACGAGCAAGCATGAAGACGCTCATGGAAGTGGAGGAAGCGACAGAGGTTTGCCAGGATCGTAGCAAGTGGAGAGAGGTAGTCTCTGCCTACCCCGATGGGAACGAGGCGTGATATATATGTATTTATGTATGTATGTACATGGGATAGTTAATATAGTGCAAGTGGAGCTACATTCCCGCCGCGCTGTCCGACAGAACGCATCGCGTCAATTTTCTAACACCATTAACTGCGCCGGCGCAGCGTTTTTGTTAAAGAAAAATGCGTCTTATTACATTACGCCGCTCGTACGTCGTGATGCGCGCTGTTTTGTGCGCATTTGCGCAGCCGACGGGCCCGGCGCAACACCGTTCGTGACATTTGGTTTTCACGCGAACGTCGCGCGGCCGCCGGCTCACTTCCGGCGGCCGCCCGTAACGGTCAGCCGTCGATAACATAATCCAGCCGTGTCATCAACTGCTTCGATAGCGCAGCGGTTAACCACTCGCCTCGTACCAGAGGTCCCCGGTTCGATTCCAGTTCAAAACATTTTCGGATAATGAGACTATCTAACGGCGGGTTATTAAGAATAGGACTAAAGTAACTCAACCAATTAAATGGTCTCCGGGTTCATGGGCTTTGAAGGTGGAGGCTGTTATTGCCCACTAAACGAAACCGGGATGAACTACAAGTACGAGGTCGTCTAGTGCTTATGTTACCAAAACGATGATGAGGCGGTACTAATGGTTTCTTTGCGATGTGCTTTAGGCATAGTGCTGGGAGGCAGTAGTCCGTTGCTTAGGAAGTCCCGGGGCTTCCTGCAACGCATTGAAGATGACCACCGGAGAAGTTTTAATAGGTAAAAGACCCAAATAACGTTGTCTCCTAGAAGAAGGTTATATTTTTAGAAGATTTCTCTCTTCCCCACCTATAACAAATAAAATGTCTCTGTTGCTACAGACCGTCTAGGTAGGTGCCACCGCAGCTCCTATTACAGCCGACAAACAGAACTGCTATATATATAATAAGTAGTGAAACTACTAGAATATACTTAAATTTTATATCTCACGATGAGCACAATGTAGTGCAGTGTATATCATCCTAACTAGCGCCACCTTTTTATGGGTAGGCGTATCACTTACAATCAGGTAAACATCTCACTCTTCTCAGCTCCTCGTCGAATTAAAAAATGTGGCTAGCTCTACCATCATTTTGTAAATCTATCGCCATAACAACATCACTGTACTCTGACTGTCAATTTATGGGGGTCAAATTATTCTGGTGTAGCATGCTTCACCATTACCACCATTATCACTTAAGATCATGGTAATTTGATTTAGCTACTTAGCTAATGGTGATAGGTCTCTGTTACCTGAGACCGTCTAGGTAGATACTATAACAAAACTGTGTGCAAACAATACTGTGTTCCGGTTTGAAGGGCGCTGTAGCTAGTGTAATTACTGGGGTAATAAGAACCAGTATTATATGTCTCAGCGATAAACTAATTAGTGCATTATATATCATCGTGTGTATCACTTATCATCATGTGAATGTGTCACTCGTCTCATCGTTTAATAAAAAAAAAACTTGAAGTTATTAAATGACTTAAACTGTTATTTACCTACAGACATCTTTATTACTAAGGTTGGTCGAAGCTACTAACTTAGCATTCACGTTTCAAGTTTATAGCGATTGTGAAATAGAACTAAGTTAACACAGGACCTCAGCAGCACATTTACGCGGCGAAAGGACGTCGGTTCGATACCCGAGTGGGGTCAAATGACGGAAAAACAAACACTAAATGTCAGCTGTGGTCCTTGCAACGCTACTTGTACCGTTAGCTTGCAACTTAAAAAAAACTTAAGTTACTACTAATAATGTTATCCTTAGGATAAGAATTCATTTTAATATGTGATACATTTATAATATGTTTTATCCCTTGATAAGAAAAAAGGGTTGGTTTAAGTTTAATGTATATGTACATATATATATGACTTGTTTAACCGATTTGTTAAATATATATTTATTATGTTATAGTATTCAGATTTTTATATATATGGAAATGGAAATGTTTATATCATCATCAACATCTCTATCAGCCGCCAGACGTCCACTGCTGGACATAGACCTCCCCCAAAGATCTCCACATCGATTGATCTCGCACTCCCTGCATTCAATTGCTTCCAGCAACCTTCACCAGAGCATCAGACCATCTGGTGAAGGGTCTGGCAACACTACGTCTTCCGATATGATGTCGCCATCCAAGGACCTTAGTGTTTCATAGTTACACATATATAAGGTTGTCAAATATCTCCCTTCCGCTTTTTTGCTCTTTATTCAATGCTTTATAAAAAGTGTTACAGTGATCGGATTTAGTTCAAATATGCGCCGGTTTGTTCGATAATCTGTTTCCATCTAGACGGCAACTTCATAATTCCTCCCTCGTAGAAGCCCCCCTCCTTATTTGCGAAGAACTCGGACAGCCACTTTTCACAAGCCTCTTTTGAGTTCAACTTTAATATATGCACAGTAATCAGCTCAAGGAATGTAAGTGTTCCCGCACAACAACTCACGGGACCCAAGCCAACCTCACCAGCTCGTGGTGCTGCTAATCAACAAACGAGGCTCTGGCTCCCCACCAACCCGCACTGTGCCAGTGGTGGAAATAGTTCAACACCCCCAATATGATATCCTGATCCGTTAGAGGATTTTTGGGGGAGACCTATGTCCAGCTATGGACGTCTATCGACTGATAATGAAAATGAAATGTTTGAAATCACCTCAAGACCGTGATTTGTGGAACCCATTACAAGAGACCTATGCCCAGCAGTGGACATCATGATGACAATGAGAGTTTGATTTGTTCGCCAATCACGTGAAAACTAGTGAAGGTATCGAGATAGGAACATGAGCAATCGACGCGGAATGATTTGTAGATGGTTATAAGTTATTTCAATCCATTTAATTTCTAATTAGTGTTTATAAGTATTTTGTTTTGGTATTATTTGTGCGGTTGCTATAGTAACGGTTGCTATAGAAAGTGATTCGAGGTTGCGGTTGCTCTCAAGGAATATTTTAGATAAATTTCAAGTCTGGTTTTATGTTACGGCCAGCAAAGCGGCCAGGGAACAGCTGGTTATAGTATATATGTCGAAATCTCTAGTAGTCTTCATCTAAACACTCCTTCAAAGAAATTGTCATTTGCCGTTAAAAAGTTAGGATAATATACACTGCATACTATGTTTGCCTTGAGATGTGAGATTTTAAGTCTCGTTACCGCAATAATTTCACTAGATACAACGCCCTTCAAACCGGAACTCAATAATGTTTGCACACTCCTTTTTTTTCTTTCAACGAAGCATTGAGACGTGCGGTATATTTACGTGATGATAAGTGATATGCCCGACCGATGATATATACTATATTAAGCTTATCTCTGAGACATATAATGTTGGTTCTATTACCCCAGTAATTACACTAGTTACTTCAAGCCCTTCAAACCGGAACTCAGTAATGTTTGTACACTACTATTTAGCGGCAGAAATATGCGCTGCGATGGTATACACTGCATTGTATTTGTCTTAAGACGTTGATATTATTTCACTACAACACCCTTCAAACCGGTATACGGGAATGTTTGCACAGTACTGATGGTACCTAGACGGTCTCCAGCGACAGACCTACCAGCACTAACTCTATCACATATCTGAAAAGCACTATATTGACCTATCAGTGTTGCTAACTTACTATACAATTGATTCTTTTTAATCTTATATCATTAATAGGAAAGAAAAATGTTTGGCTTTCAAACTATAGAATAAAGTTAACTTTAAACTTAAGTTACATTAAATTCAAACGTATGCAAATTCTGTTAAAATAAAGCGGAGAATGTCAGCGAAAGTCTAGACTTTCGACTGAACTTTTAAACTGATGCAGAAATGAGGCGTCACCGGGCACTGCTTTCCGTATAGTGGAGTCTAAAATAGTTTCACAGGTCATTCATGTTAGCCGCGCCCGCCTGTTCAATGGCGTAACTGAACATTTAAACTTTTTTTTTATATATCGCAATTCTTGTCTAAATTCTCAATTAGTACTTTAAAAAATTCATAAATACTAAAATATAGAAATTACATTAATTACTGTGTAAATTAAATTTACTGGTGGCAGGTTTCAGTGTCCAGAGCCGGTACCACCGCTGCATCTATTTCTGCCGTCAAACAATAGTGTGTAAACATTGCCGTGCTCCGGTTTGAAAGACGCTGTAACTAGCGCCACATTGTTATAGGCAGGCGCATCACTCACTATAGGATGAAAGTCAGTTGTCTCGCAGCTTAATTAAATAAAAAAATATACAACTTCATTCGTTAAAAAAATTGTTAAAGTTCAATCAAAGTGAAAAAAAAATGTCATCAGCCGAAAGCTGTCCACTACTGGCTATGGGCCACCCCTAAAGATCCCCACATCGATGGGTCCCGTGTTGTCGGCACCACCTGGTAACAGTGGTCATCGTTTGTAGGGTTTCATATGGGGAGAGTTGGGTTATTTCCCACCACGCTAGCCCAATGCCTGTTTGTGGGAGCCAGAGCCGTTAGCCGTTAGTACGAGCAGTACATTTCATTTTAACTAGCGCCGCGTTGTTATGTTCAAATCTAACACTTACCATCAGGTGAACCCTCCTTTCGTCGCTTTATTAAAAAGGAAAAAGTATGTTGAAAGCTGTATTTCTTGTTTAAAACTTAATATGGAAACTTGTTTGAGCTTTATATTGTTACCATTTGCTACGATCCTGGCACACCTCTCTCGCTTCCTCCACTTTCATGAGCGTCTTCGTGCATGCTCCTCGGTTGCGAGTACTCTTGACCCGGCCTTTCTTCAGGACATCTTCGATTTGATCGGAATATGTCCGCATAGGTCCGATCTGCACAACTTTATATTATCAAATTTATATAAGAAGTATTGTTATCAAAAATTACAATATCTTATATACTCACAAGATACTGCAGCGATAATTTTCTCCTGTGCTCTGTGGTATCTCTTCATCCGCCTGTTGGTATATAACTTTTTGCTTTAGCTCATAAACTTTTTAAAGTTAATTATGTTAATGGATTATGCAAGCTACATTTGTTAGCGTTTCCGGTTATGTACTTTTGCTCGGGACGTTCGCATCGGCTATAGATCGCACGGCGCGGTCGCGGGCGCAGGCGCAGGCGCAGGCGCAGGCGCAGGCCCAGGCGCGAGTAACGGCCGCCGCGCCGCTGGTACACTGAACATTCCCGCATTCTTACTGCGCTTGTATTAATTAACAGGAATTCAGACTGACAACTACGTGTCTCGAGGAAATTATATATAATTACTGGTAATACATTTGGGAACAATATCATCATCCTCTGATACCCCATAGTCGCGTGCGGACTCTGATCTGACCCACTAAATTATGCCACGTTGTTAGGACGTACAATTACACTTTACACATTCACATTCAAATCAAAGATAATGAATGATGCTCATACATAATATTCTAGATCTTGTATGTTGATGTACTATAGTATAATACAGTGGAAGCTCAGGCAGGTTTGATATAATCCAATCACCATTCATACTACACTACATGTGACGTTTGAATTGTAGCAGGGGTCGTCGTGTTACTAGAGAAGCTAGTAGCCTCTGCGCCACTAAGACAGTCTATAGCTTTTTTCTAATCTTTTTTTTCAATTAAGCAATGAGACGATTGGGTTATTCACCTGATGGTAAGTGATATCTCTTAGACATACTGCACATTGAGTCTCATTACCACAGTATTTATACTAGGTACAGCATCGTCCAAATCGGAACACGGTAATGTTTGCACACTATTGTTTGGCGATAGAAATAGACGCTTCGATATGTACCTAGACAGTCTCTGGTAACAAAGACCTACCACCAGTAAAAAGAGTCTTCTCTTTGATATTATTGTTAGGACATTATATTTCTTATATTGTTATTTAATTTATTTATATATATGTCAATAATTTACTCTATAAATAGTTAATAAGTTATAGTATCAATGACCTAGATTTTCATGAACGGTGATCATATGGGAACAGAAGAAATAATAGATTCTTGGCATTAAAACTAACTGCAAAAGGGAAATGTAGTGCAGCCGCCAAACAGTAGTGTGCAAACATTACCGTATTCCAATATGAAGGATGCTGTAGCTAGTATAATTACCGCGATAATGAGACTCAACATTTTATATCTCAGGCGAGGGAGCAATATGGTGCAGTATATCCATTCAATTAGCGCCACGGTATTATGAACGGGCGTATCACCATGAACGTGTCGCTCGTTTCGTCCTTTATTTGAATAAAAAAAATGATAAATACGATTCAATAGATCATTTCTTAGTTATGGTAATGATCGATATTATATATTAAGTATAGTAAAGTCGTTGCAGTTTTCGCGCCTTACTGCGTTACCCTCCCACAGACCGGTTATATTTAGTTTGGCATATCAATGGATCTACCGTTGTGCGTAGAGGAACATCTTGTCTTCACCGCCATGGTACTGAACCGTTAGGGTTTCAGGTTATAATACATTCAAACTATGTTTTTAAAAATCGAGCAATTTTTTTTTTTATTACATTATTCTACAGAAACAAGTAATGTTTGTTATGTTAGTTAAGATAATATACATACACCACATTTTACTTGTCGCTATGAAACATAATAAATCAAGTTTCGCTAATTACATTTTTTTTAATTCCACGAAGCGACGATACGGTGAGGTCGTTTACCTGATGGTAAGTGGTACGCCTGTCCATAACAACGTTGCGCTAGTTAGGACAGTATTCACAGCACCACATTGCGCTCGTCGTCTTCAGATAAGATGTTAAGTCTCATTACCTCAGTAATTACATTAGTTATAGCGCCCTTCAAATCGGAGCAGCGACAGAAATAGGCGCTGCAGTGGTTCCTACGCAGACAATCACCGGTACCAGAGACATGTCAAGAAAAAAATTTGAAATTTCGAATAAAGTCGAAAAGTTTCGAACGCGAATTCGAAATTCAAACATATAAATGATGATCACAAAAAAATAGGATTAAAAAAAAAGAAACATTCTCTTAATCGATGAGAGAACACGATGTTGGACAATATCGAAATCGATTTCGAAACGGCGAATCAACGTTACAGCCACTAGAACGGAGCTAATCCCTTTCACAAAGCGCGTTTCGCGCCATCCCAATAATTATACCGCAATATATCGCGCTAACGGCGAAGATTTCTACCATTTGCAGTGTCCTAGAAACGAACTTACGCCCACAGACACCGACCATTTCTTTCTATACCTAATACCACTATACCTAACTAAAATTCATAGTGAAATAAGTATAAGAACTAGCTTCTAAAAAACTAAATAGCTCAATTAGCGTAACGCCTCATATTTCAACAAGCAATTATGTACCTTAACACCATAACATAGACGTTAGTGTTGAATGAATGTTGCTGGTGATTATGGTGGTATAGCTACAAGTTGGTTCTCGGCTGTGCAGGCCAATGCACGATGCATACAACTAATAGTGTTGCGTCTTACGTTGCAATAGCTTTTAGTGATGCCCGTTAGCAGTTACGTTTTAACGATTTTAGAAAATTATTTCAGATAATTTTTATTTCACAACAAATGGCTCAACTGTACTCAACTTTTTAATATTATTATAGAGTTATCAGAAAACTAAAAGCATTACCGTAATAGTATATTAGTAATATAGAAATGTGGTTAGTTTTACATTATTATTCTGTTTATCTATAGAAATTTCAATTATAGTAGCCTTTTAAGATTTAATGTGGTCATTATTTTGTTCATTAAATAGCTGATAGCCTAGTAGTTGTTAATTTAAATAACAGATTTTATAGCGGTCGCCTTAACGCGCTCAATATAGGCTAAAACATATTATTATATGCAAGACGTTTCTTGTACTACGCGAAAACTAGGGTTGCACATGTTGTTTTTTTTTTTTTTGTATAAATGCAAACGTATTTGTTTATCTTCATAGAATAAACTGGTAAGTTTTTTTTTAATTATTAACGTAACGTTTACGTTGTTAATTGAATTGTTATTGAATATTAACAAAGCGCGATGAGAGTTCAAAGCGTTGTATTTATTTTGAGTTTGAATGGAACTGTTAATGCAGCGAAATAGATAGGCCGGCATGAATAGATGCGTAGCGTTGAAAAGAGACAACAATGTATTTCATGGTGAACGGTCGCTGCGTCCAGTCTAGACTTAGTTTCTAAGCCCTAGCGCAGCCCTACGCCCCGCAGGCAAATATGAACGAATGTAAGTTGACTTAGAATAAGTATGTTCTGCAATCGAGAGTCGGCCAGTGTTAGATCATAATGTGTTGAAACTGCATGTGCGCGCAACACTATAGACGCTGAACAATGAAAATGTATCGGCGATTTTCGAAAATCACTAACTGATAGAGTCCCGTGCGCCGGATAACCGAAATATTTCGATGGGAGCGCGCGAACGGTCTTCGAATTTCGAACAGTGCCACGCCATTCGCATCCGACCACCAAAAATGTGACAGCTATTCTATATTCACCATCTTATTTTTTTTTTAATCCGTTACACCGCGCAAAGAGGTTTCATTCAGTGAATTAAAACTTTATTGGCGTAACCATAAAAGTATAATAAAAAAAAAACTATAATGCACACAGTTTCAATATCCCGTGAAATTGAAAAAATGTAATATGTGACTTGCGCAAAAAAGAAATGTAAATAATTCGTCGATAAGGATTTTGGCGCGAAATTGTTTGACGCGTTGCTTAAAAAAAAAAACATAAAAACCCCAATGTTTTTATAGTGATCAAATTTTGGACTGTTAAGTGCTGGACAAACGTCAACAGGTTAGTTTAACTTTTATTTATGGCATTAATATACATGATAAATGATAATTACCTTTTTAACATGTCTTAGCAAATTAATAAGGAACATAGACATACATTTAAAAATGTATGTCTATGCAAATGAATATATAAAAAGAGCATAATGTCATAGTATATTATTTTTGAAATATAACCATTCATTTATCATAGTAATTATTATGATTACTATACAAATACATTTATAATAATATACTAAAATGTTTTAATCTCAAATTTCTTTTTTTTTTTTTTAATAATTCATATTTACTTGAGAGATGAAAGCATGACTTAAAATGTATATACTATTACTGGTTTAGTACAGAAATTCAATTTACTACATTACTATTTAAATTTAATTGAAATATAAAATTATATAAAATAATCAAAAATATAATACAGTATTTTTAAGTATGAGTTTTTAAAAAAAAAACCAGTAATTTAAAAAGTAATAGATATTTGACATTTCTTACATATATGAGTTTGATTCAAATTGCTATATTTGTGATTAGTAAAATAATAATATAATAGTTGAATGATTAATTATAATAATAAAACAATTGTTTATATATTATTTTAAAGTATAATATTTTAGTAATAATTCAAAAGTATATTACAAATGAAATAATTTAATAGAAATAGTTGAGATCATCATACTATTCATACAGACAGTTACTATTAACAAATATAGGTGTTATGAAAATATATGTTAATGCGATATAAGTGCGTAAGTAGTACTTATTATGAAACATTGGAGAATTAAGTTACATATTTAACTGTTAAATAAAGGAATTTAATTCTCAGTTATTATTAACTTATTTAGTAATAGAAAGTTTAATATTTATTTAGTACATTACAATTTGTTGCAAACTCAGCATAGACTATTTTACCTTTACTCTGTTCCTCTTTCTTATTGCTTAAAAGTTTAAGTTGAATATACTTTTATAAGAAAAAAAGTGAAAAGAAAAAAATAGGTATTTCTATGCAAATCTTATTAAGCTCTTACTAAAGTTACAGTTTTTTTACTACCTTCTTGTATGATGTGCTTCGAAGGAATATAAGTAACAATATTGAGAAGCCTTTAAGTAACATTTAGTTAATATCAAGTTTTAAAATGAATAATTCTTAACAAAAATCTAGAGAAGTAGCTACTATAAGCACCTTTTTCTACTAAGTTTTTAAAGTACTTAATAATTAAAAAAAACCCTCATTAATTAAAGTAAATAGTAATATATAAGTACACTTAGGGAATCACAAATATTATGTATCCTTTCTCGTTTAAGTGAAATCTGTAGACATAAGTTATTATGAACTAATTATTGTTAAACAAAGGTTTACTATTAAAATTAGAATCGGAAATGCTATTTAACTATTTTGTTTACGTCTTCTAGTTCAAGAGTAAACTACAGTTAAAATTATAAACTGATTTTAGTAAGTTTTAAGTGTAATATATCCGTTATATTTAACCAGTGAAAGATCGTAGTAAGTCTTAATAGTCGTACGATTCGAATCTTATAGTTATGTTAAGAGGAATTTCAATATTATACATTAGTAAATTTTAGGATACCTAATTTAGAAATTATCTAGAATTAAATGGAAAATATATATATATATTTTAATTCTATAGTTTCTTCGTCAACTGAAAGAACCTCCAGTATCTTTACGAGAGTAATTGAATATATTTCTTACCAATACAAAATGAACTATTTCCTAACATTTCTTATAACTATACGAATTGTACTTTGACATGATGGTGAGTTATCAACAGGGTTCACCTTCGAATCATGCTAACTCTGAGACATTTTCAAGTAATTTCAGTTTATACAGAACTACCTGTTCCCCATCCGCTTTGCTGGCCGTAATTCACTAGCAACTCCTCTTGGGGAAGGAATTTCGCAAAATCCATTTTTAGCTGATCTCTAAACGGCTGAATCAATATCTCCACCAAATTTTGAGTGTTTACCTCTAACAGTTTCGTAGATCTTGTAATGAGTCAATGAATCTCTGGATATCTCCTATGTATACTACATATCTCCCCCAGTCGAGCTGGCTGTAATATAAAATAAGTATTAAAATTTGCCAGAAATATTGCTTGATAGCAACGGCTACTTCAAAATGACTATCTATAGCAACCGTTACTATAGCAACCGCGTAAATAATATTAATGTTCATTAAAGTTAATTAAAATGAATGAATAAAGGGTATATGAAATTCAAAAGATAAATATCCGGTTACATACAAATCATTCCGCGTCGAATACTCATGTTCACCTATCTATAGGTTCACTAGTTTTCAAGTGCTTGGTGAACAAAAGAAACCCATTTTCATAATATATATATAGATGACTGGTAAAGATTTTTACCTCATGTTGGAAGATGATGTGGTAGTTAATTGAAAAAGTAAAAGCTGAATATTTTAGTTAATACCGCACCTTCTATTTCTGCCAAACAGTAGTGGTTTGTAGGGCAACTACTGAAATTACTGAGGTAACAAGTTATGATATTGTCTGTCTAAAAGCGACGAGCGCAAGGTCTTATCTCTGATGATGTCAGTTCGACATTTGATCGACTTTTACAAATTCATCGGATACGCGGTTTTCGGAGTAGCACAATGTGTAGTGTGTCATATCCTAACTAGTGTTAACAGCGAGCATATCAATCACTATCAGATGAACGTCCTGCTCATCTAGTGGCGGCATGAGATAGAAGAAAAGCATTATAGACACTGCTTCAAATAGCTAAAAGAGCTGATCGTTTATAACATATATGTAAAATAGTAGTTCGCTGGCCTAATGGTTAGAGCGTTTGATCTTCATTCCGAAGGGTAAGTTCGAATCTCGGCATGTACTGAAGACTTTAATATTTAAGTTATGTACATTTGTGAACTTTAGTTACAACAGCGAGATACAAACGGTGAAGGAATCGCGAGGAAACCAGCACATGAATTAGAATTTATTCTAAGGTGTGTGTGAAGTCACCAATCCGCATTCGGCTCTCGTGGTGACTACGGCCCAATCGCTCTCATATTTAGGGTAGGTCTGTGCCCCAACAGTGGGGCCGTAAATTGGCTATTATAATGTAAAATAGATCTTCAATGTTTCTTCCTTCATTACCATCATTTCCATCCACATTTATCAGGCCTTAGACATAGGCTTTGTCGAATGTCTTCGCTTCAGATCTTATCGCTTAGAGAAATGCATATGACATATCTCTCTCCTTCATAGTGAAGTGCCATATTTATGCATTATGAGAGTGGAGAAGAAGCACAGTTTAAAGACTGTCGTCTTGACTTTTATCGATACATTTACATAGTTTTTGTTACAATCATTCAAAGTTTGAACGTGGAAATCTTCGGCCGCAGCCGCAGCCGCAGCGTCCTCTGAACCAGACGAACACCACAGACCGATCTGAGAAACTCCATCCCGGCATGAAACGCATGCGCCGTTAATATTTTATTGGCGAGTAAATATTCCAATTATCTCACGAATGTAATTAACCGCTAGGTTAGATTTAACTAAGGTATTCTAACTCTACTTTCATATTTATTGCCGCTTCTATATTAAGAATTTTATGTGAATTTTTAGTACATATCTAGACATCAAATAACAATATTCTAGATTAATGGGAAATATTTCGAAAAGTAAACCCGCGAAGTGATTATTAATTGGGGATGGAGTTTTTGTTGATAGTGATTCATTAGTGCCACAATAAGTCCATCTATTTTTAGTCCTCAATCCAATGGGTACAGAGACAACGATCTTAAAGAATTTAAACTTATATAGATTATACATGATATATAATCATCATCATCATCTGATAGAAATCTACTACTGGATATAGGCCTCCATCAAAGATCTCCCCACATCGATCGGCCCTGCGCTGCCTGCATCGGTTTCAGGCGACCTTTAATCGTTTCTAGGAGTTCATATGGGGGGACTTAGGACATTTCCCATCACACCAGCTAAATGCGGGTTGATGGTAGCCAGAGCCTCGTTTGTTGATTAACAGGGTGCACAACGAGGAAGTGAGGCTCGAGCGCCGTGAGTTGTTGTGTGGGACCCCTTACTACATGGCTCCATCAAAATCGATAGATGTTTTGATACTTATCTAGAAATAACAGTAATTTTTTTTTTTTTGCTTGTATGTGTATATGTAAATGTTTGTTACTAAGATTCTGTTGACAAAGTCTATGTATATTTCCACCACCATCACTAAAACTCCTATTTTCGCCGCCAAATGATATTGTGCAGACATTACTGTTTTACTAGAAAGGCGCTATAGCTAGTGAAATTACTACGGAAACGAGACATAGAATCACTAACATTCTAGTGAACGTGTTGCTCGAGTCATACACATCGTCTAGTAACTTACCACCAAGCAGACTGTATGTCCGTTTGTCGCTTTGGTGGTGTAAAGAAGATCTAGGAATTAATTTAAATGGCAACAGACTTGCATTGTATATTCTTTAATCAATTCTGATTAAGGTCATTGATATCCCGTACTGATGTTCAAATATCCTGGAAAACATGCACCTGGTAGACAGACCATGGAATGATTTGACGGCATAAAGAAGTGTCCCGGTTCAAATACCATCAGTTAAAAATCGAATTGGGTTCATCAATCTCATCGCCAAACTTCAGTTTGAAGAGGGCACCTCATGATGATGATGATATATTTAGAATTTCTTTATATATTAATAAATAACTGCTGAGGTATTGAACCCGGTGCCAATAATAGCTCTAACGCCCTTCAAATTAATATGCTTCATCACAGGCAAAGACCTACCAGTAACGGTTCAGGATTATGAAGATAAATTTCCATTCGAGGTCGATCGGGAGGTCTTCAGAACTTATCCCGTTATATATCTATTTCATCCTTACGGTCCGTTTGTCGTCCTGTTAATCTCTCGCCTTCTGCACCTATCCTCTATCCATTTGTCAGATGTCATCTTTCCACCTCTTCGGTGCCTTTCTCTTTCCGCCTGTGGTCACCGTTCCAAAGCCCGTCTAACCCAACGACTATAGTCCATTCGAGCAATGTATCCATCCCGTTATACCGACGGTAAAGTAACCACAAATTAGTCGAAATCTGATGAAAATGGTTCCACAAAATACATGGGGTCCAAGCCAACCTTACATGCTCGTGATGCACCCTGCTAGTCAATAAACGAGGCACTGGCGCTCCCACCAATCAACATTGGCTCAGCGTGGGGGTTAATGCCTCGAATCCCCATAAGAATCCCTAATCGATCGGTGTGGATTCTTTGGAGGCCTAGGACTAACAGTCGACGTCTATCGTCTGATGATGATAATTATAAACTTACCATTTACTTTGTAATCTAACAATACAATTTAAACAGGATATCTAAATATTATCTAGATATATCTAAAATTTGGAGAGGGCATGAATCACGCCGCTTGGAATTTCTTCAAGGTTTTGAAAACTCGATTCGTTACACGTTAGCCGTTATTATTAGTAATATCTGCTGTATCTAGATAATATTAGCTTAATGTATATATGGAAAAATCTTATGAAAAATGTATGCAGATAAACATACAAACACACAAACACACACACAGACAGACGCGCGTCCTCCTTACGTAATGCGATTTTAAAGGCAATAAGTTGTTTTGTGTACGTACTGCGCATATATTATTAACGTACCGAACATCCGTATCCATTGACGCTATATTCCAATTTAAAAAAAAAATAACTGATGCTGCTGGTAGGTCTCTGCTTCATCAGACCGTCTAGGTACCACCAATACCAACAGTACTGTGTTGTACCTGGAGGGCGCTGTAGTTAGTGTAATTACTAAGGTAGGCGAGGCGAGGAGCATAATGTGGTCATCATCATCAGCCGATAGACGTCCACTGCTGGATATAGACCTTCCCTAAAGATACAGTATATATCATCCTATGCCACATCCCAGCGCCATGTTGTTATGGAAACGCCTTTCATCTTCCATTGTGTCTTGTGTCTTCGCTTAATTGAAAAAAAAATTATAAAATCCATATAAAATAGTCACAGTTAAAGTAACAAACTACCCCTAAATTCGGATCAAAATTCATAGTTAACGGAAACCTTACAGTTAACTACCACATTAAGATAATATTTAACTCATCTTCATTAGTTAATATATTAGTTATAATTTTAAAATTTTTTTTTTAGTTAAGTCATACTTAGTAAATATAACAGTTTTCTTATTAAGGTCAGTTATCCTTTTATCCTTTTTTTATTACGAAGCAACGAGACTAGCAGGACGTTCACCTAATAGTAAGTGACGTACCCGCACATAAACATGTGGCGCTAGTTAGGATGTTATATACTACATTGGCTCCTCATTTTGTGACGTAAGATATTGCCTCGTTACCTCAGTAATTTCACTAGATACAGCATCCTCCAATCTGGAACACAATAGTGTCTGCACAGTACTGATCGTCGGTAGCAATAAAAGCTGCGCTGTCTGTTCGTATTGCATGATGAGCTGTTAGTAGTGTTGTGACCACTAATCTTGACCACCGGCTGGTTGTGGTGGTGGTGGTGACGGATCACGTCACTCCGTCAGCGGTGCAGTGGAGACGCGCCGCTCGGATCGGCCCGCGCAATTTATGCTTGCAATTGCTGGATTTACATAAATTTCAATAAAAACCAGCCGGAGAGCAGTCCGCTTGAAAAATGTTGCAACGTTGCAACTAACTGACCCACGATTTCTTATTAATACCCCCATTAGTACCTAAAATATATACATTACCAGCTCAATCTTGAACGCCTTGTCCAGCTAGTTCATATTTACCGACTTAGTGCTATAACATCCAATTTCACTGCTGGTAGGTCTCTGTCGCCGTGCATCAGAGCGACCCTTAGGAGATACCGGAGCCCCTCCGTTTTTTACCGCGGGGGAAATCTTCTTAAAACATACCTTGCTTCTACTCCCTGAAACCCCCTTGGTGATTTCTCTCAGTGCGTAAGGAGGAGCACCGGAAATTCAACGGTTCTCCCCTGCACTTTGGCTAAAACATCCCACGGAAGTGCAAAGCCCTCCTCAGCACCCACGCTGTGCTACGGCAAATACAAGACTAGCATGCATTTGCCTTCCTCCTAAGGTTCGCTTATTGAGGTCTAAGGGCCCCCACCCTCAAAGCCCATGAACCCGAGGACCTTTTCAGTCGCCTTGTACTGCCTTGTATCAGCCTCCTCCAAAGATCAATACACATACAGCCAGGGCCTCATTTGTTGATTACCAGGGTCCACCACGAGTAGAAGAAAATAAGAAGAATTAGATTTTGTTCTAAGGTGTGTGTGAAGTCACCAATCCGCATTGGGCCCGCGTGGTGACTATGGCCCAACGCCCTCATATTGGGGTAGGCTTGTGCCCCAGCGGTGGGGATGTAAATTAGCTGTTGGGAGAACAAGAATAAATAAAATGACGATGAAGACACCGCACTGTAATTTGCTATAAGCGGCGCTGGAGAGTCGTATCATCAGACAGACCGCCTAGTATTTTTCTAGACTAACTGTAACGCGAGATGTGATCGAAGCGCTAACAGTACCGCGGTAACTGTTCCGGTTAAGTGAAATTCTATCGTTAATTAAATGTGAATGCATACAATTAAGCTACAGGTACTTGGTGCTGACTGCGCTCGGTAAACGGTCGCCTTTAATAGGATAACTTAAAAACAACTTTGTTAATTTGAACTATCACATTATTAACCGACAGAAAAAAAAAGGTTCTTCACCTTTCTTATTAAAGTGCCTCTCCAACTGGTGAAGGTTGGCGATCAGCGTGGTACAGTCCTTTGTCTCTGGTTCGGCGGAACAATTTGGATGCCCCGAATACTCCTGTTTATTCCCTGATATTCCTCAACCATAACATTTTAATGTTTAGCTTTGTGTATATACACAACAAAACAGTATATGACCTCAATAACGACATGTTCTCTGAATAATTCCTTTCTGGAAAACACAGTAAAAGCTTTAAAAATAATAACATGATTCGACCATATGGTATTAAGTTTATGTCAACATAAGTCAACAGTTTAGATATATGAAATAGACTTCACACACGGCGCCGTGTAATCGGCTCCTCGAACGGCGCTGTGATGTGAGCTTCACACAGTGTCTAACTGATGCCTTCAATCAGTCTAACATAAGACGACTGTTAAGAAATATAAAGTTGGCTTGACACACGGCGCCGTGTAGTCGGCCCTTCATACTACGCCGTACAGTCGAAATCACACACGGCGCCGTGTAGTCGGCCGCACGCACAGCGCCGCGTTAAACACAAACTTATAGCTTAAGTCAACGTCTAACATTAGTCAATAGTTTAGTAATATGGCTCAGTTGGATCTATTGTACGGGTTTTTCTAGTAATTGGTAGGTTTTAACCGTTTATTATCCAAACACGGCCATTGTTAGCGGTGTGTTTTGAAACGCCGCGCTGCCCGTGGGCTGCTTGAATAGAATTTATTGTAACAACTGCCTAGACTTGAAAATCTAGACGCACTTAACGAACTTGCCGCTGAACTATGTATAACGGATTTTACGTACCACCAACTTAGCAATTATTATTGAGAAAATAACTTATTAATGGAGATATTAATTCGCATCTGGCATTGCCCGATCCACGTTCCCACTTTTGTGACTTTGTACCTCTAACGTAGGGGGAATGGCTGTAAGGGATCACGCATAACAACTGACGGTACCCAAGCCAACCTCACCACCTCGTGGTGTTGCTAATCAACAAACCAGGCTTTGGCTCCCACGAACTCACATTGGTCCAGGGTAGAAGAATATGGCCCAAATCCCTTCATATGAAACCCTATATAAGACAGCCCTTAGCGCCCAGCAGTACCGGAGGCCATGATAACTGCAGAGCAGGACTGATCGATGAGGTGTTCTGTGGAGGAAGCCTGAGTCCAGCAGTGGACGTCTATTGGCTACTGATGTCGATGACGACAACCTCTAACGTCGGCCAAGAGAGTATTCTAGTGGCATGTTTCCGGAGAGCTTGGTACCACCGCAGCTTCTATCGCAGCCGACGAACAGTACTGTATAAATAATACCGTGTTCTGGTTTGAAGGGAGCTGTAGCTAGTGAAAATACTTTACTTACGCGACTTAACATGTCATGTTTAAAAGCGATAAGCGCAATATGGTGTAGCCATATCATCCTAGTTATTACCACGTTGTTATGGGCAGGCGTATAACTTACCATCAGGTGGACACCCCTATCGTCTCGCCGCTTCTTTGAATAAAGAAAAGCTGTTATTTTTCCAACACATCAGTTTCCCCACGATTTTCTCCATCGAAACCCCAAACGCATTGATAATCGAACCTGGGCCTCTTCGAGATATAAAACATATACAAATGCTTTACAAACTAAGCTATCGTAGCTTAGTTTTAACAAATATGTAAAATTACTTAGGTAACAAGACTTAACATACTAGGTCTCAAGGCGACGAGGACACAGTGAGGACCAGCCGTTCACCTAATGTTCGATGTGAATGTGAATGCCCTCGTCTTTAACAACGTGGTATTAGTTAGGATGATATACACTGTATCACAATGTGTGCTTCGGCTTAGGTCTAAACCTATTACCCTAGTAATTTCACTAGCTACAGCGCCCTTCAAACCGGAACATGCGATCGCTAGCACATTACTGATTGTAGAGGGAAGCAGTAGTAGCGGTGGTACCTAGACGGTATCCGGCAAGGAATGAAGATGATGTAGTCTAGTATAAGTATACAAATCTGGTGATAAAAAGACCTAAATTCATTACTAATATAGTTACTTAATGACTAATATTATGTTACGTATGACCTGGATGCACACTGAAGATTTATTTTCAGAATTGATTTAGGCCTTGCGCGAAGATAGCTCAGGTGCGGATCAAGGTGATAACATTCCAGGATTTATTTCCGTCGATATCTGCATACAAATATTTATATCGATAATCATACTAAAGCACTAATTCTATATTCCTTGTAAGGTCTAGATCAGAGGTTCGCAGATCGTGCTTCTCATGGGACTTTCAAAATTTAGCTGGTTCTGGTGGACCTCCTGCTACATTTCCACCACATTCTCAAACCTCGACAAAAAATGTAAAGATTAGAACCAACGTAGATGTCGATCCCTGGAGGTTTAGCTGCACCACTTTGGGAACTAAGGGTCTAGATTGTAGATTGCTACAATTATAGTTAATATAAAGTAATGTAGTAAAGTCTTCGAGTGGTGGTATGCGTAGCGTTAGGAGACCCTTAAAGGTGGACCGACGATCTGGTGAGGATCGCTGGAACCCACGAGATGCGAGCGACGGGACTGATCGATATGGAGATCTTTGTAGTAGGCCTATGTCCTGCAGTGGACGTGTATCAGCTGATGATGATGATGATTATAGCATTGTTTCTTTATCTATAACCTTTTGATATATCGTCTGTCAGAAAGTTGTTCCAATCCTGTGCTGGTCTCATGAAGAATGAGGATACTATACAATCACAATCTACATATAGCCGCCCGAGCGCTTGATGGTCTGGTGATTTAGATTTTTTCCAAATATCATTTTTCATATAAATTTTTTTAATTCTGAACATCATTGAAAATCATATTCATCATCATCATCATCACCTCATGCACCACAAGTAGTGAAAAATAAGGATGTTCTAGTAAATTTAGTCAGTGGTCGGCTGAGTAATCTAGCATTCCGACTACGCTAAGTTGGTAGATTTCAATTGCCTCCTTCAATTCCATGGTCACAGGTGGTAAACTTACAATCAGATTGTTACGATCACCAGCTACCATCATCATATCTGACAGCATAACAGGCTAGTGATATTACATGGGTAACGAGACAGCATCTTATGTGTAAAGGCGTCGACGTACGACGCTTTGTATATCATCAACCCTCGATTAAAAGAACAGAAGTCAAGATAAAAGTGACGAGACCAGGAAGACGTCTACCTGATGGTAAACAATCCATCCCCAATGTGACGCTAATTAGGATAATATACACTGCCCCACAATATGCTCATAGCTTTGAAACGTAATATGTTAAGTCTCCATATCCTGACAATTTCACTAGCTATGACACCCATAACACCGGAACAGTTATACCTAGGCGGTCTCCAGCAACCGACCTACCACCAATTGCTATTTTGTATTTTCGTGGCAGTATCAGCTGATGTTCCACAATTAAGACAGAGATATATGGTTAAATCAATCTATAGATATTGACTAGCTGTTCTTCGCTTTGCTGGTCGTAATACCCTTGCAACCCATTCTTTGCTGACCAGTACTTGGGATAAGGAATATTTCTATTAAATTACGATTTTTCATGTTTTATGTCTCCAGAGATACAGTGATCAGCCCCGTAGGGGAAATCTCTCATACATATATATATAAAAGGGAACTAAATCACGACCTCTACTACTAACAGGTCACAGGTATCGCTTCCCCGATTTTTGTGATTATACCTTCAACCTAGTTATCATTAAAATTAAGAAAAAAAATTATTACATTATTGTCAATTATAAAATAAAAAGCTAATAAGCTTCAGATGTGTACACAGCATCGTATTACAGATATAGCTTTAAAATATTATGTCTTTATTACTGCTGGTAGGTCTCTGTTACCGGGGATGGTCTAGGTAGGTACGACCGCAGCGCCTATTACAGCCGACAAACAGTATTGTCAAACATCACTGTGTACCGGTACGAAGGGCGCTGTGACTACTGAAATTACTGGAGTAACTATAACGTATTATGTCTCAAGGTGATGAGTACAATGTGGTGCAGTGTATAACATCGTAAATTACAAGCGTATCACTTATCATCAGATAAACATCTTGCTCGTCTCGTAGCTTCGTTAAAAAAAATTATTAATGTCAGTGTGTTGGTGGTGTAGGGCCCTATACAACAACTTACGGGGCCCTAAACAAGCTCACCTGCTCGTGGTTCAACTGGCTAATCAACGATCGAGGCTCTGGCTCCCACCAACTCGCACTGGGCCAGCTTGATGGGAAATGGCCCAAATGCTCGCATATGAACCCGGAGGCTATGCTGACTCTATGAGATCTTTGGGGGAGGTTTACGAGCAGTTGTGGCTGATGATGATGAAGCTGAAGCTGAGAGCGCTGATGGATATATAGCATACGGAGTCGCGGATGTGTGAAAGCGTTCACGTGAGCCTGCCATCAAGCGACGAGGTGGAACATCGTGGGGGTTTTAGTCGGTGCAAGTCCGACGTAACCTGTCCTTGCCCCTGCGAGGACGGGTATTCATCGGCATTTCCCCGACGTTAAACAAAAAAAAAAGATATATAGCACACAGCTGATAGCGCTGCGGAGATGTCGGACGCATCGCCGCGGGCGGAGGGCTAGCTATAAATAAATTGGGAACATACGAAGCGATAAACTAAAAGATTGCAAGTTTGTTTTCTTTACCTAAACGCTGTGCAACATGCGGACAGGCGTGTGCGTGTGTGCGCGTGCGCAGCGTGTGTGTGCGTGAACGGTGCAGTGTTGGACGCATCGCGCGGACCGATGTTTGGCCGCCGTGCCAAAAAACACAAGGGAGCCAACGGGCCCTAACAATTTTGACACTTGTGAAAACACTCGTCGCCCAGTTTAATTAATGATCGCTAAGTTAAACAGAAAACGACTACACGACAGACTATTCTCTAGAAAACATTAATTCTAGCTGGTTAGGATATTCACATCACGACATGGTGCTCGTCTCAGTGACATGTGACAAGTATCTATACCACAATAATTAAATACTGCGATTTGGCAGCAGGTGCTTCTGCGATCGTACTATTTTCTCTGTTATCGGAGGAAATCTAAAAAGATACCCTAATTCTGGGGTAAAGACAAGGTTATGTGAAATTTCTCCCACAAAAACCCCCTCGATGGTCATTTTTAATTCGTTGCGAAAAACTCCCGGATCTCCTTCGGAAGCACTATTGCCTCTGACTACACACGACCCAGCATCCCTGGTTTATTTCAACCAATACTTGTCTCTGTCGTTAATCCCATGGTCCATTGGTGGGTGATGAAGGCCTTCACCTTCTCAATCTATGAACCAGAAAAGCATTTTAATCGCCTTCTACGACAGGCTTTATCTTACTCCTATTCCTTATACGCTGAGATTAAAGAGTAGAGCTGATACAGACCTGGTAAACTTAGCCCTTCTGTATCTCAACGCCCTTTAAGATCTTCACTCCGACCAGACCGGCTTGCAGTCAGCAAATAATATGATATATAAATTAAAAATATATCAAATATCAAGTATATTAAGTTGTGCTATACGAGGGATAAAAACTCACCGCCGCAAAAATAGATCGGCGAAAAATGAACATAACCGTGTGTATTTGAAGCCGGCTTAACCAATCGGACACGCGGCGCGCTCGTGTGCGCAGTGTACACGTACTGAGATATTTACGTTGGTGTGAGTGCTTTCTATTCGTGTACTTAGTTTTATTGCATTTGTGAGTCAGGAGAGAAAATTGCTTCATTATATCCCTTTGATGTCAGAAGTAATGGATATGTTTTTTTCTAAAGGATAAATTTAAGATATCAGAATTCCTTTGGATTGGTATAAAGATTCGATTCCAAGCTGAAAGTTATAACTTGATTGTGCAGTATATTCATATTGAGTAAAGCGGGTTTTCATTTAAGTGTCTAACTTAATTCCTTCCTACGCTTTATACAACTGATTTAAGTTATACCATACTAATGTTGTATATTTAAGTAATATTATTTCCTAACCATAGATAATATTTCATATACTTAATAACTTAATTTCATTCCTAAAACACCTACTAGTAGTAAGTCTGTTGCAGGAGACCCTTTAGGCGTGTATGACTGAAACTCCTATTACAGCCGACAAACAGTAGCGTGCAAACATTACTGTGTTCCGGTTAGTAAGGTGTTGTTATTGAAATTACTGAGGTAACAGTACTCTTTTGTCTTGAATCTGAAATATCTTCTCTCAAGGCGACGATCTCTCGATCTTATATATCCTTAGGCGCAAGTGAATCACTTACTACCAGGTGAACGTCTCACTGGTCTCGTTGATACGTCTAAGTTTACTATTTGTCACAATTATTTATACGATGAAAAAAGTCTTAAACGCATAGTATTCTGATCAAAATAACTTAACTGTGTAAAAGTATATTAAGTCAATTTAAGTTTTTTAAAGTAAAATTATAAATGTTGATCCGCTGAAAACTCTGTTACGTTATAATATATCTTATCTTTCAAAAAGCTTCTCATCTTCTTTAATATTCCCTCCTCTTCAAATCGGATGTCTGAGGGTCGTGACTACCTCCACCCGAGTGTTGGGGGTAGTTTTCTTACGAGTGTAACCGCGAATGAGTCACACATCTTTCCTCATCCTCATCATCATTGGATACCGTTTATATTATATATAAAAACTTTACTAGCAAAGATAATAAAAAAACTGTTCTTTTTGTGGTCATTTAATTTTAGTCGACTTTTATAACACGCCGAGGAAAAAGTGGCGTTGGGGATATTCTATATATAAATTTATACATGTATGTATAGAATTATTTATGTGAAGTATGTAGGTAGTGCTGTGTTATATTATTCACCTACCTGCAATTTCTCTTGCCTCTGAAGGTTGACGGACAGAGAATGACTTTACAGCATCATGCCCGCTCTATGTACCGTAATGCTTAAGAATAAATAAATAAAAATTTAAGATGATGCTGAACACTATAAAGTACGCTGTGGTGATGGATATTAAGATATCAAGAATCATACAAACGTGCTCCGATGTGAGCGCGGGGCAGCGCGTCCGCGAGGCGCATCGGGAATCCAAACGCGTTATTTTTACCGGATCAACCTTGAATTTTAGTGGATATTTTTGTAATGCACCCACTGCACTTGGCTACAGAGCAAGATCCGCAAAATTGATTACAAAAATAACGAAACTCTGTATAGATGCATCCATACAATCACGGTCATTAAAAAACTAAATAGACAATGACAAACATGATAGCGAACAAAGTAGATTTCACACTTTGACGAAAAAAACGTGCACCTGATAGTAAAAGATACGCTTATCCATTACAATGTGAGGCTAGTTAAGATAATCATCACCACATTGCGCTCCTCGCCTTGAGATATCAAGTATCATTACTCCAGTAAATTCACTAGCTACAGTGCCCTTCAAATCGGAACACAGTAATATTCACACATATCTATTTGGCGGTAGATGTAGAAGCTGCGGTAGGTACCTACCCAGACGGTCTCTCACATCAGAGACCTGCCACCAATAAAATTACATTTTAATATTAATATTGTCAGGTTCGCTAGTAATAAACTAGACTAGATTTACGATACATATCCGCAGGGGACTGTCCAGGTCTTCAGTGTTTAAATAGTCTCTGTCTCTAAACGATCGTGTACTCTGACTCTGGTAAGATCTACATATAGCAATGTACATCTGATCAAAAGATACAAAGATATAATAATATCAAATGTGAAGAAGATACTACGTACTGTATCAATTGATCTCCATATACAGAAATATCAGTTAATTTTTTTTTTTTCATTTAACGAAGCGATGAGAGAACCGAGATGTTCACTTGATGGTAAATGATACCTGCCTATAACAAAGTGGCGCTAGTTAGAATGTAATACACTGCATCGTGATTGTCGCCTGGGACGTAAGATGTTAATTCTTGTTACCCACAATAATTGTACTGCTTACAGCGCCCTTCAAACGAGATCACAGTAATGTTTGTACGGGTACCTACCTAGACTGTCTCCAGCAACAGAGATCTACTACCAACTGATCGTCGCTGCCAACATTAATAATTGTATACAAATCTCCCAGTTTTTATAGACAGTAGTTAATATAGTACGTTTTGTAGGTCACCGTTTAGAAGTGCCTTTTGTATAAATATGAAACGTACTACAAAGTAGTAAGAAATAAATTTGAATAATTTAGCAAACGTTGCGATTAAGTTATGCTGGTAACGTAAAAAATTATTCCAGGCAATCGTGTATCTAACGATCAAAGTATATTTGCATATCTGCGTATTCGTATTCGTCCGACGAATAGGAGTGGCCGAACCGACACCACGCCTAGGAATAAATAAAATTCGAAAATAGAACGAGCTTCCTGCGATTCGGAATCTAAATTTAAATTTAAAAATGGCGGGCGTTCCATCCGGCGGCGCGGGCGATTTTGTGCATAAAACTGCATCGCGCGCATTAACCGATCTAAACATCAAAAATAGAATTCGCTAGCGTAAAGCGGCGCGCACACTGCCGCCGGAGCCCCGCGTTATTATATATATAGAAACAAAGGTAAACGCTTCCAAAAAAAATATTCTTGTAATTTGATTAAAGAACACTACACATACGCATTTACTTTTTCTTATAAGAAATTAAAAAAAGAAACAATTCCTTTTACAAATTTTATTTTTAATATTCGAAATAGTTGTTACTTGAGAGCAGTTAACAGCGAGGTGTTCTCTTTGAAGACCTCTTAAATTCTTACTACTGGGACCTCTAGTTAAACTCATATACCACGCTGGTTAAGGAAAGCTTTTGTGCTTGGGATATTTTAGTTTTCTTTTTATTCAATTAATCGACGGGACGAGCGGGACGATCATCTGATGGTAAGTGATACGCCAGCCCGTAACAATGCGGTTAGTTAGGATAATTCATACTGCGCCACATTGACCTCATCGACAGTAAATGATGAATCTCATTACCCCATCAATTACACTAGTTACAGCGCCCTTCAATCCGGAACACAGTACTGTTCGCAGTAATAGGGCCTGTGGTGGTACTTACCTAGACGGTCTATCTACCAAATATTCTAGCTCTAATATTGAACCTGCGTCTCTCAGCAGTCTACATCGCGATCGGTATTCTAAAATGCTATATTTATGGTATTTAATACTTGTCTATTTGATAGGTACCGTTAGAAAAAAAAATCTACATATAAAGGAGACTAGAATACTAAGTGTTGCAACTCTTCGGCCGCGTGGAACCCTGTCGCTTGCGTCGCATTCAATCAGTGCCCCGCATATGCATAAATAATGTATGCTCAAAACTAATTTTAATATTTCCAATAGGAAGTGCGTACCTAGTGCCTACCTAGTGCCTGCCTAGTGCCTTCCTAGCTAGTACTAGCTGCTGTTAGCTTTCGAATCTCGGACTGGCGGTGAACAGCGGCGACCCAAGTTCCAATATGGAATTTTAATACATCTGATTGTATTATGCAATGTTGCCAGTGCGCTAAATATAGCCTCGCGAGTATGGGAACGTAATATATGTACACTGTGTTGCTATTGAATAAATTATAAATGTGATTTATTCCATTTAAATGTACAGCCCCGATTGATTGCTTAATGGGATATAGGAAACATTATGGACGACTTCTCGAAATCTATGAATAATGTCAAATTGTAGATTAATTAAAAGTACTTATAACTGATATTAATTATTGTGTACTTCTAGTGAAATTATCACCATTGTATATTCTCGTCATCATCATCATCATCAGCTGATAGACCAATGCTAGATATAGACCTCCCACAAAGGTCCCCAAGTCGATCGGGTATGAATTCATATGGGAGGGCGTTTAGGACATTTTTCATCATGTTGGCCCAATGCGGGTTGATTGGAGCCAGAGCTTTGCTTATTGGTTAGCAGGGTACACCACAAGCAAGTGAGCTAGGTTTGGATCCCATTACATACATCACAAATCTACATATTTTAATACCGTAAAAATCAACAAATCGATTTTTTTAAGAAAATCGATATTTATTATCTTCATTCCACTCCAGACTGTATACAAAATTTACAATTAACAGGTTTCTAAACAACGAAAAAAAAAAAACAACAAAATGAATATTCTAAACAATCTTATGGAAAACCAAGAAAAAATTAAATCAATCGTTTATGAAACATTAAAAAGATTCTAAACGTAAACCACAGTATTACTTTAAAAAGATCTAGATCCAAGGTCCTATAAACGTACGCGCTACAACCTGAAACGAATTCGAAACAAGTTTCGTGCTCGTCGCCTGAGATTTTGAGTCTCGTTACCAAGTCGTATGCTTAATAATAAAGATACATATACTATATAAAAATCACGTTAACGTATGACATAAATAAATAATCTTCTTTATGGTCTCCACTATTGGGATTGGGAACCTTCTCGCACTAAGAAAAATCCAAACCAACGCTGGACAAATCTGGATCTATAAATCAACGCTGTCATTTCTTTGAACATTATATATATCACATTATATTCTTATTAGTATAACCTAAATTTGTGCTATGGTATTTGACCTCAACGTCCGTGTGTACGGATCCCTAGGACGCCAGATTGCCTTCTTTCGACCAGTTTAAATAAACATTCGCGATAATACGCAGCTCTTTTGTATGCATCCCTATGTTTTACGTCAGTTGCACTCTAGTACAGTTTTACACGCGAAGACGTTTATGCGTTTGTAGTGGCGCGAAACTCTAAACAAAATGGCGCGGCCGATGTCAGATTGCGCGCGCGCTAAATGGAATTTATAAACGCGTTCAGAAATAATTAAAGATGATTACATATGAAAATTTAAAAATAAAAAAAATATTGTACGATTTTTCTAATTTACATAGGGTAACACTCGGACATTAATATCGCTTGATGTTAAATAAAACTGGTGGTGGTGGCGAGGCGGTGATACTTACATATCCAGAATACTCTTTCTTATATGTTATAGGGGTAGATTCACAATAAGAAAATGGTTATTAGCAAGATAATTTCGAAAAAACTGTAGTAATTAATTGAACCAAGGACCACTATGTTATTAGAGATGGAATTAACCACGGCGCCGCGTGGGGAGCTTTTTAGCTTTGTATCCGATGAAACTGCAATAGTTGTCAATAAAAATTGGCAAACTTCATCATAAAAAAAAGGGGGGAGTTAAAAGAGAAATCAGAGGACAAATGGAACAAATATATCACGGATTTATCACAGAATTAAGACATAAACTCCATCACTGTTTATTCTGCCTCTGACGTAGTAAAAGTTTACTGATGAACCAAAGAGTATTAATATTCTAATTATGTAGTCGATACACTACTGATCTTCGGCGGTTCTGATGAACATGGACCGTCCCTCGTTTATCTCAGGATAGATAATACGTAATCATTGATCATACATTTGTAAGGCGCTGTTGAATGCTTCCTTAATCCTGAAAATCTTTCTCCATCGCTTCAGCTAATGAATATAACGAAAATTCTACTTAAGATCCGGCTGCAAGAGCATTGAAAATATTATTCTGGATTCTTACTAGCTAAAAATTCACGGCATCTCTTTTAATCATCTTAGTTGGAACTTGGAACGAAGTGAAGATACCTGTAGCTAGTCTAATTACTAGATCATAAAATTTCGTAATATTACTAGATTATGCTAACAAATGTCATTTGAAATATATGTATATGATATTATCTTATATTGATATTAGATCGATAGAGCAGAATGATCTTAATGATCAGATATTGGTAAGCACTGCTTTGGACACCAATACCTGGTAAAGATTGCAATGAATCTTTGGATGAAAGTAGCTTTATACTGGTCGTGTGGTATCAACTGGGAAGTCCTGGGTTTAGTAGCGGAGCAGACTGAACTAATGATGATGGTGATGATTAAGGTTATACATAACACATTATTAATATAATTCAAATAAGTGGTTGGAGCTTGCGGGAGGTCTATGTTCAACAGTGGACGACTGTCAGCTGATGATGATGATGAAATACGAGCTTCATATCAAAGGAATTTATTGCCTATTTTGATATATATTGATATACACACACACACTATTAAGCACAGATATATGAACAATGAAACGATACCGTCTGTAATTAACGCGAACTGCACACGGCGCCCTCCATAGCCGTTAATGGATTACGTCGTATTATACAAAGAAATGTTTACGTAAAGTACAGTGATTGTTAGCCGTTTGATGTTTCGGATAGGCCGCCTGTTAAATACATCGCGCTTTATGTATTCGAGTCCGTACCAGTGCAGTAGAGTGTTTATCTTTATAACACTGTTCACGGTCAAATTCAGGAACGTATCGGCGTCTACTCATCTACTATATGATATTAATTTCCATGTAATTGTGAATTTGTTTCATTTAATTCAAATTGGATGATTTTTTATCAACGGCAACACTTCAAATAATGTACGTTTAATGTATAATAATATTTTTAATCGTATGTTTTATTTTGAACGCACTAAAGATTTTCACAAAGGAGATTTAAAAATAGAACGTGAACTCTGCGCGGCTCTGTACTTGTATTCGATGATTCGAAATTTGAAATTTTAAAAGGCAATTGAATATCGTGAAGGTGCAATGAAACCATTTTATTGATTTCTTAATAATTTTTTTTTTAAATTCTTTGTTTCTTTAGGGACTTTCTAAAAGAAAACAATTTCAATAAAAAACACTAGTATTCTAATACCGATTGACTGTTTTTACTAGTAGTAGGTATCTGTTGCCGGAGACTGTCTAAGGAAGTACCTTCTTCTTCCTCCTACCCTTCTCCCAGCTATGTGGGGTTGGTACAGTATGTACTCCTATTCCACATCCCTCTATCAGCCGTTACATTTGAATTCACACTTTTCTCACACATGTCAACTTTCACACAATCCATCTACACTTTCTTCGCTCTTCCTCTACCCTTATAACCAGCCACTTTTATTCTCATTACTTTCTTCTAGGTAGGTACCGCCTATTTCAGCCCCCAAACAGCACTGTGCAAACATTACTGTCTTCCGGTTTGAATGGCGCTGTGACTAGTGTAATAATTGGGTTAACAAGACAACATTTTATGTATCAAAGCGAAGAGCGCAATGTGGTGCTGTATACCACCTTATATAGCGCCACGTTGTTATGGGCTGGCTTATCGCTTACCATCATCACGTCTTGCTCGTCTTATCGATTAAAAAAAATAATCAATTAGGTAATGTATCGATTTAATGATTTTAATACACAGGATAATTCCGCGTTATTATTATCAATTACTTCACTAATCAACCTTTGTCCCTTGTCATTTAAATGATGGCATTGATTTTCAATACTATAGGCTGAATGCGGGAAATATTCTTAAACCCATAATGTGAATTTTTTTAAAAAAAAAAAAACAGCTTATTTTTAATAGCATTCTAGAGGGTAGTTTACAAAATAATACAAATACTACTTAGTAGGAGGCCTGCCAACACTGCGTCTTCCGGTATGCGGTTGCCATTCGAGGAGCTTGCTGCTCCACCGGCCGTCATTATTTGGAGCGATGTGTGCCCTGTGCCACTTGATATTGGCAAACCTTAGTGACCTTACTTCTCCTGAGTAGCTCCTCATTTCTGATTCGATCACGCGGGAATCCCCGCACTCTCTGTGTGACTTTAAGCTTTTTCACTATGAGCGGCCTTGTCTCATTACCATAAGTCTTCAGCGTATGTAGTCATGGTGCAATGTATATCAACCTAACTAGCACTACATAGTGTTAAACAGCCGTACCACCATCAGGTGGAAACCTTGGTTACTTGGCCATCACATTCGTTGCACTAGTTAGGATGATGTACACTGCACAATGTGCATGTCTTGTGATACAATATAATACGTCTCGTTACTCCAGCACTTTCTACAGGTACTGCGCCATTCAAACCGGAATACAGTAATGTTTGCATACTTGATGATGATTTTGTCGAGCCATGACTTGTTTCTTCGACCTATCTTCCTCTTTCCGACTACTTTCTTCATTATTATTATTTAGTATGAGCGGAATACTATATTTGACATTTCGGACAATATGATCTAAATATGTTCTCTTCCGCTTACGGAGACCTTATTCTTCGGTGGGGAAATCTTCGAAAGATAGCCTGCTTCCGGGGGTGATGTTGGGGTTATGTGTGATTCTTACTCACTAAAACCCTCACGGTGGATCTCTTATAGAACGAACCGGTGCGTCTATACACTTTGTGGTACATGTCTCTGCGGAGGAGTCTAGCCCTCCTAGGCACCATCGCTGAGCCATACGCTGTCCCACGCATATTCGCTTGTTGAGCGATAAGGGCCTCCACGCTCAAAGCCCGCGAAAGTCCTAGACCCTTTCAGTCGCCTTCTACGACAGGCAGGGCTTACCTTAGTCCTATTACTAGCTGGAGACTACAGGGCTGTCGCTTACAGAGACCTACCAGCAGTCAGACCGTACATGATTTTCATTTAATCAAACTGCAATAAGTTATAACTACATATATGTTAATGCGAATGGAATTTTTTTTTATGTATGTACTTTATGTTTAGTCGGCAGCCGGTTTTGATATTAGCATATTTATATGTTTTACATATAAATAATAAATATAATAGTTTTTCTTTTCGAATGATGTTAAGTTCTTTAGCTAGAGTTATATTTGCTCGCTTCACATGATGGTGGTGTATACTGGTGGTCGGTGAAGAACACTCAGCCACTATTTCTGCCACCAAACAGTGGTGCGGAACGTCTATCTGATGGTGAGTCACTTCCCATAACAACGTGGTGCTAGTTAGCATAGTATACATAGCACCACATTCCACTCGTCACTTGGGATATGAGATGTTGAGTCTCGTTACCCCTGTAATTACTTACTACGACTAGCTACGACGCTTTTCAAACAGGAACAGAAATAAACGGTCTCCGGCAACAGACACCTACCACCAGTAAACTACCTTACTATGCTACACTTGGAGAATGCTTTAACTAGTAAATTTCCTAAGGTATCGTCATCATAAATATGCGTCGACATGGCCAGGCGTATCACTTCATCATCAGCTAATAGACCTCCACTGCTGAACATAAGCCTTGCCCTAAGATTTCCACATACAATCAGTGTAGCCACCGCTGGTCTGGCTATCGTATGTAGGGGTTCATGTGGGAAGATTTAGGCTATTTACCCACAACACTGGGTCAATAGGATTTGGTGGGAGCCAGTCTCGTTTGTTGATTAGCAGGGTGCATCACGAGCAGGTGAGGTTGGCTTGGATCTCGTATGTTGTTGTGAGGAACCCTATACACCCCTTCGTATCACGCAGGCGTATCACTTACCATAAGGTGAACCTTACTCGTCTTATCGCTTCTTTAAATAAAAAAAACTGACCACCCCACACAATGTAACGGAGAAGACATTTCTAATTCTTTGTACATAAATACACAAGCGGACATTTCCGAACCGTTTCCTACAAAACAAAATGGCTTCCAACGCCTAATAATGCCATTGTCTCGAACCGGTAGAATTTCGGTTGCAAAATATTCGCCTTCGCCGGCTGAGTCACTCGATCGGCGGTGGACGAGTGGGGGAAGTAGGCACTAGAATTAGGTTCGCCTAGAAAACCTGTTAATACTCAGGTTTTGTAGCGTTAAATAAATTCGCTTGCGGTGTTGGTTGTATGGAAATGGTTTTATATCAACTAGGAAATGATTTGCATTATAATAAATAAAAAAAAATTAGGCCTTTTAGCTATTACTTCAAGTTATAGTTTATGTTAATAACTTACATTTTTAAGTATATTTACTTAATCTAAGAAATACGATCTAACTCGCCGTGGTTATTGTAAAGATGTATTCGTTACTACAAGTTACTAAACGACTTAATTAAGTTATAACAAACATACACTTAGATTTATTTATGTATACTTATTTACATACTATACAGACATTGTTCTAAACCTAACTTTCTTAAAGTGGTGAAGGATGATGTCAAAAACAAAAGACACTATCACCACAAGGAGAAAGAGAGAGAGAGAGAGAAACGCTGATATATTAAAAAAGTATGTGATACACAGTCACCAACATAAGTTACTTAAGTATATGTATACATGAGAAGCTACTCGAGGACCTGGTTATCCTCAGCCATTAGTCCTTATATTATGCTTCACACTTAAAGCTGAAGATAGGATTCAGGTTCGATCTTCATTGTGCTTATGCTTCCGGTTAAAGAAAACACCATAAGGAAGTCAACAAGTTTTCAGAACCGATTCTTGGATTTGTGATATCTACTAACCGGCAACCAGCTTGGTGGATAAATAAACTTGATTTTTTTTATTAATAGCACTGAATCCCAGCAGTGGGAATTTTGTTTATTAATGACACAAGCGAGAGGTTCTAATGAAGGTTAATGGTATATGCCTGCTCTTAACACTGGTGGTAGATCTTTGTTGCTGGAAACCGTCTAGATATACCACCGCAGCGGCTATTGCAGCCGTCAAACAGTAGTCTGCAAACATTACTATGTTCCGGTTTTAAAAGTGCTGTAGTTAGTGTAATTACTGGTATAAGACTAAGATCTAGACGGCGCAGTATATATTATCCTAACTAACGCCACGTTGTTATGGGTTGGAGCATCACTTACCATTAATTGAACGTTCATCTAGCCTCGTCGCTTAATTGAAAAAAAAAAAAGTGGCGTGAATTAGGATGGAGATCTTCGGGGGAGGCCTAAGTCCAGCAGTGGACGTCTATCGGCTGAAGATGATCTTCTTACTAGACCTTATCCCACCTTTACTTGGAGTCGGCCTTCCTGGTCATTTTCAACTAAGTAGTTGAGGGTCTCCCAGGGTCTCTCTTTTTACTTTCTAGATCCAGGGCTAATCTAGCCATATGCGTTGTTGGTCATCACATAATATGGCCGTACCAGGCGTCTCTCACTACCATTTACTCTTGAACCAATTTTACTTTAAAGGAACCTTTGGCATGTATGTTCTCTCTGTCTTCTAGGGTTACTTCCGCTGTCCACCTAAGCATACGCATATCTGTAACATTCTTTGCTTTTGTGCCTTTGTGGGCCAACACTCTGAACCACAGATGATATGACGCCATAATAAGTACTGCAACTATAGTCTATTTTTAAGAAATAATATAAAGACGGAGGTAGGTGTGTAAAAATCTTGAAGTGTAACTATGCAGTGTAGTTTAGTTCAAAGACGCAACGTAGGTCGAAGTAACACGATATGTTAGAGAAAAAACAGGTTAGACGAGGCTGAACGCTGAGCCTAGGTCCCGCGCAACATTATTATATTTCTTTTGAGCTGGCTGGCGGCTAGCGGCTAGCGGCTAGCGGCTAGCGGCTGGCTCGCGGCGCGCCGCTTTCGATACTTCACTAACATACTAATACAATTACTAACATATTATACTAAATATTCATGATTTCAGATAGGGAATAATATATATAATAATTTAAGAGGAAGTAAATCATATAAATAACTTATTTACATACTTAAACTTAGTTATAAATGTAGTGTCACTGACATGCACTGAGATTTTGTGTAGGGTATGCGATTCGCATACGTCTAGCGACTGATAATGGTGATGATGATGATGCGAACCACACCCGATGTTTGTGTACTTATCTATACTTAAATGTAAAGTTACTACTTAAGCAATTTGCATAGTTGTGTATTTTTTAAGTGAGGTAAAAAATTGTTAGTTATATAAGTTTAGGGAGCTAGGGTACGCAGTGTTTATTTGCCTGTATGTAGCGCAGGTATCTAGTCATTCCATAACACCTTTTTTATACCAGGGGAAAATCTTCTCAAAAGATACTTTGCTCCTGGAGGGGAGACAAGGTTATGTGGGGATTCTACCCACTAAAACTTCTTCGGTGGTCTCCCTCAGTGCATTAGGAGGAGCTCTGGGATTTCTTACGGAACGCACCGGTGCCTCTCTGCACTCTGGCTAAAACATCCCACTGAAGGGCAAAGCCTTGCTCAACACCCTCGCTGTGCAAATACAAGATCATCAGGCATTTGCCGTCCTCTTAAGGCTCGCTTATTGAGCTCTTAGAGCCACCACCTTCAAAGCCCACAAACCTGAGGACCCTTTTTGGGCGCCTTGCACGACAGGCAAGGAATACCTTAGTTCTATTTTTTATAGCCCGAGACTACAGGGCTGATTTCATTATACCTACCTCATCCCATCAACCCGCATTGGGCCATCGTGGTGGGATATGGTCCAAACCCCCCATGTGAATCGTTACAAACGACAGTCCCTGGTCCTCAGCGATGCGGGAAACGCAGGACCGATTGATGTCGGGATTTTTGAGGAGGCCTATGTCCAGCAGTTGACGTACATCGGCTGATGATGATTACTGTGATCCGATTTAGTAGTAGTAGTACACATTCTTGACATCTCAAGAATATGTACTTTATTGTTTACTATACTACATATAGTACATACAGTATAATAAATAATAGATATAAAGAGAAGTACATATATAATATATTCATTTCATATTCTATGAAGCATCCAGACGAGCGACACGTACACCTGATAGTATACACAGCACCACATCATGCTCGTCGCTTTCACACATAAGTGGTAGTGTCATTACCTTAGTAATATCACTAGCTACAGCGCCCTTCGAACCGGAAGAAAGTAATGTACACACACTAAAGTTCGTCGGCTGCCATAGGAACAGATTTGAATCTAGACAGTATCTGGTACACCTTCCATCAAAAGAATATATAACAGATTTGCTGGTGGTAGGTCTCTGTTGCTGGAGACTGTCTAGTTACCACCACAGCTCCTATTGCAGTTGACAGACAGTAGTATGCAAACATTACTGTACTATAGTCATAAAAGCAGTTGCGGCTAATTAAATTACAGGGGTACGAATACTTAACATTACGTCTCTGATCGTGGAGAACTTTGGAGGAGATTTATGTCTAGCAGTGGACGTCTACCGGCTGATGATAATGATGATGATGATGTATAGTATACCATCATGTCGTCTCGCTCATCTCTCGTTAATATTATTCTTTCAATAGTGAACAAAAGGCGCTTCAGCATCGCCTGATGCTGCAGTCGCAGCCGCAGTTGGTATTCTAATGAATCTGTCAGCTCGTGATTTAGCAGCGTACAGGTAGACTATTTAATTGATGCTTTTTCTCGGCATGTTTATAGCGCGCTAGTTAAGGGGAAGTTCCACTAATAAAATTTTAATTGATAAACCATATGTATATTTATTATTGGCTGTAGGTCTCTGTTCTTGAAGACAATCTAAGTAAAATCGCAGCTTATGTTTCAGTCGAGAAACAGTACTGTGCTAATATTACAGTGTTTCGGTTTGAAGGGCGCTGTAGCTAGTGTAATTACGGAGGTGACGAGACAACATCTTTTGTCTTAGGCGACGAGAGCAATATGGTGCAATACATACCATCTTACTAGCGTCACGTTGTTATGGACGGGGGTATCACGTACTATCAGGTGTCCGTCCCACTCGCCTCGTTGCTTCATTGTATTATGCAAGTCACCAGGACCTCTGATTTTCCTACGGAACCCGTTTAAGCAAGTTTTAGGGCTTCTTTGACGTTCATTAATATGAACATTACATTCTAAACACTAAAAGATTTTTTCTAGGATATTAGGGCTTGTACTGAGCTCTATCCAATTTTAGATATATGAGATAAATATCCTTTTTAAACATAACAGCACCACGTTGTGCTGCGTCTTATATTTGTAAGATGGCAAATTTCTATTCAGTAACTTCACTAGCTACAGCGCCTTTCAAACCGGAGCACAGTAATATTTGAACAGTACTGTTTGTCGGCTGCAATAGGAGCTGCGGTGGTACCTAGACGGTTTCCGATAACGACGATCAACCGCATTACTCAAAGTCATTTTAAGATGACGTCTAGACGGAAAACAATTGACCTCATCAACAGATGAGTTAGCTAGGCTGGACATGATCATAGCTAAGAGCAGCTTCGCTCAGAAGCGGATATCCGTTATAGCTTACCACTATTATGACGTCAATACAAACTATATAGTGAGATGAAATCTTAGTAATGGAAGCTGATCAAAGGCACAGATCAAATCCAATACGCAAAAACAAATAAATAGATAATAGGAACAACTGGCAGCAATTTTAGTACTTTATAATGGTAATAAACAGATAGATAAATGTTCCGGTTTGAAGGGCGCTATAGCTAGTGTAGTTACTAGGGTAACGAGACTTGATATCTTTTGTTTAATATACTACTTCTATGCTACGCTGTGGATATTGTCCTAAGTAGCGACACGTTGTTACGAGCAGACGTGTGACCATGACCACGGTTTGTTAAAGAAAAAACTTCATAAAAAGCACCATACATTATCTTCTCATACATTATAATAGCAGGTATATGCTAGGTAATATAATATATTTATACTACAACCCGAAAAGTAAAAGATCTTTTGAGAAAGGTTTAAATGTTCAAAGTATCATATATCATGTCTCAGGCGACGAGCGCAAACCCACCACGTTACGCTCGTATCACTTACTATCAGGTGAACGTGCTGCTTATCTCTTCGGTATTGATATTGATGATGTTCTGATAGTATTCAAGCCCAGTCGGCCGCCTCACGTCGAACCATTACTCCCGCTGTCTACCCCATGCACGTTTACCAGGACCGCTAATAATGGTATAAAGTGACAAAATTGAAAAGGTAGAAAATTTGTTGGAAAAGCTTCGCCTTAAATAACGTTTTAACTAACGCGTCTATAGACAGCACCGGATCGCGGCGAGTGCTGCTCTCGGCGAATTTTTACGATGCCACTTCCAGATATTGCTTCCTACCTCCGCGGCTAATTGGGTACAGCTTGTGGTTCATCACGCGAACGAGCTGGTTGTAACTTCAAATGGGAAAATTATGAAAGTAAACTATTAAAAAAAGTTTACCGTCTCACTAGCACCCAGTTAATTTATTCAATTCTCAAAAGCTCAATATATTATCTGTTACCGGATACCGTCTAGCTAGCTGTTGCAGCCGACAACAATTACTTTGTTCTTGTTTGAAGGGTGTTGTAGCTAGTGTAATGAGGCTCAACATCTTGTCATAATCCTAACTAGCACCATGCCGTTATGAACACTTAACCTCAACTGAATGTTCCGCTAATCGCGTCGTATAATTGAATTAAAAAAAAAAAAACTTATACTATATTATGCTTTATACATTTAAAAATAAATTAACCGTTTCTGTTTTATTATAAGAAATAATATAAATTTTTGTTTGTTTCTTATTTAAATACTAATATATTTTTTTTATTTTGTTATAATTAACAAAACCAAATTGTCAATGGCGGAATTTGAAACAGGAAGAAGTTTCCCATGCGACGGCAGCGAACCTGGCGGCGACGCACGCAACCGAAGCGCGAACGACCGCCAACTCTTTCCGCGCGCTTTCTTTTCACCCACCACCGCCCTCCCCTCCCCCGCCCCCACTGCACACCGCCGTCCTCCGCGCGCCCCGCAGCCGACGCTCCGTCGCGTGCGCACGCGCGCGCTCACCTTTTTCGGGCGCGAGAGAGGGACGGCGAGAAAAAAATGGCGGAACGCACATGTGCTCGCGCGGTCCTATTCGTCTTGTTTTTCGCAGTTCGTTCCCCCCGTGTATTCGCGGCGTGGACAGGGCTGACCTTTGTGCGCTCTCCTCACTTGATTCAATTTTACACGGGTTCCCTCGTCTCGTGCCCTCCTCCACACTTCGTAAAGAGCTTAAAGCTCTGACTGTTGAGTCCGTGTAAGTTAACACTAAGCTGTCACCACATTCATGACACGGCAACACCCTCAACGAAGTGTTCTACATCTTCAATAATGAGTAAAGGATCTTTCTTCATCAGCCATATTCTATTCTGTCTGGGATTAAATTAAACTGAAATGAAAAAAAAAACATTTAAACCTTAAAGTTCAACTCGTAAGTTAAAGAAGAAATAAAATTTTACAAGCGCGGAAAAAACATTATTTAACACTTAACTTTTGAACTTTTTTTAACTAAAATACTATAACTTAACCCAATTTTTATACAATGAGGCAATGAGGCGTAGGTCAATATACACTGGTTCTTATATCTTATCATATTATGAAATTTAGAAAATGAGTGCTTGATAGCTGACATGTGTAAGAATCCTAATACTCAACACATACATGTGGCCAAGGATTCGATTTTATATTTAGTAAAGATATCTCACGATCCTTAGAGATAACTTGTATATAACTTAGAACGAAGTCATGAGCCATTAATGAAGTATCCACTATCTTTTACTGGTGGTAGGTCTCTGTTGCTAGTGTTTCACCTAAACTTAGGTATTACGGCAGCGTTTATTTATGCCATCAAAGATACATGCACAACGTGGTCTAGTGTTTTACATTCTCACTAGTACTGCATTGTTGGAGCCGGGTGTATCACTTAACATGAGGTGATCATCCCGCGACGCCACTCATGGTTGAATAACGAATTGTTGCTAGTGGCGAACCAGTGGAAGTTTTTAAGCTGAACTTTATCATGCGTTAATTGGTACAGGTGTGTAGACTGCAGGTTGTGGCAGCCCTGCAAGTAGCGTAGTTTTTTAGTGGAACCCTTCGTTTTTCCCCCGTCGTGTTGCCTTCTTGTGTGTCCGGCGGGCTGCGGGCTGCGGGCTGGAGGCCGCGGGCCGCGTGCGTGGGCGCTGATTTATTTTTCCCGCCGCGATCTCGGCACTGATTTTTCTAACACGCCAACCGACTATGACCCGTTCATCTGCTGATTAAATATCAAACACTTGGTAATGGCAATGGGCAGGACTTATCGCTCGAAGGACTGACAGCCGATGGGGCACTAAGGTCCTCGAATGGCGACCGCGTACCGGTAGACGTAGTGTTGGCAGGCCGCCCACATGGTGGTCCGACGATCTGGTGAAGGCTTCGGGCAGCGCACAATCGATCGATGTGGAAATCTTTGGGGAGGCCTATGTCCAGCAGTGGACGTCTGTCGGCTCATAATGAAGATGATGATGATGGTAGTCTTCATATCCTTAGAATGATACAAGAGACTACCCTATTGCTGGTAAGCCTCTGTTGCCGGAAACAGTCTTAGTATCACCACAGCTCCTATTACAGCCGACAAACAGTATTATGCAAACATTACTATGATCCGTACTGAAGGGTGATATAACTTGTGTAATTACTGTGATAATGAAACCACATCTTATGTTTCTAACGACGAGCGTAATGCGGTGCGTGTATAACATTCTAACTAGCACCATGCTGTTATCACTAACCATCCGGTGCACGTCCAGCTCGCGTCGTCGCTTGATTGTATAAAAAAAACAGCAACACTTTTTTACTCTACGAAGCAACGAGATAAGGGAGATGTTCACTTGATGGTAAGAAGTACGCCTTTCTATAACGACCTAGCGATAGTTAGTATAATAAACACTACCCCACATTGTGTTCGTCACCTAAAGACGTAGGATGTTAAATCTAGTTACCCCAGTAATTTCGCTAGCTACAACGCCCTTCAGTAAACACTAATATTTGCACAGTGCTAGCTATCAGCTGCAATAGGAGCTGCGGTGGTACCTAAACGGTCTGTAGCAACAGAGACACTACCAGCAATAGTCTCTTGTCTCCGATGAGCACAATGTGGTGCTGTGTACATCACCCTAACTAACGTCACATTATTATGGGCAGGTGTATCACATACCATATTTTTTTATCGCTAAGCTATTTTCTTAAAAGATACTTTGCCTCTGGGGGAAGACAAGGTTATATGGGGCATATTATATACTAAAACCGCCATCGGTGGTCTCCGTCAATGCATTAGTAGGTGCTCCGGTATCTCCTACGGAACGCACCGGAGAACCCCTGCACTCTGACTAAAACATTCCACGGAAGGGCAAAGCCCTCAGCACCCACGCTGTGCTACGGCAAATACAAGACCACCATGCATTTGCTGTCCTCCTAAGGCTCTCTTATTCAGCTCTGAGGGCCCCAAACCTCAGAACCCACGATCCCGAGGACCCTTTTAGTCGCATTGTTCGACAGGCAGGGAATACCTTAGTCCTATTCATAATAGACCGAGACTATAGAGCTAGTCGCTTACTTTCTGGTGAACTCCCCCCCCACGTCTGGTCGCTTAGTAAAAAAAAGATCTCCTCAGTGTTTATTAATAATAATAACATTTAACTGTAAAGGTTACTTTCAAATCCAAACTAACTGTAGTTTAATGGTAATGAGGACAAAATAGTTTTAATTAAACCGCTTAATTAATATAGGAATTTTCTAATCAGCGAATGTTGTAAAAAGATTTATCTGAGCCGGCCGTACGGCGACCTCTGGGGTCCAGTAATTGGCCGTCCAGGTACCCTAGGCATCTAGGCATCGATAACTTGTAATGTAACGGTGGGAGTTTTTAATTACATTCGCCAATTACAATCTCATTGATGTAATCGCTGATTAACGTTTTGAAAGTAGCTTAAATGAAGGTAGTTGTAGCCAAATTTAGCAATAGATTTTTTTTTTTAATAGCGACGAGACTAGCGGGACGTTCACCTGATAGTCAGTGATACGCCTGCTCATAACAACGCGAAGTTCGGATGTTATACTCTGAAGCACATTGTGCTCGTCGCTTTGGGAGCTTTGAGACAAGATGTGGAGTCTCGATAACCCAGTAAATACACTATTTACAGTGCACTTCAAACCGGAACACAGTAATATTTGGACAGTACTGTTAGTCGGCTGCAATAGTCGCTGCGGTGGTACTTACCTAGACGGTCTCAGGCAGTAGAGATCTACCACCAGTAATAGCTATTGATCCTTCAAACCCGATCACAGTAATCATCATCAGTCGACCGATAACCACTGCTATACATAGGCCTCCCCCAAAAATCTCCACATCGATCTGCGCGCTGCAGTCAGCATGGCCTTCGGCACCGCCGCGCATTAAGGCTCGTCGTCTGTAAGAGTTCATATGGGGGGATTTAGGCCATTTCCCACCACGCTCGCTCAGTGAGGGTTGGTGGGAGCCAGAGCCTCATTCAGAGTAGCAGAGTGCACCACGAACAGGTGCGGTAGGCTTGGACTCCATGAGTTGTTATGCGCAACCCCTTACACCTGAACAGCTCACACAGATCACAGTAATGTTTGCGCTCTACTGTTTGTCGGCTGCAATAGGCTCTGCGGTGGTACCTACCTAGACAGTCTCCGGCAGCAGAGACCTACCACCAGTGAATACCCTGGTGTATGTTCATGGTCTAAGCATCAGCAGTGGGAACATATAGTCAACTGTTTATGTTATATTCAATAATAAATACTTCAGATAATTTTGGTGTTGGCAAAACACATTTTGAGGGGTACGAGGGTTTCCGAACATCAACCCACGGGAGCCAAGCCAACATCCCAGCTCGAGGTGCAGCCTGATAATCAACGAACGAGGCTCTGGCTCCCACCAACCCGCATTGAACTGGTGTGGTAGGAAATCACTCAAATCCTCCCATGAAGTCCTACCCGATCGAGGTGTAAATCTTATGGGGATGCCCATGTCCAGCAATGGATTTCGATCAAATGATGATGATGATGATGGAAACACGTTTCATATATTTCAGTATCAACAGTAAATACCTGCCGGAATTAATTCTACTTTTGGAGAAGACACTTCCTGTAGCACAGTAGTATGCCGTAGCTGATGAAGTTACTGGACTGTCGACTTTCGTGCAGCACGCGTTCCTCCATGATCTGGAGATATATATAAACAACACATTATTTTCAATGATCTTTGCTTAATACTATATGTATGTAACTTATATACTTTTAAAATTACGTTATAATGTCTATAAAAACCTAAGCTAAAGTTAATGACAAATGGGAATAGGAGCTGCGGTACCTACCTGAACGTTCCGGCAACAGACCTACTAATAGTGAAATGGAAACTGGTTGTTCTGTCGAGCGTACCTTCAGCATCCGTCTCCAGCACCACATTTCAAAAGCGCCTATTCTCTTCCGATCAGCTACTGTCGTTGTTGAAGACTTTACTCCGGAATGAAGAGAGGGACAGGCGTTTTAGTCTGCCAAGAGATATTTCCGTCTTTCCATATTCTATAGGACCTAGAAACACTAACATCTAAGTAACACTTAACTTTTTAAACTTTTAATATTATTAATATACTTAAAACGTTTGTCAAAGTATATATAAACATATATAAGGATTTGCTTTAAGAGAAAGTTATATTACCCTGTTAAATTAAAAAGTACTGCGCAGTATTAGTAGTTGGATAGAAGCACTCCACTTTCGCAATGGGCGCGTTAACAGCACAGAGTATACACACTGCACAGTGGGCCTGTTGTGTCTAGGCATCGAGCTGCATTATCTAGACTTACCCCCACAAAGAAACGCTATGATTAATACACGTACACGGCTCACACTAAGTGGAGTGATAACGCACTGCAAATAATAAATACTTGTCGGTCATGCAGTTTATTTATAAGATGCGCCGTATTCATACTTACGATGCGAAGGTTTGTTATATTGAATATATATATATATATATATATATATATATATACATATATTCGGTCTAGAGACTCACATGGGGGGGACTTGTGGCATTCCCCACCACGCAGGCCCAATACGGGTTGGTGGGAGCAAGAGCCTCGTTTGTTGATTAGCAGAGTGCACCACTAGCAGATGAGGTTGGCTTGGGTCCCGTGAGCTGTTGTGTGGGAACCCTTATACCCAAATGGCCCATGTGTGTGAGAATCTCTAGAAGACGCCTATGTCCAGCTGTGGACGTCGATGGGCTGACGATGATATATACAAAGTAGTTTGTAATGCAGTGTATATCTTAACTAGTACCACATTGTTACGAAAAAACGTATCACTTGAAATCAGATGAACGTTCAGCTCGACTCGTCGCTTCATTGAATAAAAAAAAAAACTTCAGTTACACTAGCTACAGCGCCATTCAAACAGGAACACGTTAATGTTTGGACAGTACTGTATGTCGGCTGCAGTAGACTGCGGTGGAACTTAGACGGTATCCGGCAACAGAGACACTACCACCAGTAAGTCTATGTTGTGTAATTTTTCGCGGTGTTTATGAATCTTGGATGTGTACACAAGCGTTAAGAAAACACCGAATCTATTTATAACACGAAGCAAAACATCCAATCGGCTGATGATGATGATGATGATGATAACATCCGATCAAACATTTAATTGTTATCACACACTCTCTCTTGTTTGTGGAAGCTTCCGAGAACTGCTTACCTGATGCACACACTTGTAAATATTTACAATTGTCTACTAACATACAGAGTCAACGTAAATATTACCTGATATTATATTAAATACTAATAACAGGTTACTGGTAATAGGGGTAGGGGTGTAAGGTTTCCCGTACAACAACTCACGAGACCCAAGCCAACCTCACCAGCACGTGGTGCTGCTAAACGAGGCTCTGGCTCCCACCAACCCGCACTGGGCCAACGTGGTGAGAAATGGTCCAAATCCCACCACATGAACCCCTAGGTATGATAGCCCTTAGTGTCCAGCGGTACTAAAGGCCATGCTGACTGTATGTGGATATCTTTGGGGAAGGCCTATGTTCAGCAGTGGACGTCTAACGGCTGATGATGATGGTATTAGGACTCTATTGCTGGAGACGGTACCACCGCAGCTCTTATTGCAGCAGACAAACAGTACTGTGTTGTACTTGAAGGGTGCTGTATTTAATGTAATTACTGCGGTAATAAGATGCAGCATCATATGTCTTACATGTAGAGCACAATGTGGTGCAGTATACCATTTTTACTAGCGCCACGTTGTTTGGGGCTGGCGTATCACTTACCATGAAGTGAACGTCCCGCTCGTCTCGTCGCTTAATTAAATAAAAAAAAGTGTTGAAACATTACTGTTTTCCGGTTAAAATGGAAATTACTGCGGTATAGAGACAATAACTTACCTTTCAAATCGATAAGCGCATTGTAGTGCAATGTATCACTTAGCATCTGATGTTCGTCGAATAAAATATATCACCGCATTTAATAGCTAATAAGGATGCGGTTTAAAGGGCGTTGTAGCTAAATTGTTGATGTAACGAGATATGATACTACTAGTATATACTTAAAATTTTCAAGTTCCTAACATAGTTTATGACTAATAAAAATTGATCTATATGGATATATAATGAAATGTGTTTAGTTTGTTCTCCATTCACGTCTTTACGTGATCCTATCGACACGGGATCATGATCATTCGGCGCGGAATGATCTGTAGATGGTAATAGAATAATTATTTTTTCAATTTCATAGATCCTTCATGATTTTATTTCAATATAACTTTTATAAACATTTTCATTTGGTATTATTTATGCGGTTGCTATAGTAAAAGTTGGTGTCGAAAGTCATTTGCGGCTGAAGTTGCTCTCAAGGAAAATTTCAAACAAATTTATTCAGTCTAATTATATATTAGGGCCAGCAAAGCGGACGCGGAACAGCGACTATTAAAAGTATTTTTTCATATCGGTATCACTAATTTAATTTAATTACTTCAACATAAGAATATAATCAATAATTATTAATTAGCGATGCAGCATGACTATGAGTACGGCGCGAAAGCTTTTTTTCCGCAGCTCGAAGGCGGGGTTATCGCGGAAAAGTTGAGAATTTTTCAAAATTTTATCTACGCACACAGCGCGGCCGATAACGCGCACGCGCACACGCGCAACTAGTGATGCGCCTCCACTCTCTGTTCACCATTACGATTTACCGGTTAAAAAGCTTCGAAACAATTATGAATTAATTAAAAAAAAAAAACTAATAATATAAATAATAAAATAAATAATACAATTTTTTTATTTTTGTGTATATGTATGTGTTTTCATTAAGAAAAAAAATATTATTGCGTGATAACTCTAAAAATTGCTGATGTGTTCATTTGATGGAAGATATTGGAGTAGGCTGCTATACAAAAATAAATGCTGCTGATGATGTTGAGGATTTATAAACTTTTATACACATCATAGTGGAGCAAAGTAAATTAATTTTAATGTAAAAAAAAATTCAGAAATAGACATAACCTTATTTTATTCTCTCCTTCTATACTTTTGTGGGAGTAAAAGGAAAAAGTACTAATATGTTCTACTTTACTAATTTTCCTCTTGTTCTATATTTTTTCATATATCAACCAAATTGGCATAAAACTATGTATTTAAACTAATTAATAAAAGAAAGCTGTTTTGTATTTCATTATTTTTATTATATGTTGTATATGATGATAATGATGATGATGATATTATTCATCCATATCCATAGGAATAATTTAAACACGAAAAAGTTACATCTTGACTAGATGAAAGAGTAGATCTAAAACTGATGAAACTAAAACTTGATTCAGGTCTTTGACTCCATTGTTATAAAATATTTCTTTATCAACAATTAAATAATTGTTTAACTTAATATATCATTGTTTAACTATTTTTATATAATATGAACTAATGCTTCATTACGATCCTTCCTGACGGAAAACGGAAATACAATCTCGGTGGTAAAAGACACTAATATAGAAGAACTCTATTCACTCTTCTAAAGACTCTCACGTCCTATTTTGCCGGAAACGTTGACGTCGGTATACTGGTCCAATCCTTCACTGACGATACTGATGACTGATAATGACCTAGGTGATGAACCTCATCCAAAATATTCCCTCCAGCTCTCCGATGTTGACAACCGGAACACAGCTATACTGTTATAAGTCAGAGATTCACAATCAAGCGGATATTTACAAAAAAATTGTATTTCCTTGTTATTATAGTTCTTTTAATTACTATAACTAAATAGCATAACACTAGTTCGCAAGTTCTAACTTAATAATCTAGATTGCCTGTAAAAAAAATTGTTAACATTCAATACAAATCTTTTTAGTTAATCTCTATATAATATAAACAGGAGATATACAGAGATCCACTGACTCATCACGAGATCCCCGAAACTTGAGGAGGAATTTGAGGTGAACACTCAAAATTTGGTAAAGATATTGCTTGTCATTTAGAGGTCAGCTAAGAATGGTTTTTACAAAATTCCATCCCCAGAGAGGATTGTAGAGTTGTTGCGACCAGCAAAATGATCGAAACAGTATTTATGTAAATACTAGATGTTTTTTTTTTTAATTCTATCACTTTCGAGAGTTCTTAGGTTATTATTGATGACCACAGTAACATCTAAATTTATATACAAGACAATTTGCTAGTAGAAGTTTCAAATCTTCTTAACCTATCAAGACATTTTGCTCTATGTATTTTATAGGTGTAGGTAAGAGAAGACGGTCCAGTAGTCAAGGAATTGAACAGTAGTCTATTTAATTTATAAATCATCATCATCACCCGCAGACGTCCACTGCTGGACATAGGCCTGTCTCAATCAGATCTCCAGCTGCTTCCCGCAACCTTCACCAGGTCGTCGGACTTTATAAGTGTCTGCATTAAATTGCCTTTGTTTAAAGTTTTATATAGTATTAACAAATATATATGTACATACATTTTATAGATCCATATAAGCTTTAAACAATTTAAGAAAAATGTTTACTTCCGCTTTTAATCCTTATTTAATTAGGTACTTATGATAACGAATAATAAATATTTTAGGTAGTTTATTAATACAATTATGTATCCGGTATCCTGCACCCTTCTTATAAATATTCCATTTGGACTTAAAACAGGATTTAACGTACTTTAATCACTAATTTAATTAACCTATTTAATAATTTAACTTATTCTTATAAGTAACACATTTAACATTCATTTATAATAAAACTATTTTAAGGGTACGGGGTTTCCTTCAGCACAACTCACAGGACCCAAGCAAACCTCACCCGCTCGTGGGGTACCCGGCTAATCAATAAATGAGGCTCTGGCTTCCACCAACCCTTATTGAACCAGTGTGGTGGTAAATGGCCCAAATCCTCCCATATAAACCCCTACAAACGACGGCCTCTACAGCCCGGCAGCACCGCTGCCCACGCTCACTGTATGTGCCGATCTTAAGGGTAGTTCTATGATGATGAATACAACTATAATAGCCTTGTTTTTTCAGGCCCCCAATATATGACAAAAATTACTTAATGTTTTGTTTGTTAAAGGATTTTAATTATATATAATTCATATCTCCTCTAACAATAGTAATATTTATAAAGATATGGTAAAGCTTTATGAAGGAATATCTCATTATTTTATTAGGAGATGTTCCTTCAAATGAAGCAATATTTTGCTAATAAGCCTGGCTCCAATCATGTGCTTCGTAAAATGTATACACAAAGCCTTTGTTTACAAGAAAAAAAATAATATAATCTATTCTGCGTATACATAAAAGCTCTGCCGTCTGCTTTCTTCAATTACTAGGTCTTTGACAGCTGAACTGTAATGAGATCAGCTAATTATAAATCTAACTGGATATTATCTAATGCGGAATGAACTATACAAGTTTGAAGGTAAATAAGTAATTTTTATGCTTTAAATTTAAAAATATAATGTTATAAGCTTCACCCCATTTGATGCTAATTAAGCCAAATTATCTGAAAGGTCTCAGGCTATGTAAATTAAAATTGTCGAAACTGTTATATCATTAGATACAGATAAAGCTAATTCGATTTAGATACACAAACAATCAATTATGTTCTCATGCCAATAAACTACCAGCTCAAATTGGATGGTCAATTTAAACCTTAGTAGTCTTTCATTAACTTGTCACATCAGTTTTTCTAACAGGATTTATCCTCAGCACTTTGTAATTTCTTATTAAATCTCTTGCACACAAGCCGTATCTCATTTTAAAGTATTAGTTCTAAAATCATTTTACTAACAGATGTTAAAAATACTAGTTATAACTAGATAGTTATAACTAGTATTTTTGTGAGTAAAAATACTAGTTATAAATTGATTATACACATCATAATTACAATTTTCACGAAATTCTCATACAGGCAAAAATAGAAACAATCGTACCATACAGATAACATTTTTCAAAGTCCAAAGCTTATTTGCAAGGATATAGTTATAATTATTTAATTTTTATTTTAATAACCATAACAAAAACCGTAAAATAAATGATACATCTATCCGAATTACACGGCGTGACACTTCGCCGCGCCGAAGGGCACATCCCTATTAACTAATAAAGTAGACCAAGGAACTCTTTGGTCACCGCTAATGGTCGTAAATCAGGTACGGTTGCATTTTAATATGAGTTTTATTTTAATTAATTATAGGGTCCGTATCGGCGGAGCGGGTGCGCGGCGGTGGGGAGCTCGGGGGGCGCGCGCGGAGGGTATTTTTTCGTTAGAAAAAAGATAATGAACGATGTGTTTTAAACGGAAATTTTATAAGTTGTCGCTGCGCGGGGCGGTTGTTTTTTCGCTTGTACGAGGTAAAAATTTTCCACTATTGCGTAACACGAACTTTTAACGTCGCATTTCTTTTCTTTTTTAAAAATTCAATTAGCATAAAGCAACTTCACATTGTAACCGGCCAGAGTTAAAACTTTTTAAATGACGACATTTTTAAATTCTCTTTTCTATATCGGTTTTTGGACGGACATCAATTTGGATGTACGTGTACATAAATAATTTTTTGTTATTGAACGAACGTTCCAAATTTGAATTTTCTTGGATTGATATTGAAACGCTTATTACAGTAATTGACGAAGGAACATTTTAATAACTTTTTTGTTTTGATCTTAACCAACAAAGTAGAAATTTTATCTTATAAGAATAACTGCTGTTATCATTCACTTACCAGATGTCGCTTGCATACTTATCATACATTACGATTTTATTTGCTCGTTTAATATTAATAGCCTGTTTATAACTGATTGTTATATATTTTGTTATAACTTTTCCTTTTCAGATATTCATTTTTATTATATTCAATAGCCGTCATTCATTTTATAACGTCATTACTTGTGCATATATGTAAGCTCATTCACATGCATCTAACCATGTTATGAAATGAATATACATAAAATATTATTTCTGAATTATGGGAAAGGATTAATTCCAACGTTTAGACGCATTTTCAAGAACCAGTGATCTCTATTTTTTCTTGTATACAAACTATTACTTTTAAAAGTTCTTTTTTTTTGCAAATAGCATGGTAGTGCCTAATTCATATAGTATTTAAAACAGTTCCAATTGTAGTTTCATAACTGTGTCACATTTTAAATATTTGAGTATAATGAAAAAACTTTACAATTATTGTAATAGAACAAAAAGTTTACACTCCATTATATGTGGAAACAAAAAAATGTATACCCCCCTTTAGTATAAAATGATGCAGTGTTAACGGAGCTTAAAATGTTATAATCATAAATAATTTGTCCGCGGCGAGACGCGTCGCCGACGTAATTGGAGCAAAAAATGCACCCCACGGGGAAGACGGAAAAAAAAAGCGCCACCCCGTGTGTGAAGTCGGTGTCAAAAAAAAAAATTAAAGTAGGGCGGCACGCGCACCACCAATTAACTCGTTCTTTTTTCAAACGTCCCAAATTTTTTTTTTATTGGTGCCTCTTAACGGAAGGAGGCGGTTTTTTTTTCACGTCAATCCTTTTTTTGTGAACGGGTGTAAACAAATGTTACGCTGGCTTAAAACGTTGGCCCGACACGTTTGATCAAACATTGGCCGATCTTATAATATACTTGAATTATTCATATGCGGCGCGGAACTCGGCGGCAAACGTTTGACGATATTTGTATAACGCAATGATTAACATGTATTTTTTACAATTTGAACCCCGTTGGATTTTGACACGCGATGCTTAGGAAGGGGGGTGATTTTTTCTTCCATTTAGTGTTGTTTTTTTTTTCCGTTTTCTTTACAGGGTTAATGTTTTGTGGGAATTGTTATTTAGCTACCGTTAAACTGTGGGTTTGTGTGAAATTTATTCAGCTATTACATTTTCTATTAACGCACTAAAAGATTCTACCACTAAGCAGTAACGCGCAAACATTACTGTGTTGTAATGTGATTACCGGGGTAACGACGTTCAATATATTGTCTCAAGGCGGCGAGCATAATGTGGTACTGAATATATGGCCCTAATTACGACCATGTTATTATGAGCGAACGTATCACTTATCATCAGGTGAACATCCCACTCGCCTTGTCACTGCTTTGAGCAAAAAAACATTTTTTCAAAGAAATCTTTACTTAGAAACAAATTTAACTTAGTACTATAATATATACCTTAGTAACATCTCTGGTTTGATTATCTGGATATGGAAAAGACTTTTCAAGCTTTGTATCACAGATAGTCTAAGTTATTGAAATTTAAGTTTGTTACATATATTTGGTTACTTATTTCTTTTTTTTTATTAAACTACTTTTCTCTTACTAACTTAACCACATAACCTACTAAGCTCTTCTAAAGAAAAATAATACTTTTAATTTATAAATTTTGTATGAACAATGTAATGAATTTTAGAGCTTTTACAAAAGCAGTTTTTTTTTTAATTTTCTTGTTTATCAAAAATCTTGATCTTAATTTAACTTAACATTAAGTTTCCTAAGGTCGAATATATTAAAACAGAATAACCCTGGTAGCTTGGTAGTTGGAAGACAGTGCTGCTAGAGCGGCAGCTACACAATATGAAGGTGCTAGCTAGCTAGGCGGGTTTAAACACCGTAGCACATCTAGACTATACTTCATGTGGCCTAAGTATCGAAGTAGGAAATCTATAATAAACATGTTGATGCCTAATGGTGTCTTCATTATAGTAGATCGTCTAGGTGCCACCACAGATCCAATTTCTACCGTCAAACAGTAGTGTGAAGATATAACTGTGTTGCACTTGAAAGGCGCTTTAAGTAGTAAAGTTACTAAAGTAACCAATATTAAAAGTTTTGTTTACTATTTTTATGTATAATATTAAAAATATGTTTTAAACCTATAATAGTTTGTTGTAGCTAGTGAAATTTCTGGGAGTAAGGATATATAATATCTTCTTAAAGTTCCTCTCCAACTAGTGAAGGTTGACGAACAATGTAGTACAGTCTTTTCTGTCTATGGTTCGGTGGAATAATTCGGATGCATCAGATATGCCAATCCATTTCCTGATATTCCTCAACCATAATTTCCTATATTTAATAGATTATATGTTAATACGATGAGCACAACGTGGTGGTATATACAAGGTTGGAAAATATCTCCCTTCCGCCTTTTTGTCTTTTGAATTTCGCGGCTATGTACAAAGCGCTACAGAGCTCGTATCTGGCAATACTATACATAATTTGAAAGGTCTTGACATAACCTACAAAACGACACTATGCATAATTAGTTTGGATATTGCGTTCAACAGTTATAGACGTGTAAACATGGAGTTCACTAACGCCGAAAACGCGCTATTTTAAAGTTTTCCTTCGTTAAAGGCAAATCCGCTAGAGAAACGTTCCGTGAGATTAATGGTGTTTTGGGGGATGGTACTCTATCACTTCGAACCGCGGAGGAATGGTTTCGACGATTCAGAGCCGGTGAAAACGACACCATGGATAAGCCAGCCGGCGGAAGACCTGTGACGACAAATACCGATCAAATCATGGACTACATCGAGTTAGACCGGCATGTGGCATCTCGTGACATCACCCAGGAGATGGGAGTTAGTCACCAAACCATTTTAAACCATCTGCAGAAGGCTGGATACAAAAAAAAGCTTGATGTTTGGGTGCCGCATGATTTGACGCAAAAAAAACCTTCTGGACCGAATCAACGCCTGCGATATGCTGCTGAAACGGAACGAAGTTGACCCATTCTTGAAGCGGATGGTGACTGGCGACGAAAAATGGATCACATACGACAATATCAAGCGAAAACGGTCGTGGTCGAGCGGCCAAGCCAGGATTGACGGCCAGGAAGGTTTTGCTGTGTGTTTGGTGGGATTGGAAGGGAATCATCCACTATGAGCTGCTCCCATATGGCCAGACGCTTAATTCTACCATCTACTGCGAACAACTGGACCGCTTGAAGCAGGCGATCGACCAGAAGCGTCCAGAATTGGCCAACAGGAAGGGTGTAATGTTCCACCAGTACAACGCCAGACCACACACTTCGTTGATGACTCGTCAGAAGCTACGGGAGCTCGGATGGGAGGTTTTATCGCATCCACCATATAGCCCGGACATAGCGCCAAGTGATTACCACCTGTTCCTGTCCATGGTGAACGCCCTTGGTGGTGTAAAGTTGAACTCAAAAGAGGCTTGTGAAAAGTGGCTGTCCGAGTTCTTCGCAAATAAGGAGGGGCTTCTACGAGGGAGGTATTATGATGTTGCTGTCTAGATGGAAACAGATTATCGAACAAAACGGCGCATATTTGAACTAAATCCGATCACTGTAACACTTTTTATAAAGCATTGAATAAAGAGCAAAAAAACGGAAGGGAGATATTTGCCAAACTAATATAACATCCTCACTAACACTACGTTGTTATGAGCAAGGACGGGTATACGTGATAGATATGCATTGGAATAGTTTTTGCTATAATTGAGCAGCGTTACTAGGTTGAGCCGGGTTGTAGTTGGGCCATGAAGTGGTGGTGCGCCGCCGCACGCAGCCAGCTGCTATCGATCACACAAACGCAAACATACAGACAAGCGCGCCGCCGCGACGTACGGCGCCGTATCGTTCACTTGTCACGGAATAGTACCATCAATAACGCTCCACGTTAACCCGGCTAACCAACTATGGAGCAGGACAGACAGATAGAGAATATATCATCATTATGATCGGCCGAGTGACATCCACTGCCGGACATAGGCCTCTCCTAAAAATCTCCACGTCGGTCGATCCCACGTTGCTCGCATCCAGTAGATTCCCACGATTCTCACCAGATCGTCGGTCCACCATGTGGGAGGCATCTTCACATACGTTTACCGGACATATAATATATCCATAATTGAAGCAGTGACAGCGCAGTTTGTAAATGTTATGGAAACACGAAGATGCTAGGATTTGATACCCTAGTCTTGCATGGAGAGCGCTGGTCACAGCACTTAGATTCTTAGGCCGAAATTAGGATCCAATTGAAAAATCTGTGATGTGTAAAATTTGGGGAATTGTGATCTCTTACGGAGTACGCTGATGGACACCTCTTCACTTCCTATAACTACTACAAACCTGTGACCCTCGAAGTCAATTAATGGATGACTACGGCCCTTACCTTCAAAGCCATCAGCTCTCAGACCGTTTTAGAAGACTCTACGACAGGTTGAGTGAACCTTACTCCTATTCTTAATATCACGAGATTAGTGAGTAGATCTGACACAAATCTCATAAACTTAGCCCCTCCAGCTCCCAATACGTCTCGAAGAATATCACCCCGATCAGTTTTGCTTACAGTCAGCAAATAATATAAACATTATTTAAAAACTTCACTTGAGCTCTCAGATCATTTTAGTCGCCTACTACGACGAACAATAGTCGCTAACCATTTGATAAATAATCAACTATTCTCTTCACTGTATAGTATATTCTTTTATTCTACAAAGGTAGTTCTAGTTAGGATGCATACAGCATTACACTGTGCTCGTCGCTATAGACAGATGTTAAGTTATAAACCCCAGTAGTTTCACAATCATCATCAGCCGATAGACCTCCCCAAAGATCTCCACATCGATCGGTCCCGCGTTGCTCGCATCCAGTGGGTTCTCGCGATCCTCACCAGATCGTCGGTTCTCCATATGGAATGCCTCCCAACATTACGTCTACCGGTACGGCGAACACTAATCAAAAACTCTACTACATTATATTATCTATAAATGTAGCAATCTACAATCCAGACCCTTAGTTCCCAAAGTGGTGCAGCTATGCCTCCAGGGGTCTATGTCTATCTTGGTTCTAATCTTCACATTCTTTTTCGAGTTTTGGGAATATGATAGAAATGTAGCCGCAACAGGTCCAGAACCTGCTACATTTTGAAAGTCGTATGAGAAAAAACCTGGGAACCTCTGATCTAGACTACACTACATTGCTCGAGGACTTAACTTGCCCCATCAGCCGTCGATCCATCGAGCAATGTGGTTGAATTGTCGCTAGCTACCTTTCAATTACTACACAGAGCTGTTTGTCGCTGCGGTGGTACCTACTTAGAAGGTTTCCGGCTACAGAGACCTACCATCAGTTTGTAGTATATATAAGACGGAGAAGCTCACTCCTTGCTACTTATCCTAACCCTTTACGTTGCTCCGAAAAATCATTAAAAAATAGGTCGCGGCTGTCGGGCCCCGGTCATTACGAGCCCCTATTATAACTTTTTCATCGTTGAACTCGTTTTATTCGGTACTCAATGTTGCCATATACAAATTATTAATCGATATATATATATATATATTTCAATTCGACTTTGAATCACTTTCATCATCATTGAACATAACCACATCCGGATACAGAAGCTCCTAGATGAAGCTATTACAGTTGTCAATAAAACTAAGTAGAAAAAAATATCGATTATTGATTTCTTATATTTTACAAAGTAAAAATCGATAAAATATATTTTTATTGAAATATTACAATTTTCACTATGATCATAGTTTTTTCGAATTTTTCATATAATAAAGTGACGACGTTTAATCCTGATGGTAAGTGATAGTAGCTATCGTTCTCTGGCAACGTCCGGTACCGTTAACCTTTTAATCTTTCACTTAGCAGAACTCAAAGATCGGACACGAGTTCTGCAGGATAATAACTCCTGACGGTCCAACAGACATCCTTTGGCCGGCCGTTTGTCGGTCTGTAAAAGCTCACCGTCATCATCGCGCTGGTTACTGTTTACACTGCATCGTACTACGTTCATACAACATATAGTTGTTTTCTTATGTCTCCTTTCACACTGAAACAAGTAACAAAAAAAAAATTACATACGAATATATATTATAAAAAAATTATGTTTCATCTAACAATGAAGAACCTTTTTCTTATTTAATGAAGCTACGGGACGAGGGAGACCTTCACCTGATGGTAAGTACTCCCCCCACAACAACGTGGTACTAATAAGGATGGTATATACTACACTACGTTGTGCTCGTCGCCTTGAGACATAACACGTTAACGTCCCCAATTATTTCACTAGCAACAGCGCCCTTGAAACCGAAGCACAGAAATAGGAGCTACTGGGGTAGGTACCCACCTAGATGTTCTCAGGCAACAGGGGCCTACCACTAGTAATATATTAAATATACACAGACAGTAAGTCTGCCGGGTAGTACTATTAATAACTATAATAATCCAACGTAATCTGGCCCCATCGTCAGTCTCAAAAGTTTTCCCATAGACAACAATAGTACCTAGAACAATGAGGATTTAAAAAAAGCAATACCTGAACCGGTCGCGGCAAGCAAAAAGTTAAAAAGCGTTCCTTCACCACCCTTCGCCATCAGCTACTTGGTGCTCTGTCAAATGCTGATATTTGCATACGCCGAAAGGGTCAAATGCTCCTTTTGTTCAGTTTTTGCGATACTCAAAGCGGAACTGATTCATTGATAAACTTTTTGTCAGGTGTTGTGTTACATCCGGTTCTGTTTGTACCGCGGATTCAGTTCATAACGAATATGTAATTACCATAGATATTAAGTTTATTAATAGAACTATTTGTAGATGAGTTTTACTAAGCAGGGACCACCGCCTATTTCTGTCGACAAACAGTAGTGTGCAAATATACCTGTGTTCCGGTTTGAAGGGTGCTGTAGCTAGTGTAATTACTGAGGTGACGAGACTCAACGTATTCCCTTAAGCAACAAGCGCAATGTGGTGTAGTATATATCCCGTGTGGCTACGTTGATATGGCGTATCACTTACCACCAGGTGAACATCTCGTCTCATTTCTTAAATTGAATAAAAAAAAAACTAGATCAATGTAGTTTTATCAAATACAACATTAGTAAAACAATGTTAGTGTTGAGCGTAGGAAATAACTTATTCTATAAACTAGTGATGTGCCTTCTCGTGATGAATCGGATTGTCAAATCGTAATATTGTAAGCTGTACGATAATTCACTGCGCGTCATAGCGTCGCGGGATTCGCGTCCATTTTTAAAATGAAATATGGCACGAGTTGAAAAAAACGAAAACAGAATTCACGTTCCATTTTCAAAAAATAATTTAATATCGAATTTAGATAATACTTTTTTTATATGGGAAAGAGAGATGTATATATATAATAGATGATTACAAAGTCTTGTTATAACAGAAACGGATATTATAAGTGTAACAATGAGCGGCTGGGCAGCTGTCGCGCTCGGACGTGTTCCGGTGCGGCGCCATATTTCATTCGCTTCTTTTTTTTTTTAATCGCAACAATATAATAATATTACACGCGTCCGCGGGGCACGGGCGGCCGCCATTGTGCGCAGCTAGTAGAGCGTAGTCTCGCACGCTGCTCCGATGCTCTCGTGGCGGTAAAGGTGATTTCATATTATAAAAAAAAATATATCTACCTTATTTATTAATACGCACGCTGTGAGATACATAAATTAAATAAATAATATATATGCACAGCTTGGGTCGATCGCTTACCAGATCAATCGGTGTAGTGAAGATCGTAAGGAATAGTTGGAAGCAGGTGATACCGGACCGATCGCCTTGAGAATCGATATGATGAGCTTAAATGATGGTGATGATGATCTTCATATTAATGCACGAGCTCGATCTTTGACCTAAATTTAACAATTTGTTAAAGAACTTTAATTAAATTAATAATTCACTTAATTAATAATTACAATAATTTTTCTCTGAAGAATGTTTAGATAGTTTTCTATGTAGTGCCGTGCAAATGATACTGTCTTCCGGTTTGAACGACGTTAAAGCTAATGAAGTTACTGGATAACGAGACTATCTTATGTCCTAAGGAGCGATGCAATTATGTGCAGTGTATACAATCCTAACTAGACCCACATTCTTGTATATTTCAAAACTCAAAAAGAAGTCGATATAAAACAGATTGCAAATGGAGGTCTATTTAAAGAATATACTAAATAATTGGGGGAATAATATACTATATATTATAATAATGTATTGAGAGAGGCCTATTTTCTTCAGTGTACATCTATAGGCTGATGATGATGACGAGGACTAAATAATATAGTATATTATTCATCAAACTTGATACGTTATTACTTTCTTAGAGCTTTCTGTATTGTAACATACATTTCCTTGTTGTATTGTATATCTACACAGATTATTACAATTGTGTATCCTGGCGAGGGTTTGCAGGAAGAGAACTATTCTTAGGGTTAAACTACCCTAAGTTTAATACATCTCTACATGTTTTTAAAACTTCGATCATAACTTTCAGTGAACAACAACATTCTTCAAGAATTTCTCGATTGAGATTCTCTGATTGTTCTCTAGTTGTGAGATGGTGGGGAGATGGGATGGTAAAAGGTGCGAGATCAACTCCAGATTGGCAATGGCTTTGCCTGTACTTCTCTCTGCACTCACCAAATCCCATACAATAAAGCAGTTGTCTGGTAATTGTCGATCCCTGTCATCATCAGCAATGGAGTATTGATGAATATTTACTTACTATTCATATTTTTCATCATTATTTAGTTATCTTAAAAACAACTACATATAAAGATTATACTGACTAAACATTCGATACTTAAAAAAGATACTAAGATACGTAAGTTTTATGGCTATTATGATGGTTCCCCTCGAAGGGTCATCGTGTGGCCAGGATATTGCATTGTTTGCGCCGGATATAATTATTATAATACAACACGCGTCTACAGGTCTGTCTGCCCTCTAAGGTGACCGTTAAACATCAACACTGTGACGCATTTTATCAACTTTAAGTTACATGACTTAAATATGACTTATACCGATACTTGAATATAAATTTAGAGCCTCCGTAATACTAAAGTAAAAGGGAACACAAATGAAAATCTATCGGGGGTGACATCTAGTTTTTTGTCCGGAAACAACAAATTTTGAAACACTATATAATTTTCTGTAATTTAAAGTTTTCAATAAAGATATAATAAATAAGAGAAATTAATAAAATATATAAAAAAAATCATAAATTCTTATTTTCATATTTTTTTAAGTAATTTTTAAGAGTAGTTTTGCTCTTAAAGCTTCTAAAGCTCTATGTAAATTTATATTTAAAAGTTATAATAAAGAATTATAATTGAATTTAATTCTAATACATAAACCGTAATTATACGCATATTTATTTTAACCTTTTAATGAAAAACACTACTGAATTATAAGGTTAACGTTAACATTTAAAATATTTATTTTTTCTGTAATGATATAATAATGTACGGGTCCTTCAAGTATAATAAGGTTAAATTGTATAACGAATGGTTTAGATACGAGTAAAATATACATGAAAATTATATACAAACCTCAAGGTCATTCGATATAAACCCAAAATAATATCGAATTTATTTTACTCGTTCATTGATATAGAAAATTTATTAAATTCATTACACATACCACAATTTTTTTTTAATTATACTCCAAGCTTTTTAATATGAAAATATTTCATAAGTTACAGTATTGTTTTTCATACGTTTTGTGTATTTATATTTCACTAGATGCCGCTTATTAATGAAGTACTGAAAGGAAACTTGTGGAAAAGTTTTTTTTTTAATTTAATACTTAATCGAGAAATAAAAATAAGTTTGTTGTAATTAAAAAGTTTACTTTAAAAATGTTTGCCATTAAAAGAATAATGCAGTAGTTTTAACATGGTCAAAGACCGTGAAAAAAAAATTACCTAGTCACTCCCATGCTGTTAGACCACGCCTGTTCATTATTGTACCTAACAATTGTCTTTACGTTTATATCTCGATTTTAGATAATGTCTCGAGCGATTCAGAACCTAACGAGGTACGCCGTAGCAAACGGAAACGAGTAAATATCCTGTGCGCGATGTAGCGAGCTGATTAAAAATAGGTTGGAATTTATTTAATGACAGGACGGGCTTGAGCAATGATTATGATAATGATACATCATGTTAGTAATACATATCTATTGAAATGTAGTATTACTTAGCGACAAAAGATCTTTTGTTTTTTATACGCAGCAAATATAAATTATAGTAATAAGTACATTTGTAGAAAAAAAACGGTGAAACAGAAATCTTGGCAAATGGAAAACGCTTACAACTTTTCTATCACTAAATCTAGAATTATATTTTCTACTAACTTTCACGTACATGTGTTTTTGCATTGTGTACTTTGCTTAACTTGTAAGCAAGATAATTTTTAAATATAGTTTTTATAAGTATACAATTTTTTTTAACTAAAGCTAATTGTGAGAAAGTTTAGAACGTCGAGACAATCGTAGGCTCTCGTAGCGTGCTACGCCATCTTCCGGAGGGTAGCGCGAGGGTTGAATTAAGAAAAGAGGGCGCCGGTACGAATACAAACTCAAATATGGCATTAGATAAGAACCGCACAGTTTAATTTTATTCAGGAGAATCTTTTGTCAATAATATTCTATCAGTTGCCCTGAAGAAATATACTCGCATCAAAGTATGAAATATTAACAGTGTCAGCCATGATTTCTACTATAATTGTTGTAATAGATTTGCAAATAACTTGTCAATGTTGATATAAACTTAAACTCGTCCATAAAGCACATACACTTTATCAAGAGTTTAGGTAAAAATAGAAAAAAATGAAGGCGCAAAGGCCGTTGGCTAAGCCCCATGAGTTAAGCTCCGCCTGAACAAGAAAAAAATTCAATAGCAAAGAGGCGTTACGGAAGTATTTAATAAGTCGCCGTGAAACAGCCTTATGCGTTCTGTGCAAGTGCGAGCGAGATGGATAGCATTAAGAAAAAAATTGTAAAGAAAGGCAATTCTTTTTCATTTCCTCCCTCACTAATAGGGGTTTAGAAAAAAATCGGGCACTGCACTCGTCCCTTTCTAGCGTGTAGGGGTGGGACGGGTTCGGGCGCGGCGAAGCGAGAGGGGCAACCCTTGGCGCCCTTTTTAATAGTTGTTATTCGATGCGTGGTGCGAGCGGTCCGCGGCGCGGGCGGGCGGCAGCGCGGCCGGGCAGCGCGTCGCCGCCGACCGCCGTCCGCCGTCCGCCGTCCGCCGTCCGCCGTCCGCTGTCCGCCCGCGTCTTTTCCTTGACCGCTCTCATTTTTCCGCTGAAAAATCGCGGGGCGCACGCGCCCGGCGCCCGCCGCCCGCCGCCCGGCGCGCCGGTGGGGATGTTCTTCGCGACGTCTAAGGCGGCGAGGGCGGCGAGGGCGGCGGGCGCGGCGGGTGCGGCGGGGGCGGCGCCGCGTCTTGCTAGTTGGAGCGGCGTCTTCGCGAGGCGCGCGCGTTCGCCCCACCCCGCAAGAAAGCGTCGCGACGCGCAAGTTTTCCACCAAGAAGTTAGTCGTCGCCCGCCCGCGTCTCAAGGAGGTCTCGCTTCCGCTTTCCCGATCTCGCCCGCGTAAATAAACTGAAAGGCCGCCGCGTTAAACAGCATCCTCCCTTGCAGATCCGGCGCGGCGCGAACGGTACCCCGGCGCGACCCATCGCATGTGCTCCTTGTGACCATACGCCCGAAACTGGAATTAATGTTGAAATACTTCAATGAGAATATATCCCTAGCGCTCCAGGAGAGGTACAGGGACCTCCATGATTTCCGGAAGACGGAAGCGGTAGAGGAGGGATCACCGAGGGAGGCGAAAGTACCGAAAATAGCGGAAGAAGGCGAAGCAGTCGGCGGCGAAGGCGCTTACGAGGCGGGCGCCGCGCCGCCGTACCCCAGGCTCCTGGAGGCGCCCAAGGAGGAGGACAACTTCGTAACCAACTGGCTGCAGAACTCCTTCAAGATGACGGCGGCCGATGGCAACGAGGCCGCGGCCGGTGGCAGCGCGCTGGACCTCCGCGCTGCCCCGCTCTCGCTCCACATACCGGCGCTGCAGGCCGAGGCGCAGCGCCAGTTCAAGATGCAGGACTTCTGGAACAGGAGCCGGCCGGTCACTCCGGCTCAGGAGCAGGCCGAGGCGCTCAACCAGCCCGGCCCGGCGCCGCCGACACCGCAGCCACCCGTCACCCCCGACCACAAGATCATGGCTGAGAAGCTGGTGAGCGAGATTCAGGTGAGTGTCATTTTGCTTTGGTAAATACACTAGGTGTAAACAGTTCAGGAAGTGAATAGCAAGTGTAAATGTGATTATATATATACAATACCAAAATATTCCTTGTTATTAAACTAAACTAAATATATAAACTAAAGTAAATCGTTAAGTGAAATAATTAAATAACAACGCGAACCGGAAGCCGAGATAAATTATATGAACATTAAAATTATTTGCACCCGCAGCGAAGTTCCGACGGAAGTGTTATAAACAAATGTTAACTTCACAAACTAAATAAAAAAAAAACTTTAATTATTTCGTACAATATCAATAGATTTAAATAAAATATAAAACATATACGTACAAGAGAAATATAGTTACATGTTAAACTTGTGGTGCCGACTGAGAAAACACGAAAACGTACTTAAATATTTTCTTAAAGTAAATAATTTTCGGAAGTTGACCGTGTGCTTGGTACGAATCTTGTGAACCGACTGACCCCCTAGAGGTCTGACGGAACTCGTTCCAAATACGGAGTACTCCCTACTTTCTTGACAAACGAAAAAAAAAAAAAGAGTAAGATACAAGAAAGCAACACACAACATATTGTGTACCTTTTGTTAAGCAAAGGAAAGGGTAAAGGGCCTCGCGTTGAAGTTATTATTAAAACGTTTTTGTCCTTACGTCGCATCCGGTTTCACAAAAGGATATGTAAATTACGATAATCAATGATAATTCTATTATTTCGGTATTAGCCCGCTGATCAACTTGTCGGCGGGACTGTTCGCTTTAATGTCGCTCATGTTTGTTTTGACCATATGGCTTATTATATAGACCATTCGGGTAAACCCTAACGTTTATATGATTGCTTGTGTGAAGCGTTGTTCGGATTTATTCATTATTAAAAATGTGTTCAACAAAATCTTTATATTAATAATATATATTTTTTTAAATTAATTGTGAGACGATATAAAATGTTAAAGACGAAAGTATTAAAACTTTTCAAAAATCATTTACGTTATAAAAAAATTATCCAAAAAAAATAATAGAATAATACATAATTAAATAATAAAAAAAAAATAATTATTGAACATTATACAGCTTCCTACCTTAAATAAATATTCCCAAATTTTAAATGTATATAAAATAATAAAAATTCGCATAAATCCATTAGTAAAACTATTAAATAACTAAATAATAATTTAATATAAATAATTATTTAAATAGCAAACATATTTAATATATTTAAAAGTACAATATTAACTATATTTTGTTAACTATATGTGTGACGGTTCATTAAAAGGAATTCCTAGTCGTCTGTAGGTTTGATGCGAACAAATATTGAAATACGCGTTCCAAATTTGAATTTGGAAATACAGACGAATGTTTTATTAATTCTTTTTTTAATTCGCGACGCGCGGGCCGAAGGCGGAAGAATATTACTTTTTAAATTAGTTTCGGATTCGCCTCACCTTACATTTGTCTTTTTCCCACGGCAAGGATTAGGGGTTTCATTGTGTTTTAATTTTTTTTTTCTTTCTATTTCTGCCGCGCTTTGTTTCACGGAAGGGGTGTTGACAGTTATTTGTTGCGAATCTGTTCGCGTACTCTTTTTTTTTTTGTTTTAAAATTCTGTTAAAACGGAAACCGGTTTTGATATCCTGTTTTGCATTCATTGTCTTTTTTTTTATTATTGCGTAAATAAATGTTTAACGGCTCGGCGAGCTGAAGTGGCAGCCCCATTGTGGTTTTGATATTCTCCAAAGACGGTTAATTAAAAATTGATTTATTAATATTATTGTTGTGTATAAATTTTTTTTCTGGTACTCGTAATTTTTTATGATTATCATTGCGTAAAACCTGCTTCGAACTTCTTACTTTTTTTTTAATTTTACTATGAGATAAAGCAGGCATACGTTCACCTGATAGATGCCCCTGAATATAAAAAAATTGTTCCCGTCGTTCTGGCACATATGTTAAATCTTCTTACGGACTTTCACTAGCTACAGAGCCTTTCAAATCGGAACACAGTAATGTTTAAAAGCAGCCGCAGTGGTACCTATCTAGACGGTCTTCTGCAACAGAGACCTACCACGAGTAAAGGTTCTAAAATTTTTAAGATATTTCATCACAGCGCAACTTTACAGATGGTTCAGGTGGGAAATGTTATTAAAACTAATACTGGTGTATTTTTCTTTCACGCCTACCCTCTCGTGGTATACCACGGAACGGAACAGCAACAGCAACAGTCACCGTCCGCTGACTCGACGATGAGCGAGAGGTCCCTCGTGCCATTTGCACTGGTAAATTTACTGTCATCACTCAGTAATATCGATGTAAATAATTTTTTTTTCCTTCTCTCTTCTGTGTGTTTGTGTTTATTAAAAGCTAGACTTGATCGCGCTTAACTTTTTAATGTATGTTTGAATATCTGTTTGTTTGTAGCTTTACTAAGCTGTTTTGATATTACTATATCAAAACGGCTGAACCGATTTAGTCTTTTAAGTATCTTGAGGTTTGAGTTATTTTGACAGTTATTTTTGAGTAGAAATCTGGTAATAAGTTCAGCCCTTTTAAGATGTGACGAGAGACGTTCACCTGGTGGTAAATGATACACTTGTCTACAAGACAGCTTAGAATATTACACACTGCTCCACATTGCGCTTGCTTTGACACAAGATGTTAAGTCGGATCACTCTAGTAATTTCACTAGCTACAACACCCTTCAAGTACAACACAGTAACGTTTGCATACTACTGTATGGTGGCTGCAATAGGAGCTACGGTGGTATACCTAGTCTTCAGCAACAGAGACCTACTACCACTACTACTACACTTTTTTGTACTACACTTTTCATTAAGTCAAATAATGTAGTGATTTATTTCATATCAAAAGGTAAGCTCATACTAAGTAGTAATAAGTTAATACACAATATGTAAGGTGCCGCAGCTTCGCATGACCAGAGTACAATTAAACATATAGTATTGCATAGAAATTGCTTTTTTTTCTAGATTGTAAATAAGTCTCTTTACTGAGAAAGTTAGTATAAATGAACTTACTTAGTACTTACCAGGATATGTCGCTAGTTATTACTTAGAGCGATATATCAATGTTAAGAATTATTGTATGAAATTATATTAAAACGCTCTTGAAGTGCTTCTCTATTAATTTTAATATAAATCTACTGAAATTAACAAACCTATACATAATAAACATATAAAGAAGTATATATTGAAAATTAAGCTATGATGATATATATATATAAAGGAAAACAAAGTTATAATGCGTTATATATGTAACTCAGCCTGTATTGCCGTATTACCTAATACTGCATCTAGTGTTATTAGAAACCTTTACAATATTTAAAAGTATTATCTACTATTATAAAAAAAAAACATAATAATAGATAAAATATATATATTCATATATGATAATTCACTTAATGATTTATATAATATAATCTTAATTCTTTTATGCGATATTGAATCCGTGCGGGTACTAGGTAGTATTTTGTATGGACTCTCTGCTAATGTGTGGTTGCTGTTTAAAAAGTGAATATAATGATGTGTTATTTTTTTTAAATATTGATGCAATTGATTGTTCCGGATGCAGCCGCAGCAACAGTCACCGACCGGGGAGGCCCCGTTGGGAGACCGAAACACGATGTTGCCCTTCGCACTGGTAAATTTCCTGAATAGCCTCAATATTGATGTAATTATTTTTAATCTTTCTTTCTCACTTCTTTCCCTTCCCGGCTACGGAAACTCACAAGAATGTACCTTTCGAAATTAATACGGATATATACTATCTAGATATCTAGGAAGTAACTGAGTATGTTTATTATAACCTTTACTAAGTTTTTTATTAAGATACTAAAAAGAAAACACAGATTATATATTAGATGTGGTATAATATACTAGTATAAAATATTGTTTCAGTTGTAAAGGTTATTTATTATTCTAGTGTTTAGTTATTTAAACAGAATTGTTTAGTATAGACGGAAGACGTTTTTTTTTAATTATACGCCTGCCTATAACACCTTGGCACTAATTAGGATGATATACACTGCACTTTGTGCTGTCGCCTTGAGAGATAAGTCTCGTACCCTGGAAATTTTAATAGCTACAACTTCCTTCAAGTATAACACCTACAAATATTCTTTTAATCATCACTTCTGAACTGATGATGATATCGTCAACAATATCGTTCATCATTTTATCTAGAATCCTAACTAATTACCCCTCCTATATAAAACACGAGACGTTAAGGTTTAATTTAACTTGTATGAGTTTCCGTAGTTAACTGTTTGATTAGACGTTGAGCTTCATAAACTAAATGATTTTTTAACCGTTTAGTTATTTACAGTTTACTATAACGTTGGTCGGTTATTTTAAAGATTGCCAGTCCAAGTTTACAATAGCTTAAACCTTGATCTCAAGTTCATGTTTTAAGTGATGGTGAAATAAGCTCATCCGGTATACTCCAGCTATTATATATTATCAATTGGTATCACAGTTAGCTGATACGATGCGACATTTACAAAGGATAGTACTTAACTAAAAGACTATCTAAATATTTGTTTAATCAAATCTTTGAATAGATTAAAAGCTTTTCTTTTATAAAGCTCTACGTCTGTTAAAATTTTCTTTCTCTAGTTAATAAAGCAGGTTATGTGATAAGTCATACATTGTTCTTATTCTACGATGAGACGAAACATCCATCTGATAATAAAGGATACTTCTGTCACCGTCGAAGCGATAGGATGATATACACAACACCACTGTGCTCATCGCTTCAGTCCTAACATATCTCGTTACCCCAGTAATTTCACTAACTACCTACCCTTGAAGTAAAACACAGTAACGTTTGCACAGTACTGTGTTGACGTGAGAAGAGGAGCTGCGGTGATATTTAGACGACTAGAACAGAATCCTATCACCACGTTGGTAGTGTCCACAGAGTCATGATGATCACTTACGATCACGTGATAATTACTAATTTATCTATTTTTATTAAAAAAAAAATGACAAAATCACTACATATGTAAATACTAAGAGTCAAACCTTGCATAGGTAGAGACTTAAAGAACCTAGTATCGAATGGTTTAAGTCGCATATCGAAATGGTTAAAGCAACGATAGCTTAGTTGTTAATGAGTTAGTTACATACGTTTTACGTTAATCAAATGAGCGGATTCGATTCCCAGTGATCTTCTTCAGAGAGCATACGACACCCGCCAAAGCATCAACCGCGATGAACTACATTCAACACTTTAATCACCTTGCGAAAGAAAACCTCAAATCCCAGCAGTGGGAAACTTTTAACTAGTATCAGTTATCACATAATCTGCTTTATTTTAACTTTCTATTATTAATCTTCTTTTTTTTGTATTCTATATAATCTCTCTTTTAACCTTACGTCGCGGATGCGTGTTAACATAACCTCAAATAGTTAACGCTTATATCTAGATCGTTTGCAATACTAACTGTAATATAATTTATATTAACTATTAGGTGCTAATTTAACTAAATATATAAATAACAGTTAAAATTTATAACAGTATGATTATAAATACAATTGTATATTATCATGTTATATAAAGATTGATAAAGGAGACTTCTTATTGAAGTAGTATATCATATATAGTAAAGAGATTGTGTATACTACATATAGAACAGAGAATAGAGATATAGTTTTTTTTAATTAATAGTGAAGGAACAAATAGTAAATTTCTTTAGTGATAAAAAATTTGCATCTAGGGAAGATTGTGAAAATCGGCTACTAGAGTTTTTTGCAAATAGAGAGCAGGACTTGTACGAGAGAGGCATTATGAAGTTACCTTTAAAATGGCAACAAATCATAGAACAAAACGGTGCATATTTGACCCAAATCGGACAATCCGAAGCATGTTAAATAAAGTCCTGAAGTTCATATAAAAATAATGGATTTCTTTTTCCCCAACCTAATATGTTCACCTGATGGTGACGTAAGATGTTAACTGTCGCTACCCCAGTAATTTCAGTAGCTACAACTCCCTTAAACCGGACACAGTGATGTTCGCACACTACTGTCTATCGGCGGAAGTAGGAGCTGCTGCCTACCACCACCGCCAGTGAATGTGTAGATTTAGGTGATGGTATATATGTAAATGTATGTGTTGGTGGATGGTAGCAAGGTGAGAGAAGTCTATCTGCTAAAGATGATATATATACGTTATAGTATTTTTGTTTATTCTTTAAATACTATTTATCTAGATTTGTTGGTAGGTTATTGTTTATAGTTTTAAGTTTCAGATATTTATGTAATGTTTGGTTTTGTGCAGCAACAAGCGCGGTCGGGGCAGAGCATAAGCGAGAGGACCCTGGAGGAGTGCTGGTCGACACTGCAGCGTGTGAGTTGGCACCTGTTTCAATGCGTATTGTTATCTTCCAAGGGTATAGAGGTTATGTGGCGGATGCTATATCGATGACAACGGGTTCAAATTTCTATACACATATATAGACATAATCCTATTTAAAATAGTCATTGAAACATCAGATACTAGATCTCTATCACTGGAGACAGTCTAGGTACCATCGCAGTTACAAACAGTAGTGTGAAAACAATACTGTGTTCTACTTGAAAAGCGCTGTAGCAAGAGAAATAAATGAAACTTAATATCTCTATACCGATGAGCATGTAGTGTACATCATCCTAACTTAGCGAATATAAGCAGACGTGAAGCTAAGGATCGCTTTTGGTCGAATACATAGGTGAAGGACTCTATCCAGCAGTGGATAAACAGGCTGATGATGATGATGAAATATAAGTAAGGTTGTGTACACAAAAGAAATTTCATCGTATATTTACACTATTTAATGATCGAATTTACTATAAACTTACTGTACTTTAATTTTGAGATAAGAATTGAGAAATACTATTGTATATAAACCGTCATCTGGATATAGCAGACCAAGGCATAACCTCTAACAAATGGGTATTGGTACACAAAACCGATAACTCCTAGCTTAAGTATATATACATAAGATATTTACACAACAATTGCCAGATCCACTTGTCCGTGTGTTCAGATGCCGATAACATTATAAGTAATGGATTCCCGGGAACGATCCTATCGAGCTCACCAGCGGCGGGTGGAAAAGGAAACGGTGTTAGGTCTTTTATTTTAACGCAACGCGAACAATTTAAATAGGTATCTAGGTACCATCTAGATGAATATTCAGCGCTATGTTATGTCGGAATTACTTAGCTTTCAGATTCACTACTTTGTTATACGATAATGAATACTTTTTTTTTTCTAATAAGCGACGAGATGAATGAATCGTTCATCTAATAGTAAGTCGCCTGTCTATAACAATGTGACGCTAGTTAGGATGTTATACACTGCACCACATTCACCTTGAGACATATATTGAAACTCGTTATTCCATTAGTTACAACCCCCTTATAACCGGAACATAGTAATTTTTGCGTAGTACTACCTCGCGACTGCAAGAGACGCTGCATTGGTAATTACCTAGACGGTAGATGCTCCACACCCATAACATTATGGCGCTGGTTAGGATGTTATACACTGCACCACATTCACCTTGAGACATATATTGAAACTCGTTATTCCATTAGTTACAACCCCCTTATAACCGGAACATAGTAATTTTTGCGTAGTACTACCTCGCGGCTGCAAGAGACGCTGCATTGGTAATTACCTAGACGGTAGATGCTCCACACCCATAACATTATGGCGCTGGTTAGGATGTTATACACTGCACCACATTCACCTTGAGACATATATTGAAACTCGTTATTCCATTAGTTACAACCCCCTTATAACCGGAACATAGTAATTTTTGCGTAGTACTACCTCGCGGCTGCAAGAGACGCTGCATTGGTAATTACCTAGACGGTAGATGCTCCACACCCATAACATTATGGCGCTGGTTAGGATGTTATACACTGCACCACATTCACCTTGAGACATATATTGAAACTCGTTATTCCATTAGTTACAACCCCCTTATAACCGGAACATAGTAATTTTTGCGTAGTACTACCTCGCGGCTGCAAGAGACGCTGCATTGGTAATTACCTAGACGGTAGATGCTCCACACCCATAACATTATGGCGCTGGTTAGGATGTTATACACTGCACCACATTCACCTTGAGACATATATTGAAACTCGTTATTCCATTAGTTACAACCCCCTTATAACCGGAACATAGTAATTTTTGCGTAGTACTACCTCGCGACTGCAAGAGACGCTGCATTGGTAACTACCTAGACGGTAGATGCTCCACACCCATAACATTATGGCGCTGGTTAGGATGTTATACACTGCACCACATTCACCTTGAGACATATATTGAAACTCGTTATTCCATTAGTTACAACCCCCTTATAACCGGAACATAGTAATTTTTGCGTAGTACTACCTCGCGGCTGCAAGAGACGCTGCATTGGTAATTACCTAGACGGTAGATGCTCCACACCCATAACATTATGGCGCTGGTTAGGATGTTATACACTGCACCACATTCACCTTGAGACATATATTGAAACTCGTTATTCCATTAGTTACAACCCCCTTATAACCGGAACATAGTAATTTTTGCGTAGTACTACCTCGCGGCTGCAAGAGACGCTGCATTGGTAATTACCTAGACGGTAGATGCTCCACACCCATAACATTATGGCGCTGGTTAGGATGTTATACACTGCACCACATTCACCTTGAGACATATATTGAAACTCGTTATTCCATTAGTTACAACCCCCTTATAACCGGAACATAGTAATTTTTGCGTAGTACTACCTCGCGACTGCAAGAGACGCTGCATTGGTAACTACCTAGACGGTAGATGCTCCACACCCATAACATTATGGCGCTGGTTAGGATGTTATACACTGCACCACATTCACCTTGAGACATATATTGAAACTCGTTATTCCATTAGTTACAACCCCCTTATAACCGGAACATAGTAATTTTTGCGTAGTACTACCTCGCGGCTGCAAGAGACGCTGCATTGGTAATTACCTAGACGGTAGATGCTCCACACCCATAACATTATGGCGCTGGTTAGGATGTTATACACTGCACCACATTCACCTTGAGACATATATTGAAACTCGTTATTCCATTAGTTACAACCCCCTTATAACCGGAACATAGTAATTTTTGCGTAGTACTACCTCGCGGCTGCAAGAGACGCTGCATTGGTAATTACCTAGACGGTAGATGCTCCACACCCATAACATTATGGCGCTGGTTAGGATGGTATACACTGCACTTCATGCTCGTCGCTTGTGACATGTGATGTTAAATCTCGTTACCTCGGTAATTTCACTAGCTATGGTGTCCTTCAATTACAACACAGTACTGTTTGTCGGCTGCAATTGGCACTGCGGTGATACCTAGACAGCATCCGACAATAGAGATATATCACCTTGTGTGAGAAAAAGTCTAGACACTGACACATTTATACAGATCTCTAAAAACAGTATCGCATATAAATATTTGAAGAATAGGGTCCCGCAGGGCGATATTCGCGTTTTATTTAATCTGTGATCTCAGCGCGTTGCTTTTATTTCGGCGTCGGTCCGGGCATCTGCGTTACAAGGTGCCGTATGCCGCGTCCAGGAAGTACCGGCGCTGAACATCTGCACGTAAGTGTTGCAATGTAAAAAGTTTTTAATGTTGCTAACAACCTTTAAGGCGACTAGCAACATTACGAAATTTATTTCATTTCAATTTTTTTTTTTTCAACGAAGCGATGGAACTACCGGGACAATTGCATGAAGGTAAATGATACGACCGCCTATAGCCACGTAGCGCTAATTAGGATGATATACACTACACCACTTTGCGTTCGTCGCCTTGAAACATATCTAAAGCCTCGTTACCTTAATATTTTCACTAGCTACAGCGTCGTTCAAACCGGAACACGGTAATATTTGCAGTTTTTCGTCTGTAATAGACGCTGCAATGCTATCTACCTAAACGGTCTGTAACAACAGTCCTACCACCATTGCTTAAATTAAAAAAAAAAAAAACTAGTAATTTATAAATTAAAAGCGTGTTTTAAAGAATAATTATGTAGAATTTTTTTTTCTAAATATAGTTGGCAACAATGTTGGCAAAAAGGGGTAGTAAGAAAAAGTTTTTATATTTACTAGAACATTGTTAATGCAGCGTGCGAGAGCACAGGTGCTTCAAAAAAAAAAAAAACCGAAACGGCCCGCCGTACGTCGGACGTTAAACGGAAAAGTGCACTCGGGTAAAATAAAAAGTGCAGTACGGTGTAGCACTTGATCTTTCGGCGGTGAACCGAGAAACTGGCGTCCGTGGAGTAGGCTCTGTGCGAAAAATATTTAAAAAAATTTTAACGAAAATTTGTTAGACCGTACTCGGACAATTTTTTTCTACCGCTCTCTGATGTTACTGTTATATAGTTTATTTTTCTTATCCTATTATTTACGCAATTTGTTCATTAACGAGCTGCTTCGCGTCCGCTCTACTAGCGATAACACACTCGCAACCCCTTCTGAGGGTAACATTTCGTAAAATCGATATTCATCTTATCTAGTGGAGTGTAGTAGTAGTGTGCTAAAATTATTGTGATCTGGTTTAAAGGCCGTAACAACTAGTGAAATTACTGGAGTAACGAGACTATATTAATAATATAGCTTGAAGCGACGAGCACATGCTGCAGCTAATATCCAAACTAGCGTTTCATAGTATAGACCAGGTGCAATTACTATCGGACGAGTATTGTTCGTAAATAAAAAAAAAAACATTTGGCCAATTATTATATAATTCTTTTTTATTGACGACTTATGTAAACATTTTGATGATACCGAATATATTAATTAGATACACCGCTTATGTAAACATCCTCGCTTCCTACATTAGTAGAGCGGCGTCGCTCCTCGCCATTCGCGGTCGGACCAAAAAACACTTACCGCGGGTAGTCGGCAGAAAAAGGAATCCCTCACATTTGCATGTCGATCCGAAATGAATTTATAGTTATTGCCGTTGGATTTATTGCCGCCGCTTTCCGAGAGGTGAAAAAAAGTTGCGCGGGAAAATGACCTCCGTACGAATTTAAAATTCAAATCTGGAACGTTTTTTCGTTCCGAATTTGAAATGGTTTTGACGTTCGCCGCCCGACCGGGACATGTGTTTTCGTCTTTGGCCTCCTTTATTTTGTTTTCGCAATACACCCGCTTCCCACTCTACTCTCTCCCCGCCGGATTTAGTGATGGCGACTGTTTTTGTACCATTTCTAACATGACAGATTTTTTAAAATTTTTTTTTAGTAAAAAAAAAAACTAATACATAAACCTGTAAACATAAATACATATTAACTGATACTAGTGGTAGGTCTTAATGTTGCCGGAGACCGTCTAGGTAGGTACCACCGCAGCGTCTGTTGCCGCCGCCAAGCAGTACTGTTATAGTGTTCCTGTTAGAAGGGCTCTATAACTACAGCATCTTGTTTCAAGCAATGTGGTGCAGTGTGTTCTATCTTAACTAGGGCGAGTGTAACTTACCATCAGTTTAACGTCCAACTCAACTCGTCATTTCGTAGTTTAAAAAAACTTTTTTTCTACGAATTCTAAGTCCTTTGCTACATAAACTTTGAAAAAAGCTTTATTAAGCACTCCATTAAAAATGTGTATATACTCCTAACATTGCATTAACACAACGGAAAAGAAAATGGACTCTTTATATATTTTTTTTATATAACTAAGCGTCGATACGAGCGGGACGTTTACTTGATAATGAGTGATACGGTTGCCCATAACGTAACGCTAGTTAGCATGATATACACAACAACATTGTGCTCGTCGCTGACATATAAGTTATTAAGTCTCGTTGTTCTAGTAATTTAGTGAAATTACTGGTTGCTAGTCAGCTACGGCGAGATGAATGAGACGTTCATTTGATGGTAAGTAATACGCCACACTGCATTACACTGTGTTCGTCGTCTTGAGACATAGGATAGTGAATCTCGTTACCCCCAATAGTTACACTAGCTACAACACCCTTCAAACCGGAACAGTAACGATTGCATACTGCTGTTTGTCGGTTGCAAGAGGAGCTGTCGTAACACCAGTATAATATGTAATAAATACATAAATATATCTCATCATACTAACGTAGATACTGCAGCAGCCTTGCAATACGTACAGTACCAAAAAAACAAATAACCGGTACGTGAACCGCAACATCACTACATCGAGGCTCACTTTTTAATACTATTTCTTTTTTCGGTACGGCCATAGTAAATCAATTGCGCCGTCTCACTGTGCGCCGTCTCACTGTCCGCCGTCTCACTGAGCGCCGTCTCACTGTGCGCCGTCTCACTGTGCGCCGGCCGGTATCTTTGTTAAGGATATTGCTTTTAAAACGTATTTAACGATGTGACCGTTCCGAAAGTGTTCGATGATTTTATTTAAATTTGGAATTAAGACGTTCCATACACAGCGGCCATTTTGGATGTGCAGATCGTGCGCTTAGTGAGATCACTGTTAATATATTTACAAATGGTATTCATGATAAGAAAGTAACGTATACAGAAATAAAAAATTTTTGGTGTAGGAATATGTTAGGAAACCTACATATGCACTGGTAGTAGGTCTCTGTTGAAGGATAGTCTAGATATCACCACATTTCCTGGTGCAGCCGACAAACAGCAGGGTGCAGACATTAATATTGAAGCAAAGTAATGACTGAATGGTAACTATCTAGATTCTTTAATTTCTTCAATACATTGTAATTTGTCGACTGCTATAGGCGCTGCGGTGGTACCTAAACGACCTGTGGCCAGAGACCTATCATCAGCCAATACATGTCCACTGCTGGACATAGACATCCACCAAAGATCTCCAAAAGCAGTAAGCATGGCCTACAGTACCGCTGAGAACTAGGGGCTGTCGTATATAAGAGCTCATATTTGGGGGGATTTAGGCCATTTCCCACCACGCTGGCTTAATGCGGGTTGGTGGTAACCAGAGCCTCGTTCGTTCATTAGCAGGCTGCACTACTAGCTGGTGAGGTTGACTTGGCTCCCGTGAGTTGTTGTGCGGAACACCTTACACCCTATATGTAGAGTAAACATACATATTGTTAAGATAGTCTAAGCTATGATCAATTTAAGTTTATTTCTATAACATAACTCCTCATAAGTTCAAGTTAATTCACGAGGCGCTATAAACGAAAGCGATCTGTTAATTTTCTTTTTTTTTTCCTCCTAAATGTAACATCTTGTAAAAGTATCCAACGGGTTAGAGGGTGAGCGGAATGAGTTGAGAGCGGGGGTGTTGTAATTATGAAAAGTGTCCAAGGGGGAGTGGGGGGAGAGGGGTTGGAAAAACTGTTCGGGAGCGTTTAAAAAAAATAAGTGGTCTAATGACCGAACGGCTTTTAAAGTTAATAGGTTTTGAAAGATTGTCTCCGCGCCGTGATAGTCTGCCGGTAACGAGCTACCGAGTCACGGTGCGGTCTTTGGAAGTTTTTTTTTTTTCATAATCAATGTTAGCGCTTGACCACGATCCCACCAAAGTCTAAGATGTGATGATGATGTGACGTCATGCTGGTGGTAGGATCTGTAGTTTCAAACCAACTAGGTACTACCGCAGCTCTTATTGGAGCCGACAAACAGTACTGTGGAAAAATTACTGTACTCCGGTGTGAAGGGCAGTGCAGCTAGTTAAATTACTGAGGTAAAGAGACTTAATATCTTATGTACTACAGCGACGAGCACAATGTGCTGCAGTGTGTACCATCCTAACCAACATCACTTGAAAAAGTGTACTGTGTATGTACTAACCTACTGTACCCGTAACAGCTAATTCACTTTATTCTTGAAGACACCCTCGTGTTTGTAAGGGTACGCGGTCGCGGACAAGTTGTTCCACTCCTTCACTGTTCTTATGATGATCGAGCTGATCATCTTTGCGAACATAAGGATGATGCCTAGACTGTCTCCGGGAACATAGACCTATCTACGTTCCATGATGTATAATCATAACTTGTTAGTATGGTGAAGTTAGTTCTGAATTCATAACTGGTCTCAGCTCCCCGAAGGGTTTACAATGATAAAGTATTCACAGCGGCGGTCAGGTGTCGGGGGTTGGTATAAAAAAAAATAATAAAAAAACAAAACGATATTTTTACGAGCAATATCAAAGTTTTCTAATAATGTTGCCCGTGTTAAGAGTGCCACGCCGCTAATTGCCAAATAAATTTTCGAGCTTCCGCTCCTGCCGCTACCCCCGGCTCTACTGCAAAAAAAAACCCGCTTCCTCCGTGAGTTATGGCGGGAAAAAAAAGGAAGAAGCGAAACGTCCGCGAACCGCTTAAGTATTATTCATAGATGAAGTAATAACTTGACGGTAACATTTTTATTGAAGTACAACTTAAAGCCTTATTATTATTTTACTGGTGGTAGAGACGGTAGGTCTCTGTTGTTGGAGACGGTTCAGTTACCATCGCAGCGCCTCTTGCAGCCAGCAAACAGTAGTGTGGAAACATTGATGTGCTCCGGTTTGAAAGGCGCTGTAACTAGTGTAATTACTGGGGTATCGAGACTCAACACTTACGTCTTACAGAAACGAGCACAATGTGGCGCAGTGTGCTTATTACTTACCATTATATGAACGTCTCGTTCGTCTCGTCGCTTTGAGGAATAAAAAAAAAACCTAATAGGTTGCTGCATTCAACAAATCCCTACGACCTTCATCAGGTTATGGACCCATCAGCCGTTGGACCTCCGCTTCCTGCGTCCCGCCCGTAGCCACTTCCGCAAATCGGCTCTCGCTCAATTATGTAAAATTCATAAAGAGCACATTTAAGGGTAGAAACGTTTTAAATATGAAAAATGTTTGATTAGCGCCGACACGACGCCGACACGATGTCGACACGACGCCGCTCAGAGGCTGAATGTTCACAAACACTACAAATTGGCGGGAAAACAGCGCCCCCTGGGGACCCCCGGAATAAGGGAAAAACTGCCACAAAAATTAGATTTCTTCAATATACAACGCTCCGCTGTTTTGATACTTGACGTTGGAATTATATCGTACAATAAATCAATGTATTAAAAAGATAATTGTACGATATTTTAAATTCATGATATAATATGTGTATAAATCTATATACATATATATATATATATATATATGTATGTACTTTTCTTTTAGAATCTTGTATCTCTACTGTGAACTCCAAAATGGTGAATATATATATACGTATCTCAAGTAACAATAATTTTAATAATTAATTGTCACTAAAACACCTACAACAGAAATTATTTTACTTCATCATCATCATCAACAGATAAACGTCCACGGCTGGACATAAGCCTTCCCAAAAGGTCTTTACACTGCTATTATACTTAGTGTTATACTATATATATATTCGTTATGAAAATACATGGTTTTGACTATTTACAATTTGAAAATGGAATTGGGAAAAAAAATCAAAACGGTTGATTGGACCATCTAGTACTCGAGCGATGATTAATCAATTGTCGAAACGATTCTGTTGTCTCTGGCCATCGACCATACTAAAGACCTTGAGCGAAAAATAGTAAAGTGTCTAAACATAATCCTGTTATCTCTGGTCATCAACCATACTAAAGATCATAGAGACTAATAGTAGTATCCCAACCTAATACTATCGTTTCTGGTCATCGACCATACTAATGACCCTAGAATAGTGGAGTGTTAAAACATAAATCTGTTGTCTTTGGTCATAGAACGTAGCCATGTTAAACACATGATACTGTAAGCTGCTACGCGTGGGAACGCCGTGAAGTACCAAGAGCGCGGGTCGCGCTGCGCGGCGCGCTAATGGGCCGCGCTGCACGGTAAAAAAGGCCCCGACGCCGGTGGAAGATAAAAATTAGCTGAAATTAAAACAGTCTAACGAACGCCATTCTGCCCGTCCAGCGGCTCCGCGGCGCGGCCCAACTAATTCTTCAATTATTTTCTTGCTCTCAGCAGAACCCCGCCGTACCTATTACTTTTTGTCGACAGTTATGAGAAAAAAAAATTAACTACTTTCATAATGTTAGTACACTAAAAGACACTTCATCATCATGAAGAGATACTGATACATTAAACATATACTATTCTTTTATCGGACGAAACGAGTCGAAAAAACGTTTCACCTGATGGTAAGTGACACGCCAGCCCATAACAACGTGGTGCTAGTTAGGATGATATACACAGCACCAATCCCAAAACTAGCCTTAACCTTATCAAGCTGATCTACTGATCTGAGCACTCAACTGATAACGATCCAAAAGAACTTGGAAACCTCAACCGGCGAAAGGTTCTGTTGCTACAGCCTCCACCTCCGCAACTCCTATTGCAGCCGACAAACAGTACTGTACAAACATTACTGTGTTCCGGTATGAAGGGCGCTGTAGCTAATGAAACTGTTAAGATAATGAGAGTCAATATCTTATCTCAAGGCGATGAGCGCTATGTGGTGCTGTATATATCAGCTTAACTAGCGCTACGTTATTATTACGTATCACTCACTATCAGGTGAACGTTCCGCTTGTCTCGTCGAATAAAAATATACATAATATAACATATACTTTACCTAAGTAATTTATTAATATATATGTCAAAATAGAAAGAGATGCTATACAATTTTTATATCTTCCGGTATTTATATATTATATGAAGAGGAGATATCCTGAGATTCGTTGACTCATCACGAAATCTCCGAAACTATTAGAAGTGAACACTTAAAATTTAGTGTAGATATTGCTTCTGCTATAAGAGGTCAGCTAAGAATGGATTTTGCAAAATCCCTTCTCCAAATGTATATGTAAACATATAACATATATATAAAAATAAAGAAAGGACTTGAACAAAGCGTGAAATTGATATTGCGGGATTCCGCGCTGTTGTGAATAATGACAATAGTGTTTTTTTAAAAAACAAAACTTAGGTCTTACAGCAGTTAGTACTCAACCGTGCGGCAAATGCACTAAATGAGGGGTTCCGCTAATGATGACTTGTGGAAGAATCGCAAATGATACTATACGAGTATCACAAACTGTAGTTATATGTGACTAAGTATCGACGGGGCGTTCGGTGACACTGCGGCGATGAATACAGTTATAGTCTTTAGATTCACGTGTTCAGTGAGCGTTTTTTTTTTAAAAATTCACTTGGTAGTAAGTGATGCGCCATCCAATAACAAAGTGGCAACATATTACAAATTTATAAATTCAATAGCTACAGCGCCCTTCAAACCACAACACTAATATTTGGCGGCTGCGATAGGCGTTGCCTATTGAGACTTACCAGTAAATCAGTATTTCCTCACGCTACATTCCTTCATCAGAACTTCGAACTCTGTGATGAATGAGCACCAGTCTCCTCGATATATTACGAGTTGAACTGTTACCGCTTATTAAATATATTACCACAATAGCATAGCGCTGGAGGACCACCATGGTCTCTAACTCCTGACGAATAAAACGGCTCCATAAGAAAGGGGCTTTTAAAAAAACCCGCGCCGGCGAGCGTGCCCGAGAAAAACTACTGTACGTCCGTCCCTCTCGCACGCAGGCTATCTTTTTATTGGAATACTGCATCTTGATACTTTTAAAATTTTAAAAACGTCAATTTTCATTTGTATACATATGTACTAGACTTTCGTTATCTTATTCCACGGTGCGGCGATATAAATAAAACATCCACCTGATCCCAAGTGATACGCATGTCTATAACTATGTGGCGCTAGTTAGTATGAAAAAGTCAGAACGTTAGATCTTGTTGCAGTTAGAAAGTTCACTCAATGTTTAGTGAAACCTTTGCCCATGACAACGTAACGTTGGTTAACATTATTTACAAAACACCGCCTTATTTTCCTCGCCTTGAATCGTCAGTTGCTAAGTCTGGTTATTGAAGTAATTTCACTAGCTACAGCGCCCTTCAAGAACAATACAGTAATATTACTGCCTTACTGTTTAGAGGTGGGAATAGGTTGGCGTGGTACCTACCTAGAGAGCCACCTGTAATGGAGACTTACCACCAATTAAAACTTTTACGGAGTTTTAATCATTTTGTGTATATTTAAATAGACTCCGGTTTGGTTTTCATTATAATTATTATTATAATTTACAATCTATAAAACTACAAAGTCAAAAATAACTACAAACATTATAATAGTCATGTGAATTTAGTAAATTTTCGTTATAACCTTTTTGATGCTCCAATTACATTCATAAATATTACCGTTCAATAACGAAGTTTACTAACTACGTTTTATTTAATGTGTAATAGTAATAAAACTACTAAAAACTATAGTAAGTATATTGTGTTATAAATATTATTTAGAAATGTTACTTTTTCCCTTGTGATATATCATTGTTATTGTTGACGCATTATCATTTAAATTGATATAAAAACGAAGAACATCGATGCGTTGTGGAATGGCGCCGTTGATAAAAAATGCGATTTTATTATACTACAATTCCGCAATAATAATATCAAGAGGCGTTGCGCGAGTCGAAAAGCGCGCGATCGCGCTGTGAGGAACCTCGCGGATGTAGTTGGATATAATAAAAAAAAGTACGACGGCGAGTGCCTGCACATAAGTGCATTACGATGGTACTTACGTGTGTACGACTATAGTACTTATAAACGGAACGCCTACGGGCCGCGGCCGCGGGCCTCCGGCCGCTGTGCAGCCATTTTTTGCACCACAGCTGACATTTGAAAAATACATTTTGACGAAAACGGACATATTTTTTGTTGGCGGGAAGTTTCGCGCGGACAACGCAACGCCCTTGCTCCTCATCACGGCGCACCGCGGCGCGACCTCTCGCTGACGTCACGGGGCTCCTGTGCACTCTCGGTTTTTTTTTTTTTAGTTAATGTTAAAGTGAAGTGGTTGTGTTGTATCGAGTGAGATGCGTGACACTAATCGAGTTCGTACGGAAACTGTTTCGGCGGGACATCGATGCAGGTTTTGTTGCACTTCTATTTTTTTTCTATTCAACCTTTTTGATGCACTGGCCGGTTTCATGTTTTTTCTTTTTTATTAAATTTGTCATCGACTGATTAATTACTTAGACATACATAACCTCTTTGTAGACGAGTTATTTGACATGTTGCTGATGTCTGCCGTTCTTAAAGAAGTGATAGTGTTTGCTTTGATGTAAAAATTGCAAAGCTATGTTAGTCTAACACTGCACCGCGCGCTAATATGTTTCCGTTATTAGACAGCATTGAGAAAGTGATCACAACACCGCCGCTCGCTGAATGCCACAGTGACATTTGCATATTTTTGCAATCAGCAGATAATCTTTACGATCAAAGACGGGACAGTCGCCATTATCCTTATCTAAATAAATCTAATGTTATAATAACAATATATATACTATCGATTGATTAGAAATAACTTAGAAAGTGTACTATTTTTATAAATTGTGAATCTTTACACGTTTTCATAATTCTTTCCTCACCACACACACATACAATTCACAATGTAATCTATTAAGTAAGTTTGATATATAGCACAACGCGGACACTTTTTCTAACCGTTTAATAGTTATACAACGTATTCACATTTATACGGTAATAATATTTATTTAAATGAACTAAGTCAACATAGATAATAATACATGTTTTATAGCTATGATAATAACAGTTTTTATGTACTTCTAATTAAATATGCATAGACACCATATAATTATATATGGTAATAAATTACAATTATATATCCTTTTCATAAAAAAAAATATTGTTTGATAGAAACAAATTTAATTAACATACTCATGGAAGGAAAGGAAATATAAATGATGATATTTTTTTTTCCTTCTGATATGTATTAATTGTAAATGGGTTAACGTTGTTTGGAATTGATTATATGTTACATACAATAATTGCTTGCAACAAATGTTTACGTTAATAATATGAAAAAAAAAGGAATATTGTAAAGTATTTACATTATCATAAAGTGTGGAAATCACGAATTACTATACCACTTTCTTACTTTATATGCCACATGGTGGTGGCAGAGCAACGTCTTCCTCCACCTATCTATTATAAACTGTCATAGTTACACCAGTTTTAATTAGATCATCTTCCGCCCTTATATACTTTAATAGACAAAGATTTCTTTATCTACTGCTTCATCCTACAATACTTAGAAAAAAAAAAGGCAAAATTAGACGTTTATAAGTTAAGATAAAGTCCTAATATTACTTACCAGTGAATGTGGTAACTCAGCCAATTTCGAACCACAAATGAGTTGTAAACTGCAGAACTGAACTTATAACTTACCTGAATAATTATTAGTTTAATTATAACTGAATTTTTATTTTCTATTTAGGAAAGAGTTTAGAATTTCAGTCTAGAAAAAAGCTGAACTGTTTTTTTTTGTCGTGCCATAATAATACTGGATTGATTTTAATAAACCGCGTGCAGCACAACAATTGGAAACAACTCGCCGCCGTCACAGTTACAGTGCGATTATAACGCGGGCGACTGCCAGCTGGTTAACCTGTGATTAATTAAAAAAAAAAAAAAAAAGTCTGTCCATCCGTTTGGATGTGACGTCACACACAGTCACACAATGATACAAGCTTTGAATAAACATGACTCTTTTTGGGACAGTGTTTTAATAATTTTACTAATTAACAAAGTAACTATATAGTTAGTATTGTTTTTTTATAGGATGGGTAGGCAAACGAGCGAACAGTTCACCTGATAGAAAGTGATCACTAACGTCCATTGACAGTCGCAACACCAGAGGTGTCGCAGCTGCGTTGCCGACCTTCAAAAGGATATTATGCGCTCTCTTCTTGATTGTTATTAATACTTTTTCAGGAAACTGTCTAGTTACAACCGCATTTCCTATTGCAGCCGGCAAACAGCAGTGTACTAGCATTACTGTACTCCGGTTTGAATGGCGCTGTAGCTAGTGTAACCACTGTGGTAACGACACTTAACATCTTATGTCTCGCGGCGATGAACAGAATATGGTATAAACCAGGTTACCTTAGGACCTAGCGCCGTATTTTTATAGGCAGGCGTATAACTTACCATCAGGTCAATGACCCGTTCGTCTCGTCGCTTCCTCGAATAAAAAAAAAATTGTTATATTATACAGATTCTTAAATTGCACAACTTAGGAAGTCGGTCACGATGACGTTCTTTAAAAAAAATGTTTTAACAAACAACAAATATATATTATCTGTGCTGCGCTGTTTTTTTTTAATTTAAACGTTTCATAGACTACAAGTTATTGCGCAATATTTTTTAATTATTACTTTTCGATTATTATCTATAAGAAAATATTTGAGATGATAGTAATAATTTATTATGTATTATAGCATGTTATAATTTAATAATAGCGTTATATCGGAATAGCAGGACAGTTAACGTTATAATGCTATTTTATTCAGGACGCCTTGTGCAGCGCACTTTGTACGGATTTTAAAAATAAACTTCTTTTGTCTGT